>CM042482.1:28470000-29212500 GCA_023621385.1 Quercus gilva | reverse complement strand
ATGCTTGCAAGTTGGGTTGGAGTGTATGCTGTTTACATGACAAAAATGATGTCCATTACAAGTTTACAACCATTGGTTTCCCCTTAATTTGATTACAACATAATTTCTTTTCGAAATAAAGTAGAATATTCATAACGATTCTAAGTGCGTCGAATTTTCTAGGCTATGCTCTGCCGATTGGAAATTCTATATTCCTTTTTTCTGGTTTATTTTGTTTCTTGTTCCTTCCATTTATGAGTTAACTCAATAAATTTTATTAGGCAAGCAATATGTTTCTTTTGGTTACATTAGTTTCACTGATTTCTATGAAACCATTTTCAAGTACTTGTGGTTCAGTTCTTCTAATCAGATCTAAGCGTGAACATGTGTTGCAGAAACTGAAGACACGTGTTATTAAAAAGGATGTTAATCCCGAATGGAATGAAGATCTAACTCTGTCTGTTACAGACCCTAATCATCCGATCCAGCTGGTAAAGTTTTTTTTGTCCACTGCCCCATGCATAAATATGAAATCCAAATGAAACGCAGGCACTATCTTATGATGATGTGAAAACAGCTACCTCCTGGTTTGTGTAGTTTTCCATGTGCTGATACAAAGTGCAATTCCAAGTCAAAAACATGAGTAATGAACTTGTGATGATTTTAAAGAAGTTTCTATTGTTTTCTAGATACAATCAACAATGAAAGTTATATTAGGATAATCTTTTAAGTCGAAAATAACTTATATGTTGTGTACTTGTGCTTGCATTTGCAATGAAGTTCCTATCTTATGGTAATATTATAATTTTGGTTAAAAGAGGAGTGAACCACTGGAGCATGATTTTCCCCTTACATGCATATATCTGTGGGCTAACTGGGCTGTCTGTTATTTCCTTGAAGGATGTTGGACTCTGACTCAGTTACTAGAAATTTCCCAAGAAAAAAAGTAATTATTAATTTGTACATTCATATGTCTTAAGTTGTTATATTCTCCTATTAGACTGCTTTCTTATCCCTCAGAAATAGAAGGCAAGGAAAAATTAACAGCTTCACTAGCCTATGACTTGATGGTATAAAATAAAAGGCTTGTGAAGAGTAACATAGATGCAGAGCCAATTCCTATACATTTTTGCCCCACCCCTACATGAAGTCAAATATGGCAAAGCCACTTAATGAACTCTTAATTTTCTTAGGCTTCTCTCTCTGTCCACTTCCTTTTCTATATTGTTTCTTTTGCTTTCTGCTAATTGTAATATTGAAAATCATTGTTGTTTCTTGTGATTGCAGACCGTTTATGACCATGACACATTTAGCAAAGATGACAAAATGGGAGATGCTGAGTTTGAAATCAAATCATATATAGATGCCTTGAGGATGAATTTGTCAGGCCTCCCAAGTGGCACCATAGTGTCGAGAATACAACCAAGCAGGCAAAACTGCCTTTCTGAAGAGAGCTGCATCACGTGGACTGAAGGCAAAATGATTCAAGATCTCTGCCTCAGATTGAGAAATGTGGAATGTGGGGAAGTTGAAATCCAATTGCAGTGGATTGACCTTCCTGGTTCCAAGGGTTTATAAAGTTTATGAATGATGCTCCTTTGTTTGCTTTCCTTCGTGCATTCTGTATCAGCTCTTCTACAACCCTGCGTAATGTGATGAGCTTCATGGTGGGGTTAGTTTGTTCATAGATGTGAAATGATATGACTTTGGATGTTTTTGTATTGTCCACTGTATACGGTTTGTAGCTCATTAATAGGGTTGAACAATTTTTGGACGTTGTTACCAAGACTGCTATGTTGTATGTGCTCTATTATGGTTTGCTCTAAATCTTAGTTTCATGCACACTTTATCATGTAGTTCAATGAGTATTTGCAAATTATCATAAGAAAATGATGTAAAGCACATGAAAAATGTCTGCATTATATTTGCATTTTGAGATTGATCTACTGAACTTTCATTGACAAGCACAACTTGTTAGTAGAGGTGACCAACGTTTCTGGAAATTTTAAACCATTTCACAACATCCTACGTTTTATTTGTTTGATAATTCAATGTTACAACAACTGGGGGAGAGGATATTTGAATTTTGGTTCTCCCTATGAAGGAGACTAGGCAATACCATTGAAATACAAAACTCTTGGCACCCCAACCTATGTTTTAAAACTTTAATTTTATACATTTGGCTATAAAATGTAGTGAATTAACATTTTATGATAACTCAAAGTAAATATCTTTGTAGCTTAACTAGTTGATAAATCTTGGTGTTTTCAATAAAAATATTCATGGTTTAAATCTTTCTTTCAAACTATCGAATTATTATATGAAATTTAAAAAAAATAAATAAATAAATAAAAAAACAACAACAACACCAACAAAAGAAGTAGTGAAGGCTTTTCCTAGTCAATGCATTGATTTCTGGCTCTTTTTCTTCATCTTTGTTATAAATAAACGGCACCAATTTATGTTGTCTGTAGACTAGTCTACAGAACATAAATTGGTGCTGTTTATTAAGGCGTAGTGGCTTACTCTGTACTCCACTACGCCTCAATAGTCAATACAACCCACTTAACACAATTCTTACGCTACAGCCCCCCTCCCCTCCAAAAAAAAAGCCCCTTTTTTGTTTATTAATTTAGACTGAATTAATTTGAGTCAAACTGAAATTGGAAAGAGTAGCGTTGTATGGTAAAATACACACCATTGTGATATTTATCAATGAGACCATCCAAAACGCAGTTTCAATGTTATGTTTGGAAGAATGAATTTAAATTGAATTTAAGTTAAATTGTAATTAGAAGAAAAATTACAACAAATATATATATATATATATTTTAATTTTGAGTTAACAACAGATATAAATTAAACCTATTCCACCATATATATGTCCTAGTTAATTTTTGGGCCAGTGGGATCATTGGGACACAGATTGAGTTCATGTCCAGGAAAAGCTTGAATTCCCCACCCCATAGCAATATATTCTCAGGGTTTTTATAATTATCATTCTTGGACTTTAATGTAAGTGTTAATTTAGTCATAATTTCAATTTGAACAATCCAAATAATTTAGAGTGCTTTGGTTAAATAAAATGATATTCATCTTTGTAATTGTAGGGTACAAAAGTGGAAGGAA
Organism: Quercus gilva; assembly: GCA_023621385.1. Lineage (NCBI taxonomy): Eukaryota > Viridiplantae > Streptophyta > Magnoliopsida > Fagales > Fagaceae > Quercus > Quercus gilva. The sequence continues at coordinate 29,209,392 of CM042482.1, read as the reverse complement.
AAAAAAAATCAGAGGGAAAGGTGATTACTTTGACTTACCTTGGTGGACATAGGACATAAGGCTTTTTGTTCATTTATTTAGTTGTGGAAGTTTGAGATATATCACCCTCTTCAGGGTTGGGCCAGCTCCTAATAGAAGAAAATGTTTTTGGGCTTGTTAGCGTTGAATTGTTTCCGCTTGCTTGGCAAAGAGCTCCATTAAGAAATCACAAATATTTTTGGCCCATTATACATGACCTCTGCAATTGAACCATGCAACGTTATATTATATCGGATCTTTCTCTCCTGGTTGATTCCAGATGTTGTACTTGAATTAATATATTGCAGTTTCGGAAGCCAAAAGAATATATATGAACCCTGGACCTTTTTTTCAAAAAGAAAATTTTATAATTTTTTTTAATCAATAATACATTAAGAAAATTTGGGTCCTCTTAAAAGCCATGGTTTCCTTCTCCCTAAAATCCGCCACTAGATTGAAAAAGTATTTTTCACTAGTTAAGAGATAATGGGATTTCTTTTTTCCTCTCCATTTTTTTTTCTTTTCCTGGCCTTGCCTTAACATCTGTTTTTATTTTTTATTTTTTGAAGGCCAAGCAATCTAGCTTTATTAGGTATTAGATAAATAACAACATTAAATAATAGATAATACAATTCACAGCATCCTTCTTGATCTTATTAACAAACTGATTAGTAAATTAGGTAAGGACAATTCATTAACAAACCCTTGCCACCTATTGTTAATAACACCCCATTTGGCAAAGCAACGAGCTCCAAATTAGCTTTGCCATATGGGGTCTTAACAATAGGTGGCAAGGGTTTGTTAATGAATTGTCCTTACCTAATTTGCTAATCAGTTTGTTATATACTATGTAAGACTTAATTTAAATCCTCATCTTTCGGTCCTAATATTACCCAGAATATTTGTAAACTAAATGAAATGTGTAATCATAAAAATTTTCTCCAAGTTTCCTCCAACACAAGTACAATAGCAATGGTTGGGTAAATCGTTTCAATTTAGAACCCAACCCTAATTATATGTAGTTTCACTCTGTAAATAGACTTTTTTTTTTTTTAAGAGAGAATTTCAACATATGGCGTCCGCTCCTAATAATAACTCTTTATATGTAACTCGATATAATGAGCTTGTATTTGCCTTACTCTATTAAGCTACATATTTAGTGTTAGTTATTAGACCAAAAAATATGGTATAATGGGCGTATCACGTATGTAACACACCTCTCATATAAGGGTTGTTAAAGACCTTATTGACACCCAAAGGTAAAACCAACAAGGAAGCTCTTTTCATATAAATATTATAAAAATAAAAATAAAAAAGAAGAAGAGAAGAGAGAAAGCCTTTATTTGTCAAATGCGGTGTCCATTTTTCATTGGTAAGAATTCATGAAAAGAAATGAAATATTGATATTTGACTAAACTTGCTCAAACCCAAAACCATGATCAGGTCCAGGTTTGCATGTCTCATGAGATGGTAGCAAATAGAATCTAAAAAAGAAAAGAAAGCTTGAGTTGAAAACATTGGCATTCAAGTATAACTTATGCTCCCTTAGACATAAAAGTTGTTTGGAAAATGAGTAATTTTTCAAAAATCATTTTCTAAAAAATTCTCTCATTTTCTTATATTTGATAGCAACTTTAAAAATGAGCTGAAAAACATTTTCAGGTGAGATAAAGTTATTTTCTGAAAATTTTTACTAGAAAATAACCTCTTAAAAATAAGTCATTTTTAAGAAGGTTTTCTATTAACTAAAGATAATTTTCCTTTAAACAACTTTTTTTCCTAATACTACCAAATACAAGAAAATATGAAAAACTATCTTCTTATAAGGTTTACTAACGACACAAATGGAGCGTACATTGACTTGAACTTATGTTGTGTTTGGATGATATTATTATTATTATTATTATTTTTTTTTTTTTTTTTTTTTTGAGAGGAAGATGATTTGTAGGGTCTCGTGGCTCTTAGAGAAGAGGGCACAGCGTGAGGCTAGATGATATGATTTGAGTATTTGGATTTGGATTTGAATGATTAAAATCCAAATAACTTATTTTTAGGTATAATCACCTTCTATGGAGAAAGACTTTGCACAAGCCACAAAGGCAACAATTTGCTTACTAATCCAGATAAAATCCTAAATGACGGTTACATACAACAATTCATGTTTCCATTTATTCAAGTATGGCCGTTCATTGGCATTGGCCAACTGAAACCGTTTTAGGAATTTTTACTCTAAAATATGGAATAGTTCTTAGACTTGTTTTTATTCATTTATTATTTCTTTAAATTAAAATTTTTTAAAATTATTTTTTAATGTGGCACCGAACATTCGCCTGTGTGGCCTATGGCCGATATTAGTGCTAGATCATTATTATTATTATTATTATTTAATAATGAAAGTGGTAGATCACTATTAGGCCAATGCCAAAGTATGGTTTTAAGCGTTTTAATGCAAATTTGTGGATCTTTTAAATTGGTCAATTAGAATACCTTTCCCTGATTTATGGCCATTAATGCTATTACACACACTACTCAAAAAAACACATGCGTGTGCTATTGAATATTATTACTTCTATACAATTAATCGACCAATAAAATTATCTAAGATTATCCTCTACTAGTTCCTAAGCAAAGTCAATGTTAGATGTTTTGGAATTCAATGTGTTTCCACACAAAATGTCCCAATCTCCAACAAAGCAAATGCCACTTTATACGCGGTAGAATAGGAACAATACCAATGCAAAATAACATCCTTTGCTAACATTTAAGAAATTTTTTGTACCTTTATATCTTTAATTAATTGCTTTTCATTCCCATGAAATTGGTTTTCCTTATCCACATGGGGTGCTCATTCACCCATAGCATGTGTGCAAAGAATAATATGAATTCTTTTTCGTGCTTCTTTGTCTAATAAATTAGCTCAATAAAAAAATAAAAATAAAAATCTATTTCTTTTTTTAATGTTTTCAATTCTATACGCTAGAAATGTAGTATAGAATCAGCCAAACAATAAAGCAAATATACCAGCAGTGCATATATTCTCTACTCTAAATAAAGAGTCCCAACAAAAAAGGGAAAAAATTGTCGTTATATTACTTATATTATGATGGGTCCAAGTGAGGTGAGGTGAATTATAAGTATGTGTTAAATTTTAAGTGCCGGTAAAAATGCTCATTTAAAAAATATTTTAAGTATGAGATTTAATTCTCAAACAATTACCAAAAGATGTGATATTCTCTCTTAGGAAACAGTAATAATCAATGTCTAATTTAGAAAGTGTTTCCAACTTGTAAAGAAAACCGCATTAATTTCCTGGCTGGATTAGAAAAAAAGTTCTATGTAAGTATGTATGCCCATTTAACTCCTGAGAAAATTTTTTCTTGGTTACATTTTGCAAGTAATCAATCACCATCACTGGTTTTTTTTTTTTTTTTTTAAGCTGATCTACACATTAGACGAAAAAATGTTGCTTATCTCGCGAAATTTCAACCATCATTCTCAATAGAATATTTGGTCAATTACGCAACAATCTTTCTACTATCTTTCTTCTTTCATGCATGTATATATAAATGTTTTGTGACCTTTCATCTTCTCGTTGAAAGAAATGGTGGAGATAGTGCCACCGATTCTTCATTGAGGAACACGCACGTGTGACCAGGAGAGAAAGGAAGAAGAAAAAAAAATTCTTTCTCAGAAACCCAAGTGATATACATATACTATACGACACAATTAAAAGCAATAAAGAAATTAAAAAGAGTATTAAGTTAAACAAAGATTGAAGTGCATGCATTCCTTTTATGCTCTTAGGAAACAAAAAACCCTATTGCAGTGCGTGCAATTAAGCATGGTGTTTGGGGTTTTGAATTTTCTTAGTGAGTTGTGGGACTGACACGCCAATCAGTGTCCCCATTTTGCTTTCAAACTTTGCCAACCCCCCACCACCCCCATCATTAACTTCAACGCATGCTTCTGTATTTTTTAGCACTTCTAGGATCGATTATTTTTCTTCTCTCCATTCAACAATTCCCTTATTAATTTATTTTCTTTCAAGCCAATCATATCTTAGCCTGTTAATACCTACATATAAGTTTGTCCCTCTAGGAAGCATAGAGATGAGTTTCATCTTTTGTGTTTAATTCCATAACTTAGTTCTTAATGTTATTGTAATATCTTGTAAGCTTTTGATCACGTGCTCTGCATGTGACACATACTTTACCTTTGGTATCCTTTACTCTCTCTCTCTCTCTCTCTCTCTCTCCAAATCCTAAAATCACTTTTGTAGGTTCTTTCACTTCTAATCTATATATATATATATAAAACCGAAACTTTTGAAACTCTCACAATTTTCCACATCATCACTATTTTCTTTTTCTTTTTATTTTTGATTCTTTTTATTTTAGGTTTTATATCTTATAACAATATTATTGAAAAACGTATACAAACTTGGAGACCTATTTAAGAGCTCCATAAAACTTGATGGACAAGAAAATATATTCTAAAATAAGCCCTAATTAATACCTAACCATAATAGGAACCAAATTTGACCTAAAAAAACATTAAAAGAGCCTAAAAACAAGGAAATAAATCACCTAGACCTAAAATAACGTTTTTTGCATAAAAATACCAAAATCTCTTCTCTCCTTAAAACCCTAACAATTACCATCTCAAATTTTTTATTTGCTTTCGTATGTGCTTGAAATTTTCATTCTATTTTATTGTTTTATTGTGTTTAGAATTGATTTTCTTATAAGTATTTGGGTTAATCTTTATATTTTGATAGTGTTTTTATGGGTTTGGTTTTTGGGTGGAAATTCTAATAATTATTTTATATTGTATATGGCAGATGAAGCATCTCTATTTTCTAGAGAAAAATCAAAGTTGCAACCTATGTCTTCCAGCTCAAGGTGTGGTAAATTTTTATATGTTCTTACTTTATTGAGAATTTTTATTTGGGTTCATGTGATTTTTTGTTTTTTTATTAAAGTTTTGATTTTTGTTGATTAATTATTTGTTTCGATTAATTTCAATTAATTATTTGTTTGGATTCAACGTAGAAGACAATGGAATTAGGTGTTATAAATTTGATAATGTTCCATGTTTTGAATTGTTTATATTATTTAGACTCCTGGTAGGACTCTCTCTTCTCTCCTTAAAACCCTAGCAATTACCATCTCAAAATCCTAAACTTAACTTCACTTTAAAATTAAAAAAATAAGAAGGAGAGAGACTCAACTAAAAAAAAAAACGTAGGTTTTGTCTTTTTTATTTGCTTTCATATGTGCCTAAAATTTCCATTCTATCTTATTGTTTTGTTATGTTTAGAATTTATTTTCTTCTAAGTATTTGGGTTAATCTCTATATTTTGATAGTGTTTTTGGGTTGAAATTTCTAATAATTATTTTATATTGTATACAGCAGATGAAGCATCTCTATTTTTTGGAGAAAAATCAAAACTGCAACCTATGTCTTCCAACCCAAGGTGTGGTAAATTTTTATTTGGTATATTATATATGAATTTTTTGAATTTGAAGGGTTTTGTTTGGTTTTGAAGTAGAATTTAGGGATTCTATAATATGCATATTATTAACCCAATTTTCTATTTCTAAATTTCTTAGATTTTATTATATCAATCTTTTTTTCTTTTAAATTCTTGGTAGGCAAATCAGTCTCTCACTAATTCTTTTACCTTAACGTGATGTTAGTTAATTGTCATTTTATTTAACTATCCCGTGCATCGCACGGGTTAGCGACTAGTATAAATAAATTATTAAGCATTTTTTTAAGGACACCCACATATATTGGGTAAACAAATCTTAATTTATCTACCTGAAATAAAAATGGTCTCTATACGTCAAAAGATGGAGTGGTGCTTGGAGAAGTCTAATCCTTTTTTACATTAATAACAAAGGTGATGTCATCACTACTTCAATTGTATATAGATTTCTGCTAACAGGTGTTCGAATGAACCTATTAAAAATAAATTTAACGGATTTTATTGCACCCATTATGTGATTTCCTAATTGATCACAATTAAATAAAAAAACTTAACCTTAATCAATGCGCTAAGATATTTGTTAATCAAACCTTTGTATATATTATTATTTTTATTATTGTTGTCATTGTCATCACTTTTATTTTTATCTTTCTACGCACTTATATCGAGTGTCCACTCATGAAATTATAATAGTGTAAATTAGACTCATTAGAGTACAAATAATTGTTATTATAAATAATTTTTAGTTTATTGTTTTTGTATATGCTGTTGCACAATTAATATTGATTGGAGAAATCAAAAATTACCTTGTAGATTTTTGTTTTCAATATGAATCTCTCTTTTTCTCATTTGATTGTTCAAAATTTTAAGGTCACTTTTGTGGTCCTCCTATCTCAAAATAATGGATTTTTTTCCTCATCAAATGGCATGTTAATTTATAAACCCATAAGTCATTCTTTTTAAAACATACAAAGCAATGGATAATGTTATAAGCATTTAATGATTAATGGGGGTGAGTGATGCGTGGTGAAGTCCACACTTTTCCCATTAAGTGGAAAAGTTGTATGGACTTATGATATATATATATATATCACCTATTTTATTCATCATATATTGTTATTGTGCATTGTTATTACATACAAGTCACCACTAGACTAAAATAACATAAAATTAGCTAAGAAACAAGTATCACTTATTTTATTATCATCATATATTGTATACTTGTATTACTTACAAGTCACCACTAAACTAAAATAATTAAATAACATAAAATTAGCAAAGAAACAAATATTTTATCTCTAATTTTTCTTTTACTTTGCAAAGACATTAAATTGTAAAAGATTTACTGCTCACAAGATGTGGCACTAGGATTAGTATACGTTTTTAGACCCCTTAAAACACAATCAGATTAACCTAGTTAATTAACTAAGTGATTACTTAGTCAAATTATCAGATCTAGATTAACACAAATAAATCATATCAATGTAAAGTGCAGAAAATAAAGAACACAAAGATATGACGATCCAGGAAAACCAAACCGGTAAAAAACCTGGGGAGGATTTAACCTAGCTATTTTCAAGATAAACTGAATCCACTATGAAAGAATTGAAATTTACACAATAGCGACTTAGACTACTAACATCCTATTACTACCTCGAGTAAGAAACTTACTACCACGACCATGTGACAACTCCAAGTCCACGGACTATTTTTTTCTTGGATTCTCAGCAAGTAGAAGCACTCCTGCTTGTGTATCTTTAAGCTCTTGAATCTACAACTGAAACGATCACCAAGTTCTTGACATAGTCTTGATTCTTGATAACCCTAAGTATATATGAAAGCAAACACCTCTAGATCTCACAAAAGATTCACACAGACAGCATAAAAAGTAATCTCAAAACGTGGCTAAGGTTTTCCCTTTTATACTTAAAGCAAAACATAAAACCTTACACGTTAAACGGGTTTGGGCTGAGTTGGAAAATTATGCAAAAAGAACAATCTGCATGACTTTCGATCGATTGAGTCTAATTTTCAATCGATCGAACCAGGCAAATTTACACAGTAAATCCTGCAGAACACTCGATTCTAATTTTACATATAATTACACTTTGAGTAAGTCTAAACAAGACTAAAACATTTTGATTATGATTTGCCAACATTACAAAATGAAGTTCTAATACATTAGTTCCTAATTCCTTAAAACCTAACAATTAGTTTACTTTTTTTCTCACAAGATCTTGCCTTTACCTTAATTTTTGCTCACTGTTTTGAAATTCCTTTGTGTTAGGCAAAGCTAATCTCGACTTACTACTAATTTGAGCATGAAAAGTCAACTTATACTGCACAGAAATGAAAGTAGCATCCACTTTTTTATTTTCCTACGTCATTTTTTCTTTTGCAGATTTTATTAGTGTAAAAATGAACGGGCTAGATTCAGTATCTTTGCTTTTATGATCCTAGCTCGAAAGAATTAGAGGATTTATTATGTGTTCCTATTTGCAAAAGTAATGGCATTAGGGATCACTTTTAATTTTTTGCCTCAAGGTCAAAATTTTCAGACCATTTAGAATCTTTTTTCTTGTTTGGTACAACTCCACTGAGATCCTTTTCACAAAGTTATAGGATAGGCAAGTACAAATTAGGCACTAGTCACTAGTATGATCAATTGATCATTGAGGCCAATTGTCGGGAATTAGCTATTTCAAATTAGAAATTATTCATGTAATTTGCACTTGGTTTCCACTTTCCATAACACTATGCCTCTCTCTTTTTCTCCTTTTTGATCCCCTTTTTTTCCTCTCCATTTTTTTTAACAAGCTCTTCTATTCTAGTAGTAAATATAAAGCTCATATGCTAAAATCACTTTCTGTGTGATTTGTTTTGTTGTTATGCACTACAAAAAACTGGGGGGAGCTTTTATTTTTTATATTCTTCCCCCAACTCTGAAGCCCAGCATCTACCAACAAGCAAAATTTTCAAATGTCAATTACTTTATCTACGGATTCTACTTCATTGGTGTATCAGACTAATGAACGGATCTAACAAAATTTGCTGTAATATGAGCATATTATACGTGAAGAGAGACCATTTTTTTGGCCAACGCAAATTAATTAAGTAAAAAATTTTTTTAAAGATAAATTAATTTAAGCATTTTAAAATATTGAGTTCTTTGGTACCAAAAGCAGCCGGTGTCTGTGATGGTTCACTTTGCCCAACGAAATTAGGTTCCATTTGATAGCTCATAAAGAATGAAATGTAATAGAATAAGTAAATTAAACAAAATGAAATACAATGAATAATGAGCATAAAAACAGAAAGAAATAAAATAAAGTGGAATAGAATGAAATTAAGCTATATTATATGGATTTCTTTGAAAATATTAATGGACAATAATAGAAAATAAGTAAATGTTTTTAGGAGTATCATAAGAATGAACACTTTTTTTTTCTTCTCCTTTAAAAAACGAGACTAAGTTGATTCATCGTATATAAAGCCTTATCAAAAGAAGAAGTTGGATTTACTCCAAATAAAATTATGGAAAATGTTAACAAATATTCTAAGGACATTGGTTTAGAAACTATTTTTAAAAACATTTTATGGGAAAATGATAAAACAATTAATTATGTTGATAGCTTTTTATATTTCTCATAAAAATAATGTTAAAACTTCATAATATTATTTATTAACAATTGCCCTAAGAGCACCTATTAACATGACCATAAAATTAATAATAAAACTTTTGTTTTACAAAGCATTGTACGTTAAAAAAAATAAAATATACTTGTTTACTTTTTTTTTTAGAGAGTTTCAACCTATGACATCCGCTCTTGACAATAACTCTTTATTATCAGACCAAAACACCAATCAATTTTTTGTATAGGCGAGGATTTAACCCCATATCTCTTATACAACCATCAGAGATTTTACCAATTGAACTAACTGAAACCCACAAATATGCTTGTTTACTTTAAATGTAATATGTAAGAATAAGTTTATAGATAAAAGAGAAAATTATTGGTTTTAGTGACTAGTAGGAGAGAGAGAGAGAGAGAGAGAGAGAGAGAGAGTTATGTTAATTGGTGCTCCTTTGCACTAATTAAGAAGGAATTGAATGCCTTCCATTGTATTGAAAAGTAACAAAAACAATTAAACAAATATCATTTTGATTAAATATTGTGCTAACTCCATTAAAAAAAAGCTGATCCATTATAAATAAAAACTCAATCTTGACTAATGTACTTTATCACTCATTAACCAGACCCATAAATAAAAAGTTTGTGAGTTTCTTTTTCTTTTGGTTAGATATAGATTACTTTTTTTTATATGATTTATTATGAGTGGTGAGTCTATATAAAAGTGATAAACATGTACTTATAGTCCGCCACATCAATCTTGTGGCACAAAAATTGTGGTCCTAGAAGAACTCAAGTTTTGTAAGTGCATTTGGATAGTAGGATTTGGGTATAAGAATTGGATTTGAGTGATTAAAATTTATATACCTTGTTTGGATAGTTTAAAAAAATCAAAATTTTGGATTTGACCAAATCCACCTTTAAAATTCTTGGATTTTAAATTTTTTTCTTTTATATAATAATAATAATAATAATAATAATAAAGACATCTAGATAAGAATGAGAGCCGTAAAGATTCAACCTGATTTTAGCTTTGAAGGTGATCCCGAGTTTGTGATGTGGGCCGGGCGTTACGCTGCAGTAGCCCAAATAAACCGTAGTGTCTTTGTATTTTAGCGCCTGCTCCCCACCTAACTCATTAATAAGTTGAAGCCTTCGCAATTGCCAAGTATTGTTAAATCACGTTTAGCATTTTATTGGACAATTCAGGGTCCACGTGAAAGGTATCACCGAGCCATCAATTCTCCTTCTACCTAGATTGATAATTTCAATAATGAACTAGAAATTGCAATAAATACCAATGAGATGACATCCCTTGCGTTATTACTACTAGCATTTAGCAACAAGTTTTTAGCCAACCAAAAAAAAAAAAAAAAACTAGCATTTAGGATCCGTTTGGTTCCCGTAAAATATTTTTCGAAAAATACATATTTTTCGGAAATGCTATTTTCTGAAAAAGGAAAATATTTTTAAGTGTTTGGTTGGATTATGAAAATTGGTGTGGAAAATATTTTCATGTGTTTGGTTCAATTAGGAAAATGCTATTTTCCTACAACAAATTCCGGCAGCAAATTATGGCCACAACAACACAACAATAACAACAACAAATTCCGGCAACCACAACAACAACAACAACAACAATAATCAGTTCATCAAAAAAAAAAAAAAAAACAACAACAGCAATCAAACTTAAAAAATAAAAATAAAAAAATAAAAAAAAAAAAGAGCTGAGAGATCGAGGAAGAGGAAGCGATCAACGGCGCGGCGCGGCGACGACGATCGACAGCGAGGCGCGGTGCGAAGAGCGCTGGGTTCGACGGCTTCTGGGTTCGCTGGTGGGAGATCGAAGGCGAGTCGCGATATCGAAGGCTAGATCGCGAGATCGAGCGGAGGTGATCGAAGGCGATCGCCGGCGCGGTGATCGAAGGTGCGGTGCTCGGAGTTCGCCGGCGACATCTCCGGCGTGTCTGGGCTCGCTGGGTTCGGGGTGCTGGTGCTCTCTTTCTCTCTTTCCCTCTCTCTGTCTTCATGCTCTCTCTTTCTCTCCATTTTCCGGAACTCATTTGAAGTGAAAATGATTCCGTAAACCATTTTCACCCTTGACCGTGAGTCAACTGAAAATGATTTCCAGAAAATTGCTTTTTCCAGCGCAACCAAACACTCGAAAATATAGAAAATCATTTCCGGAAATGAATTTCACCCAAAACAAACGCAGCCTTAGTAACAAATAACTCTCCCTTCACTTGCCCATACTTCTCACCTATTTAGGGTGTACGTTTGGTACATTAAATGTAGATTACATTAGGAATAGTAATCTTTATTATTAGTAAAAAAATGTATTGTAATAAAATAACTATTAGAAGTGTTCGCGATGTGGTGTGGTGTAGTTTTGAGCTATTTTTAACACCACACTTTGCGGTGCGGTTTAGCTAAAATTATAATTGCACCGCGCCTTATTTTTACGGCCACATGTGCGGTGCGATACAGTTTAAAGTTTAGCCAAAACCATAACCACACAGCACTTGATTTTTGCAGTCACTGTGCCGTGCGGTGTATAAGATGCAATTTGAAGTTTGAATATTTTTCAAATTTTGGCCTTTTTCTACTCAATCCAAAATTAATTTTCTCCTTTGTTTTGGTCCAAATTTTAAACTATTGAGCTAGTTTTTCTTTATTTTGAGCTGGCTTTCCTAGTTAACACTTGTTAGGGTTATCAAACCTTTTATTTTTATTTTTTGAAAACTAGGGTTATTAAACTTTTATATTTAATATTAAAAATAAACAATATATTAATATATAAAGAGGGTGTGATGCGGCGCAGTTTGTGCGGTTTTCTTATTATAAAATTGCAAATCGTACTGGATCATGTTGTGCAGTGCGGTGCGTTATTAGTTATTAAATAATAGGTGTTTCTATGATCATATTCATATAGAATTCTCAACATGTAAAAATTTGTGGAGTGACAGAAAAATGAAAAGATGGAATTCACGAGTCATAGGTTGTTTACATGATTTAGCCTTATGACTACATCTACGGAATAAGAACATAAAAAAAAAATACATAAAAATATTCATTTTCATTTGAAATTGTATAGTTCATATTAGATATTAAAAATCTAATGTTATTCAACCTTTTTATCCTACACTGCAATGAAATTCACATTTGGTATGGGAATTAGATACAAAAGTCGGTGCCAAATTATATTGCATATTGATTGGTTCAATCTTATTGGTATTCTATAACAATCAATCCATTGATTTTCTCAGACAATTAATATCTTAATTTCGTTTTCAATGACAAAGAAAGTGAATTATATTTTCAGCACACCAATTAGGCTCCCTTTAGCTTTTTTTTTTTTTTTTTTTCCTTTTCTTATAAAAAAAAAAAAAAAAGAAGAAAAAACTCAAAAAGCAATGAATATCTTCTTACTAACCCAAAAGAAGAAAGAAAGAAAGAAAGAATAGAACATACACATGCAGCCATAAGTCCATAACCCATCTACAACAACCCATGAGCAAAAAAGCGAATCCAAGAAGAAAGAGGATACAGCTCTTTACAAATTACAACCCCTGAAAAAGGCTCCAAACAAGTACAGTCTGAGACACACCCACTTCCAACCAAAATGCCCCTTCTACACTTTCTGTAACCAGTAGTCCATAGAGAATAGAGCCATACACCAACTTACAAAGTCCTATATCAAATACCACAAATCACTCCACTCCTCTCCCCAATACCCAAATCCAAACACAACTCGAAACAAAAAGGAAAAAAACAAAGCAAAATAAAAAAGCAAAAACTCTGTTGTGTGCGCTTTGGGGAGTGTAAGTGCAAGCTTGTTCGCAACTCTCAAAGCTGAAAAAACTATTGCTGTATTCTGCTTATTACCCACTACCCCAAAAACCAATATACATGCTCTCCCATTTTCCCAACTCTTTTTATCACCACCACCACCACCACTTCCACCTTCTTGTTCTTCCTAAACTTTCATCCAACCTTTTTCAGCTTGGTCTTCTTCCTCAGAGCTCAGAAAGCTTTTCTTGAATTGGGTAATACAACAAGTTAGCAAAGATGATTAGTTTATTAGATTTCTACCATGTTATGACTGCAATGGTACCACTATACGTGGCCATGATCTTAGCCTATGGTTCAGTGAAATGGTGGAAGATCTTTACCCCTGACCAGTGTTCTGGTATCAACCGGTTTGTGGCTCTCTTCGCAGTCCCTCTCCTTTCATTCCACTTCATCTCCTCCAATGATCCATACACCATGAACTTCAGGTTCATTGCTGCTGATACCCTCCAAAAGGTCATAGTTTTAGCTGTTCTTGCCGTTTGGACTAAAGTGAGCAAAAGGGGTTGTTTGGACTGGACAATAACTCTATTCTCACTCTCAACTCTCCCAAACACCTTGGTCATGGGCATTCCTTTGCTTAAGGGAATGTATGGCGACTTTTCTGGGAGTTTGATGGTTCAAATTGTGGTCCTTCAGTGCATTATTTGGTACACCTTAATGCTCTTCTTGTTTGAATACAGAGGTGCCAGAATGCTTATCTCTGAGCAATTTCCAGACACTGCGGGCTCCATTGTCTCAATCCATGTTGACTCTGACATCATGTCATTAGATGGGAGGCAGCCTCTAGAAACTGAAGCTGAAATTAAAGAAGATGGCAAGCTTCATGTGACAGTGAGAAAATCCAATGCTTCAAGATCAGATATTTTCTCTAGGAGGTCGCAAGGATTGTCATCAACAACTCCTAGACCCTCCAACTTAACCAATGCAGAGATATACTCCTTGCAATCTTCAAGGAACCCAACTCCAAGAGGGTCTAGTTTCAATCACACGGACTTTTATTCAATGATGGCAGGTGCTGGAGCTGGTGGGAGGAACTCAAACTTTGGTGCCTCTGATGTTTATGGTCTCTCAGCTTCAAGAGGGCCAACACCAAGGCCTTCCAATTATGAAGAAGATGGTGGAGTCAGTGGCAAGCCCAGGTTTCATTACCATGGTGCAGGGCCTGGAGGGGCTGGCCATTACCCAGCACCAAATCCAGGAATGTTTTCACCAACAGGATCCAAAAATGTTGCTGCTAATGCTAATGCTAATGTCAATGCCAATGTAAATGTAAAAAAGCCTAATGGCCAGCCTCAGCAGAAGCCAGCTGAGGATGGTGGTAGGGACCTTCATATGTTTGTTTGGAGTTCAAGTGCTTCTCCTGTTTCAGATGTCTTTGGAGGACATGAATATGCAAACAACGATCAGAAAGAAGTCAGATTGGCCGTTTCTCCAGGAAAAGGTAAATAAGATTATTGTTATTACTTAATTTTTGTTTCATTTTTAGTGTGTGTTGCTTTATTTTTGTTTCCTACAGTCTCCTAATTGCGATTTTATTGGTTTGTGGATTATTAGTGGAAGGTCAAAGAGAGAATCAAGAGTACTTAGAAAGGGATGATTTCAGCTTTGGGAACAGAGGGTTAGATGGAGAGATGAACAACCATGAAGCTGAGAAAGTGGGAGATGGCAAACCAAAAACCATGCCTCCAACAAGTGTCATGACTAGGCTTATACTCATCATGGTATGGAGAAAGCTAATTCGAAACCCCAACACCTACTCAAGTTTAATAGGCCTCACTTGGTCCCTAGTTTCATTCAGGTAATCTAAAATCATCCATATTTTAAAATTTCCCTGTGAATAGATGTAGGTATTTTGGCTCAATTTTTATTTTTTAATATTGATAAAGTTTTTCCTTGTGGGATTTCTTGTAGGTGGAACCTTGAAATGCCTGCCATCATAGCAAAGTCCATTGCCATACTGTCAGACGCAGGCCTTGGCATGGCCATGTTCAGTCTTGGTTAGTATAAACACCCTTCTTGTAATACAGATATACAGTGTCGTTCAGACAAAATTCTCTCCTTACACTTTCTTTACTATAGATGATTCTGTGTCTTTCACATTTTGATTATTAAAATTATTAAGGGAAAGCAAGCAAAACTAGCAAAAAAGCAAATAAAAGAAAACAGTGTATGGTTATGATAATGTCTCGGTTTCTTTATGATTCTGACTACACTTTTTGCCATGCTTGTGTTGGGGTTTGATATAATGGGTTTGTGGGTGATGGGGTAGTACTAGTAGTATTGGGTGGTGGTGATGATGATGAAAGGTCTTTCAAAAGAATGACTGACTGACACAGTAAGGGATGTGATGGTAGTGATGGATATGCATGCCTGATGCTTTGCTTTTGATGTGAATGACAGGTCTGTTCATGGCTTTGCAACCGAGGATCATAGCATGTGGAAATTCCATAGCAACTTTTGCTATGGCCGTGAGATTCCTTACAGGTCCAGCTGTCATGGCAGCAGCTTCCATTGCTGTTGGCCTTAAGGGCGTTCTCTTACACGTTGCCATTGTCCAGGTCACCCCTTTCTTTCTCTCTTTTGCTCTCAAAATTCTCTCTCTTTTCTTTTGCCTCCTCCTGACACAACCAATCCTACTTTTCTCTGCATAAAAGCTCAAAACTGCACATTAAAGAAACAATACGTTGCTATGAGCTATACCCAGATAAGATTTTTTTATTATTTTGCCAATTAAAATTTTATTTTAATATGATATTAAAATCAGATCATTGCCAATTTTCCATCTGGGTTCTTCAGAAAATAGTGTACTACTTTTAGTCTTTTACAGTTTAATAAAAATATATCTTTTCTAGAGGTAGTAAAAGTTGAGCTGGAAAGAGCAATGCCATAAAGCAATTGTGTTCTATAAGAAACTATAATTAGTCTGAGTAAGGACTTGTTTGGTGGTGTTATTAATGAACAACAAACATGCATCTGTACCATTATTAACATGTTTTTTTGCCCCTCACGTGCCATGGATTGGCAAACAAAATAACAGGCAGCTCTCCCACAAGGCATTGTCCCCTTTGTCTTTGCCAAGGAGTACAATGTACATCCTGATATTCTCAGCACAGCGTGAGTACATCATTTCCTAACTCAATTACCGTCTTTTTCTCTTCAAAATTTTCTTTTCCTTTTGTGTGTACTGATAAATTTCTTAATTTGCAGTGTTATATTTGGGATGCTAATTGCATTGCCTATAACGCTTGTGTACTACATTTTGTTGGGCATATGAATTTGTGGAAATCATCAAAGAATGTGGCATTTCATGCAAAGCTCAAGCCAGGCCAATAGTGCTTTGAAAAGTCGGACGTTGAAATCAAAAGGCATATGATGAGAAATAGGATCGGAGAATGAATCTTTTCTTTTGAATGGTCTTTGCTAGTAAAATTGTAAAATCATGTTTGTAGTCAATTTATATATAAGAAAAAAAATGTTTCTCTAGTTTATTATAAACCAGAATTTCCTTGAATTCTATTCCTAGAATTTATGCTCTAACAAAAGCAATAAAAACAAAGGAAGAAAAGGTAAAGGAAAAGGAAAGGGTAAAAAAGAAAGTGGCTGATGTGATGATGCCCATGCATTATACTCTTTAAGTTCTATTTGAATGCTAGAGGTTTCAATCAAGTTTTCTTTTCTTTTTTGGATTCTATTTGTTACCATCTCATGAGACATGGAAACCTGGACCTGATCATGGTTTTGGGTTCGACTGTTAAAAGTAAGTTTAGTCAAATATTCTTCTCAAAAAAAAAAAAAAAAAGTTTATCATTTCTTTTTTACGACTTCTTACAAATGAAAAAAATGGACACTTGATTGAGCGGCATTTCACAATTGAAGGCTTTTATTTTTTGGTGGGTGAATAAATCAAGGCTTCCCTATTGATTTTACCTTTGGTGTCAAATAATAAGAATAAATTCAAGACCTCACCTTTGGTAATATCTATTGCAAGAAATACCTTCGATTTAGAAATTTTAATTAAATTTACTTTGGTTAAAAATAATTTTTCATTTACTTAACTTAGTAATTTTGAGAAATAAAAGTTGAGAGAAATATTGATTTTTGTGTTATCAAATTATATAAACGGCATAGTTACTTAGTTAGCAATCTATGGGACTTAATACGTGTGGTATAATACATGTGTGTTTCATTAGGCTCAAGATTGGGAAAAAAATGACATAGAAAATAGAAATAAAAATACCATAAATAAACATACATATGGGTATATTATGCATTTGAAGGAAAGGTTCGGAACATATGATAAAGTATTTAATTTATTATATTTCAATTTAATATCATACTTATATTATCCTATTATATTTTATAAGATGTTATAAATATTCAACTAATTAAGGATTTAATAAATTGAGAATATAATTTTTTTTTTCAAATTTTAGATGTATTTTTAAGGAAAATATATAACAAGTGAATGAAGGAAATGATGTTTAATATATTCTTTCATGCACTTGGCAAAAAAAAAAAAAGAGTATTTACTGTCCCATGTAATTATAATTTCAAATGATTTTATTTTAAATCAAGTATATGGATTATATATGGCAATAAGATTTAAAATTTCAATTAAATTATAATATGAGAAATTTTTAATACATGGATAATAGGTTTAATTATAGAAAATATGTATTTTTCAAAATATTTTTTGCTTTATTCAATGTACAAGAGTTTTATTTAAAAATACATACAAACGTGTAACATATGGTATATATATATATATATATATAATAAATGGTGCGTTTGTTATTTAAGTTTTTGTTTTTCTTGTTCTTGTTTTCTTGTTTTTGTTTAAGAGCTATGTTGTGAATGCTTTGGTTTTAGAAGGCATGAAGATAGTGCAATTAGGGACCCTCCATTACAAGATGGGGTTTGATTTGATGTAGACCTCTTTGGAATATTGGGGGACAATAATCACAATCCAAAGTTTCTTCTCCTTTTTCTCACTCCTTTCTTCGTCCCCTTATTCTTTTAGTTACACATATTACCTTTTCTTGACACCTTTCCTTTTCACTCTTGGTCTATGTTTGGTGCTTTGTATAACATCTTTTTGAACTCTTATGAACTAAAATAAAAGGCTATTAGAGGGTCTATTCATGTTGGCCATTCAATACAGATATCTTCCTAAACTTTACATTTTTAATATTTAATTTTTCTTTCTTTATTTTTCAGAGAGCATCAAATTCTCAAATAGTTTGGCTATAGGAAAAGTTTCCAATGAGCGTGCCACTGCCCTCTTTAGAAATGGTAAAGGGGCGAATTGGGCATGAGTCCACATTATTCGTCATTTCATTATTGTAACGAATTAGGGTAAAGCTTGTTGGAGCAACACCAACAATTTTTATAATACTATTTTTTATATGATTATTGCGCTACAATCATATGTACATCCTAACAGAGTTGTTCGGGGACAATTTTTGTTTAAAAACTTTTGTAACAACTTTAACATAACAGATTGTAAATGATTGTCTATTACTTTTGCATAAACTTGCTACTTTTTATTCACTACTCACAATCAACCGCATCAAAATTGTGGCATAAAAGTTGTGTCACAAAAGTTGCGTACACATTTTCTCATACATCCTGAAGAATCAGAAAATGTTTCATCCAAATGACAATAAATGGACATTGATGCTAATTTATGTACATCAGTAACTAACAAAACCTTTAGCAGGTTCTGTAATTGTTGATCATTAAAGATGGTCAACTTAATTGCCTAATACGTTACAAAAGCAATAAAGCCTGATTTATGGCATAATAAAGGCAGGTTACAAGGTCCAACTCCTATAAAAGGAATTAGAAAAAAGAAGGAAAGGTACACACAAATACACCCTTGAAATCGTAAAGAAGCTTTGATTACTTAATTATCACTAGCTAAGGTCACAATACTGACTTCACCATCGGAGGATTTTAAGAAAACACCTCACTAGTGCTTTCTTCATCAAAATCTCTCTTTTGTCTTGCAGGTATTCAAGGAAGACATTGGCTTTGTTGGACGAATAACATACTGACGATTTTTGGCATCATCAGTTTGGCGCCGTCTGTGTGAAGACATATTTGAAACCAATGCTCTAACCTGCTACAAAAGTTTTTCGTCCCCAATGGATCCCAACTCTTCAAACCAGATGGAAGAGCATATACAAACCCTTGTTGCGAGTGTAGAAGACCTAACCAAACAAAGTAAAGAGTTGAGGCAAAGAAGCGACAACATCCAGCCTAAAACAGAAAATAGGGAACAACAAAGTAATAACGAAGAGAACAACCAGAGAAAAGACCATTTAGATGGAACTGAACGTCCAAGCAGGATGGAAGAAGAACTCTGAAACATGAAGAAGCAGATGGATGAGTTGAACAATGCAGTAAAGAGAGAAGGTCAGAAAAATCTGGATGGAATGATTAAACAAACTTGATAGGTTTTTAGACCCCTTAAAACAACAATTAGATTAACCTAGTTAATAGCCAAATGAATAACTTAGTTAATTTATGCAATTCTAGGTTATCACAATCACACAATCATATCAAGAATATATAAAGTAGCGGAAAAAATAAAGAACACAAGATATGATGACCCAGGAAACCACACGGTAAAAACCTGGGGAGGATTTAACCTAGCTATCCTCAAGGTAAATCTAAATCCACTATGAAAGAATCGAAGTTCATACAAAAGGACTTACAAGCTCCCCGCTTGACTTCCTAATGCTACCCATCAGTAGAACTTACTAACACGACCACGTGCAAGCTCCGAATCCACGGACTCCTTCTTTCTTGGATTCTTCAATCAGCTACAAGCTCCTCGCTTGTTTTTCTTTAAGCTCCAATGGTAGCAACCGAGTTGATCATCAAGATGTTGAAATAATCTCTACCTTGAAAACCCTAAGTTTTGTGTAAAAGAAAGCTCCTCTAGATCTCACAAGAGATTTACACAAAACAGAAAATATGAGCAACAATACAACTGAAGCAACCCTTAAAAACGTGGCTAGGGTTTTGCCTTATATACCTATGGCAAAAACATAAAACCCTAAATGTTTAATGAGGTAGGGCTGAGTTGGAAATTCTGCAGAAAAAAACGATCTGGCCGACTTTCGATCGATCGAGTCTATCCTTCGATCGATCAAGCCAGGCCGAAAGTCACAAAGACTTTTGCAGCCTCTCGATTCCAACTTTACAATAATTAATCAACTTTGAGCAAGCCTAAACAAGACTAAACATATTGTTTTGATCATGGTTTGCCAACATTACACATTAGAGTTCTAAATATATAAAATCCTAAATCTTTAGAACCTAACAAACTCTCCCTTTGGCAATCCGTGACAAAACACAAACTAAAAGCTCAAAGTATACAAATAAAAAGCCCTTTACAAAAAGTAATGCTCATAAAATAAAATTCAATCCTAACTACTATCCATCAGTTGCAAGTGTAGACAGTAGCTCAATTGAATCAACTTGTATATTTCTGAAACACTCAACAAACGCATAAACGCATGTGTGACAGAGAAACAGTAAATCAACAGATATATAAACTAACTCTCCCCTTAAGTTAGATATACCAAAAAAAAAAACATTCTTGAAAGTTCACACAACACATAATAAAGACATATATCAATGAATAACTCACAATATAAATCAATAAGCAGTGAACACATGAATGAAGAATCATATATCAAAAGTAATGTATCTCCCCTAACATGAATAGCCCAAAAATGATATCAAAAGAAAGTATACACGGTGAAGCACCTAGATACAATCTAATATCTCAACTAGCTCTGTAAAAACAAAAGAAAAACTACCCCTAACAACAAAATCTCCTCTACAAGTCTCTTAAAACTACTCCCCCTTTTTGTGACGAAATGCCAAAGTACAATCATATGTCATCAAAAGGAGGTGGTGAAGGTGAACGAAGATGCGCCAAGTCAACTCTTAGAGTACGTATCTCATCAAGCAAGTCCACCAAAATCTGACCATGAGTCGCCTGAACGGTTATAATAGTCTCCAAGGTATGATTTACATCAAAGTCATCTGAAGGAGGTGGAGGAACAGCAGTAGCAGCATCGCCAACAGGATCATGAACATCCTTACTAGCAAAACCTGTAGAAGAAGAAGGAGGGGGTGCAGAACCAGAAAGCTCAGACCTAGGGTGTTTAGAGCCAGCTCGAAGATGAGCAGCCCTCTGTCTAAGAAAAGACGCACCTATGGGTCCAATAACATGTACGGGCTCAGAAGAGGGGAAATCATCTAAACCAAGATGAAGCAAAATCCTATGAATAAAGATAGGATGGACAAGAGCGTGAGATGTAGATGAACTCCTAAACTTCGTTTAAAGAACGAAGAAACAAGTGAGGAAAACTGATAGGAGCATCAGTAACAAGAGCATACAAAAATACACAACGCTCGAGAGGAATGGTGTGAAGATAAGAAATGGGCCACAAAGAATGACAAGCTATCCTAAAGAAAAGATAGATAGTCTCAGGAAGCTCAGCAGTGGTGATCCGAGGATCAGAACCCCACTGGATAGAAGACCCAGTGATGTAAGACATGACATCACTCAACAAAGGAGACACATCATAAGGGTAAACAAGATGACATACCAAAGGTACCCCTAGAGCATCAGCCACTACCGTAGGAGTAATGACATACTCTACACCTCGTATCCAATTCTTAACGAGAGTGTTGGAATCATAGACGCGGATAGAGATGTTCGAAAAGAACTCTCTAATCAGGGTAGCTGGAGGAGGAGGATCAGAAACATCCAACAAAGGTAACCAGCCCCGACGCTAAAAATTTACCCTAATGGCAGGATCAAGCTCATCTAAGACAACAGAACACTCAACCCAAATTTTTCTCTGAAGGTTCAGCTTCTTAAAAATCTCTTGTTTTTTCTCACTCAGAAACCTCTCACGGTCAAAGGAAGGTGGGGGAGGAGAAGGAGAGGGAACAGACCTACGGGCTCTAGTCTTCCTAGGCATGATGCTAAGGAAAGGACAGAGACATAAAGCAGAACCAAAAGAACAAAAAACAAAACAAAACAAAGGGCAGACTGCAAATCAGCACAAAAAAATAGAATAAAAAATCTATATGATGCATGAATAATTAAAATGTCATGATGCATGTTCTAATGCAGTGACAATTAAGTTCAATTAAAGGTCAGATTAACAAAATTGGCTTGAACATAGGGTTTCTAACAAAAAAAAAAAAAAAAAAAACCCCAAAATTGAAAAACCACTTGTTGAAAAAAAAAAAAATTTTAAACAAATTAATGAATTGAGCATCACTGAACACAACACAGATTATAATGCTCAATTACATCAAAACAGCAAGCCAATTTCATCAATTTCAACCTAATTGAACAAAATCCCCAATTCGGATCCAATACAAGCCCTAGAATTCTCAATTTTTCACAAATCCCAAAATTGATCAAATTAAACCATCAATATAATGTTTATATCATGTCCCCACAAAAACCCATTCATCAATTTCACAAAATAGGCTTTGAATCAACAAAAATCCCAAAATTAGTATAGTCCGAAAATTACCCTCAAATGCATGGATTTATGCATGAAAACATGAAAATAAATTCAAGAGGAAGGGTATTAAGGTCTTACCGGCTTGAGGAGAGAGAAACCTTGCAAAGAAATCGGAAGAAAACGACAAAAAAATCTTTGTGGGGCCTTGCCGCGTCGGAGAGAGAAGAAAAGTTTGAAAAGTTTTGAAAAATTGACTTTGAACAAGTTAGATCTAAGTTTTTAAAAAACCTTTTCCACGATCTTCGATTGATCAAAAATTACATTCGATCAATCGAAGTGACCCGAGACTCATAAGAAAAATTGAAGCTCATTTTCGATCAATCAAAAAATAGATTGGATCGATCGAAACAGGCAGAGGCTCACTAAATTTTGAGAAAATCATAGGTTTAAAAAAAAAAAAAAAAAAACAATCACATTTTGAAAACAACTCCTCAAAGCATTAAAAAGTGAAGAAACAAAATGCATGAGTATGAGATGGAATGCTATTTCAAAAACCCAAAATTTTAAACCCAATTTTCTCATAGCAAAGTTTCAATCATTCTTCCATTGAATTCTTCAAACAACAAATATGTTGTGCACAATTCTTAAGGTATTTTCAAATTTGGTTGGTCAGACCAAAAACACACAATAATATGTACGAAGTTTAACAAGGAGTAACTTGTGTAGTGTGTGCAACTAGCAAAAACTTGAGATACATGTGAGGTGATATGTGAATAGAAATCAAACACAAAGTCTACAAAATTCATCACATAGAATTTAAAAGAGACTATCACCAAAAGAGTTACATCCTATAACTCTCACATCTCCTAGAACAAAAGCTTGCAATCATGTAAGTTTCTTGAATTTTTGCCTCTTAATTATGTGAATTGGCATCAAGCCTAATAGTACACACCAGTTTTAATTATGAGAATTAACCGAGGCTACACCTTATGTTCTTTTTGTGCATGTGCTACACTTTCTCGAGTACAAAATCTTATGATATGCACTAAGGTGTTCATGATTGGCTAGTGAACAGTGGTAAGATGGTTATTTATGCCTTTCTCAAAAGGATCAAGTCCGACAGTTAAATAACATGTGACTTCAAGATCAAGACAAAATGATTAATAACCACAAACATCTTTCCCATACAACATGCACTACAAAACTTCAACTAGTCAAGTGCAATGAATAAGCTCATGAAAGTTAAACAAGGTACATAAGACATGATATGTGTAAATAGATTGACCAACCTTGTTTTCAAAATCCAAGAAAAAATAATGTCAAACATAGTTTTGCTTCCTCTTCTTCCCTTTTTTTTTAATTTATTAAAAGAGAAAACAAATAAATCCTAGTATGGAATGCATGAATGTAATGCAATGCAAATCCTAGAATAAAAAAACAAAAACAACAAAGAACAATGGTCACAAAGGGTAGAGCAATGAAGCACAAGGACCATGTCAGAAAGACTCAGTTAAGTCGAGTCTTTTGCATCCAAAACCTTTTAGATGCACCATGAGCAT
The DNA here is from genome assembly GCA_023621385.1 of Quercus gilva. Taxonomy (NCBI): domain Eukaryota; kingdom Viridiplantae; phylum Streptophyta; class Magnoliopsida; order Fagales; family Fagaceae; genus Quercus; species Quercus gilva. Next base: position 29,185,334 of record CM042482.1, on the reverse strand, counting down.
TGGAGTTCTTATTCACATTCGAATGATTCCCAACTCCAGGATTGGAATAAAGGTTTAACGTCTTTACCAATTCACCAATTAGTGCCATAGGATCTTGTGCTTGAGGTATAGGCACTTTTGGTTTGTTTGCTCTCTTAGCAGCTTGCAGCTTGTAACAGTTAGGACGAATGTGTCCAGACTTTCCACAATAATGACAAACCCAAACAGGTTTACCATGCATCTTGTCCTTAGATTGGGTAGACTCCTTAGGTTTAGATTCTCTCAAATCAACCCTAATCTTCTTAGGTGGTGAAACTTCTACAGATTTGATAACCTCACTCACAGGGGGTTTAACAGTTTCACTCACAACCTCACTCACTGAATGTTCAGAAGAAGATGAAGGAACAAAGATAGTGGAATGGGGTGCAAACACAGAGATGCTCTCAACAAAACCTAAACCAGATTTGTCAGAAGGGTACTTTTGAACACTCAACATTTGATCAAGTTTAGAACTAGCAGATCTAGCAACAGATAAATCAAGTTCTAATTTCTTCACTTTATCAATAAACATCATATTCTCAGTTTTCACATTGTTCAAAAGATCATTAGCATCAAACAATTTAACAAGCAAATTTTTCTTATCAAACTTAAGAGATTCAATTTTCTTCAGGCCAAGTTCAACATTCATAGCATCCTTTGCAGCAACTTTACAAATTTTATTATAGGCCTCTTAAAGATCTGCATCCTCAGAGAGTTCTCCATCAGAAGGGTTCTCCTCAGCAGATATGCTTTCATTGACTACAGCAGTAGCAGTGAAAGCAATGAAGTTTCCATCCTCATCACATCCAGACTCATCATCAAAAACCTCATTATCACTAAGGGTTACAGCCATAGCTTTGCCCTTAGACCTCAAGAATGTAGGACATTCAGATTTAACATGACCATACCCTTGACAACCAAAACATTAAGAACCCAAAGAATTATTGGAAGATTGACCTACTCTTTCTCTAGGTTTTTCAGTGTTGCTAATTTTAATGGGATCATTCTTCCTAAAATTTCTAGGTTCAGCAGTATTTGTATTCCTTGCCCTTCTATTTGTATTCCTAAGAAAGTTTCTAAAGTTTTTGGCAAGGTAAGTTATCTCTGTAGCAAAGAGCTCATCATCAAATCCACCAGTATCAACATCATCAACAGACTTAAGAGCCATTGATTTGGATTTGTTAATTTTGGGTAGGTCTAACTCATAGGACTGAAGAGATCCTACAAGTTCATCCACAGGGATGGAGTCCACATCCTTGCTCTCAGTAATGGCAGTCACTTTGGGTCTAAAGTCTTCAGTTAAAGATCTAAGAATCTTCCTAACAATTTTAGGTTGATCATAGACTTCACCCAAATTAAAAGTAGAATTAACAATATCATTCAGTTTGGCATAAAATTCATCAAAGGATTCATCATCAGACATCCTAATGCTTTCAAATCTAGAAGTTAATTGCTGCAACTTATTTATTTTAACAGCCTTTGTGCCTTCATGCACAGTTTGGAGGATTTTCCAAGTAGTATAAGCAACCTTAACATTTGAGATTCTCTTAAATTCCTCCATAGAAACAGCATTAAAGATTGCATTCATAGTTTTGCTATTAAATGCAGCTGCTTCTTTTTGAGAAGTTTGCCATTCACTCACAGGAGTAGTAGGCTTCTCCCATCCATACTCAACAAAATTCCAAACTCTCTCATCAATGGATTTCAGGAATGCTTTCATTCTTACTTTCCAATAGGCATAGTTATTCCCATCAAAGTGAGGAGGAACAACAAGAGAGTGTCCGTGCTCCATGACAACAGGGGTCAAGGATTAGCTCAGAGATCAAAGGATCTACAACAAAAAGAACTACCCGCTCTGATACCACTTGATAGGTTTTTAGACCCCTTAAAACAACAATTAGATTAACCTAGTTAATAGCCAAGTGAATAACTTAGTTAATTTATGCAATTTTAGGTTATCACAATCACACAATCATATCAAGAATATATAAAGCAGCGGAAAAAATAAATAACACAAGATATGATGACCCAAGAAACCACACGATAAAAACTTGGGGAGGATTTAACCTAGTTATCCTCAAGGTAAATCTGAATCCACTATAAAAGAATCGAAATTCATACAAAAGGACTTACAAGCTCCCCGCTTGACTTCCTAATGCTACCCATCAGTAGAACTTACTGACACAACCACGTGCAAGCTCCGAATCCACGGACTCCTTCTTTCTTGGATTCTTCAATCAGCTACAAGCTCCTCGCTTGTTTTTCTTTAAGCTCCAATGGTAGCAACCGAGTTGATCATCAAGATGTTGAAATAATCTCTACCTTGAAAACCCTAAGTTTTGTGTAAAAGAAAGCTCCTCTAGATCTCACAAGAGATTTACACAAAACAGAAAATATGAGCAACAATACAACTGAAGCAACCCTTAAAAACGTGGCTAGGGTTTTGCCTTATATACCTATGGCAAAAACATAAAACCCTAAATGTTTAATGAGGTAGGGCTGAGTTGGAAATTCTGCAGAAAAAAACGATCTGGCCGACTTTCGATCGATCGAGTCTATCCTTCGATCAATCGAGCTAGGCCGAAAGTCACAAAGACTTCTGCAGCCTCTCGATTCCAACTTTACAATAATTAATCAACTTTGAGCAAGCCTAAACAAGACTAAACATATTGTTTTGATCATGGTTTGCCAATATTACACATTAGAGTTCTAAATACATAAAACCCTAAATCTTTAGAACCTAACAAAACTGCATCACCATTTACCGCAACTATGTTGGACTTGCCGTTGCCACAAAAATTTAGACTCCCGCAACTTGATTCTTTTGATGGTTCGAAGGATCTACTCGACCGCATCAACCTTGAAAAGTCTGATGAACCATCAAAAGACCCCGGACAAGATCAAGTGCAGAGCCTTTCCAACTACTTTCAAGGGAGCGGCCAAGATATGTTTTAGCAAAGTCCCCCCTTCGACAATTGAAAGTTTCGAAGAAGTAGGTGAGGCTTTCATCCGTCACTTCATTGGTGGTCAAAGGTATAGACGACCCACTTTGCATTTATTAAGTGTGAAACAGGAAACAGGTGAGTCCTTAAGAACGTATGTGACAAGATTCAATAAAGAGGTGCTTCAAGTGAACGAATCAGAAGATTAGGTGTTGCTCACAGCCTTCCAGGCAAGACTGAAATCAGAGGACTTCCTATTTTTAATAACAAAGAACCCACCAGCAACCATGACCAACCTGTTGTTCAAAGCACAAAAGTACATGAATGCAAAGGATGTCTTAGCATCTAAAGGGATCACATAGAGACCTAGGAGAGAAAATGAGAGTGAAAACCATTCAGAACATAGAAACGAGGGAAAATTTATACAAAGCCAGCAAAATGAGCAATAAAAGGCAATTTCCAAACTTCACCCCACTGGTAATGCCTCCTAGCCAAATCCTTGTGAAGTTAAAGATATAAAAATAAAGGTATTATAGTTCCTTAAAGATAATCAGGATGTGTTTGCTTGGAGTCACGAAGATATGCCCAGGATAGATAAATGAGTGATTATGCATCGCTTACCTATAGACCATATGCACAAGCCAGTCCAACAAAAACGAAGAGTCTTTACTCCGAAGTGTAATCAAGAAGTTATGGAAGAGGTAGATAAACTTTTGTTTGATGAATTCATTCGAGAGGTTTATTATCCAAAATGGCTAGCAAATGTGGTCATAGTCAAAAAACCGAATAGGAAATGGAGGATGTGTGTAGATTTTACTGATCTGAATAAAGTCTGCCCAAAAGATAGTTTCCCTCTACCACGAATCGATTAGATGGTAGATTTGACCGCTGGGCATGAACTTCTCAGCTTCATGATGCATTCTCTGGTTACAACTAGATCATAATGGATGAAAAGGATTAAGAGAAAACAACGTTTATTACCAATCAAGGCCTCTACTACTACAAGGTAATGCCCTTTGGACTCAAAAATGCAAGTGCCACATATCAAAGATTGGTCAATAGCATGTTCCACAATCAGATTGGACGAAATGCGGAGGTGTACGTAGATGACAGGTTGGTCAAGAGCCGACAAACAGTAAACCACTTAACAGATTTAGAAGAGACTTTCAACACACTTTGAAAGTACAACATGAAGCTGAACCCATCCAAATGTATGTTTGTTGTGCCATATGGAAAATTTCTCAGCTTTATTATGTCACAAAGAAGGATAGAAGCAAACCTAGACAAAGTCAGAGCAACAATTGAAATGTCACCTCCAAAAAATGTAAAGGAAGTACAACGTTTGAGCGAATGAATAGCCGCCTTCAACAAGTTCGTCTCCTGATCTACAAATAAGTGCTTCCCATTTTTTAAACTTCTTAAGAAAATTTTAAGTGGACAAATGACTTGTATTTGGCTGTATCACAAAGTGCAGTTAGTTTGGCTTTGAAATGAAAGTAAGATGAAGCACAAAAGCCCGTCCACTACACCAGTCAGGCCTTTAAAGGAGTAGAGGCACGGTACCTTAATATTGAGAAAATGGTCTTCGCTTTGATCATAGCATCACGAAAGCTGCAACCATACTTCCAAGCGCACACGATCATTGTACTGACTGATCAATCAATGAAGAGAGCCATGAACAAGCCAGACATGGCTAGACATTTGGTTTTGTGGACGGTAGAATTGGGGGAGTTCGATGTCAAATACCAACCCCAGACAGCAGTAAAAGCTCAAGCATTGGTCAATTTTACAGCAAAATTTACTCCAAGAATGGAAAGCAATGAAGAGGAAGATTGGTGGACGATAAAGGTAGATGGATCATCCAACAAAGATGCAAGAGGAGTAGGAGTGATCCTTGAGACACCAAAAAAGGATATCATCCAATATGCAATTCGACTCCAGTTCTCAACTACGAATAATGAGGCTGAATATGAAGCCCACTTAACTAGGTTAAAGTTGGCAAAATCCATGGGGGCACAGAAACTAAACGTCTACAATGATTCACAGTTGGTGACGAGACAGGTGAATGATGAATATGAAGCCGTCTAGGAAAGAATGCAGCATTACTTACGGATGATCCATCAATTGGCTGATCATTTTGAAAAAATAAATTTTCTGCAAATCCCAAGAGCACAAAACAACCAAGCTAACCAGTTGGCAAAATTAGCATCATTAGGAAAATTTAATCAGGCAAAAGGAGTTTCTGTCGAAATACAGAAAGAACCAAGCACCAACATAATGGAAGGATTCGCATTCCCATACTTGGGGTGCTTAATGAAAGATGAAGCCAATTATACGCTCTACGAGATCTACGAAAGGATTTATGGTGACCACTCAGGGGCATGGCCATTCGCCTCAGAAGTACTAAGAACTGGATACTTTTGGCCAACTCTGCAGAAGGATGCCTTTGCATTCGTCCAAGCATGTGACAAGTGTTAATGATTTGCTAACATAATCAAGGTCCCAGCAGAAGAACTCACACCCATAACTTCCCTTTGGCCTTTCGCTCAATGGAGAATCAACATAGTTGGACCTTTGCGAACTGGGAAGAAACAAATGAAGTTTTTGCTGGTTACCATAAATTACTTCACCAAATTGTTGAAGCATAACCCTTGGCAAAAATTACAAAAAAGAATATACAGGCGTTCGTTTGGAAGAATGTTATTTGCAAGTTCAGGGTGCCCAAGGACACCCCCAGTCCAATGGGTAGGTAGAAGTGACAACCTACACTTTACTTAAAATCATCAAAGCCCAGCTTAAGAGGACAAAGGTTGCTTAGGTAGATGAATTGCCTAGTGTTCTGTGGGCATATAGAACGACAGCCAGGACTTCAACAGGCGAGACTCCTTTCAACTTGACATTCATATCTGAGGCCAAGACTCCATTAGGAGAAACTCCTTTCAACTTGACATTCGGATCCGAGGCTGTCATACCAGTTAAGATCAGACTCTCCAGCTTCAAAACCATTACATATGATGAAGCAAAGAATGACGAAGAACTGAAAGTCAATCTTGATCTACTTGATGAGTCAAGAGAAAAAGCTTGGACAAGAATGGCTAGATACCGTAATCAAATTGCAGGATATTACAATAGCAAAGTGAAAGTAAGAAAATTTGAAGAAGGCAATTTAGTCCTAAGAAAGGTCTCCCAAGCTACCAACGATCCAACACAGGGAAAGTTGGGCCCAAATTAGGAAGGACCCTACAAAATCAAAGGCTACATGCGAGAAGGAAGTTATCGCCTAACAAACATGGATGGGATGGACCTAACTCGTCCATGGAATGTTGAACATTTGAGAAAATACTACCAGTAAGTATTCTTCTGGTTTTCTATTTTCCAATTTATTATCATCTCTTCCTTGTATTTCGTTTCAGATTAAAGGTCTTTCTTGAAGAATAAGACCCTAAATAAAGATCTTGAGGTTTCATTTTCAAAAAAAAAAAGCGATCTTAAGATTCCTTCACAAAAAGACGATCGCTCTGCTACAGGCAACAATCGCAAACGCACAGATCATCCAACAAAATGCAACAATCGCAAAAAGAAAGACAATTAATCTGCTATGGGCAACAATCACAAAAATAAGACGATTGCTCTACTACGGGCACCAATCGCAAAAAAAAAAAAAAAAAAAAAGCTCTGCTACTTGCAACAATTGCAAAAAAATAAGACGAATGCTCTGCTATATGCAACAATCACAAAAATAAAGATGAATGCTCTGCTACATGCAACAATCGCAAAACAAATGCATCGATCGCAACGATTATGCCACCAAAAGACGATTGCTTTGCAATACACAACAATTGTAAACACATTAATCGTCCAATGAAATGCAATGATCATTAAAAGATGATTATTTTGCCAAACGCATCGATCGTCCAACAAAATGCAACGAACATTAAAAGATGATTATTTTGCAAACGCATCGATTGTCCAACAAAAAGAAACGCTCATGCCATTAAAAGATGATTGTTTTACAAGTGCACAGCGATCGCACCAACCAACGCGTTGATCGTCCAAAACGACCATACCATAAAAAATATATATGTATTGCCTTGTGGCATGTATTAATTACAAACGAAACAAATATGTTGATCGTTGTGCAGTTTAAAAAGATTGCAAGGCGACACATTAATCCTCACTACAAATTCACAGAATTCAAGTGAGAAATTGATCTCGCACACAATAGTTCAAAAGAAAACTGCTAATGACAACAAAGTCATAGAATAAAAGAGCTCAAAAGAAAGCAGAAATATTGTCTTATGCCCAAAACATACAGGCCCAAAAAAGAATTGTTGTCTTTGCTCAAAATATGCGAGCCTGAAAAATAAAGGAACAAATGTTTCTATTCTACGTTAATTTTGTCAGCGATAGAGGCAACATTCTCAGCATCACCTACAGCATCCACCACGGCATCTTCAGCAGCTATGTTGACAGGATCGGCCACCATGATCAGCATCTCCTTTTCAATTTCCTCCATATCCAACAAAGAGAAATTCAAGTTAGAATAATGTTTGACGAGATACTTCTGAAGAAGCTCGAAACCATCAGCATACTCAACCATGAGCATGTAAGAATATTTTTCAAATGCCTTAAAATTCTTCACAGCTTCTTCCACCTCTTTCTTCATCTTCGCCAGATGATCGTCCTTCTGGCCCTCAGAGTCTCAATGCACGAACAACCAATCAGAACGTGACACATGGCAAAAAATTGACCAAATAAGTCTCGCCTCACAAATGCGATAAGAACGAAATCCGAAGCGACATAGATGAACATAATTTATTCCTACAAATTGTTCCTCCTCTAGACGAACAATTTCGGAATAAGGGGGCAACTAATGAATCGGAAAATGTTTCATCCAAATGACAATAAATGGACATTAATGCTGATTTATGTATATTAGTAATTGACAAAACCTTCAACAGGTTCTGTAACTGTTGATCATTAAAGATGGTCAACTTTATTGCCTGATACGTTACAAAGGCAATAAAGCCTAATTTGTGGTGTAATAAAGGCAAGTTACAAGGTTTAGCTCCCATAAAAGGAATCAGACAAATGAAGGAAAGGTACACACAAATACACCCCTGAAATCCTAAAGAAGCTTTGATTACTTAATTATCACTAGCTAAAGTCACAATACTGACTTCACCCTCGGCGGGTTTTAAGAAAACACCCCATTGGTGTTTTCTCCACCAAAATCTCTCTTTTGTCTTGTAAGTATTCAAGGAAGACATTGGCTCTATTGGACGAATAACATATTGACGCTTTTTGGCACCATCACATCCTGTTCAAAAGCTAAGCATAATAAAGAGGTTAGAGGTATTTTTCACAAATATTTAGAATTGAGAAATGTATCCCATCTCCAATCTTTCTACCTACATCATGGAGGCTAATCAGGATATTTCCGACATAAATGTTTTAACTCTTCGACCTATCAGGATGAAAACACTTCACCTAATGAGTCGTCAGGATATACACCTCCCTCCGTTTCCATAAGGACTTGTCGGTACGATCGTCTTAGAGCAACCGTCAACTTCACAATGACCCGTCGGGTACTAGGCCATTGGTCCTGACGGGTGACATACGCATTAAGGCCAATAGATGGATTGGATGTATGGTACGACAGGAGAGATGAAGGGGCCTGACGGATGGCTATGCATATCGATGATTGAGGTCATGGGACCCCATTAACTCTTGCATGATCCCCATTTATACGTCCCTATATGGAAATAACTTGCACACCACAAAAACCCTACTACACGTTTGGATCTTCCCCATATAGAAAGGGAAGCCCTAAGATCTTGAAGCCTTAACTCCAAATCTCCTCCACATTGAAAGATCCCATATTTGAAGGGGTCTTAGTCAGCTCTACACCACTATATAAATACCAGACCTCCTCTCCCCCAAGGTACGCGAAAGTCTCTAGCTCTTACACTATTGAGTTTTTAGAGATTCTCCAGCCACTAAATTAACTATCGGAGGGTTTTTGGCTGGCACCGCATCGGTGCTCTCTGTAGGTTGTTTCTTTTAGTCCTTAAAATGAAAAACACGTTCCATTTTGGTCCCTACCATTACTCACTTAACGGAAGAATCCTACATGACAAACTGAATAGAGTGCAACACACTTAATGTTGACATGGCCATTAAAATAATAATAATAAAATTTATTTAGCAATTAATAAATGACAGATCAACATTTTAAATATATAAAAAAATCCATAGCAGAAAAAATAAAATAAAATAATTAAAATAAACTTATTATTTTTTTAAAAATAAAATAAAATATTCTTTTTGTTATATTTTTGGAAGACATGTTCTTCACTAGAACATATGATTGTTCATGTTCTTCCTCAAGCTCTCCTCTCTCAGCTCAAAATATCTTCCTAAAACTCTCTCTCTTTCTCTCTCAAACTCTCTCAATCTCTTAGCTGAAAATGTCAAATCTCTCTCTTTCTCTCTCTCTCTCTCTCTCTCTCTCTCTCTCTCTCTCAATTAGGTGTCTCTTTCTCTGTCTCAATTCACTGTCTCTCTCAAAGCAGTGGGTCTCTCTCTTAGATTAGTGAGTCTCGACCTCAGATCGGTGGGTGCTCTTGGATCGGTAGGTGGTTTTTGTCTCAAATCGATGGGTCTTTCTCTATTTCATCTCTCTATCTCTCAGTTCAGTGGTGGAGATTTAAGTGGAGATAGGTGGCGGCGCACTCCGATGGTGGGTTTGTGGGTGATGATTTTTGTTGATTTGAGTGGGGGTTTTCACCTTGTTCAAATCTAGGTTTCTAATGAGGGCTTAAGATTCAGTCAAAGGAGTTTACTGAGAGAAAGAGTTTGAGGTGTGCTGGGCTAATGGTTTTGTGGGTATTTTGTTTGGGTGGGAGTTGTGTTTGTTGTTGGTGGTATGGTTGAGGGATTGGCTGGGTTTGTTCAATTTTTTGGGTATTTTGTTAATGATTGTATTGATTATATTTTGGATTTAAATCTTTTTTTTTTTCTTTTGGATGATTTGGTTTGTGCATATATATGGATTGATTATGTTTTGTACAATATTCATTTATGATTTTTCTATGTTTGATTTTCTAGGTTGTATGATTTTTTTGGGTTTGTGCTCTTGTTTGTTCTTGATGGGTTTGTATGATTTTCTAGTTTTGTTTGATTTTCTGGGTTTATATGATTTAGATCTAAATTTGTGTGTATGTGTGTGTGTGTTTTTTTAATATTGTTTTTCCTTTTTTTTTATAATAATAATTTTGTTAAAATTGATAAATTAATTTTTTAAATTCTAAGCTGGCGTGGAATTTATTAAATAATAAAAAATAATATTATTATTTTAATGGACATATCAGCATTTACTGTGCCAATAGTGCACTCCGTTTGCCATATAGGATATTTTCATTAAGTGAGTGACGGTAAGGACCAAAATGGAACGTGTTTTTCATTTTAAAGACTAAAAGTGGTAAAATAAAAATGTAGGAACTAAAATATAAATGATCTCAAAATGTAAGGACCAAAAGTGCATTTATGCCATAATTTTATCATTTAGCAAAAAATATAACAAAACTAAAGAAAATAAAGATGCAAGATGCTAAATAGTTGAGGTTCAAGTAATAGTCTATAAGTAATGATATTCTTTGTGGTGGCCTATATCCGTGTTTCAAATATATCTTACTCTCAATGGCATTCTTTGTGATGACCCATTTTTAATTTTTAAAAGTTTGTCTCAATTAATTTTAATTTTCTTGTTATTAGAAATTGTATTGAATTCTTAATTTGATTAGTTTTGGGTTTTCAAAGAATGAGATCAACATCTTTCCCTTGTTAAAGAAATAATTTAGGGAAAGTTTATTATACTAAATAGTAATTACGTTAGAAATAGGAATCTAGAATATTGGTAATAAAAGATGTTGTAATATAATAATTATTCTTATTCATATATTTGATTGTAAAATTGGAATAAGACCCCACGCATGTATTTTAGAAATTATATTTCTAAAATAATTTAAATATATAATTATATTTACAATTATTGTGAGGCTCAATTATCCTAAAAATGAAATATTTTTAAAAATAAGATTAATCCCTAATTTTCAAATCAGTAAAATCATATTAAAATTTAATTAAAAAAAAAAAAGTAATTTTATAATGAAAAGATTGATGCTTTTTAACCAAAAAAAAAAGGAAAAAGATTGATGCTTCAAATAGTTATCAAGATTGTGGTTGTTGATGGGCGTTTAGAGATGGACACCAATATAATTTGAGGGGTAAATTTCCTTGGGTACAATTTTGCTAGAGAGAGGAAAAGTAAGGGTGTGTTTGGATACTACTTATTTTTTTGAAATTGAAAAATTATTGGTGAAAGTACTATAGATAAAAGTAAAAATTAGTTGAAATAGTACAGTGGGGCCATGAATAGTATCAAAAAGTGTAGTGAAGCTCATGAATAGTAGCAAAAATAAGCTGAATAGTGAAATAATTTTCATTTTTCATCATAATCCAAACGCACACTAATTATATGAGGAATGAAGTTTTATTTATTTATTTGTTTATTTATTTATTAAGGAATGATAAATTGATATCTATTTAAGTATTATAGAGGTGCATATATATTTTTGGGTATATATACAGGGACGAATTTAGGTGAGGGCCTCGGCCCCCGGGTCCAAAATTTTTATTTTTATTTTGTTATTATATATTTTATTTTTCTAGTTGGCCCCCCTTTCAAAACCTTAAGCTCGCCTTTTTTCTAATCAACTTAGCTAGCCTAACCCAAATAACAACTATCCAACCTAAAAACTTAACAAAAACAATAAAAACATTCACAATGGTGATTATATTTTAGCAAAAGAAACTATTTTACCACCAAAGAACTATAAAGTCATGTGCTATTGTAGAAGTTAAGCTAAATTTTTTGCAATTACAGTAAACTAGTATAGATACTAGTTGACTGTAGCAAGTTATTAAAAATAAAATACAATATTTTATTAAGATTGATAGGCCAAAAATGGATTGACCCTTTTGGCAAATTAATTAATTAATTATCCAAGTTAATTAATTAAGTCAATTTAACATACAATAGTGTTGTAACACAAACAAATCATCGAATAACTAAATGCAGTGGAAAATAAATTTGGCACGGGTGATTTGTTTACGAATAAGGAAAGCCACTGAGGTAAAACCCTATAGGATGAATTTAAGGTCACCACTCCCAAGAATCCACTATTATCAATACAAATGGTTACAAGTAAAAAGAATCTCAGTACCCAATACCAATCTACAGTTAAACCCTTACCCTAATATCCAATTGAACTTGTGTTGTAGCAGCAATCTTTCCGTTCAATGCACAAATCCAGTACATGACTAGCCAATAATGCATGGATCTCAGTACGTAACTAACACACCAACTTGAAGAAGATTGTTGGCTGCAAAGTTCTTCAGTTTATCAACAATGAAGATCAGGAAGTTCCTTGGTCACAAAACCCTTGGCGTAAAGACGCAGTAGCTTCTAGAGAGAATATGATGAATTAGAGCAAATTTAGTCTCCGGTCAAAATATGCATGTATTATTACTTTGCATCTCCACATGACGGCTCTTAAAATAATCCTTATATATGTCTAGGGTTGTGAGAAAAGAAACCCTGCACAAATACTTAAGAATTTGTGTAATCAGATCTAAAAAGTCTGATTTCATAATTCTCGACAAATACAGCTTGTGTCCAGCTTCTATCAAGCTTCAGCAGTAAATTCTCGATAGAAAGGATTCTATCGAGACTTCTATCAAGCTTTAATGTGCAGCACATTCTTTACTTGTTTCTTGGACAAATTTGCATAGTTTCAATACTAAACTTAAATACTTGTTTCTTGAAGTACTAAATCCATCCTAGATTTACCCAATTACAAGTAAAGTGCATTTTGTCAAAGGATTAGTCAATTACATAAATATGTCTCTAACAAAGATTATATCTCTTCCTTCAATTAAAAAAATCAAATCTTCTCTCTTCTTTTATTATTTTAATGAGTTGTTTATATTATTTTAAATGAAGTGATAAAAAAAAAAAATAGAACATTTGATATTGAGTGTATTATAAAGTGAAGTGGTACAATAAATAAAGTAACTTTTTAAGGTGCTAAAAGCTAAAACTTTTAGCACCACTACAGTGAATGCTCTAACTTCATCAAAAAAAAAAAAAAAAATCCTAGTAAGCTTAGTATTAAAAAAAAAACATTATTTTGTTTTTGTTTTTGTTTTTATTGGTAGATAATTGCTTCTTAATGTATTTAGAAATAACGATTTTGTGTATTTATAATTTTTTAATACTATGTGAATGCCTATTTGGAGTTTTTTTTTTTTTTTTTTTCTTTATACTCCAGCCCCAGCTAACTTAAAATCCTGAGTCTCTCTCTCTCTCTCTCTCTCTCTCTCTCTCTCTCTATATATATATATATATATATTGTTTGAAAAATACTTGTTTGTATCGCATACAAAACATACACAACGGAAAATTAACGAATCTACTTCATTCGTAATTAATAACATGTACTATGTAAGTTTCAGAATTTAAGAACAAGAAAGTGTACCTTAAAGCGGTGAAATTCAAAAACCAAAAGATTAGAAGTACTTAGGAATACTTTTAATCTTCACTCCAATTCCACTTAATGCCCAAGAAGTGTGATCTCTCAATCAGTTTCCAAGGGGAGAATAAGAGAGTGTCTCACACTCACATACATACCATTTTATTCCTTATATGATCTTAATGAAAAACCATTTATGAAATTCTGTATGTTTTTCTCTTTATATATAACTGATTATCTAATTGGGTTAACCTTTTGGGTCATTCCAATTGGGCTTTAGTATGTGGTTTGGAGTGGGACCAAAAAGGAATAAATAATACTCTAGCTTCAATGGGCCTTAGGCTTTTCTGTCTACTCTTGACAAGTCCAAAATTACCATTAATTATATTTAATACCACTATATGAATATAATTGCACTCTAAGCCTTATTAATAAATTATATCCTAAGACTTTATTGTACATGCAACCCCTTCATTAAAATATTCATAGTAATACAAAGTCATGAATGTTGACTACCACTTTGTAGATTATTACATCTTAATCCTTGAGTAACCAGTTTAATCCTTTAAGTTATTCATCATATATTTATGAAATCAAATTTCATAAATATATACTTTAGTAACTTCTACTAAAGTGGTTAAGCCCAATAGTCTGAATAGCCAAACCCATTAAACTTATCTTAAGGGAATATTTTATATCTCCGTTAAGAGATTATGAATTCCATCTTGAGAATATATGTTCCATCAACATTAAATGCAGCTGCCCAACACACTAAGGTTTTGATCGTAACTTTAGATTTCACTCCTGATATATCAAAGTAACCTACACCTCATGATCAGGTTTATTATTTTCTCAGGATCTGAAGTTGATGTAAATAAAAGTCGTGAGATTGATTATTCATTTGACAGTTATTAGGAGAATAATAAATCTCATAGTGATCCAGTTCAATATGTATTAACTCTTAAAGTATATCAACTAGAAGTCTCCACTTCCATTATCAAAACAAATCATCTTAGTTGATATGTTATAATCTTCGCAGATGAAATGCTCAATTTTATCACTGACTACGAACTAAAATTCTGAGTTTACAAAACTTGTGATTTATATCTTCTATAACTAAATCACATAAATTACATACTATGCATCTCATGGACTAAGATAATATCTCATTAGTTCATTTATAAATAGTTTTATATAATTAAACAATTTAATTATTTATGACATGCCAATAAATTGGATTTTAGGGCATAAACCCCAACAATCTCCCACTTGCTCTCAAAGACAATTTACCATATATCTGACACTTATCTCCCTTTAGAGTGATTCATAGTCACTCTAAAGCAAAGTTTGGAAACAAGTTTCAGCTAGATTTATTGCATAAATTATCTTTTCTACTACTACTTCTCACGTACTCATATTTTCCTAATGAGATAATACTTATGCTTAATGTGTATCTTCACCATGTAGGATGAACACATATCTTGAAGTCTAACTTCATGAATCACAATCAAATTACAAGTCAGTATTTGTATATCTACTAACCATCAAATCCTCACATTGGTGGACAAGCATATAATCCCTCATTCTCCTAGGATATTTGAGTATATGCTTTACTCCCAGTAAATTAAGTAATCTTAGATTCAATTAATATTTGCTTACTATGCCTACCGCAAAATAGATATTTAGCCTAATACATAGCATAGCATAAAGATTTCCTATTGATATGGTATTAGGAACCGTCTTAATATACTCTTCATTTTATATGTCTTAGGATTTATAGTCCTTTATAAAAGAACTTCAAACTTAAAAGCAAAGAATTATTTCTTGAAGTATTACATGCTATACTTGGCTAGAATCTAATCTAGTTAAGCAGATTAAGATAGATCCAACATCTTAATTTTTGAATTTTAACAAAGTTTAATTCTTAGGATGTGACCAGTCTTTTTCAAGTACTTTATATCAAACTGGACTAGACAACAAAAACTCTATTGATGACAATAACTCTACTTCATTCTAAATGATTAGAATGTCATCAACATACATTAAGAGACTTATTATTCTATATAGCTTTTACACACATTAGACCTTTTTAATACTTAATCAAAATCAAACAATTTGATTTCTTGATAAAAAATGATATTTTATGATTCATATGCTTGCTTTGGTCCATAAATGGAATTTAAGCAACCTGCATACTTAACACTACTGGTTCTTTGCTATGTTCAAGTCTAGTTATATCATATAGATGTCTTCTTCAAGGTTGCTACTAAAAGAAGCTTTCTTGATATCCATTGCCATATTTCATCCAAATCAAATATAATGTATAAGATAATCTAGATAGAGTCAAACTTGACTATTGGTGAAAAAATCTTTTCATAGTCGAACCATTTCTTTCTGAATAAATCTTTTTATCACTAGTCTTGACTTTGAAGGTTTGCACCTTCAAATCTATCAATCTCATTTTCTTGTATACCTATTTGAGAACAATAGGCTTAATGCCACTAGGTGCCTTTACAAGTTCTAGACTTTAAATAAAATCTAATTCTATTTACATAACCTTGATCCAGTAATCCATATTCATATCATTTATTGCCTCTACGTAGGACCGAGGATCAAATTCATATCCTTGTGGAATGACTTCAAAAGTTTATCCCAAAAGTTTGAATTTATTTGGTAATTAATAATCCTCCCACTACGATATTGTACCGGTGTACTAGCTATATATATAGAATAATGCCTTATGGTGTATCTAATACAACCATCTTATTTCTTAATGTATTTTATAGTTGTCCTACAACAAATTCTGACATTTTTCTTCTAGAACAATTCTATATTTAGCTTTAAGATTATTCACATAATCATCATCAAGAAACTTTGTATTTGTACTTTACAAACATCTTGTCGTCTTTATGACTACCAAAATAATCTTCTGCAATTCCTTTTGGATACCCAACATAAACACACATTTTTTACATTTTGATTCTAATTTGTCAGACTTCCTTTCTAGCACAAGTGTTGGGCATCTCCAAAAGTAGAAATATCATATACTATGTTTTCACCCAATCCACAATTTGACAAATGTCCTAGGAACAAACTCTTGAAATCAATTTTAAAAAATGTATAGTAATAATTAGAGTATAACTCCAATAGAAATAAGCAAATAGAAATACTTATCATGTACTTTACTATTTCTAAAAGAGTCTTATTCTTCCTTCATGTATGCACTGACTTAAAGAAGTCATTGAAACTATATTCTTTTACAATAAAAGAGCCCTAGATCATATTAACCTCTAAATAGAATTCATAGAACGAGAATATAACAAAATAATGGTTCTAAACGCCCATCTTTCACCAATCTTGAATACTATTTAGATTAATAAGATCTAGACATAAGTGCCAAGACATACAATACCAAAGGATGAAAACTTTCTCTTTAAAAGTAAAACATGTAAATTTCCATCTAGAAAACAATCATGAACAATGCTTAGCTTTACCAAAACAGAAACACTTTTCTTTTGGTCATACTTTTGAGTCTAATTTCCTTTTGGCAACTACTGGGGCAACTAGCTTGTTCAACTGTTTGGTATTATAATTCATCTTCTTATCACCCTTACTTTTCGGTTCAGGATAAGAATTTGAAATAAATCATATTGATTCTAGCCTTAGCTTTTAGAATGTGTTCAATTGCGTAGAACTCACTCATCAATTCAGATAATAATAATAAAAAAATTACTTATTTTCAAAACAATTTGAATTGATCAAATGATTCTAACAGGAACTTATGGATCATATCCATATGAGATTAACATTTAATCTCTACATCTAAGAATTCCAATTCATTTAAAAATAAAATATTTTCATAAAATGATATAGAATTGGAACTCCTTAAGCCTTTCTTAGCACTCAATATGATTCATACCAAACTCTCATTTAGACTTAATATAAAGTCTAAGTCTAGTACTAACTCTTGCATCTCATGCCGTAGTACAATTGAGATAGAAGCCAATATAACATTTTAGCATTCTAATGGAGACTATGATCATACCATAAGCTATCTTCCATCAATGCACCTTGTATAGGAAATTATGACAATGCTGAATTGAAACATTTTTATGTACTTTAGTTCCTTTAAGCACCATGTCCAAAATTATTTCTTAGTTAATGTGATTCAATTAAAATAGTAGTTAGAGAACAAAATTTATGACAACTTTATTTTGAGACTATGAACATAATTACAGAGACATTATATTTTGCATCCATAACCATATAATATGAAACCCGAAAACCATTCTATACTAGGTGCAACGACAACCTAATCCCGTAATTAATATTCCTCGGTAGCAAGGTCATACCAATCACTATGATCAGGCGAGAATTATTCTTATTATTAGTGCTATCATGGTAACTCTTACCAAAAAAAATTAATTTCCCGCTTTCTTTTAGCCTCTAAGTAATAATAGCAAGAATTCAACACAGAGGATACTATTAAACTTAGTCTAGTGTACACCATTGCTTAGACCCACGTGTAGCCACATAACTCGACCCTTGTAAGGTTTAATCTTGTAGTACTATGATGCAAAACACCTTCCACATGGAACGCAAGGCTCGAGGCCAAGACAAGATTTTTACCCCACACTACCATGAACTGACAATGGAGGCCGTGAGATCCAACCCTTGTATCTCTCTCCCACTAGAAATTTTAGAACAAGTAGATTGTCTTGAAATAATTGTGATTTAATCACAATTTTAACCCTACACCTCAAATGTGTTTAATTGTTTAAA
Organism: Quercus gilva; assembly: GCA_023621385.1. Classification (NCBI taxonomy): domain Eukaryota; kingdom Viridiplantae; phylum Streptophyta; class Magnoliopsida; order Fagales; family Fagaceae; genus Quercus; species Quercus gilva. The sequence goes on along the minus strand of CM042482.1, from coordinate 29,166,997 downwards.
TTCGATGTGATCAAAATAAGTCATGTCACAATAATGTAACGAACATTCATGTAATCATAAAGAAGTTTAATCATGTAATCCGTAAAGTAAATACCCTCCGCATGGAATGTAAAGCTTGAGGCCAAGACAAGGTATGTATTCACATTACAATAAAATTAATAAAAAGGTTATTTCAGTACTCCCACTCGTTATTTGGGTTTTTCTTAAATAATTGTGATCCCATCACAACTAATAACCTTGCACTTGTTGAAGACTCTAATTTAATTAGAATCACTAACTAAAATGGAAGTCTTAAACTATTTAGGATTCCTTAAACCCTAATGGATCAAAAATTAGTTATAAAGAACTCTATCTTTAATTTACTAAATAAAAGATTCTAATCTCATTAGAAACTATATACCTTTTAATTAGAGCTTCAATCTCATTAAAACTTCTAATTCAAATAAATTAAGGACTTTTAATCATACAAAAATTCTAATCTCATTAGAATGTTCCTTAAAAGACAAGTCCCAAACTATTTAGGACTAAGAGTTCTATTTAACTAATATCTTTGATCTCATTAGGTCTTTTAGTTAGATAATGATTAATAAATGTCCTCAACTTTTAAGGACCATAAATTAATCATTTTATATAGTACAATTTGTAATCTTATAACACATAGCCTTGCACTTTATTCATGTGAAAACACTTAGAAAAATTCAAAATTCACAATTTTCGATCGATCGAATGTGAATCTCGATCGGTCGAAAAAATTAAAAAATTCTCACCAAACAATCTGCCTGGCTCGATTGGTACTCAATTGCTGCTCAATTGATCGAAAAAGAACATTTGATCGATTGATTAGCAATTGAATATCAATCGAATCAAACAGAAGGTTCCTGTTTCACTTGATCAATCGAAAGTAATTTTCGATCGATCGAAACTCATGAAACTTGAATTTTCCAGAATTTTTTTGAACCAGTTTTCAACGGTTTTCTTGAACAAACTACCATCATAAAATCATAATAGATTGAGTTTGAGACTAAAACTGAATTCTATTGATGCTATAGCCTTAAGTTCAATTTAACATACTTAATATCAAACTTAAACAACATCATAATATCAATTTTCATCAAGCAATAATTTCAATAACCATGCAGAAAATTGATTACAAAATCTTCTAACATCATGAAATTATTATACTAGATTCCAAAACTCACAAAACATGTTATACAAATACAAAATTGAAAACCTTGCTCTAATACCATTTGTTAGAAAAATACATGTTTATATGGCATACATAACATACACAGCGAAAAATTAAGGGATCTACTTCATTCTCAATTGATAACATATACTATGTAAGTTTCAAAATTTAAGAACAAGAGAGCGTACCTTGGTGCGGTGAAATTCAAAAACCAAAAGATTAGAAGTACTTGGGAACACTTTTAATCTTCACTTCAATTCCACTTAATGCCCAAGAAGTTTAGTCTCTCAATCAGTTTCCAAGGGGAGAATAAGAGAGTGTCTCACACTCACATACACACCATTTTATTCCTTATATGATCTTAATGAAAAACCCCTTATGAAATTATGTATGTTTTTCTCTTTATATATAACTGATTATCTAATTGGGTTAGCCTTTTGAGCCATTCCAATTAGGGTTTAGTATGTGGCTTGGAGTGGGACCAAACGAAAATAAATAAGACTCTAACTCCAATGGGCCTTAGGCTTTTTGTCAACTCTTAACAAGTCCAAAGTTACCATTAACCAAGACTTTATTGTACATGCAACCCCTTCATTAAAATATTCATAGTAATACAAAGTCATGAATGTTAACTGCAACTTTTAAGATTACTACATCTTAATCCTTGAGTATCCGGTTTAATCCTTTAAGTTATTCATCATATATTTATGAAATCCAATTTTATAAATATATACTTTAGTAACTCCTTACTAAAGTGGTTGGGCCCAACACTCTGAATAACCAAACTCATTAAACTTATCTCAAGGGAATATTTTATATCTTCGTTAAGAGATTATGAATTCCATCTTAAGAATATATATTCCATCAACATTAAATGCAGCTGCCCAACATACTGAGATTTTGATCGTAACTTTAGGTCTCACTCCTGATATATCAAAGCAACCTACACCTCATGATCAGGTTCATTATTCTCTCAAGATTTAGAGTTGATGTAAATAGAAGTCGTGAGATTTATTATTTATTTGATAGTCGTTAGAAAAATAATAAATCTCACAGCGGTCCAGTTCAATATGTATTAACTCTTGAAATATATCAACATATCAACAACTAGAAGTCTTCACTTTCATGATTAAAACAAATCATCTTAATTGATATGTTATAAGCTTCGCAGATAAAATGCCAAATTTCATCACCGAATACAAACTAAAATTCTGAATTTACAAAGAACTAATGATTTATATCTTCTGTGACTATGTCACATAAATCACATACTATACATCTCATGGACTAAGATAATATCCCAATAGTTCATCTATAAATAGTCTCATATAATTAAACAATTTAATTATTTATAACATGCTAATAAATTAGATTTTAGGGCATAAATCCCAAGATATATATATATATATATATATGAGAGAGAGAGAGAGAGAGAAAGTATCTTTTATGATTTTTTATCTTATAATTGTTAATAGCATAAAGAAAATTTGTGATTTTGAGATGTATAAATTTTAACTCTATTACCCATAGTAAGAAATAACTATTACAAACCGTTTAAAAAAAAAATTGAAGTAAAGATATTTCTAAAGAATAACTATTCCACGTAATGAAAATGTAACCTAATAACTAGTTGTTAAGTTTTTAGACCCCTTAAAACACAATTGGATTAACCTAGTTAACAAGCCAAGTTATTACTTAGTCCAAATTCCAGATCTAAGTTATCACAATCAAATAATCATATCATGCATAGCAGCGGAAAAATAAATAACATAATGATATGATGACCCAAGAAAACCAAACCGGTAAAAAACCTGGGAAGGATTTAATCTAGCTATCCTCAAGGTAAACCTAAATCCACTATGAAAGAATCGAAGTTTTACAATAGCAACTTAGACCACTAACATTCTATTATTACCCACCAGTAGAAACTTACTGACACGACCACGTGCAAGCTCCGAGACCATGGACTCCTTTCTTGGATTCTCCAGCAAGTACAAGCACACCCGCTTGCGTATCTTTAAATTCTTATGATAGCAACTGAATGATTATCAAGCTTTCAAAGAAATCTCCTTCTTGATAATCCTAAGCTTGTGTGAAGGCAAGCACCTTTCAGATCTCACAAGAGATTCACACAAACAGCAATCTGAGCAACACAAAAATGTGGCTAAGGTTTGCCTTATATACCTAGGGCAAAAACATAAAACCCTAAATGTTTTAATGAGATAGAGTTGAGTTGGAATTCTGCAGAAAAATGCATTCTGCCCGAGATTTGATTGATCGAGCCTAAGCTTCGATCAATCGAGCCAGGCTAAAATGCATACTAAATTCTGCATCAGCTCAATTCCAACTTTACATAAAAGACACAACTTTGAGCAAGTCTAAACAAGACTAAACAACATGTTTTGATCATGGTTTGCCAACAATACACATTAGAGTTCTAATACATAAGTTCCATAGTACTTAGAACCTAACAAACTTCCCTTTTGGCAATCCATGACAAAACACAAATTAAAAGCTCAAAGTTTACAAAGCAAAAGCCCTTTACAAAACAAATTGCTCATTACAACAAATCCAATCCTAACTACTATCCTTCAGTTGCAAGTGTAGACAGCAGCTCAATTGAATCAACCTGTATATTTCCTAAAACACTCAACAAATGCATAAACGCATGTGTGACAGAAAAATAGTAAATCAACAAATATGCAAACTAACTCTCCTTTTAAGTTAGATACATAAAAAACACTGTTAACTCCCCCTAAACAGAATATTCTTGTATTTTCACATAACACAAAATAAAGACATATATCAATAAATAACTCATAAATATAAATCAATAAGCAGTGAAACAAGAAACATGTTAACACAATAAATGTATCTCCCCTTAACATGAATAGCCCAACAAAATACATCAAGAGCCAAAAAAGTAAATACAAAGTGTAGCTTCTAGATACAATCTAATCACCACAGACTCCAAAACAATCAATACTCCCCCTATCAACAAAAAACAACCTGACAACCTCTACAGGCTACACAAATGCTACTCCTCCTTTTTGTGACGAAATGTCAAAGGGCAATTAAAATCTATCATCAAAAGGAGGTGGCAAAGGAGATCGTCTAAAGTACGCCAACTCTGCACGCAAAGCACGAACCTCATCGAGCAAGTCCACCAAAATCTGTCCATAAGCCGCCTAAATGGTCAAGACATGATCCAACGTACGTCGAATGTCTGAATCATCCGAAATAGTCGGTGGAGGAACAGCAGCATCACCAGCAGTAGCAGCAGCAGCACCAGACGCCTCAACCTGTGCATCACCTGTAGAAGTAGAATGAGGGGGTACAGCACCAGAAGGCTCAACTCTAGCTCTCAGATGAGCAGCCCTCTACCAAAGGAAAGTGGCACCTATGGGACCAGTAATGTGTACGGGATTAGACGCGGGGAAACTAGTTAAACCTAAGTGTAACAAAATCCTATGTATGAAAATAAGGTAAACAAGAGCATGACCAACAACACTACTCCTATGAACTTCGTTCAAAGAACGAAGAAATAGATGAGGGAAAGAAATAGAAGCACCAGAAACAAGAGCATATAAAAACACACATCGCTCAATAGGGATGGTGTGGAAGAGAAATAGGCCACAACGAATGACATGCTATCCGAAGGAAGAGATAGGAAGTCTTAGTAAGCTCAGCGGACGTGATCCGAGGATCAGAACCCCACTGGAGACTCCGCATAAAGATAAATGGGCTGCCTAACAACCGGAACCCCAAGAGCTTCAGCCACTACCCTAGGGGTAATGGTGAATTCTACACCTCCTATCCAACTCCGAACCAAGGTGTTGGCATCATAGATGTGACAAGAGAGATTCGAGTAGAATTCTCTAATCAGGGCAGTCGAGGGTGGATGATCTATCTCCAACAAAGACAACCAGCCCCTACTCTCAAAATTTTCTCTAATGGCAGGATCTAACTCATCTAACACAACCTTTCGCTCAGCCCAAATCTTTCTCTTACTGTTCAGCGTCTCATAGGTCTCTCTGCTTTTGTCATTCCGAAATAACTCACTCCTAGAGGGAGACTCAAAAGAAGTTGAGGGTGTCCTATGGGCTCTAGTCTTCCTAGGCATGGTGCTAAGGTAAGGACAAAGACACAAACAGAGACATAAAGAACAAAAAGAAAAACCAAGGGCAGACTACAAGTTAGCACAACAAAAATAGAAGTATTAATCTATATGATGTGTTAGGTTCTAAGGTCTTAGGATTTTATGTATTTAGAACTCTAATTTGTAATGTTGGCAAACCATGATTAAAACAATGTATTTAGTCTTATTTAGGCTTGCTGAAAGTTGATCTATTATTGTAAAGTTGGAATCGAGTGGCTGCAGAAGTCTTTATGACTTTCGACCTGGCTCGATCGATCGAAGGACAGGCTCAATTGATCGAAAATCACATAGGTTGAATTTTCTGCAGAATTTCCAACTCAGCCCTACTTCATTAAACGTTTAGGATTTTATGTTTTTACCCTAGGTATTTAAACAAAACCCTAGCCACGTTTTTAGAGGTTGTCCATATTGCATTGTTGCTCATACATTGCTGTTTTGTGTGAATTTCTTGTGAGATCTTTGAGGAGCTTTCCTTTACACAAAACTTAGGGTTTTCAAGGTAGAGATTATTTTCAACATCTTGATGATCAACACAGTTGCAACCATTGGAACTAAAAGATAAACAAGCGGAGAGCTTGTAGCTGATTGGAGAATCCAAGAAAGAAGGAGTCCGTGGATTCGGAGCTTACACGTGGTCATGTCAGTAAGTTCTACTGGTAGGTAGCATTAGGAAGTCAAGCGGGGAGCTTGTAAGTCCTTTTGTATGAACTTCGATTCTTTCGTATAGTGGATTCAGTTTTGCCTTGAGGATCGGTGGGTCAAATCCTCCCCAGGTTTTTACCGTGTGGTTTCCTGGGTGATCATATCATTGTGTTCTTTATTATTTCCGCTGCTTTATATGTTTTATATGCTCGATATGATTATTTGATTGTTTTAACCTAGAATTGCTTAATTTGACTAAGTAACAACTTGGCTAATTAACTAGGCTACGCAATCTGGTTGTTTTTAAGGGGTCTAAAACCCAACATGATGCATGAACATTTAAATTTCATGATGCATGCTCTAATGCAGTGAGAATAAGTTCAATTTAAGTTTAGAAACACAAAATTGGCTTGAGCATAGAGTTTATAACAAAAACCCCAAAATTTTGAAAAATCACTTGTTCATTTTTTAAAAAAATGGACCAATTGATCATTACACAAGTTAGAAGATAGATTATAATGATCAATTACATCAATCCAACAAGCCAATTTCATTAATTAAACTCAATTTGAACAAAATCCCCAATTCGGGTAAATACAAGCCCTAGAAATTTCAATTTCTCACAATACATCAAATTGATCAAATTAATCAACATAGATCATGTTTATAACATTATAAGAACAAAACCTAATGATCAATTTCAGAAAATAAGACTTGAATCATCAAAAACCCCAAATTTGAATAGGTCCAAAAATCCTATCAAAATGCATGAATTTATGCATGAAAACATGAAATAAAATGTAAAAGGAAGGGTAAAATAGACTTACCGGCTTAGAAAGAGGAAAACCTTACAAAAATTTGGGAGGAAAATGATAAAAATTTGATGATTGAATCTTGTCCAAGTCGGAGAGAGAGAGAAAAGTTTGAAAACTTTTGAAAAAGATGAGTTGAATAAGTCAAATTCAAATTTTTAAAAACCTTATTCACGATTTTCGATTAATCGAAAATCAGTTTCGATTGATTGGAACAGACAGAGCCTCACCTAAATTTTTAATCACAATTTCGATTGATTGAAAAACAGCCTTGATCGATCGAAAATCTGGAAAAATCAAAATTTTGAAAAACAAAGAAATTTTGTGCAGAAACTCCTCAAAGCATTGAATACTTAAAACAAAATACATGAGTATGAGATGAAATGCTTTTCAAAAACACAAATTTTAAACCCAATTTTCCCAAAATTTAGTTTTTCAAACATTCTCCTTTTAAATTCTCAAGCATCAAATATGTTTTGCATAAAACTCAAGGTATTTTCAAACTTGGTTGGTCAGACCAAAAACACACACAATAACATGTACAAAGTTTAGCAAAGAGTAACTTGTGTAGTGTGTGCAACTAGCAAAAGCTTAAGATACATGTGAGGTGATATGTAAATAGAAATCAAACACAAAGTCTACAAAATTCATCACATAGAATTTGAAAGAGACTATCACCTAAAGAGGTACATCATATAACTCCCACATCTCCAAGAACAAAAGCTTGCAATCATGTAAATTTCTTGTTTTTGCCTCATAATATACACACCAATTTTAATTGTTCAAAAACTTATTAAATAGTCGAAATAATGTACACACCAATTTTATATGTTTGATTTTGCTTTAAGTCAAATAATGTACACACCAATTTTAAGCATTTAAACTGAGGCTACACCTTATGTTCTTTTTGTACATATGCTACACTTTCATGAGCACAAAATCTTACAATATGCATTAAGGTGTTCATGATTGGCTAGTGAACAGTGATGAGATGGTTATTTATTCCTTTCTCAAAAGGTTCAAGTTCGACAGTAAAAAACATGTGACTTCAAGATCGAGACAAAGTGATCAAAAACCATAAACATCTTTCTGACACAACATGCACTACAAAGCTTCAACTAGTAAAGTGCAATAAGTAAGCTCACCCAAGCTAAACAAGATACAAAGACATGTTATGTGAAAATAAATTGACCAACCTTGTTTTCAAAAACAAGAAAATAAACACAAAACACAATTTGCTTCCCTTCTCCCGTTTATTTTATTTTATTTTAAAAAGAAGAAACAAAAACAGTCATAGAATGAAATGCATGAATGTTATGCAATGCAAGTCCTAGAAACAAAAAGAAAACAAAAACCAAAAAACAATGGTCACAAAGAGTAGAGCAATGAAGCACAAGGATCATGTCAGAAAGACTCAATTAGATCGAGCCTTTTGCATCCAAAACTTTTTAGATATACCACGAGCATTGGAGTTCTTATTCTCATTAGAATGATTTCCAACTCCAGGATTGGAATAAAGGTTTAGAGCCTTTACCAATTCACCAATGAGTACCACAGGATCTTGTGCTTGAGGCACAGGTACTTTTGGTTTGTTTGCTCTCTTAGCAGCTTGCAGCTTGTAACAGTTTGGACGAATGTGTCCAGACTTTCCACAAAAATGACAAACTCAAGCAAGCTTACCATGTAACTTATCCTTAGAAAGGGTAGACTCCTTAGGTTTAGACTCTTTCAGATCAACCCTAATCTTCCTAAGAGGTGTGACCTCTACAAGTTCGACAGTCTCACTCACAACCTCACTCACAGGGGGTTTAGAGGAAGAAGAAGGAACAAAGTTTGTGGAATGGGGTGTAGACACAGAAATGCTTTCAACAAAACCTAATCCAGATTTTTTAGAAGAAGACGTTTGAACACTCAGCATTTGATTAAGTTTAGAACTAGCAGATCTAGCAACAGATAAATCAAGTTCCAAAGATTTAACTTTATCAAGCAAAAGCATATTTTCAGTTTTCACATTGTTTAAAAGTTCATTAGCGTCAAACAGTTTTACAAGCAAATTTTTCTTATCAAGCTCAAGAGATGCAATTTTTTTCAAGCCAAGTTCAACATTCATAACATCCTTTGCAGCAACTTTGCAAAGTTTATTGTAGGCTTCTTGAAGATCTGCATCCTCATAGAGTTCCTCATCAAAAGGGTTCTCTTCAACAGACACACTTTCATTGACTACAACAGTAGCAGTAAAAACAATGATGTTTCCATCCTTGTCACACCCAGACTCATCATCAGAAACTTCATTATCACTAAGGGTTACAGCCATAGCCTTACCCTTAGACCTCAAGTATGTAGGACATTTAGATTTCATGTGACCATACCCTTGACATCCAAAACATTGAGGACTCATAGAATTATTAGAAGATTGACCTACTTTTTCTTTAGGTTTTTCAGTGTTGCTAACCTTAGTGGGATCATTCTTCCTAAAATTTCTACGTTCAACAATATTCTTACCTTTTGCCCTTTTGTTGGTATTTCTAAGAAAATTCCTAAAATTCTTGGCAAGGTAAGCAATCTCTGTAGCAGAGAGCTCATCATCAAATCTACCAACATCAACACCATCAACTGACTTAAGAGCCATTGATTTGGATTTGTTTGTCTTAGGTAGGTCTAACTTATAGGATTGAAGAGATCCTACAAATTCATCAACAGGGATAGAGTCCATATTCTTACTCTCAGTGATGACAGTCACTTTGGGTCTAAAATCCTCAATCAAAGATCTAAAGATCTTCCTAATAATTTTAGGTTGATCATAGATTTCACCCAAGTTGTATGAAGAATTAACAATGTCATTAAATTTAGCATAAAATTCATCAAAGGATTCATCATCAGACATCCTAATGCTCTTAAATCTATATGTTAATTGCTGCAACTTATTAATTTTGACAGCCTTTGTGCCTTTGTGCACAGTCTGGAGGATATTCCAAGCAATGTGAGCAATCTCAAAATTAGAGATTCTCTTAAATTCCTCCATAGAAATAGCGTTGAAAATAGCATTCATAGCTTTGTTATTGAAAGCTACTGTTTCTTTTTGAGAAGTTTGCCACTCACTCACAGGAGTAGTGGGCTTTTCCCATCCGTACTCAACAGAGTTCCAAACCCTCTCATCAATAGATTTCAGGAATGCTTTCATCCTTACTTTCCAATAAGCATAATTATTCCCATCAAAGTCAAAAGGAACAACAAAAGTGTCTGTATTCCATGACAACAGGGGTTAAGGATCAGCTCAGAGATCAAAAGATCTACAACAAGAGAGCAACCTGCTCTGATACCACTTGTTAAGTTTTTAGACCCCTTAAAACACAATTGGATTAACCTAGTTAACAAGCCAAGTTATTACTTAGTCCAAATTCTAGATCTAGGTTATCACAATCAAACAATCATATCATGCATAGTAGCAGAAAAATAAATACCACAATGATATGATGACTTAAGAAACCAAACTGGTAAAAAACCTGGGGAGGATTTAACTTAGCTATCTTCAAGGTAAACCTGAATCCACTATGAAAGAATCGAAGCCTATTGCTACCCACCAGTAAAAACTTACTGATATAACCACGTGCAAGCTCCGAGACCACAGACTCCTTCTTTTTTAGATTCTCCAGCAAGTACAAGCACACCTGCTTGCGTATCTTTAAATTCTTATGGCAGCAACTGAATGATCATCAAGCTTTCGAAGAAATCTCCTTCTTGATAATTCTAAGCTTGTGTGAAGGCAAGCACCTCTCAGATCTCACAAGAGATTCACACAAACAGTAATCTAAGCAACACAAAAACGTGGCTAGGGTTTGCCTTATATACCTAGGGCAAAAACATAAAACCCTAAACGTTTTAATGAGATAGGGTTGAGTTGGAATTCTGCAAAAAAACGTATTCTGCCTAAGATTCGATCGATCAAGCCTAAGCTTCGATCAATCGAGCCAGACTGAAATGCATACTAAATTCTACATCAGCTCAATTTCAACTTTACATAAAAGCCACAACTTTGAGCAAGTCTAAGCAAGTCTAAGCAAGACTAAACAACATGTTTTGATCATGGTTTGCCAACAATATACATTAGAGTTCTAATACATAAGTTCCTAAGTACTTAGAACCTAACACTAGTAATTATTCCACATAAATAAGCATTCCATGACAATATTGATTCTTGCATATTAAACATGTCATTAGTGGTTTTTTATTTTTATCCATTAAGTAAGATATTCTTAATCCACTAAGGAACAAATTTTGAATTCTTAAGAAGAACATGAAATGTAGTGGGCTTCTTTAGAGATTATTTGAATCTTTGTCTATTACTTGTGTGAGAATGCACCACAATTACAACACATGAAAAGCACTAGCCACATTTGCACTATACCTCAAAAGAATTATTCCAGTTATAATTCGGACTTTTAGTAATAACTTATATATAACCTAATTTAACTTAGAATACACCCAAAATGGAACTCACCACATGCGCACCCAACACAAATTTATCCAATCTAATCCATATAATACAAAATATCACAATCTTGCCAATTTAAATTGATAACATCATTTTTCTCCAAAAAAAAAAATTGATAGTCCTTGTCTTTTCTCACATTGTCTCTAAGTACCCTTAAGTCACATGGTGTTTTTATATTGGCTTTGATACCATCTGTCATGACCCGAGGAAAGTGCTAACCACTTCTACACTATACCCTAAAAGGATTAGTTGAGTTTCAATTTGGGCTCTCCATAATCACTTATATAGTTTAGTTTGACCTAGTAAACACTTGATATGAGATTCAAACTTTCACATAATACACACTTATCTAATCCAATCCACATAATTTGGGACATCACATTCTCATTAATGAGTTTGCCTATTGGTGTTAAGTTTGTTTTGGATATAATGAGATTTGGGATAATTTTTATTTGTGAAATTTGTGAGTGTTTTAGTTTTCTCTATGAGGTTTGGTTGAGTATGATTGTTATCTATATTAGTAATAGTAGATTTTGGTTGGCCTTGGTCAAATCATGGTAAATATTGTTGTCTTATGTAGATGTTTTTATTTATTGTTCATGTGAATATACTTCTACGGTCCAGGTTCAAAAAAAACTAGTATCAGAGCTCAAGGTTTATCTTGGTGTAGTTTGAGAAAAATATGTATTTTTTGTAAGTTTGTAATTAGTTCAATATAGACACACATATGTTTATCGAAACAATGATTGACTTATTCAAGGAAAACTTACTTGGATCAAGATAGAGCTTCTACAAAGAGGAAGGAAGATTACTTGGTAGAATTTGATTCAATGTGGAGATTTGTTTGAAATTGTCTCAAATTCATAATTTGACTTAGTTTGGATTTTCTTGGAGTGAAGGAAAATCTATTCCTTTTTTTAGGAAGTAATTTAATATTGTTTATCTACTAAGTAATTTAGTATTGAAAACTTATATATAGATAATGTTGCAAATGGTCTGGTAGCTTTAACTGAATATACTCTCAAATAAGAAGAGGAGAAGAGTCTTAGAAGAAGATGGAGTATGTTCCTTCAAAGTGTAGTTTAAGTGTTTGTTTATTATTTAATTGAGAAAACACTGCTAGGTCTATTGAGGTTTTGGGACTGTGGGTGTCTCATTTGTGAGTTTGTCAATTGCTATTAAAATTTTTTTTTTCAATATAATGGGATTTGGGTTAGTTGTGTTTGTGAGAGTGTATTAGTTTGGTTAAGTGTCATTATTTATCTACTTGATAGTGGATTTTGGTTGGTATTGCTTTTGAATAAAAGCTTGAATTTTTTTTTTTTTTTTAGAAGAATATAAACTTGAAATTTAATAGGCCAAGAATGTATTGACTCCTTTGAAAGCTTAATCAATTAATTAGCCAAGTGAATTAATTAGATTCAATTACATGCAATACACGTGGTAGCACAAACAAATCACCAACTAAGTTAAATGTAACGGAAAATAAATTTGACACAGGTGATTTTTTTATGAATGGGGAAAACCACCAAGGTAAGACTCCACTGGGTGAATTTAAGATCACCACTCCCGATAATCCACTATTATCAAAACAAGTGATTACAAGAAAAATGAATCTCAGTACCTAATACCAACCTACAATTAAACATTTACCCCAATACCCAATTGGACTTGTAATGTAGCAGGAATCTCTCATTTCAATGCAAGGCTCCCAGTACGTGACTAACCAATGATGCACAGCTCCCAGTACGTGACTAACCAATGATACACAGATCCTAGTACATGGCTAACACATCAACTTGAGAAAGATGTTGGCTGCAAAGTTCTTCAGTTTATCCAACAATGAAGATCAAGAAGCTTCTTGGTTACAAAACACTTGGCGCAAAGACACAATAGCTTCTATAGAGAATATGATGAACTAGGGCAAATTGTCACGTATAATCACTACAAAGAATATGCATGTATAATCATTTTGCATCAAGTTGCATCCCTTGCATCATCTGTGATAGCCTTTAAAATAATCCTTATATATGTCTAGGGTTGTGAGAAAATAAACCTTACACAAATACACATGGACATGTGTGAAATCAGATTTAGAAATTCTAATTTCGTAATTCTCGATAGATACAACTGCTGTCGAGCTTCAACGTTAAACCTCGATAGATATGATTCTGCCAAGCTATCGTCGAGCTTTAATGAACAACACTTCTTCACTTGTTTCTTGAACAGATTTGCATGACTTCAATACTAAACTTGAACTCTTGTTCATTGAAGTACTAAACCCATCTTAAATCTACCCAATTACAACTAAAGTGTGTTTTGTCAAAAGATTAGTCAATATACATAACATATGTCTCTAACAATTTCCACATATGTCGTAACAAAATTGATCGAATCACGTTAAAATATTATTGTTCTCTATGAATATTTTTTTGGATGTGAATACACTTCCATTAGTTCCAAATCACAATGCCAATTTAGAAGACTACAAGGGAGGGGGAGAACTCTAAATTTGTTGCTAATTAATTGTTATCAGCCATAATTAATTTACAATATTCTTAGACCAATAGAAAATAAAAAAGGAGTGGCTTTTTGTGGAGAAAATGAGTAGCATTGAGCAAGTAGATTAACAATATTTTTTGGGTTATAGATTGACACCCAATTAATTAACCAATTATCCAAGTTGATTAATTAGATAATTACATGCAAATCCAATTAAGACACAATTAAATCACTAGCCTAAAGTTAAGTGTAGTGGAAAATTAATTTGACATGACGATTTGATCATGATGTAGAAAACTCTCACAGCTCCCAAAGAATCCACTAACTAGAATAGAGGTTATAAGTACAATGAATCTTAACCTATCATGAACCTACTAATCTATGAGGAAACTCAATTCCAATTCCCAATTGGACTACTTCTGCAAAAGACTTATTCTTTGCATGAATCTCTTATATGTGACTAACACCACAACAACCGATTAATTGTTGTAGCTTTTGCAATGTTCTTCAAACCACTCTTTGGCAAATCGGTAGTAACTTGGTACAAAACCCTAGGTGCACCAAATGTTGCAATATCTTGTGTATATGATGACAGCCATAAAATATCAATTTTATATGTTCAAGAACCCAAGCGCGCGAATTTGAAGTTCGGCCAAGTCATCATGGGTTGAAGCATAAATTATTGTTCAATTTTCCCGTAGCTTAATAGATCGAGAGGTGTTGATCGAGGTATTGAAGCCTTATATTTGACAGCTTTTCTTGAGTCTTCAACAATATTGTTCAAATTATTGTTGACAACTCTAAATTCTAAGACTCATACATATAAAGTGTGTTTTGATTTAAATATGTCAATACATAAAAATACGATCCTAACAACATTTATGAACGACAACCATTCTTATTTACACCTAGGAAAAGAATAGGGCATAGAGAAGTGTAGGATCACAATTCACAATCATCTATACTGCCATTCCGATAACTTTAGCCTACCTCATAACTCTATTCTAGACATTTTGGTTGAGAATGAGATGGCTTTCCAACATAAATGTTTTTTGAATGTCCACAACATTAGGAATCTTTCTTGGGATTGTAAGTGACATTGAAATGTCGAATTAATTGAGAATCAACCTGTAGCAATGCCCAAGTATGTCGTCAAGTTCCTCTTGTCGAAGTCTATGTTAGGCGCCTTTGGTACATCACATAGATATCTATGAGCACATGATTGATTGTGATAGCCCCACATGGTGCAAAGAGGTCAGCTTCAGCCTTCAAGGGATTGATTGCTTGGTTGCCAATAGTAAGGTTTGTAGGCTTTATGCCTTACTGAGCATGTCAACACAACAGCAAGTTGTCAAGCATGCGTTATGCATTTTGTCAGTTCATTATTGTACCCATTGCCTCTTAAACTTCTTCTCATCTATGGTCTTAAGCATATTCAAGAGTATGAGGTCAAGATACCTCTCCATTGCTGTTCATAAATTCAATATTTTATCATATTTTTCTTGAATGGTGGTAATGCATGTTTTCTTCTTTCTTCAATCCACTTCGGATCAAATTCCTGCATATATTCATTTTAAAAGCTTGTTTGCGCGCATATATTTATAAAAATAAATAAATAGCTCTTACTGTATCTGGTCAAGATGCCTCCATTAGTGTTGAAATTTTAATCAATTAAAAGATTGTTCTTTTTTTCTTTTTTTTTTTAGACCTATGAATGTGATGGTTAAATGAATTTAAGTATTTGATCAATTTTTACCTCCGGAAAATTTTTTTTCCCATGCCTCTAGAACTATGTCACATAAAGATAGTTTATCAATTTTTTTTTTTTTAGTAGAGGAATATGGGAATAGAACCTTGGTTCTCCTCATAACTCATAAGGATTTGAACCTTCTCTTGAACCTTCTCAAATTTTTATTTATTTATTTATTTTTTTTTTTTTTGGTAGATGTATTTGATAATGTTGCCATACTTTCTGCCAGAGAATTATTCTTCCACTGAAAAAAACTAGTATATAACAACAATAATAATGCATAGGATTGACTAAAAGTTTTGGAAGTTGTCTATTCTTTGTCAAAAAGCGGCTGAATTTTCAGGCTGGGGTTGTATTCGTTTGCAGTTTTCTGAGCGTTGCTTGTATAGGTGCTCAAGTTTGTTTGGTTGAATAAAATCTCATTTTCATCAACAAATAAAAGAAAAAGTGGATGATAATTTGCTTTTATTTGAATTTATCTCATCTAGTACCCTACACAAGGACAAACACTTTCCTAAATCAATGACTGATGCCAAGAATTGTAGCTTAGACTTAGACTTAAGACTTAAAGCCGTACACTGTGTAAACCCTACTTTTAATTATTCTAAATAATTATCTATCGACAAAACTCATACATTGTGGAATCTGAATCACATCACTAATGCTTATATCAACTTTCCTTCACATTCATCAAGTTCAAGCTCCTTTTGTTGTCTTCAGTTGCTCCATTAAAATTCAACATATTTTCTATGTCATGAGCGGCATTTTGACTGTCCAATCTTTTAGCTGCAGTGGAAGGCAACTAGGCTACACAGCTGGTAAATGCAGGTTTTAAATTAACGAATATGGGAGAAATTGATCTTAAGAATTTTCACGATGTGAGCTATATAAAATTATTACTAGCTAGTGTGCTTGTTCATAATCTGTATACGTTATTAAGTCAACTTTACAATTACATTAAAAATGATATTGCTAAAATATTTGAATATTTGAAGTAACAGATTTAGATTTCTCTAAAAATGGGTTACTATAGTTTGTCCATTATTAATGATTAATCCTACTTATTTTTTAAAATTTTAATTAACAATCTTTTGTTTTTTTTCTCATCTTAATTAACAATCTTTGAGGCTGGCCCTTGTATCTTTACACTCTCATGCATCGTTTCATAATTCATATTAACTTGATTAATATCAGCATGCTCAATTCCCTTGTGTGGTATTTCTGTTACAACATGATTCGAGTGTCCACATATAAATCATTTTAGTAGCTAGCTGAAATTTAGTTGTTGTCTTTTTCTTTTTTGATTAGTTAAGTAATATAGGAAATAGGTCTTAGATAAAAATATAATAAATAAATAAATAAATAAAAAACGACATTGTATGCCTTTTGTGACTGAGTTCTGTGACTTCTGTCATCTGTGACTTGCGATATTATTTACTAGTTCTTAACATGTGTATTGAAAATTTTCTAATAATCATCATGCGAAGTAAAATTTATGAATCTCGATTTTTTTATAGTTTATTTGTTTATGTAATGGATTTTTTTTTTTTTTTTTCTGGTTAATAACGTTGCAGTGCTCATTTGCATGTCCTTGGAAATTAAGTTTGAGTGTTCTAATTAAATCCTTATATAAGGGAGGAAAATATATTGCTTCTTATATTATCATATTGGCAGACACAATAAATTTCATTAATCTCGGTACCAAGCTGATTCTATATAATATAATTGAATAAATGCCTATCTAATCAAAGCAGTAACAAAATAGTGGCTTGAGGAAAAAAGTTCAAACCAATTAATGATAAGAGTTACATAGTGGGGCTTCCATGTACCTTATGGATCATAATTTAACTCTTTGATTTGAAACACATATTCACTGGCTGCAAGAGAACAAGAGCATGCAAGTTTCATCACTATGAATATTGCACATCAATCAAATCAAATATATAATATGATATAATCAACTCAAGGCATGCAAGTTGATTGAAAGATTAGCCAATGCCCTTCCTTTCCATGCGCTCCTAGCTATGTGACCCTTCGAATGAATCTCTCGCACGAGCAGGTCATAATTAAGAATATTAATTAGGAATTTAGAAGAGGATATAGATATATAACTAAACTGCAAAACACACACTCTTCTCTGGCTTTGCACTAACAAAGAAAAAGAAGTGGGAAATGATTCTTCTTAAGCCTATCAAATACAACTTTAGTATTTTTATTATTATTTTTTTTAAAAAAAAAGGGAGGACGTGACTTGAGGGTCAAAGAGGGAACGCAATTCTTACCCCAAAGTAACATTTTCCCCGATTTCTTTTATTTTTCAATTCATCACGACTATGATTTAGCATGAATCACGGTGAAAGTGGGAAGATGTTTAATCACTAATCACTATTGCTCTTCTTCTTTTTCCACAATAAAACAAAACCTGCAGTTAATAATATTTGAGAAAATTATATTTAGCCCTATCAAGTTCATTTTAGCTCAAACTTTAAAGGTTTGAGCTAAAATGAATTTGTTAGAGTTTTGTCCAAATTTCCCCTAATTATTTCATTTTACATCAAATGGTCAAGATGTAATTATTAATAAAAAAAATTGTTGGCCTAAAGTTCTATTGGGTTAAATTACAAAGAGTTAATTTGTTTGTCTAAAAAATGCATAATTTGTTATTTTAGATGGAAGCCAAACAATTTTATTTATTTTAATTCAAATTGTAAGACCTCAAATGTAGTAATTGAAAGTTTGTCTACTCTAAATTGTGGTTGGGTCAAATCATAAGGGGTACATTATAATACGCCCAAGATATTTTTATTTTTATTCTCAATCTCAACCCCATTCCACAACAACACAAAATGGTTCATGGTTAAAATCTTCATAGTTTTATTTTATTTTTTATTTTTAAATTAACATCACACAATATTTTATGGTTTAACAACTTCATAGTTTTAATTAAAAACAATTTAACATCACACAATGGTTCATGGTTTAAAAACTTCATAGTTTTAATTAAAAACAATTTAACATTCTGATTTGATTATACATGTTCTTGCTTTTGAATATACATACTAAATTTTTGGTAAATTGAATGTTATTTATTATTTAATTCAAAAACTCGTGTTTTGTGTATTTTTTTTTTTTTTTTTTACATAAAATTGATATTTAAATATTTATAGATAAGAGAGCTATTAATTTATGGTCATTTTGATATTTTAAAAATGTGAGGGTAAAAGGGAACAATGTAATTTAACCGTGGATTTTTGTCAAACAAACACATCTAATAGAAATTTATCAAGTTGTGTAAGTTACATCACTCAATAATTAACACTATATACCTCTATATAAGATAAATTTCAACATATGACGTTTGCTCCATGATGACTACTATTTATCACTAGGTTACAACACCAATTAGTTTTTGGGATAGGAAGAGTTTGAATCCTAGATATTTTATTCGATGACAAATTTTTTTACTAATTAAGCTAATTAGAACTCACACACGAAATTCATTTAAGGTTTAAATTTTCAAAGATAGTCATATACATGAATAGGTCATATTACTTCTTGTGATAGTTTTGTCAATGTTACATAATTCAATAAATGTTTATGTGTTTTTTGACGAATTAACTGTTAAATTATATTTTCTACTTATACCCCTCAATACCTACAAAATTCCAAGATAATAAGAGTTTAATAGCTATATCAAGGGTTCAAGTGATGATCCAACAGTAATCACATTCTTTGTGGTATCCCATATCTATGGTTATCCCCACCTCTCCCTCTCCTACAATCTACCTATAATATGTATATAAAATATTTAAATTTCATGTTTTTCTTTGTATTTTAAAAATTATACATAAAAAATGAGTTTATAATTGAATATAAATAATATACAATTAACATGAAACCTACTGTATATGTCAAGATTAATAAAATTGTGGCATTTTTAAAATGTTAACTCTCTGTGTGTGTGTGTGTGTGTGTGTGTGTGTGTGTGTGTGTGTGTGTGTGTGTGTGTGTGTGTGTGTGTAAAAGAAAGACAACTAGATTTAAGATCAGGCTATGTTTTCGACACATAAAAGGAAAATTATTGTTTCACACTACCTGATGTATACTCAATACACAAAATAAACACTCTTTCACCCTAGGTGACTACAAATTTTAAGAATTTACACATTTAACACATGATGTGTACGAGGAATATATAAAGGAGTGTGAGTCAATTATAGCCCCATATAAAATGGATATTAAGATTCTCTTCTTTCTTTTTCTTTTTTTAATTGAATTAAAAGATACTCTTCATCTATTTATAAATTGATAGAGGTTATTTCATACTAAGGGTATAATTTTATATGAATATAAAGATGTAAATGGTGCCATGTCATTTAAAATCAATTATTATTTCTTATTGGATAGAATAAGATTCTAAATGAACTGAAATCATGTGCATCTTTAAATTTATGAAAATGTAAATTTTCACTATGAGAGAAGTCCTCTCCATTTATATAGAAAATGAATAAGATCTTGATCTAGGTGATGCATTTTCCATTGATATATTATATAATTTCATCGTTAATTGCTTCATATATAATGGAGTTACAATAGAATCACAACAATTTGATGACAATGGATAAGGATAGGCCGAGTAGGACATGATATGTTCTGCTCGACAACTAGATCAAGGCCTGTTCTCCTCAGCCACAACGTATGATGCTTTGTTTGAAAGTGAAAAAGCTTTAACAGGCCACATGAGGCTTTCCCTTACTCAACCCATAAGCCATGAGCCAAATGAATGGATAAACTATAAGAATGATTAACGGCCATTTATTAATTTTACACCTGCTCCAAAAACAGACTATTAAGAGTAACATGCACAACAACTTTAAAAGGAAAACAAACCTAAAGGAAAAATGTATGCAACTCATGGGCGACTTATCCTTTCAGTAAAAAAGAGAGATCTAACTTTAGAATCGAAGCACTGGTGCATGAGGCATTTTTCCTTTGTTTCTTGCATGTATTATTGTCAAATTGGACTTATGATTAGTTTGTAACGATCATCAGTCGGCATCTTCTGTGAAAGACACGTATTTTGCTAAGAAAAGAATTGTATTGTCTGAAATCGCTCGATGGACGCTTGTCGTGACATTTCCGTTGCATAAGGCAACTACATAGTCCAAAATGAAAATCCAAGTCTGGTTGCACTTAAGCAATGGGTCAGAGATTTGATGCAGAGTATACAAAATCAAGACTTGACGGGCTTGTCCAATTGCAAAATGCTCTATCCTAATAACCTAGAGCCAAATGAGCAGAGAGAAGGAAAATTCCTACCCACCGGAAAGTAAGATAAAGCTGATAACCAAATGGAATATAAAGTACAAAGGAAGACATGTAGAAGGTCCTCATCCACGGGATAGTAATGTGGAGGAATCCACTGCCTGCACATACTGGGGTGAAAATTTTATAGATAGGAAGGCCAAACTGGGTAAGGTAGTAGAAGCCATAAATAAAAGGAAAAGCAATGGCTCAGCATTGGTGGTGCCAAAAATTCTAGCTTTTAACACCACAAATTGCTACTTTATCATCTCATTTTACAAATTTAACACCCAACATCAATGATTTTATTTTAGCATTCAACACATTAAAATAATATATCCACTATAATAAACAACAACTACAACCAAAACTAAAAAGAAATAATCATTATAATAATAAGAGAACAAATAAAATATATTTTTTAAGTATAACATCTTAGCCATAGTGCACATTCAAAGATGGCTGTGCACTATAGATTAAGAGTCAAAAATTATACCTTTAGCTCCACTGATGTAGCCCTTTTTTTTTTCTTTTTTTTTTTCTTGTATTGGTTGTTAAATTTGGCAATATGGCAATTTGACACCACCAATACTAATGCTTTACATAAAATAGATTCTTACAAGGATACTGAAAGCTCAATAGTAAAATTACTAGAGCTAGTTTAAACTCCCAATTTAAAAGCTACAGCTTAATTGTTTTTAATCTACTCAACTAGATGCAGAATAAAAGTAATTAAAATGTGCAATTAATCGGGAATACTTCCTAGTGCTTGGGCATATATAATTAAAAATTAAGTATAAAACACAAGGTGTAAGGGAAGAGAGATACAAACACAAGATAACACGGTGATGTATTATCAAAAAGAAAAACTGAAGTGCTTGGTGTAAAATCCTCTCTGTGGCCCTCCAAACCGAATCAATCCACTAGTGAATAAGTTGGAGTACAAGGATTACAATATAGACCTTCCAAGCCTAAACTACCTTCTATACTTAGACTCTCTAAGTCCCAGCTACCAACATGCTTCACCGAGCTTTGTCTTCACTAGCTTCCCAAATCCTACAATTATCACCAATTGCATCCACCATAGAATGGCATGACAAGAGCACCAAAACAACTCACAACACTCAGAATGGGTGAGGTATGTGTTTGGGCTAAGAACCTCTCACAGGATATGAAATTAGAGAGGTAGGAGTAGAGGAAAACTAAAAGAAATGTGTAGAGAATTGTAAGTAAGCAATCTCTAACTCTTCAATGGATTTCTAAGGTTTTCTCTCTAAAATTCTCCTTACAATTTCGTGGGTAATGTGTGGGTAAGGAAATGGTGAAAAGCACACAAAACAACTGGCAATGCATCTCATGAGTTGGCCAAGTCGCGAGCCACTCGCGAGATGCTATCAGGCGCTAAACGCTTTAACTTTCAGCATGTTCTCCTCATGTGACCTTTCCCAGGTTGCTCCACTTGCAAGTCAGTCATGAGATGATCTGTCTTCACAGTTCTTCACCAATTTCACACACTGAACCCATTACATTGAATCCTAGAAATACACAGGGAAATGATTGAAGAATTACAATCAAATTTGACACGGAATTAAAGCCAACAAAAAATAATTGAAAATCACAATTTTACATATACCATGATGTTGCACTCTGGGTGTTAATATTTACAATATTTCCAATTTACACTTTCTTCTTTTGGATTTTCAGTTCTGCACATAGTTCACTTGAGTTATTTTATTTGTACTCCTAAAATTATAATTGCAATCACATAATGCTGTGCAATTTGTTTTCCTTTATTTAAGAATAATTGTTTTAGTTGTCCCGGACCCTAAAACTCTCCCCTCATTTTAAAATTCTTTTTAATACATAGAAAATTTAATGTTTAATTCTAAAATTTACACCTAATTCCACAAGAATGCATCATTCATGTAAGCGCTCATATATTGAGAGTTCAGAAGTTCTAGAGTTGTAATGGGATACTGCAGTAATTTCTTCTACTAGTTAGAGTTTATGAATAAAGGTTTTATACTAGAATGTAAAATTCTCTTCATATAGTGGATTGCTTTGTTAGGGTAGATTACCATCATAGTAGTTTGTTCTCTGGAGAAGTTCTCCACTGGTTTTCTTCTTCGTTAACATATACATGTGTTATTTGTTTATTGATTTTCTTGCATGCTTTACATATTCAATGAATTCTTGCTAGCTTCATTGTTTAATTGTTTTAAATTGGTTTCCTCATGGTTTAACAATTGAACATTATTGATAGATGCTGGAAAATTTAGACTCCGGTTGATAGAATTAACAAGTTTTAATTAAATCCAAGTTGTTAATTAGATTTATTATGAATAAAACTTGTTAAAACAAACAAACATCAATCTCATGTCAAAATCATGCAGCAAAAAAATAAATAAGACAAGATATGATGACTCAAGAAAACCAATAAAACCAACCAATTTCACAATAAAAAACCTAAATGGAAACCTTCCCAAAAAGCAATCCACTATAGTAAAGAGAAGTTTTAGATTTAGTACAAAACCTTTGTCCCTGGACTCTACAATCCCCGTAGACGAACTCACATCAAAAACCTTCTACCGCTTCAGAACCTCTGAACTCTTCAATATATGAATGCCACCCTTTGATGTTGCACGAATCCCAGTACGTGACTAACCAATTGCGCGGATCCCAGTACACGACTTCAATCACCAATTAAAAGAAGATGTTGGCTGCAAAGTTCTTCACTTCATCAAGAATGAAGATTAAGAAGCACTTGGTTACAAAACCCTAAGGCGCAAAAATGCAGTAGCTTCTTTTAGAGAGAATAAGGCATCGATCATCTTTTCCATATGTTCTCCTTGTATTCGCTTATGTGACGGCCTCTAAAATAAACCTTATATAGGTCTGGGGTTGTGAGAAAAGAAACTCTATACAAATACATAAGCCTGGCCCAAAAATCAAATCTGAAAATTTTGATTTCTGTAACCTCGATCGATCGGGAGGTGTCGAGGAGGTGTCGAGTTTTAAACTTCGATAAATATAGCTATCGAGAAACTATCAAGGAGTTGTCGACGAGATAGGGGCTTTCTCAATCGATCCACCAGCTATCGAGAAAGTGTCGAGATTGCGATAAAAAACACCTTAAGAGCTCGATAGATAGCCTAGTTGTCGAGAGGTGTCGAGCAGCTATCGAGCTACCTGTCCACAGGTGTCGAGCTATCTGTCCAGCTTTATTGAACACATTTTCTTCACTTGTTTCTTGGTTCAATCTTCATGGCTTTAATACTAAACTTGAACAACATGCTTCTTAAAGTATTAAACACATCCTAGACCTACCCAAATACAAGTAAAGTGCGTTTTGTCAAAGGATTAGCCAATTACACAAAATATGTCCTTAACAATAGATACTAGAGTTTTCACTTCACCTTGGAATTACTTTCAGAGCATAAGCAAAATTATAGACATACTCTATGGTCTTTGTTAAGGTCATATTTTTTGTATATGTTGGCAAACACATGATTAAACACGCTTTTACTATACTTGAGTCTTAGTTTAAGTATGCCTTAATCATACACGAGTGTTATACTTTGCGACTTAAGAAACCACTCAAAAGACTACTCAAGAAAAACTATCAAACAGGACTTCAATACCTCTCAATACCTAAATGGGTTTGTCTAGTAATGGCTTGAATTACAGCAATGTACTATTTTGCCTTAATTAATGGTAAACCTAATGGTTACATTGCTCATTTTCAAGGGTTGAAACAAGGTGATCCTCTATCACCTTACCTCTTCTTGTTTTATGTTGAAGGCTTGGGTGCTCTTCTTCGGATTGTTGAGTTGGACAAACAGATTTGGGGTGTGATTAGTTGTCGTGGTGGGCCTTGGTTGACCCACTTACTATTTGCAGACAATAGTTTACTTTTTTGTAGGGCATTTCTAATAGAGTATCAAACTAGAGAGCACAGACATGACATATGGGTTGTCATGCCCGTGTGATCCAACACGTAGAGGACTCGAGAAACGTGTTGGACACGGCTGCATGTGTGTCCTAGCCATTTTTTGTTATTGAAAAATGATGGACACGGTGGGGACATGGTTGGGACATGGCCTGTGCCCAAAAAAAAAAAATAATAATAATAATAATAATAAATAAAAAAAGTTGAAACACACTACTTGTCATGCCAATCTCCTCCTACTTCATCCTCTCACGCCGATCTCCTCCTACTCCTCTCACACCAATATCTTCTTCTTCTTCTCCTCCCACTCTAATATCTTCTTTTTCTTCTTCTTCTTCGGCTTATCTATTTCACTTTTACAGTTCTTTTACCATTTTTCCTTATTTTGTCCGTGTGTGTTTTTTTATTATTTTGTATCACACGTACACATGAACAAAAAATGTGTAAATAGGTGCTTCTTTTCAAATTTTTGTCTTTTATGAGTTAAAGTCCACCACTAAGTAGTTAATGTTTTACAATTATTTTTTCATTATCTAGGTAGACAGTAGGCACATGTATATATTATTAGTGACTAGGCTTTAATATGCTTCTAAAATTATTTAAAAACAAATAATATTTTTTGTTATAAAAAATTTTTTATAAGCTTTGAAATATATATACACACACGTATCACCACCATACCTATATTCTAATTTTTCAAAAATAGCGGTGTCGCCGTATTGTACCTATTCTCGTACCCGTGCCAGTATCCATGTTCGTGCTTCCTATGTATCAACGCATCATGAACACCTTAGGTTTGAGGTTGCATTGGGGTAGAAGATCTACAATGGGAAGACCACTCTATTCTTTAGCTAAAACATCAACTAGAAGACTCAAGACTCAATCAAAACAGCAATGCAGGCTAGTAGTGAGAAGGAATGTGAGAGATATTTGGGACTACCAGATATGGTGGGGTGTAACATATGAGTTGGTTTTGCAGAAATCAAGGAGCGAGTCTAGAGAAAGCTGGGTGGAATGAGAAAACCTTTTCACAAACGGGTAGGGAAATTCGGATCAAGCTATGGCATAGTCCGTTCCTACTTTTGGCATGGAATGTTTCCTTCTACCAGACAGATTCTGTAGGGACCTTGCAATAATGATGAATTGCTTGTAGCCTTCTAGTGAGGCCAGAGATCTTAGAAGAAGAAAATTCGATGGTTAAGCTAGGGCAATCTGTGCAGGCTAAAGGTTACAAGGGTAATGAGATTCCACGGGCTTTGCAGTTTTAACTTGGCAATGCTAGCAAAATTAAAATAGGGATGACGACTATTGAAGAACAATCATTTCCTATATATTCTTCAAAGTTTTTAAATCCAGGGCAATATTCTGTCAAAGGTGCTTATTCTATGCTTTGTGACGAATATTCTAGTAACACTCTGAAAAATTTCAAACCCAACATTATGGAAACCTCGAGTTCTTAACAAAATCAAGCTATTTCTTTGAAAGGCGTGCCTACTAGCCACAAAATAAATTTGTTCAAACGCAAGGTAAATCTAGGCTAAATGTGATGACTATAGGGAGGAACTGGAAGGTGTAACTCATGCTCTAAGGTCTAGCCCAGTGGTCAATGAAAGTTGGTATTTAAGTTGATGTTACTGCTTATATGTTAGATCATCAGACTTGGAGATCATCTTAACTATTAGTTGGCTTTCATGTAATCGCATAAATAAGACATGTTTGAAAGTTCATACATCAAGTTCATCCCTGGATGTAGTGATTAAGAAAATAGCAGGTTTTGCGATTCCTTTCTTGGGGCTAAATGATAGTTCTTCTATTAATTGGCTTTGCTAAAAATGAGTTTGTTATATCTCTATTCGATTCCACATGTATTGTTGTAGGGTTGGTTATTGGGCTTTTTTAAATGGAGGTAACTTCTTTGTGTTTTTCTAGAAAGTAATGCTACATATACAAAAAAAAAATTTATAAAATTTCATACTAATTAAGTTAAAATTTTTTTACTAAATTTCATTTAAAGCCCACTAGTAATATCACTTTTGTACCTATTATTAACAATCTACCATATTTAACCGTTGTCAACTTTTTTTATAAGTCCATAAACTTTTTATTTTGAGTTTTTCACGGTCAGATTGTACATGTAATATATTTCTTGTTTTAATAAAATCCTTTCAGTTTTACTTATATATATATATATATATATACATATATATATATATATATATATATTGATCGGTGAAGCATTTAAAACTTTGAAGCTTTGAACACCCACTTTTAGGATTTTTACCAGCCAAAAGAATATAAACAATGCACGCACTAGTTGTACGGGCCGGAGAAGCCCATTTGTTTTAAGAACTGGTTGAGGATGCCACGCGAGAGAGAGAGAGAGAAAAGAGACATAATGCAAAACAAAGCACTAGAAGTTTGCAAAAGAAAAGGCAAACAACGTCAGTGTTGTCTTTTTCAAGTGGACGCAAAGGCATTTTTGAGAGAGAGAGAGAGAGAGAGAGAGAGAGGATGAGAGTTGAGAGAGTTGTGGCTAACGTTTAGATTGTCTCCCACTAACTTGTGTTGGGTCGGCCGTCACCAAGACAATGCTTTGTGGGCTTGTCACGTCTGTATTTGCTCTCTCTCTCTCTCTCTCTCCTATTTTGTTATATATCTTACATGCAAAGAAATATAAAAGAAAAGTGTGCGTGTGCTCTTGTTTTATTCCCAGTAGGGAATCCCATTACGATAATTTCTTGGACACTCGAAAGGGATCTGTATGGACTATGGAGAATTTCTGTTCTTCCATTATTTTACTGTTCTACTCTTTGTCTTCTTATCTCTTTCACTAACCTATGCTCTCTCTCTCCCAAAACTAAGTTAGTTCGTCAAATGCACGTGAAAAGTGAATTCAATGGAATCACGAATCAGGTGTGTTTTAATAATCACTTTCACTTTAGACTATCTCTTTGATCAACAACTAAAGCGTTTTGTTTCTTTTTTGTTTAATGTAGAGGAAATTAAAGTTAACTCTGGTTTAGTTCACTAGAATTCTTATTTTCAATTATAAAATATACTAATTAATATACCTACACTCAATAATAATTATTAACTAGTCTGCTCTGTGCATATTTAGAGACTTCTCTTTTTCTTTTTACTTTTTATAAAAAGACAAACCATTCTCCTTCTTAAAAAACAAAAGGGATAATTCAAAAAAAAAAAAAAAAAAAAAAACACTTCTTAAAACCCCTTGTAACCAGGAGTAGTTTTGTGAATAGGGTTGTGTGCGTGAGGTTATTAGTGGGGGTAGAATTTGATGGATAGCTTTAAATTTCTCAATTTACTTTTGTGTTCTTAATATGTTTTATTGTTGAATCATTTTCAATACAATTTTTCTATTTTTTAAAGTATAAAAAAAAAATAACACTAAATAGTTCGGTCTTACTATATATTCACAACAACAAAAAAATCAAATGAAAATTTCAACATATTTTTCTTCGAGTTGTAACATATTGACTATGGAATGCTTGATCAAGCTTGGTTCCTTTGTCTACTCAAACTTCAAACTTAGAATCAGGATAGTTTGTTTGGTTAATGAACAAGCTCAAACAAATAAACAAATTAGCAAAATTTAAATTGTTTACAAGCAACATGGTTTACTTATATTGAGATGGGGTAAATGAATGGAATGGAATGGAAAGAATCTTTTTTTTTTTTTTTTTTTTAATTCTTTTGTTTGGGAGATGGAAAGACTATTCTCTTGTTTGAGAATTTAAGTATGTAGAATAAATAAAATGAGTATGAGAGAACATTCATTCTTTCATTCTCCCTAAATTAAGAGTAATTGAAGAAGATGGAAAAGACTTTAATAAAATTTTAATCAAAATTTTCATAATGCCCTTTTTATATTTTACAAATTTTTAGTAACACATCTCTCTTATTATTTGTTTCATTTTACTTATTTCATTTAGTTATGAAAATTAGTAAGAATTTGTCAACTTAACTATTATGAAAATTATAACAATTATTTTATTTGTAACATCACTCTTCTTTTATCTTCCTCGATTATGTTCCCATTGTATCCTTTCCATTCCTATCATTTACTTTATAATCCATGATGATGATTTAAATTAGGTCAAATATGATGAAACCATTCGAATCTAGATGCATACTGAATCATAAAGTAGATAAATCCAAAATAATTACTAGGGCAATGTGAAAGTGATGGTCAGTTCTTTCAAAAGTTAATGATTTCATTACACTCTTTTTATATATCTTTTGATGACACCCCATAGCTAGGTACTGCGCCAAGATTTTTTTTTTTGTTCACATTGACTTTCCGCCTTTCGTCTTTACATTCTTCGGTAGGAAATTCAGCCTGTTAAATACTAATAAGGATCATCTCGATGGTAAAAACCAATCAAATTAAAGTTTTCCACCATCCTAATTTAGAGGAATGTCTTCTAACCTATTTGGTGGTCATTCATAAAATTATTTACTAGTATTATTTAAACAAATCATATAATTTATTAAAAAAAATTTGTGACTAAAAAATATACGTAAATGATTATTTAAATCGACATGTAGTGAGTTAAAAAAAATTCCTTTTTAGTCTGTGGCCAATGGGAAGCTCCACAACTTCCTTGGTATAAGCTTAACATTGACGGAGCAGTCTTCTCTAGCTCTCAGTTGGCCAGTTTGGGGGCTGTTATTAGAGACACCGAGGGAAGAGTAACAGCAGCCTTAAGCAAACACTTACTTCTCCCATTGGGACCGCTGGAAGCTGAAGTTAAAGTGTTAGAAGAAGGTGTTCTTTTTGCCTAAGATGTGGGTATACAGGAAGTAATTGTAGAGTGTGACTCCCAAATTGTGGTTGATGCTTTGAATGTGAGTGAGACCAACTACAATAAGTAATATTATTGAGGGAATTTATCACAAATTTCAAGAGTTTAGATGGGTACAAATTTCTCATGTTAGAAGATAAGGCAACCAGCCAGCACACATCTTGGTTTAATATGCTAAGAATGTTGTTAGTTATGTAACTTGAATTAGGGGCGGCTCCACTTGGAGCCTAAGGGGTTCAAATGAACCCCTTGAACTATCCCCAAAAAATATATATATATATATATATATAGTATTTTTTAATTATTTTTTATTTTGACACCTTAAAATAAAAATTTGAACACCTTCACTCTAGATTTGTTTTTAAGTCCAACTGAAATAAATTCGAATACAGTCCTCTTAACAATATCTTAGCATTTTTAAACACAAAAAAAGCCCAATAACAAACCAATTTGATCTAAATTTTGGAAAAATTAAATGCCCATTTAGATCTTAACAAATTTGAAATAAACCAATTTGAAGTTAAAGTGTTAGAAGAAGGTGTTCTTTTTGCCTGAGATGTGGGTATACAGGAAGTAATTGTAGAGTGTGACTCCCAAATTGTGGTTGATGCTTTGAATGGTGTGAGTGAGACCAACTACAATAAGTAATATTATTGAGGGAATTTATCACAAATTTCAAGAGTTTAGATGAGTACAAATTTCTCATGTTAGAAGATAAGGCAACCAGCCAACACACATCTTGGTTTAATATGCTAAGAATGTTGTTAGTTATGTAACTTGAATTAGGGGCCACTCCACTTGGAGCCTAGGGGGTTCAAATGAACCCCTTGAACTATCCCAAAAAAAAAAATATATATATATATATATATAGTATTTTTTTAATTATATTTTATTTTGACACTTTAAAATAAAAATTTGAACACCTTCACTCTAGATTTGTTAATAAGCCCAACTAAAATAAATTTGAATACAGTCCTCTTAACAATATCTTAGCATTTTTAAACACAAAAAAGCCCAATAACAAACCAATTTGATCTAAAATTTTGGAAAAATTAAATGCCTATTTAGATCTTAACAAATTTGAAATAAATCAATCAAATGGGAAATCAATGGATGAATGATTACTTGGTTATGTATATTGAAATAAATGTAACTTGTAGGATTGATAATGAAAATATCATGCAACGATTTCAAAATATGAAACATTGTAGAATTGTAAACTTTATGTATTTTGGTTTTTGTTTTTGATTTTTTTTTTTTTTTTTTTTGTGATGTCAATATATTTAATTCTCTCTTGTTTCAAATTTTATATAATTTATGTTTCTTATTGACCACCCTATAAAATAATCCTGGAGCCGCCACTGACTTTGATAGAGGAAAATCTTAGTATGATTGAGCAAGGCTTGACTCAAGATGTCTTGTTTTTATCTTCGTTTTAATAAAGTTATGACCTTTTTATCAACAAAAAAAAAAAAGCATGCAATTTAATAATTATTAAAATTAACAAATAAATAATAAATTTTTAAAATTACCTTCCTTGACTAAAAAGATGTAGAAATTTAAACAAATTTCAAATGTATTTTCACAACTTATGTAAGAAAAACAAGAAGCTAATAAAACATATACAAACAAATTAATACTTAAATTAAAATACAAAGTATAATTGCATAAACAAGGTGCAAGATGACGATGCCTAGCCTCAGTAGTGGAGCCAGGAGCCAGGAATTAGTGGTGAGAGACCAAACGGAAGATGTGATGATTATTTTTTTACCCTTTTTTTAAAATACCATATTGGCATATTTCTATTATATCTTGTAAAGTTGAAATAATACTAGAAACACACTTCAATGCCAAGTTGTCCACTCTATGACATTACATTTGTAGATCACTCATATAATTATATATAAATTTCTCTTACACATAGCATGACAGCAAACGTTTAGCTAATTTCAATGCATTGAAAGTTTTTTTGTTTTTAGAAACAATGCATTAAAATTTTAAAATCACATAATGCATATTATATTGGAAAAAATATCAATAAAATTTTGCTGAAACTTGAGAAACATAAAAAATTAAAAAACACACATACAAACAAAACATTTGGAATAAGAAATTTCAGTATTTCTACCATAAAACACACAAAAAGAGCATATTTCTATTATATCTTGTAAAATTGAAATAATACTATAAACACGCTTCAATGCCAAGTTGTCCACACTATAACATAATGTAGATCACTGCATAAAATTATATAATTTCCTCTTACACGTAGCATGACAGAAAACCTTAAGCTAATTTCAATGCATTAAAAGTTTAAAATCACATAATGCATATTATATTAGAAAAAAATATCAATAAAATTTTGCTGAAACTTGATAACATAAAAATACACAAACACAAAAGAAGCTTTGGAATAAGAAATTTTCATTCTTTCTACCATCAAAAACACAATAAATACATAAATAAATAAAACTTTTATACTTACCAAGGCTTCATCTGAGCAAAGTTGGATATGAAACTCAAATAAATATTGATTTTTTTTTTCAACACTAAGAAACTTAGGGTCCATTTGGTACATGTGTTTAAACACATGTTTTCAGTTTTTAAATAATATTACACATATTTTCACACACTTTTTCATTAACACATATTTCTAAAAAAAACCTAAAAATTGTTGTTTAAACACACATACCTACTACTATAGTTGCTCTTAGCATTTTTTGAAAAGCAACATGTGCGGCCTCTTTTCTTTTCTTTGGGGGATAAAAAATAAGTACGGTACATTAAATTTCTCAACTAAATTTAAACATATAGCAAAAATAAATTTAATTTTTATTGAAAAATATATAATTATTTATATTTTATTAGTCAATACAACTATGTGTTTAAATTTAATTGAAAAACTAATCTACTGTATCTAAATTCTACTACTGCTATAGGTTCAAATATTAGGAAAAAAAAAATTTTTTGGAAGAAATAGAGTTCAAATTGTAGGCATATACTTTGCCCGCATTCACCAGCAATAATTACATGGCCTTGAGCATATTTGGGCCAACAAATGGGTTGGGCATTGGGTTGGGCTCTTTGCAAAATATATATACTTTTATTAAATATATTAATTCATAATATGAAAAAGTACATATTAAAGTAAACTTTTGGTTCTTAAAGTTTGAATTTATTTTCATTTTGGCCTTCACGATTCAAAATTTTCATATTGGCCTATCATATTTGATTTCTTTATCATATTGGTTTTGCCATCCACTCCCATTAGCAATCTAACTATTAAGTGCGTTATTTTAACTATCTCATGAAATATTAACTCTAAGCTACTGTGGACTGCTAGAATTTCATTGTTGTAGGCAGAAAAACATATTATAGATTATTAAATTGCTAATGAAACTTGAAGGCAAAGCTACAGGATCAAACATGAATGACCAAAATAAAAACAACCCTAAACTTTAAAGGTCAAATGTGTATTTTATTCAAATATATAAGTTTATAAAATTATTATTACAAAAGAAATTGATTGAGATATGGGCTTGATTTTTTAAGGTTGGTATTAGGGGTGTGCAGTCAACTCGTCAACCTGCCAAAACCGAACTAATCCAACCCAACCCATCTAGTTGGGTCAATTTTAAAAAGTTGGTGGGTTAGGTTGGGTTATAAAACAAAAAATAAAAAAATTAGTGGGTCGGGTTAGGTTCAAATCATAGAATTCATAAATCTGCCTAATCCGACCTAACCCACCTATATTTAATATATATTTAGAATTTAAAAAATATATATTGCACAATTTTGTTATTTATTTTTTTGCCTTTCTACCTAAATAAAACCTATAAATTTAATATAGGTTTGGTGTTATGCTCATAATTATTTAGTTATAAATTTACTCTTATTTGTAATGGTATTGTTCTAATGCTCAATTTAACAATAATAATCATAATTAAAAAAAAAAATTGTCCAACTCTTGGGTCTAACCAGACCCAACCCAATTCACTTGGGTTAGGTTGAAAAAAACCTCTCAATTCGACTCATGCACACGCCTAGTTGATATGACTAGTGGCATTTGATTAAGTCTATATATATAACACCAATAATACCAAAATGGTACATTGCCATTGAACACAACCGTATTTTATACCCCTAGCCAAACCAAACAACTCAGGTACGGTTTTGACAGCTTTGATTGGTTATAGCATCTCTCGAAGGGAACCTCAGGAGGAAGGACCAAGAAAAATTTCCCAAATAACCACGTGTGAAAAAAATATGGTGAGATAATTAACGCACCTCACTAAATGGAAAATCAATAGGCAATTCAGACAAAAGTTAGAAGAGTTCGTTAAGTTGGAGCTCAAAAGGACAACTTAGACAAAAGTTAGGAAATGTGTACTTAGGGGATAGGACTTCCTTGACATACCTGAGAAGTTCCATGCTTAACTATCCAAGACCTTTCAAAGTCTCGACCAATAGCATGGGGACCGGGTTTGCACTCTACATGCACTAGAGCTGTGTCAATCGCTTGCAAATACCAGTACACTCAGGCACAATGCATGGGAATTATGGCCAGAAGCACCTTCTGATGAGAGAATTTTACGAGATTAGAAGTAGCACACCAGGGCCTGAAGATCAGCTGTTGGCATCTTCACTTAGCAAGCACATTAGCACACTTATTTGTTTCATGGAAAACATGCTTCACACGAGATTGGTTAAAACTTAAAACTGGCTCAACAAGGCCTTGCAAACATTCAAGAGTGTCAAAAGTGTTTTGTTAATGAAGGATTGATTGGTAACAAGATCTACTACAACTTTAATGTTTAACTCCACTTCGAGGAGTGCTGTAATGCCAAAATCAGTCCATCCCTCATTTGCCCAACGCTCAACTACAACACTAGAAGTGGTACCTATTGCTCAAGAGAAACCCCTAACCCAGTTGCCTTGAGAGTCTCGAAGCCCCATCCGTATTTAATTTGGTCCATCTAGGTTTAAACTATTTAAATGTAACTTTCTTGTATACCGAGCAACTCAGTTTTTGAATTCCAAGACTATATAATGTGTGTTACTCTCAAACTCTTGGTCCCATAAGCCTAATCAAAGACTTGAAAGAGCCACTCTACCTCCTACGACATTAATGGCTTTATCAAGACTAATCTTACCAATAACCTTTATTGCCACTGTCAATTTGGTGCCAAGTCTCAAAATAAACTGACTATTGGTTAATGAAGCAATAGATACAACAATAATAGTAATCTTTAGATCAAACCCAACAGTACCAAATTTTATTCCTTACCATCCACCAATCCATAAGTGTAA
The DNA here is from genome assembly GCA_023621385.1 of Quercus gilva. Taxonomy (NCBI): domain Eukaryota; kingdom Viridiplantae; phylum Streptophyta; class Magnoliopsida; order Fagales; family Fagaceae; genus Quercus; species Quercus gilva. The sequence continues at coordinate 29,132,065 of CM042482.1, read as the reverse complement.
GGAAATAAACGGTGAGTGAATAGAATGGTATGTAGTAAAGTGTGTATAATGTTATAAGCATTAATAAGAATTCTTTTTATTGATAATTTCTTTGTATATTCTATTTGAGTGTGGTGAGATTTATCATGAAGTGTTTGAAAAAATATTTTCTTTTTTTAAGTATCAAATTTATTTTATCAAAGCTTCCGTAGCGGCAAATCTCTATATTATTGAATACAATACTTCTATTGGATGCTGGATACAATCAGTAGAATGCCTTTATATGGAAAACAAGACTATACTAAGGAGACAAGCCATTAACTCCTACAAATTAACCTACAAGTTGAAAATGTAGAAAAAACTTGGCAAAAGAAAAGTCAACAAAAGCAACATGTTTGCATCTTGAACTTATCTTCACCTAGCCTAAGCACTATTGTCCCTAATATGCAAAACACATAACACATGAAAAATGTTTCACCATCCAAACTAAAGTCGGCGATGAATCCTATGAATAAAACTTGAATCCAATTTGACATATTTAGGAATTTATGGGAATGAAGTTTTTTCTTAACATACAAATAACCTGGATAAATTTTTTTTATTTTCTTTTTCTTTTTAGGAAGGGAAGGAGGCATGTTAAACATTGAAACATAGGAGACATGGAAAAGGTATACCATCAGGTTAATTAGAAGCCCATTAGCTAATTAGGATAAGATGATCCCTTTGACGTGGTACAAAGTGAATGTAACACATGATACAAACCTTGCATCTTGGCAAAGATAGTCAAAGGGTAGAAAAAATTTACCATATTCATCATTTTCTTTTTCTTTTTCTTTTTCTTTTTCTTTTTTCCCTTTCTTTGGACAGTATCATATCACTTTTTTATGGGAATTATCATATCTTCTTGAGATTCACATAAATCTGATCACTATCTCCTTGGAAATTCATTTGCACCAGCATTTTGGTTGTCGTATATGAAACATTTTTTCACCCGGAATATCTTTATGACCACTATTTCTAACCTGGCTTTAATAGCATTAACCCTCAGTCAATTTTGTAATTATAATATCGGACCTAAAAGGTTGTTTAAACTTTAATTAACTATCATAGATATGCCTTTCTGTATGAAGCATGCGAAAATGGGTTACATAATGAGAGAAACAAAGAGGTCCAAACGAAATTAATTAAGCTTAATCATGCGAGCATATTGACACCAATATAGGAAGCAACTTTGGGGACAAATATATCTCGTAGTACATATCCTCTCATAATACATGCATTCTTAACACTAACATGTTTGATATGAAGTCCTTTTTCTGTCACCCATGCTCTATAGAGGACTTAATTAACTAAGTAATTTATTGTTACGACTTAGCTTTCTCTTTATCTCTTTTTATTTTAATAATAATTGTAGCTTTTTCACGTAAACAGAAGACATAAGAAATTAAAAAAAAAAAAAAAAGAGTATTCTACCTAAATATCACTAGACCTAAACATATATGACAGTTATAACCATTATAGTGGCTCCTTTGGCACTAATGGTTCGATTCGAGCGTGATGATGTAGTTGGTTTCACCATTAACCAGGGCTGGCCCAAACATTTTGGGGCCTAAGGCAATAATTAAAATTGGGCATTTTTTATATTTTTGTATTAATTAAATTAATATTTATTTAATATTTTTATATTATAATATATTTCATTTAAAATCTTTTTTTCTTGCCTTTTAAGATGCAAACTGACTAATTAAATTTTTGTATTCGTATTCTTCTAATATATTTTTTTCAATTATATAGCTAATTCACTTAATTTTTCTTGGAACTTTGTTGATCTTAGATATGATAATATAACTATTTTGAAGTTCATAATCAAGATTTTTTGTATTGCAAAATTGAACATCATTATGGTTATTTTCATTGTTATCTAGCAATTGTATCATTTCATTATCGTTTTACTCTTTTTAGTGAGTTTCTTGCTCATTTGTGATATTTTCATATAAATTTGTGCTGTATTTTGTTTATTACTGATAACAAATTTATCCATTTATCATTTTGAGACTCAATTAATTTTTTTTCTTTTTTATTTTTAAAATTTTTCATATCTAGATGCATTTTTGCTAGTAGACATTTCTAATCAAAAAATATATACAAATAAAAGAAACACTATCAATAATATATTTATATAACTTAAATAAAAGGTAATTTCCAAACATAAAGCAATAGAACCTGCTATATAAAAAGTACTATTGCAGCTTCACCAAACAATAAGTATCTAGCAATCTTAACTTGCATAAATAAAGACATATTCATTATAATATTATTCAATGAATTAAAACTAATAAAAATAATATATATTTATTCTAAATATCCATTTTGGTCCTATAATGTGTACAAGAAAAAAAAAATTGTGCTACAATGTGTGGTATTCTTCCCTCATGCATGTATAATGTTTTTTTTTTTTTTTTTTTCCTTTCATTATTATTATTTCATTTTGTTGTTTGTTTTTTGGATTGAAGGTTTTTTTTTTTTTTTTTTTTAAGCTTTAGTCTTAAGTGTAAAATGCAAGATTAAAAGGAAAAAAAAAATATTTAGATTTGGTAAAAGTGTAAAATGCATCCTATAACAAAAAATATTAATAAAATACAAGATTAAAAGGAAAAAAATAAATAAATAAAAAGCCAAAACCAAAACGCCACAGCCCAGAAATAGAACCCAGCCCACAGCCACAAGTCTTAAAGTTTTAATAGCAATCAATATCATTAGTCATCACCACAACCCACAAGTTCCACCCACTAACCCTCGAAGTTTATAATATTTGAAATCAAAAACCCACACATCAAAGAGAGATACCTCAGCCGTGAGCGTGAGTAGTAAATGATAGACTAGATCGGAGGAAAAGTGGAGCCACCAATGGAAGAGATTTAACTTTTTAGAGTAGTGACCACTGACCAATGAAGAGGAAGAATGAGACGCAAAAATTGCAGAGAGAGAGAGAGAGAGAGAGAGAGAGAGAAACGGTATGGGTAAAATTTTGGAATTTGGGATTTTTTGTGTGTTTATTTGTGATTGTTTTGTGAGTAGTTTTCTTAGACCGGATTTGCATTTTATTTTGTTGTAAATTTTGGTTTGTCTAGAGGTTAAAGATGTTATTTTTGAGACAATTAATTTTGCTTAGAACAAAGAATTTTTATCTTGTTTTTCGGTCAAAAGGATGGTGCAGATTTTTTTTTGGATTTAATTAGGAAACAATTTTTTTTTTTTCTAATACCTCTTTTTTTCCAAAATTTTGGGGCCCCCTTCCACTTGGAGGCCTTAGGCAATGACCTAACTGGCCTAGTGGAAGGGCTGGCCCTGCCAATAACTCGAACGTGGATGCCTATTAAAAAAATAAAACTATAGGACACCAATGTTAGAGTTATAAATAAATGCCAAATTTTGAGGAGTTAGAAGCTCCATTGGATCAATTTTTTAAATTAAAAATGATCTCTAAATTTAATTGTGTAGTAAGAAACTCCAAATGTTATTGAGGGATGAGAAATCCCTATCACAAAAATTTTGAAGAATTTTTACTTGGAAATCTTTAATTTAAGAACACAAACTCCATATTTTAATTCGGTAGTTAGGAACTCCAAAGTTCATGTATAGAGTTCAATACTCATCAAGAAATGATATTATATATATATATATATATATGAATTCCTACAAATTGCAATAATGTCCATCAATACATTGCAATCGACCTCTGAAGATTAGAGAATTACATATAAGCTCCCATTACTTACAATTATATATATTTTTCCTTCCACCACATTATATTCTCATAAGCGACCAGAACTAGATTAATATCACTGCTCTGATACCATTCATAGTTTTGCGGAAGCAATATGAAATAAAAAAATTATATTTAAAGCCATGGAGTGATCATTGTTAGTTAAAAGGTTGTTCTATCACAATTGCCCCATAAGGTGTTCTTGATCGAATCCAATTCAGTGTATGTACTTGTTACATTTTAAAGACCATGGAGTGATCACTATTAGTTAAAAGGTTGTTCTATCACAATTTTCCTATTGTCCTCAAACATGAGAGTATATATTTATTTATTATACACATAGCTTTAATGATGTCAACTGGTGATGCTCTTTTAAATGCTATATACAGACACGTTGGGTTGGATTATGTGTGTAATGAGTAAAATATGTAAATGCTCAACAGTGAATCTACCAATCTCTAAAGAAGATAGTACATTCAGTTGATTTTCATATTGGAGTTGGACTCAAAACAAAACTGGCTGGTGACTTTTTTCAAAAGCATTTTTTATATATAAAATACAGTGTGTGTGTGTGTGTATATATATATATATATAAAGTTTTTCAAAGATATTTTGGAGTCCAATAGAAATTATGAAATCAAGAAATTAAAGGTTACATAAGCTAGAGACATGACAATGATATTAATCTAGTCCTAATGGCTTATGGGAATATAGTGTGGTGGAAGGACAAATATATAAAGCTGTAAGTAATGGAACCTCATATGTAATTCTCTAATCTTCAGGAGTTGATGGATATTATTGCAATCTATAGAAGTTCAAATATTTTCTTGATATGTTTGAAAAAATTAATTTTGAAATAGTTTCAAGCTGAGTCAATAACATTAAAAAAGCTATTGATTGATCTTATAGCTGAAGACGGGATCTCACGCCCTATCTCTCTCTTGGGTTTTACAAAAGTCTTTAAAAAATAATATTTTTAAAAACACATCAGAGTTGGCCATCTGAACTACTAAGTGATACTATATAAATAAATAAATAAATATATATATATATATATTACTGCAAATTTCTCATTAATTTCCTTGCTTTGAAAGGACATCTTAATGGCCGTTAGACAATTCACATAATCAAATTAGGTCAACCCTAGATCCTCATTTAATAATTTTTCTTCTAACTATATTGTTGAAGCAATGCCTAAAGTGCAACGAATGTGTTCAGAAAACCACTATACGATTAGTTTTCCCAAATCATCACCAAATGCAATACCTTGTGACCTAGATAAAGACTTGTCTATCAAACCACTAAGGCACAATAAATCATTGAATGTGGTCTATGTGGTGAAGTAACCTAAAACCTAATTGACAATTTTCAATATAAACTTCCCTGTCAAATGGTTCAGTACATTATCCACATTTTCAATTAACAAAGATAGTTGTTGCAATTGAGGAGCCATATAATTGGGACTTTCATTGGAGAAATCTGCTTACAAATCTTCCTCTAAAAAACCAACTAAATCCATGAGGTCTTCCATGAGATTATTATCTTCTGGCATATTGACTTGTACTTAAGATTCAGTATCATGTGAAGTCCCAACTACCTATTGGCCTAGCAAATCGTGACAAGGTACAGGTGTTGTGCCCCTATTATTGGTGTCATCGTCTAACCCTTCTAACCTTTTATAACGAACCCTCTTAAATTTCACATCATCTTCAATTAAAGAACACATCATCATCAATTAAACAACGTTTTCTATCAGCTTTGGGATTTAGTCTTGCAAATAAATGGAGGATCCTTACTACTCATTGTGGGATTAGAATCAATTTCTTATAGTCAAAATGGGTAATCTAATATTGGAAGTTTCTATTGGTATAATTTTAATAACAAAATTGGGTTCATTCTTATGATAAGATTGTCCTGTCAAGTAATAAACTCGATGGATTAATAGACCAAAATTAGGTGTAGAGCATTTGACTCAATATCGATAATTACCGGTAAGAGCAAACTATATAGCACATCTATTTGGGTAGTATGCTTCCACCCATAATTCTTGACCCAATTAGACTAGTAATACCCCAAAGGTGAATAAACACCAAGAATTCGAACTGCTCATCTAAAGGGTCACCAAGATCCATGAGATCAATTCTATCTACACTCTTGTTAAACAAAAAAGGACGACGAATAATATTTTCAGAACTTTTTAAGGACATGCAAGCACCAAACAAGGTAAAATCATTTGCCGTACACCTATACATTTCGAGAGAAAAGGAAATCCTACAAGAAACTTATAAGCTAGACTCTGATGGTACAATAGAAGCATATACTCCTTAAACCAACCAAGAACGTAGTGCACATAAAAATTTAGATTGGTCATACCGGAGCCTCTTAGGTGAAAGGCAACCTGGTTAAGTCCATGATAAATATCGCCTAAGTCATTAGGTGCTAAAGAAACTCTAACCCCTTCAGCCATTAAAGATGCCATGTCAAATGTCTATCGCCTCACCACATTGTTCCCATAATGAAGAACAAAAAGACTAATGGCCTGTTTAGATGGAAGGAGAAAGGAGTGGAGTAAAGGGGAATAGAATAGAATTGGCTAAAAATAAGCTAATTATGTGCTAAATTTACTCTACTCCTCTTTCCTCTCCCTCAATCCAAACGGACCATAAGTCATAACGCCAAAAAAGCAACCAACTTCCCCTAATCCAATACAAACAAAAGGAATTCATGCATGAAAAAATGAACTTCCATCGCCTTGTAAGTAAAAGTAGAATTTCCCTCAAAACCAACATAAACTAATTCTTCCCGAGAAAAGTAGTGAATCCATTGAGACCAAGTAACTTAGAGTCTCCAAGAAAAGTATATCGCTCCTCATGAATCCTTAAACTTCCACTAGTATAGGAAGGTAGACATTCTCACATATCAATAACACAATTGTGGGGATAAATTCATCGTAAAGAACACGTAATACCAGTAAACTCATAATTTCGAGATCACATAAATTAATATTCATCTCACTAGTATCATGGTGCAAGGTATTATTTAATGAGCTCCACAATTTACAAAACTCCCTTATAAATATTTTTATCACAATCAAAAGAGTAACATGATACATCCACTACAGCATAAATATTGTCCCAACGTAAAACCTCATTTTGTTTTTCCAAAATCAACGAAGTCCTTTTTATTAAAAGCCACTTTCAAACTTTATTTGATAGAATGGTCTTTGTTGATTTTGAATGATGTTTTACACCAGGCCAATATTTGTGGTGCAGTGGATGTATTATGTTATTCTTTTAATCATGACAAAAATATTTAAAGGGAATTGTGTGAATTGTGAAGCTCATTTAACCGAAACCTTGCATCATGGCACTGGCAAGATGAGTTTAAACTTATGTGCTTTCAAAATTATTGGGGTCTTTACAAGTATTTTGTGTTCCTTATAATGAATTTATCCCAACAAATGAGTTATTAATACATAGGAATAACTTCCTTCCTACGTTAATGGAAGTTTTAAGAATCCTTGTAAAGTTATGTTTTTTTCGGAGACTCTATGGTTACTTGGTCTCAATAGATTCACTATTTTTATTGAAAAGAATTAGTTTACGCTGGTTTTGGAGAAAATTTTACTTTTACTTACAAGGGATGGCAACTCATTATTTCACGCATGAATTTTCCTTGTCTATTTTAGATAAGGAGAAGTTGGTTTCTTTTTTTGGCATTATGGCTTAGTCACCTTATTCTTTCATATCGAAATGATGTGATGAAACTAGAGACATTTTACATGGCATCCTTAATGGCTGAAAGAGTTAGAGTTTCTTTGACATTTTTATAAATTTTTTTGGGTTATATTTATTACGGTATTAACCAAGCTATCTTTCACCCTATAAACCTTGGCATGACTAATTTGAATTTTCTTGTATTGTATTGTCAAAGGCTGGGTCGTGAGTTTCCTACTAAATTTCCTCGACTCGCTAGATACATAGGTGTAAAGGCAAATAATTTATCTTGTTTGGCACCTAATATCCTTCAGAAATTCTGAAAATATTATTCACCATCCTTTTTCATTTAATGAGAGCGTAGACAGGATTGATCTAGATTATGGTGACCTTTGAGCAATTCGAATTTGTTCATTCTAGGTATTACTAATCTAGGTTGGCCAAGAATTATGGTTGGAACCCTCTTGCTAATGTATCTCTTACTAGTTTTTCTCCGCAACAAGTTCGTAGTTTTAAAAAACTAGCAAAAGGAGAAGGATTGCTCCTAAGACACACAACATTGGTTCAATTTTTTATACAAAGCATGTATCATCTAGGATAATGCTATTACTGGTAATGTCGATACTGAATCAAATTCTCTACACCTTATTTGGTTCTTTCAGTTCTTTGGGTTCATTACTTGATAGGACAATCTTATCGTAAGAAATGTACTAGTTTTTCATATTAAAACCATACAAATAGACATATTAGAGGATTCATTCAACAATTTGGAAATGATTTTGATCATATAGTGCCTAGTAAGGATCCCTACCTTATCTACAGGACTGCAACGCTGATAGAAAACAATTCTTCAACTGACAATGAAGCAAATTCTAAGAGGGCTCGAAGTCAATACACCAAAGGATTATGTTAATTAATACCTATGATGAAGGGAACAAAACATCTTTATACACAATATTTCTTGTGTGAACACCTTCCTCCTCAAGTATTCTTCCTTTTTACACCAATAGTTTTGTTGTGGATTGGGAGACTCCCCTTGACAACGCCACAAATAACTGGCCATAACTAAAAACATGATCCAGAAGATAAATTCCAATAGTTGGAATTGTTTGACCTTGTGCTTTGTTTATTGTAATTGCAAAGCTCGAATGTACAGGAAATTGTCGTCTGATCATTACAAATGGCAAGTGTACATTTTCTATTGTCTTCAAAAGGATTCTTGGCAAGAAAACGTGTGTACCCACATATTGTCCAGTCAAAATTTAAGCTTTAATTACGTTGTTAAAACATCCACAGTATATCAATCTTGTACCGTTACATAATTCGGCTTTTGGATCTATATTGCACAACAACATAATTAGAGCACCCTTTTTCAACCTTAATATATGTGGTGGTAAACCCTCTGGAGATATAGAATTTAGGAATTCTTGTTGATATAGATGTTGCGTATCTCTTTCAACCTCATCAAAAGAATGTAACGTAAACTTATCTCCTGAGAACTGAGAAATTATCTTTGCATTAAGTTGTTCAACATCATCGTTTATAGGTGTTAGCAAAGCCCTATCAACTATATATCTTGCATCATCGGCATGTTCTTGCAAACTTGGAAAAACTTGATCAATCAACTTGTATATAGAATGTTGACCCTCCCATTGCATTGCCATTGAAGGGGGTAGTTTAATCAAATCATCCATTATAAATGGTTCATTCCCATCACCGATGCGTTGTGTATACTCAATAAATTCTTCATCGTTGACAGACCTCATATTCTGCTTCAAATGTAACACTTTGACGTCTTTCCATAATGGGGACTTGAATATGCATACATCAATCATTTCTGCCTTTGTATCCTTTAGAACAACCAGAAGTATTTGACGAAAATCTCCCCCCAAAATTAGCACCTTCCCACCAAAAGGTAAATTTACTTTCATAATATTTTTAAATGTTCTATCTAAAGATTCAAGTGCATATCGATTTACTATTGGGGCTTCATCCCAAATAATTATGATGCATGGCACGTCTAATATGTTCAGCTAAGTCTGATTGTTTACTTATTGAGCAAGTAGATGAAGCATCGGGAGTTAAGGGAATCTTAAACTTGAAATGTGTTGTTCTTCTACTAGGGAGTAATGTTGCTACTATGCATATAGTTGTGGCAATTGCAATGTGACCAGCTTTTCTTAAGGTTGCTAATATTGTGTGATACAAAAATGTTTTCTTAGTTCCCCCTGGCCCATCGACAAAGAACATTATGCTTTCCTTACAATCAATAACAATCGTGATTGTCTCATATGCAACTCTCTGGTCGTTATTCAACTTCTCAATTAAAGTGAGTTCTTCATGTACATTATGAACAGTTAGCTCATCTTGTATGAGTCTTGGTATAGCTAAATCATTGTCACATTCTCCAATTGAAATCGGCAAATTATACTCTATGATGTGCTTTCCATGTTGTAAGAGCAACGCCTCTGAATCATTGAGAAATTTATTTGTACGACGTTTCTCTGTTGTAACAGATGTTGATGGGTAATCTTCTACCATATATGGGTAGAACTCATTCCATAATTCTCTTACTCTAGTTGGTAGACAAAATACCAATATTGTTGCAAACAGTCTTCTTAAAGCTAACAACATTCGAATGTCTCTTACCTCAAGCAGACAATGTCGTATGCTGTTATTATTCTCTAGTAAACCCTTTTATTCAGCTGCTTGCTTAAAAGTTGGATAGGTTATCCCATTAACAGTCAATAAATCATCAAATCCTATTGGCCCCTTGACACGATTAAGAAAAACATGCAGATTGAACTTCTCTCCATCAAATGGTGAAACAGTATATACCCTGCCCACTACTTTTTTATGAGATCTTCTTTGTGTCAATGTTTTGTTTTTATAATCCCAACAATAATGATCAGGAAACTCTCTATATAGATAATTTCGTGCATCATGTTTAATCATATTTTTTACTTCGCTCCAAAACATTAGCAATAGGTTCATGTGGTCTAAAGCGTACCTATTGTCTATCTAGAAGATGAATTTGCAAAAGAAAAACTATAGGGTACATTCGATACGTACATAAGAAAAGAAAATATCTTCCAACATGCTTTTGGAGCCCATACCCATCTTGCATCAATGTACTGTTGGACCTCATCATAATTTGGGCCTAGTCTAACTTCCATAGAGACACAATCTGGGCCTTTATACACATATTTATATAAGTACTTTACACTCTTGATACTGCAACACATTTCAACGTTAATATGGCAATTATATTTCAACGGTAACCAAGGATTTTATGGAACAACCCAAGTGCTATCTACCATAATCCTACAATGATCATTCAATGGCACAGGATTATTAGTATCATATCGTTTGTAAACAGGATATGAGTCATTACCTTGGTAGGTTTCTAGCGAGAAAGGCTTTGGGTATCCTTTTTTACATCACCTATTTTTCATGCACGGTGATCTTGGATTTTGTATTCCGCAAGAACCATGTATCATATGCTTCAGTACAGCTTTATGTAACTGAGGTTATTCCTCTTTACATGGTATTTCTACTTTAACAACCTAATCGTAATCTTCTGGATTATGCAATTTATCATCTTCATCGAGAATTATAAGCATGTGTGCATGTGGTAAACCCATTTTTTGGAACTTAAAGACCTGAACATATACAATTACTCTTTCAAGAACTCCCTTGACCATAATATCATTTTTCAATTCTTCAAATTTCAATTTGAAAACTCTTGCAAGCAAGTCCAAACGATCTTATGCAATTTGTGCAGGTAAAAGCTCATTTTGGATTTCTTCCCATCCTGGATTACACGTCATTATGATGAATAAATCTGGTTTCCCAAACTTTTGAACCAATGACATTACATCTCGAAATCGTTGGATCATATCGCGCGGGCTTCCCACGAATGATGATGGTAGAATGGTTCTATGTTCAACATTTCCTAAATATAAGATGACAAAGTTGGGCCATTAATAAATATTGATACAAATTCACCATTAATAAAGTAATGTAAATTTCAAATGTGAAGTTTACATTACCAGTATCACTCTCTCCTTCATGGAAAGCATCTTGTAGGCCTTGGTACAAATCCGCCCTAATAGAATCTTGATTATGCTCAAACCACATAAATGTGTGTGTTTCAATTTTTACATAATTATCAACTACATACTGTTGTGAAAATGCATCCTCCATACCAAATCATTGATAGATCATTGTGGCAAATCTTCGACAATAATAAAAATAGATTTAAGTTCAATCATTTCGTAGTGTAAGCGGCATTTTGAAGTAATAGATTGAAAACAATAAAACCGTTACCTGAAGGACGTATGCATAATAATTGCGACATGACACTTTATTTCTATCAGCGTCGCGTGTGTTGATATCCCATCCATATGTTCCAAATGGAAAAAGCATTGGGTACTGCAATGGATCATAAAATCATGTTGTATCTTGAACATTGGTCAAATTACCACCAAACAAAAATTTTGCGTATTATTTAGATATTATTTAGAAGTAATTTTTTCCATGATATTATAATTTTATCTTTAAAGAAAAGATGAAAAAATAAAAACCCACGTTTTATAGATTTTACCCAGGTACTTTTTATTATTAAACTTTTGGGCTTGGGTTCAAAAAAATTATACATGCACCAAAAAATCTTTGGTAAGGATATTTTTCCATCCTTGCAACATATCGAGAATGTCTCTCGATGAAACAGACGGGCATTACAAGAACAACATGTCTTTGGTTGTGGTAGTTAATAACTAATGGTCTCTCTACCTTCTTTAAAATATTTGGCACAATTGTGTCTGCCTTGCATACAACTTGTGCAGTACCATCAAATGTGTTGTCAACACCTAATTTTAATTTCGAGGAAAAAATTAGAGATAAAGAGTGTAATAATAGTTGTAAAAGAAAATATTAAAAATTGTATCAAATATTATGTTATGAAATAAGAAAAATAGTCATAATGTTTCAAATATGCAGTGTGTAAACAAATAATAAAATTGATAATATACATGTAAATTGAAATAAAAATAGTGAAATTGAGTAACAAACCTTGTTCTCTATAGCCATCCCCATGATTTTGATCATTTATATTTTCAACTTCTTCAGTTCTATCTATATCTGCAATGTAATTATAAAAAAATGCTTATTTTTTTAAACAAAAATTATAATGGTGCAAAGTTTATAAATATTTAACATAAAACTTACCATCATTAACATCAGAATTTATATGACTTGGTCCAGCCTCAAAATCATTTAGCATTATACTTGGATATATTGGAGGTAAACCTAAAGTTATTATAAACATTAAGTTAGTATTGTTTTTGATATTGACATGATTTTTGGCATGTTAGTTTTATGTCAATATCAAGAACAATACTAACTTAATGTTTATAATAACTTTAGGTTTACCTCCAATATATCCAACTATAATGCCAAATGATTTTGAGGTTGGACCAAGTCATATAAATTCTGATGTTAATGATGGTAAGTTTTATGTCAAATATTTATAAGCTTTGCACCATTTTAATTTTTTTTTTTTTTTTTTTTTTAGAGATTAGCATTTTTTATAGTTACATTACAGATGTAGAAAGAACTGAAAAAGTTGAAAATATAAATGATCAAAATCATGGGGACGGCTACAGAGAACAAGGTTTGTCACTCAATGTCACCATTTTTATTTCAATTTACATGTTTATTATTATCAATTTTATTATTTGTTTACACGCTGCATATTCGAAACATTATTAATATTTTGCTTATTTCACAACATAATATTTAATACAATTTTTAATATTTTCTTTTACAACTATCATTACACTCTTTATCTATAGTTTTTTACTCAAAATTAAAATTAGGTGTTGACAACACATTTGATGGTACTGCACATGTAACAAATTGTATGCAAGGCAGCTACAATTGTGCCAAAAATTTTGAAGGTAGAGAGACCATTAAGTACCAACTACCACAACCAAAGACATGTCGCTTTTGTAATGTATGTTTGTTCGATTGAGAGACATCCTCGATGTGTTGCAATGATGGAAAAATATCCTTACCAAAGATTTTTTGGTGCATATATTATTTTTTTGAACTCAAGCCCAAAAGTTTAATAAATAAGAAGTACCTAGGTAAAAAATCTATAAAACATGAGTTTTCATTTTTTTTTTTCCTATTTTCTTTAAAGATAAAATTATAAAATCATGGAAAAAATTACTTCTAAATAATATCTAAATAATAGGTGAAATTTTTTGTTTGGTGGTAATTTGATCAATGTTCAAGATACAGCAGGATTTTATGATCCATTGCAGTACCCAATACTTTTTCCATTTGGAACATATGGATGGGATATCAACACACATGATGCTAATGGCAATAAAGTGTCATGTTGCGATTATTATGCATACGTCCTTCAAGTAACAGTTTTATTGTTTTCAATCTATTACTTCAAAATGATGCTTACACTATGAAATAATTGAACCTAAATCTATTTTTACTATTGTCGAAGATTCGCCATAATGATTTATCAATGATCTGGTATGGAGGATGCCTTTCACAACAATATGTTGTTGATAATTATGTAAAAATTGAAACACACAAGCTTAGGTGGTTTGAGCATAATCAAGATTCTATTATGGTGGATCTATACTAAGGCCTACAAGATGCTTTCCATGAAGGAGAGAGTGATAATGGTAATGTATACTTCACACTTGAAATTTACATTACTTTATTAATGGCGAATTTGTATCAATATTTATTAATGGCCCAACTTTATCATCTTATATTTAGGAAATGTTGGACATAGAACCATTCTACCATCATCATTCGTGGGAAGCCCATGCGATATGATCCAACAATTTCAAAATGCAATGTCATTGGTTCAAAAGTTTGGGAAGCCAGATTTATTCATCACAATAACGTGCAATCCAGGATGGGAAGAAATCTAAACTGAGCTTTTACCTGCACAAACCGCACAAGATCGTCCAGACTTGCTTGCAAGAGTTTTCAAATCGAAATTTGAAGAATCGAAAGATGATATCATGGTTTAGGGGGTTCTCGGAAGAGTTATTGTATATGTGCAGGTCTTTGAGTTCCAAAAAAGGGGTTTACCACATGCACAAATGCTTATAATTCTCAATGAAGATGATAAATTGCATAATCTAGAGGATTACGATCAAGTTGTTGAAGTAGAAATACCGTATAAGGAGGAACAACCTCAGTTACATAAAACTGTACTGAAGCATATGATACATGGTCCTTGCGGAATACAAAATCCAAGATCACCATGCATGAAAAATGGGCAATGTAAAAAAGGATACCCAAAGTTTTTCTCACCAGAAACCTACCAAGGCAATGACTCATATCCTGTTTACAAACGATATGATATTAATAATCCTGTGCCATTGAATGATCATTCCAAGATTATGGTAGATAAAACTTGGGTTGTTCCATATAATCCTTAGTTACTGCTGAAATATAATTTCCATATTATGTTGAAATATGTTGCAGTATCAAGAGTGTAAAGTACTTATATTAATATGTGTATAAAGGCCTAAATCGTGTCTCTATGGAAGTTAGATCAGGCCCAAATTATGATGAGGTCCAACAATACATTGATGCAAGAAGGGTATATGCTCCAAAGGCATGTTAGAAGATATTTGCTTTTCCTATGTATCAAATGTACCCTACCGTTTTTCATTTGCAAATTCATCTTCCAGATAGACGATAAGTACACTTTAGACCACATGAACCTATTGCTAATGTTTTGGAGCAAAGTAAAAAAACAATGCTCAATTTTTTTATATGAATATGATTGATCATAATGCACAAAATTAGAGTTTCCTGAGCATTATTGTTGGGATTATAAAATAAAAAAAAACATAGACACGAAAAAGATCTCATAAAAAAGTAGTGGGCAGGGTATATACTGTTTCACCATTTGATGGAGAGAAGTTCAATCTGCATGTTCTTCTTAATCATGTTAAGGAGCCAACAGGATTTGATGATTTATTGACTGTCAATGGGATAACCTATTCAACTTTTAAGCAAGCAGCTGAACAAAGGGATTTACTAGAGAATTATAACAGCATACGATAGTGTCTGCTTGAGGCAAGAGACATTCGAATGCCATCAGCTTTAAGAAGATTGTTTGTAACAATATTGGTATTTTGTCTACCAACTGGAGTAAGAAAATTGTGGAATGAGTTCTACCCATATTTGGTAGAAGATTACCCATCAACATCTGTTACAACAAAGACACATCGTACAAATAAACTTCTCAATGATTTAGGGGCGTTACTCTTGCAACATGGAAAGCACATCACAGAGTATGATTTGCCGATTTCAACTAGAGAATGTGACAATGATTTAGATGTACCAAGACTCATACAAGATGAGCTAACTGTTCCTAATGTAGATGAAGAACTCACTTTAATTGAGAAGTTGAATAACGACCAGAGAGTTGCATATGAGACAATTATGACTGTTATTGATCTTAAGGAAAGAATGATATTCTTTGTCGATGGGCCAAAGGGAACTAGGAAAACATTTTTGTATCACACAATATTGGCAACCTTGAGAAAAGCCAGTCACATTGCAATTGCCACATCTACATCTGGCATAGTAGCAACATTACTCTTTAGTGGAAGAACAGCGCATTCTAGGTTTAAGATTCCTTTAACTCCTGATACTACATCTACTTGCTCAATAAGTAAACAATCAGACTTAGCTAAACTTATTAGACGTGCCACCATAATTATTTGGGATGAAGCCCCAATGGTAAATGGACATGCACTTGAATCTTTAGATAGAACATTTAAAGATATTATTGAAAGTAAATTTACCTTTTGGTAAGAATGTGCTAATTTTGAGGGGAAGATTTTCGTCTAGTACTTCCAGTTGTTCCAAAGGGTACAAAGGCAGAAATGATTGATGCAAGCATAGCCAAGTCCCCATTATGGAAAGACGTCAAACTATTACATTTGAATCAGAATATGAGGTCTATCAACGATGAAGAGTTTGCTGAGTATATACAACGCATCGATGATGGGAATGAACCATTTATAATGATGATTTGATTAAACTACCCCCTTCAATGGCAATGCAATTGGAGGATCAGGATTCTATATACAACTTGATTGATCAAGTTTTTCCAAATTTGCAAGAACATGCCAATGATACAAGATATATGGTTAATAGGGCTTTACTAACACCTATAAATGATGATGTTGAACAGCTTAATGCAAAGATAATTTCTCAGTTCCTAGGAGATGAGTTTACGTTACATTCTTTTGTTGAGGTTGAAGGAGACACGCAACATCTATATCAACAATAATTCCTAAATTCTATATCTCCAAGGGGTTTACCACCACATATATCAAGGCTGAAAAATGGTGCTCCAATTATGTTGTTGCGCAATATAAATCCAAAAGCCCGATTATGTAATGGTACAAGATTGATATGCTGTGGATGTTTTAACAACGTAATTGAAGCTAAAATTTTGACTGGACAATATGTGGGTACACACATTTTCTTGCCAAGAATCCCTTTGAAGACAACATAAAATGTACACCTACCATTTGTAATTATCAGACGACAATTTCTTGTACATTTGAGCTTTGCAATTACAATAAATGAAGCACAAGGTCAAACAATTCCAACTATTGGAATTTATCTTCATAATCATGTTTTTAGTCTAGGCCAATTATATGTGGCGTTGTCAAGGGGAGTTTCCCAATCCACCATAAAACTATTGGTGCAAAAAGGAGAAATACCTGAGGAGGAAGGTGTTCGCACAAGAAATATTATGTATAAAGATGTTTTGTTCCCTTCATCATAGGTATTAATTAACATAGTCCTTTGCGTACGTACAGCTAGCTCATAGTTCTTACACACAGCAGAAAGTGAAGTCTAGATTCATTAAGAAATCTAATAAAACTACCATTGCAATCACAAACAAGACCACATGATGAGTTTACCTCTAGATCTATCATTGTTTAATTAACTTAACTAATAGGACTATAGGAGGAGATGTCAAAGCTATCAAGATAGTTTGAATAGCAAAACCAACAAAACCAACAATTTTATGAACCAAAATGACCCCAACCTAATAATATTGTGACTTGAAAAATTCTAAGAGAACTTTTCACAAACACCTTTCATACTCTTCTCACACTGAACCCACATCAAATTACACTCACAAACCACATAAGCGCTTCAAAGACCCATATCCAAAAAGAGTTTTCAAATCCATATATAAGCATATCAAGCACCAAATACCAAAAAAAAAAAAAAAAAAAAAAAAAAAAAAAAAAAAAAAAACTTCCAGTAGTTACTCAATTACTCAACAACCAAAAAATAGGGTCAAATCAAGAAAAATTGAGAAAGAGAGAGAGAGTTCTGACCTATGGCAGACGACGACATAGACCACGATAGCTTCGGGAACACAAGTTTTTGATTAAGCAGCTTAAGAATGATGGCTATGGCAATTGAGAGAGAGAGCTCTAAGAACTGAACTAGGAATGGGTCAGTAGTGGCCAGTGGAATGGAGATGGAGAAGGGAAATGGGTGGTGGAGAGTGCAAGTTGCTGGACGATGTAGAGAGGTTCTCAGTGGCAGTGGCTTTAGGTTCTCAGCGGCGGTGGCATCAATCAGAGCACAACAGTGTGGCTCAAAGCACGGTGTGGCGTTGAGAGTGATAGAGAGCGAGGGTTTTTTTTTTAAGAGTGATCTGAGTTTGTGTGAAATTGAGGGGTTTTTTTATTTATTTATTTATACCAAGGCTATAGCTGCGTTTATAAAACACAGCTATAGACATGCTTTAAACCGCACTTAAGAAAACGCAATTGTAGGCTGGCTATAGCCGCAGTTTTAAAACGCAGCTATAGACATGCTTTAAGCCGTGGTTAGGGAAATACAGCTATAGGCAGACTATAGTTGCGATTTTAAAACTCAGCTATAGCTCCTTTTTTCAACCAAAAATATTATATATATATATATATATTTTTTTTTTTTTTTTTTTTTTGTTCAACCTATAGCCGTGCTTAAAACGCGTGGCTATAGACAATACTATAGCCGTGTTTCTGTAAAGTGCGGCTTTAGGTGTGCCTATGGCCACGTTTTCCAAACACAGCTATAGGACATCTTTAAAAAAATAAAAAATTCGACATGTCTATAGTCGCGTTTTTTAAACATGGCCATATGCCTACCCACATAAACACCACTAAAAACACCAAAAAAAACACGGCTACAAATGAGATCTGTAGCAGTGTTTAATAAACACAACTATAGGTCTATCGTTGTAGCCACGTTTTTGAAACACGCGGCTATAGGGTATCTATAGCCATGTTTTTAGTAAACGCAGCTAAAAAAAAAAAAAAACACCCCTATAGCTAGCATTTTGTAGGGAGGTTTATCTTGGATATTATTAACCACGTTTCAATTTACTTCACCACATCAACTACATTCAATGATTTATTATGCCATTGTGGTCTTATAGACAAGTCTTTATCCAAATTACCAGGTATTGTATCTCATGATGATTTTGGAAAGCCTGTCCAAAGTTTTCCAAACTCATTCATCGCGCTTTAGCCATTGCGACAACGATGGAGTCGGATAATAAATTATTGAAAGAGGATCCAAGGGTTAAGTTAATTCAATTAACTGAATTAACCAAAAATTATGAAGATATCATTGCAAAGTAGAGAACCCTAATTCAAATTTCAAGTGAACTTAATGAGAAATTTGGAGTATTGTACAGTAAGGAGTCTGAACTTTTGGAGACTAAGGCCAAGATTCAAGTAGAGAAGGTTGAATAAGCGATCAAGTAAAAGGAACTAAAAGCCGAGGTTGAAAGAGTTCACGCATCCTTTATTTCAAGGTAACAAGCACAAGTACATTTTCGAGTACAATACAAGATACAAAACTACAACAATTCCTGAAATACTAGCTAGGATACAAAACATCGGGGGTACATATATTAAGTAATTATTTAATATATTTTTGTTTATATTTTTTATATATTGCTAAGTTTTTATCTTCCTCAGCTAACTACTCGAATTTTGATTAACGGGGTTTGGGTGCATCCAACATGCATGCTGAAGTTTTAGACTTTGCAAACTTCAATACCACCCGCCCCTCTTTGAATGAGAAGCTTCAGCAATTTCTTACTATCAGGTGTTGGGTTACAATTGCATCTAGATCGAGAAGGTCATATCAGGGCCATGTCATGGTCATATCCCAAACCGATCATCACTTTTTCTTAAATAAAATAAAATAAAATAAAAAAAGCCTAATGCAAAGGTTTGCCATAAATATCAAGTACTGATACGTATCAAATACACCCACTTGAGCAATAATGGAGTATCCATGTTTCTTAGGTTTCAAGGGTAAACTCTTTGATTCCAACCTTAATAACTTCATGAATAATTTGATTTTTATATTTAAGGGGAAATATGTTTTCTATTTATTTATCGCTGCACCTAAATGATGTATTTAGGTTGCCTACAATCAAGCCCAATTCGTTGTTCTTTAAGTAGAAGGTTTCATTAAACATTGAGAGGGAGAAGATAAGGACCCCGGGTTCTTACAAGTCTCCACGTACTATAACGCGAAAAGAGGTGTGTCACAACTAACTCATCCTACTCAAGTCAAAATTCAAAACAGCCTTCACAAGTTCATTAAAGTCTATAAACCTATGACTCACTACATTTAATCGTCATGAACATGTTGGAATAATAGTCAATGCATCATTCCATGCATGAGTAGAAATTTCACATGTGATGTTTTACATCATGCATTGTTTTAAATATAAATTCAGCTCTTCATGACATGGTTGACATGTAATTATATTCATATTCTCATTCATATATAGCATATCATATCATGGACTTCTCATCGTACTCGTAGAGAGTTGGGCTAAAAAGCCTAAGAGGAACAATGCATAACAACTCGCAAGTCGCAATCAAGAATCATGTGCACCATGAAATATCGAGTACATCAAAGAAAAATCTCAAACATGAGGTCTCACGTGATGCATTGCCAGGTCTGATTCCTCATAACAAGGTGAACATTTAGATTTTGTAACTAAGATGTGTTAGGAATCAAAAGTTACATGTTTTGTGGGAAATTCATAACTTGTTCATGATATTCAAAAATTCCCAAGATAGCATGTCCAAGTCCAAGAATGAGTCTTGATAATTAAATTAAGTCATTCTCATGGAAAGAAACAAATTTCAAGAAGGATCCAATCCATACCCAAATTCCTTAGGAATCAATCGCAAGGTTTATTCATTGGGACATTTTCATAAAACAATTGGAGCGCAGAAAAATGGAACCCAAGTTGTAAAATCAATCGGACATGGAATCCTAAATTCCCAATACAAAAGTCACTCAAGCAACATCAACAATGAGTATCAAAGGAAATCGAAGAAAAGCAAAATATATCATCAAGAGCACCCTATTGCAGAAAATTTTATGGGCCAAAACTGAATATTTCATCTTCCAAGACAAAAAGAAAGAGAAAAGCGGACTCACCAAGGCAACCTTGATAATCCATTGATGGAGGAACAACGTACTTCTTGATCTTTCTCTTGCTAGGATCAACGGGTGTATGAGGTTGGCTTTGAGAGGATGCGTAAGCTATCCCTATGGAATTAGAGATGGAACACATATCCACAATCGTGTTGAAAATCTAAAGAATTGAAGATAAGAGAAGAAAGAAGTTGAAAAAATAGAGGACCTATTTCGGGTACGAAGGACGCTTGGAAAGTAGAAGAAGAGTTTGTTTCAAACTCTCCCTCCCAATAACTGAAAATCACTTTTCTCTCCCAAAAAAAAATCACTTTTAGCTTTTAGGGTAAATGGGTTTGGGCTTTTGCCCAAGACCCAATCGAAATTTGAAGGTAAAATTGGACAATTGGGCTGTTTAAAAATGAGACCTCTTGAATTGGAGATAAAGAAGAGTGTACAAACATCAAACGATCCACAAAGTTTTTAATTTTAAACGCCCAAACCATGGTTCTTTAGGCCCAAGCCTAGCAAATAAAGAGTCAAAACCCAAGATTGTTTTAAAAGAATAAAATCTTCCAAATGCCCCAAAACCAAATTGTTGTTTTTGAATTTAAAAAAAAAAAGATAGGCAAAGTTTAGCTACAAAATTAATTGTAGTATTAAATTACAACCTTACTCAATAAAATAAATATTACTACATATTTTGAAAATCTAACCGTTTAATTACATGTTCTTTACGTTCTTAATACACATATCAAATTTTGTGTCAATCGGATATTATTTACAATATGATCTATAAGTTTATATTTTATGCATAGTTTTAAATTACAAAAATTTACAATTTAAACAATTTATTGATGACATAGCTATTAATTTTTAATTTTCTAGAAATTTTGCAAGCATAAAGGATATAAAAAGAAGATGTAATTTAATGGTAGATTTGTCAAAATTCACTTCCAATAAAAAAATATAATATATATATATATATTAAGTAAGGTTGTAGTATTAGGTTATAACCAATTCCCAAAAAGAATCTATGGACATTCACATTAAGGTTGCTAAAAACTTAAAAAAGCTATTGTAGCAACCCATTTCACAAAAAACACACTACAACAATGTTGGTATACTTAAAAAATTTTGGTTGTGATTTTGGTGGGTTTTTTTGTTTTTCTTTTTCTTTTTCCGGTTTTTGGTGGTGATGAGCTTGTGGGTTTTGGCTAGTGATGAGATTGTGGGTTTTGACTTGTGATTTTGGTAGTTGGGGATCATGGTTGTGCGTGGTGGTGACAATGGTAGTTGTAGCTATGGTGGCTACTGACTAGTGGTTTTTTTTTTGTTTGTTTTCAGTGGTGGTGGCTAGCAGTGACTAGCCGTAGACGTGGGTGCCGTGTGGGTTTGCTTGGATTAAGAAGAAAGTGGTGGGGTTGCTTCAGAGAAAGAGAGAGACATGTAAGAAGAGAGAGAAAGAAACATGTTGAGAGAATAAAAATATAATATTTAAATGAAATGGTTAAAATATATATATATATATATATATTTTTTTTTTTTTTTTTTTTTGATGTTGGGTATGTTGTAAAGTGATGTGTTAAAATAGATAAAGTAGTATTTTAAGTTATTAAAAACCAAAAATTTTAACTTCCTTAATGTAAATGCTCTAATTATGCTTAAATGGTTAAAATTCTAAAATCAGCTTTTCGGAATAACAACTTAATGACTAAAATTCTAAAATATTTTTTTTGGAATTACACCTTCATGGTTAAATTTTAATACCTTTTCTCTTGAAATTACACCTTAATGGCTAAAAATTATAAAGTCTTTTTCTTAGAATTATAGCTTTGATGGTTAAAATTCTAAAAATCCTATAACTAAACCTTGACGGTAAAAATTCATCATTAGATTATATTTTAATTGGATAAAAATCATATGAAATTACACCTGTGTGATTAAAATTTCCAAAACTTTTTTAAATATCTATATTGAAATTCCTAGAATTCTATTATATTGCATCTTCATGTTTACACTCACCCTCGAATTATACCTCAAGTGGTTGAAATTCATTCTCAAATTACACCTTAAGCAATTAATATTCACTCTCAGATTACGCCTTAAATAGTTACACCTTAAATAGTTAAAATTCATTCTCGATTACAACTTATGTGGTTAAAATTCACATTATAAAAAATAAAAGAATTGTAAGAAAAAAAGTGGTTAAAATTCACTTTTGAATAACACCTTATTTGATTAAAAAATTAAAATTCACCCTTGAATTACACCTTGAATAAATTAAAATTCAAAATTTGAATTACACCTTAAATTGTTAAAATTCACTTCCAAATTATACCTTAAAAACTCTCAAACAATTACTCCATTCATTTATAAACTCCCAAACGAAGCTTAAGTGATTAAAATTTTGAATTACACCATGAGTGGTCAAAATTCATTGTTTAAATTACACCTTGAATGAGCCCAACAATTAATTATTTATCCTTTTTTTCTCGCTTGGTGGGTTGGGCCACCTTGATTTTTTATATAGGTTGGTATTAGAGTGTGAGCCCTAAAACCCAAAGAATTCAAATGTAACAAATGGCTTCTTTGAGTGAAGTTTTTGCTTCCCATGGTCCATTTTGCGTGGACAAGGTAGGGGTCTTGGATTTTTTGATAAATTAAAAATCACCCTTGAATTACACCTTGAATAAATTAAAATTCACAATTTGAATTACACCTCAAATTGGGTTTCAAGTTTGATCCGCGTGGTGAAAAATTATGAGCTTTCAAGCCCAATTCAGGAGGTAAGAGTTTATGGGCTTGTATGCCCATTCTGTGTTGTTGAGGCTTTGAAAATTTTATAAATGATTCTCCCCGGCCTCAAGCCCAATTTCTTTGACTGTGAAGTCGGTCTATTAGGCCTAATCTGTGAAGCATAATGGGCTTTTAAGTCTGCTTCGTTTGATGCTGAGTTTGGGTCCAACCTTTAGGAATGTGAAGATTTGTTAGCAAAATCCTAACCCGTGTAGAACCCAGAAAAACTTTTTGAGGCTCTTCCTTCGGCTTTTAATAGCCTAAGCCTATTTTTTATTTTCTTTTTGTTTTGACCATTTTGATGACATGGCATATTTAAAAATAATAATTAAAAAGAAAAAGAAAAAAACCAACGAGTTCACTCCCTCATAGTCCTAATTTAGGGTCGATTTGATTGGAAGAGCGAAAAATTGGGAGGATAAAAAATGAAGAGAAGATGGAAAAGTGAAAGAATATAAAATATTTTAGTTTCTCTAATTTATGTTTGGTTGGAAGAGTGAAAAGTGGAGGGATAGAAAAAAAATTTATTTAGTTAAGCAGAAAAATGAGAGGACAAAAAATGTAGTTTGTATAAATTTACAATTATGTCCTATTAGATGAAACAAAAAATAACACTTTTTAAAATTTTTATTAAAAATATATACATGAATAGGCACTTCATTATCGTGGGTTTCAGTTAGCTCAGCTGGTAAAGTCTCTGATGGTTGTATAAGAGATCTGGGGTTCTATCTCCGCCTACACTAAAAATTGATTGGTATCTTGGTCTGATGATAAAGAGCTATCATCAGGAACGGACACAATAGGGACAATTGGGAATTTTTTTTTTTCAATTGTGGCAATGGTATTTCGGCAATACCATTGCCACAATTGGGAAATTTTTATTATTTTTTTTATTTTTTATTTTTTTCAATTGTGGCAATGGTATTTCAACAATACCATTGCCACAATTGGGAAAAAAAAAAATTTTTTTGTTTTTTAAGAAATGAAGTGCACACAATTTTTACAATATTTTTACAACAAATTCTAAGTGTCAGGTTGTTATTTATTGTTATTGTTGGATTAAAATAGTAATCTCAATGTTAAATTTAAATTTGAATTAATAATAACCAGTTACCTGTGATTTGTTGTGAAAATATTGTAAAAATATTGTGTACGTAGCACATTATATTTTTTTTTTAATTCCTCCCAGATTTCGGCATTCACTTTTTTTTTTTTTTTCCACTCCCATTTTCGGCAATGGTATTGCCACAATAGGGACAAAATTTTTTAGTTTGTTTGGGGCACCACTCAGAGCACTTCTTCTCGCAGTGCCCGAGCAGATATTTGGGCAGTGAATTACGGCAACACTAAATTACGGCAACAGTGTTGCCGTAATTCACCATTTTTCTCTCTCCACCTTTTCCCTCATTCTCTCTCCTACTTTTCTTGGAATTTCGGCAACACTGTTACCGAAATTCAATCTCTCTCCTCAAATCCCCAAATAACTTGTAACAGTACCTATAACGCAAATATGTTTCAGAATTAGCAATATTTAGCCAAAAGACTCCATATATAGGTGGTGAGTATTTTAGTCCAAAATTCTGCACCCCATTTTCACTTACATTTTCTCATCATTTTGGTGATATTAAGAGTCTATTTAGATATCGCTTATTTTGCTGAAAATTGAAAATAGAAAACACTGTAACAAAATAATTTTTAAATGTGTAAATAGTACTGTGAGACCTAGTTTTAAAGTTTTTTTTTTTATGAATAAAGTACTTGTGGATCCTGTAAACAGTGCACGAGACCTACTGAAAAAGCATAATCCCTCGTGAAACACTCTTCTCAAAAAAAAAAAAAAAGGCCAAAATGCTGACGTTGGCCTTTATCAGCTACATCATCTCTAAAATCATTCTAACCAAACATACTCTTAATAATTAAAATATTTAGTGACCAATCACACCGAAAAATCCTATTATAGGTGTTTCTAAAAATTTTATAAAAAAATCATATTATAGGTGATGAGTGATGACTCCGCAAACACGGCACAGCCCGACACCAAGAAAAACCTTACCCCCTTAAAAAAATTTAGTAGTGGCACTTGTTGAAGTACTAGGCATTCAAAAATCATTGCCAGCTTCCTGGGTGTTACATCTAGCCTCATAGGCTCATAGCGTACCTAAAAGCATCCACAACTTGAAATGCCATCCTATATTATTTTACTATCTCAAAAAACTACTTTATTAATTATACCATACCATTTTACAATACATCCAACATCTCAAAACTCTATTTTTTTTTTTTCCCATTTTATTTAAATATTCATTTTTAATCCTTTTTTACTATTTCTCTTTTTCTCAAACTTTTCCTCTCTTTCTCCCTCAGCCTTTAGCACCAGCCTCAACCTCTAGCAAACTCATACCCAGCAAAATCACAACAAGCAAATCACAAAAAAAAAAAAAAAAAAAAAATCACCCAAATCAAACAAGCACTAGAAATCCACCTGCCACCCCAGCAAAATCACAACAAAAAATCACAACAAATCTAAAAATCCATACCAAAATCACCACCTGCCACCCCAGCAAAATCACAACAAAAAATCCATACCAAAATCACCCAAATCAAACAAGCAAATCACAACAAATCTAAAACACAGAACCCAAATTGCAACCCAGAAGAACCCAGACCTCTTCCTTTAGGCATCGGTCACAACAGAAAAAATAAATAAATAAATAAAAAACACATACACACACACACACACACACATAGAATGAAGGAATGTTTCATCATTTCTAAATGAATAATTTATATTGGTTTTGCTACCTTTTAGGCTATAATGTTGCTAAATTTATTTGATCAATATACTAATTTGTGTTCTAATATTACTAAAATGTTTTTCTTGTATTTGTATATTGATTGATTGATTTTTTTTTTTTTTTTTTTTTTTGAGCATGCTCTATAATTGTTGTTGAGTGGTATAACTTAAATAGTTGAGTGTGAAGTTGTATCTTAATCTCTTTTGCAACTATTGTATACAAATATACAATGTCTCCATAGATGATGAACCGAATGGTGATGATTAGGACGGTGGTTATAAGAAACCTAGAATGAGAATAATTAAATGTTCACTTCACCTTAATATTCATCTTATTTTTAGATTTCATATTTTTTTAGCTAGTTTCCATTTGATAACTTATTTTGGATTTTAAACTTGGAACTTGGAAAATATTTCCATATGTGTTGATAAATATTTTGGTATTCGATTGCTAATTAAACACTTATTGAATTTTTTAAATACATTGGGTCAAAACTTAAATATATTTATTTCGTTAGTATAAACGTAGCGACGTATGACATGTAAATTGCATCATATGATGCAAATATTTGTTTTTTTATGAATAAAATCACAATTTACGTGATTATTCAACATACAAAGTCATTATCAATGTGTTTTTGCTTTAAATCTGAAAATATGTAGGATTTTATGATCCACAGTCCGATCCTACGATCCACAATCCCACCTACCTCTCACGATCCTACGTAGAATCCCGATTTTGACAACCTTAACAGCAACAAAGTTCCTCGCTAAGGATTGAAACAAGAAAGAGAAAACTCATCTTCTTCTTCACAAATACACAAAGATAGATAAAGCTCAAAATGAATAAGAGATCTTATCATCTTCACTGCCTATGGCCTAATTCTAGCTATAATGCCAAACATAGCTACTGATTTCAATTAAGAGTCTGTTTGGATAATGCTTATTTTACTGAAACTAAAAACTTATTGCTAAAAGTAATGTAGATAAAGGTAAAAGTTAGTTGAAATAGTACAGCGTGGCCTATGAATAGTACCAAAAAGTGAAATGGGGCCATGAACAGTAACAAAAATAAGCTAAATAGTAAAATAATTTTAATTTTTCATTGGTATCCAAACACACACTAAATGTTCCCTACCAACATAGCTACTAAAAAGAAAAAAAAGTCAACATACAAAGTCATTATCAATGTGTTTTTGCTTTAAATCTGAAAATATGTAGGATTTTACGATCCACAATCCGATCCTACGATCTACAATCCCACCTACCTCTCACGATCCTACGTAGAATCCCGATTTTGACAACCTTAACAGCAACAAAGTTCCTCGCTAAGGATTGAAACAAGAAAGAGAAAACTCATCTTCTTCTTCACAAATACACAAAAATAGATAAAGCTCAAAATGAATAAGAGATCTTATCATCTTCACTGCCTATGGCCTAATTCTAGCTATAATGCCAAACATAGCTACTGATTTCAATTAAGAGTCTGTTTGGATAATGCTTATTTTACTGAAACTAAAAACTTATTGCTAAAAGTACTGTAGATAAAGGTAAAAGTTAGTTGAAATAGTACAGCGAGGCCTATGAATAGTACCAAAAAGTGAAATGGGGCCATGAACAGTAACAAAAATAAGCTAAATAGTAAAATAATTTTAATTTTTCATTGGTATCCAAACACACACTAAATGTTCCCTACCAACATAGCTACTAAAAAGAAAAAAAAGTCAAGGCACCCATTTAAATATTCAATAATGGAGAAAAAATCGAAACAAAAACAAAAATAATTATGCACAAGATGCAACCCATCTGTAGTAAAGTAGAAAAGAAAATGAAAAGCCAAAAGAAAGAAATGGAAGTGAAAAAGAAGAAGAAAACATAACCAACACTGTTGAAGCATAAAGATTAATTGAAAGGGAAAGAGAGATCAAATCGACCACAACCAAAACGCAAATTGCAAAACGGCGTGCTCTTCCTTAAAAACCAGACCCAACATAACCCAAACAGCCACGCTCCTCTTCAAAGCCCAAACCTAACCCAATGTTGTGCCCCTTCTCAAAACCTAGACCGAACCCAATGCAGCCACCTCGTACTCCTCCACAATCACCACCGAAGCCACTATGACCCAAAGCTACCACCGATCTAAACTGGAGTGCGAGAGATGATAAAGACAAGGACAGAACAGAGAGGGAGAGGCAGAAAGAGCATGAGAAATAAATTAATGTATAGAGAAGGAAATTTTGTCTTTTGTGTTATTTTTCTCATACATTAAGTAAATTTTTTTGTTTGATTGTTGCTAGTTTGAGTCGTTTGATTGCTTCCGGTTTCAGATCAGTAGCTCTCTCTCAGCTCTTTAATTTTTCAATTTAATCCAGATCTCTCATTCTTAACATTTTGATTTATTTATCATATTTGTTCTTGCTTCATTTTAAAATGCATGATTTACATTCCTTAATATTAATGTCGCTTGTAAGGATCATTTTTAGTGTGTATCTTCGTTATTAAATTTTCAGATATCTAATCAAGAGCCTTTTTAGATTCGATTAATTAATATTAGAGAAATGCTATGTGTTGACGAAAATTGTTTAACTCATATTTAACAAAAATTGTTAAATTATGTTTAACAAAATTGTTGAATTATGTTTAACAAAAATTGTTACATTTTGTTTAACAAAGATTGTCAAATTATGTGTAACAAAAATTGTTATTTAATAAAGTTCATCAAACATAATTTCACTCATAGGTCTTTTGGCATATAGGTTTTATTGATGTGAGTAATGCTCATTCAAGATAATGTATCTCTTAAATACAATTCCTTATTTCAATGGAAGACCCTTTGATTCCAACCACGTTGCCTTTCTACATAAGTTTGTTTGTTTGTTTTTCTTTTCTTTCTTTTCTTCTTTTGTGTGTGTGTGTGTGTGTGTGTGTGTGTGTGTGTGTGTTTGAGAGGATATGTGTTTTTATTTATTTATGGCTGTACCTAATAATTGATTTAGGTTACCTACATACCCTTGACGGGGATTAAGCTAATTCGTAATTCTTATTTTAAGGTTTTAGATCTAAAATCCTCAAATATGCTTTTGTCCAATTTAAATGATAGACATTTAAGTCAAATACTTGGTGTTTAATTAAGCATTGATTTAATTTTGTTTTTTGGGTGAGATAATTGATTTTAATTTCAACGGTAAGTCAAGGACCATGTTTTTATGGAAATTGAACCAAGGATTCTTTTTTTGAGAAGTTAAATGTCCAAGCAAATTTCCCTTTCTTTCATTTGCCTCTTTGTAGGAATTTTAACAACCAATGATAGTTTGATTGAAGTTCCCAAATTTAATTAAGGGAAAGAATGAAGCAATTTTATTTTTATGAATGAGTTTTAGAAATTGGGAATTGGAAAATTTCCTCACATCAATTTTATGGTCATTTTATTTTGGGAATTGGAAATTCCAATTTTGGCTAAGGAATTAGGAATCCCAAAGAATTAGTTATATTGGAATTTGAAAGAATTAGAAACTCCCACTCTAAGACTCCATTGAAGCATATTATTTTAAATTGGTGGAGTCAATAATTCCAAATTGTTTAAATGGTGGAGAGTCAAAGACAAAAATTGGTACAATCAAGGATTCTATAAATTTAATTCAAAATGGTAGAGCCAAAGACTCTATTTGTTTGTTTGGTTTGTAAAGTCAAGGACTTAGTTGATGTAATTCATCATGGTAGAGTTAAGGACTCCATCAAATTAATTCATAATGGTAGAGTTAAGGACTCTATTAATTTAATTACAATAGAGTCAAGAACTTCATTAATTTATTTAATTGGTAGAGTCAAGGACTCTACTGATGTATTTGAATTGGTAGAGTCAAGGATTTTAATTGAAAAAAATATTGGACAAAAGATTAAGAGAATTTTTATTTAGTAATTCTCAAATAGGATTTGGGAGTCAAGGACTCATACTCCAAGTTTCATATATGGAGTTAGGAACTCCTTATAAAACCTGATCCTATTTGTTTTACCAAACAAATATTCGGTTTTGAGAAAGAGAAGAGAGAGATTTAGAAAGGAACTAACATATTTCCACATACAAACCTGTTCCCGAAATTTTTCCAAACCTCTGCATGCTCCTCCTCCTCTTCTTTTTGCTCTGTCTTTGTGTCTTTTTTTTTTTTTTAATGGTAATGACATTGAGCCATCAATTTGACAAAGACTTAACATCACTTCTTTTGCACATGAGTGTGAGGTTATATAATATATATATATCTCTCTCTCTCTCTCTCTCTCTCTCTCTCTCTCTCTCTATAAGGACGCAATTTGAGTCCCTAGCCCAAGGAATCGATGGGTTTAGGCCCAAAAAGCCTAATACAATGAATTTGTAGAGAGTGGGTTGAAAAACTGAGCTTTAATGAGTTAGACAACAAATAAAGTGGATCCAGATGACAAGAAAATGAAGATAGACCAGTTTAATTTAAAGAAAATCGTTCTCGGCACAATCCGAGAAGATCAGTTCTTATATATTTCTTGTCAAGTTCGATTGCAAGTTCAACTCTTGATTACTACAGTGTTTTTCTCTTAATTTCTCGATCCCTTTCCTTCAGGGTCCTCCTTCTGTTTTATACTATCTTCCTTCTTTTATCTCTACTCTCCACGTGTAGTAAATTGCTGATGTTGATCCTTGTCACATCAACATCTTCCTGAAATTTTTGGGAAGTAGTTGTAAGAATGAAAACTACTGTTCAGATATCACTTCCTTATTAATGCGGCCAAAGAGTTAGCTGCAGAGCATTCAATACAGTGGTAGTAGTTTTCCCTAAGATATTTTCCAACTCTCATTTATCCTGTACATTCACAATACATATCCTTATCAATAGAACTTCCTAGAACGTCACTCTGGATGACAGAACACACTTTCTAACCTCTGCTTCGTTTAACTGAAGAGATACTCCCCCTCGGCCTACCTCCCCTAGCATTCACAGTCATAGCTTACTCGTGAAGCTCTAAGTCTTACATCTTCCTTACTGTTGATCTGTCCTCGAACCATTGAGCTTCCTCGGATAAGGCTCAAGGCCCAACATATATTTTTGGGCCCTTTATCCCTACAATATCAACTATTGACTTTGTTAATTTTGGAGAGGGCATTTTTTTTTGGTCCCATAAACTTGTCCAAAATTTATATTCTTTGATAAATCTTGCTTGGACATTTTTTTATGTAACCACATTTTGCTTTTAAATTTCATTTTTTAACACTATGTTTGCAATAATTTTTAAGACACTTTCATAAGAAATCTTAAGTATTAGATTGTTATTAGTTGTTATGAGTGGGCAAAAAAGTAATTAAAGTTGTAGATTCAAATATCTATATATATATATATATCTAAAAGCTGAAGCGTAGCATTTATTATTGTTACACCCTAGTTGAGCCACCTCATTAGTCTTTTTCATATTTATTTTTTATCTTTAATTTTTTACAATATTAGTAATATAAATATATTGACTTTACAAATTCATTATAGGCGGTTTTAATTTTACATATTCATCTATTTTAATTCTAATGTTATAACTAAACAATAAATCAATGGAAAATCAAAACAAAAGTGTTGTCTACATATATTCCTCTTGAGTGGTTTTAAATTTAAATATTATTTTGTCTTTTCATCTTCCTTTATTTTGGCTCTTCTTATTTTCATTCTCTTACTATAAATTTGTCACTCTCTTTCATTCTATGCATATGGTTCCCATACCCAAAAAAAAATTCTCTCTCTCTCTCTCTCTCAAATTTTTTTTTTTCATTTTTTGTTGGATTTTTTTTTTCTTGCATTTCTACTTTAAATTGATGAATATTTGTGTTTTTTTAGAATTCTACTTTTGATTGTTTATAACTAAAAATGTATTTACAAGACTTGCTTAATTATTGATGGTAGAAAAGATACAACCTGATAATTGCCCATAGGAGGATCTCCAACTAGAGGTTTGTACTCTCATTGTCCTATTATTGACTAATTCATATGTGTTCCTTAATGCAATTTTTTTTTTATCATTTTATTTACAACACTAAATACATTTAATGAATGATGTTATTTGTTGATCTAAGTTGGGAAAAAATCATATTATAATATGTCATATTTGTTGTCAAGTTTTAGTTTATTTAGAAAACAACAGGATAGTCTGGACAAGCTGACGAAGAACAGTTAATGCAGTTGAAAACAACGATCTTCTTGCAGTTTCCTTTCACTATTTATAAATATTTTGTTTAACAAATTAGTAGTAAATTGTTATGCCTTTGTTATATGACATTATTAAATGCTTGAGTAATTGTTTTAAGTATTTACGAATATTTTATATTATTCTTCATCATCTTTATCTTATTAGTGTATTCTTTGAGATTTTTAAGAAAAAAAAATTAAATTTTGTGTTTAATATTATTTATTTATATATTCATTTTTCACATGTTGGATTAGATGGTAGATTAGATTAGATTATGACAACATTAACATAATACTTCCTCTTTTAAAAAAAAAAAAAAAAAACAAAACAAAATTCTCTACTTTTTCCCCTTTGGAATTGTACTCTTTGTTTTTTTCTAAAATAAAAAATAGTTACAATCTATTTTTCCATTTCTTTTTTATTTTAAATTTTAATTTTGTTGAGTTTTATTAATTTTTAAATACGTTTCTCAGTGTTTTTGATTGTATGGTAGAAAAATTGGGTTTGAGAAATTTTGTTTAAAACAAAAAGAAATACTTCCAAATTTTATATACTTTTTAATGATACACAAAATATTATAAATAAATTTTATTAAAAAATTAATATTTTCATTAACTTACCTTTTGAATTCTTAAGAAAAGTTATATTGTTTTGATTTTTGTGCGACAGAAATTATATATATTACATATGTGATTTTCGCTATAATAAATGAAAATATAACTATTAATTACATTACTATTTCTTAAATTAGTCCAAATTATATATATATATATATTAATAAGATTATCCTAAAAATATTATCACGTGCAACGCACGAGGTCTGCTACTAATTAGAATTAATAACAATTTACCACTTATAATCAATAGCACTTCTCTTAACATTATGCATGGTTCAGTTTTTTTTTTTTTAAATAAATAAATTAAAAACACATGGCAACTTAGTTGGGAAAAATTGATATTTTAATATCACAATTAGCCACGTCAACATTTTCCATCCCTCAATTAACAGCAAAGACTATTTTGACTCAATACCAAAATTTTATGGACTAAATTGACACATTTGAAATGTTAGGGACCAAATTTACATTTAATGTAAACGTTAGGGACTAAATTCGTAATTTACCTTTTTTTTTTGGGAAAAAAAAAAAAACGCTTTAATAAAACCAAAAGATGAATCAGAAAATGAATAAGCCCTTTAATAAAGAGAGAGAGAAAGCAAGTATTTTAGGAGATCAAAATATGTAAGAAAATAAATTATAAATATGTTATGTGTAAAAAAACTGAGTATATAAAAATAATTTAAATATATCTTAAATAAGCATACTCATATTTGGGGCGGGAAAGGTTGGACAAGGCAAGCAAAACTCATTCTCACCCCATCACTGCCTAGGGACAAGGAAAAAACCACACGAAATAGAGCAAGGCAGGTAGTGGCAGAGCCACATTGGGGCTATGGCCTCCCTAGCTTTTTGAATTTGCTATTAACACTAGCTTAAGAGCATCCACATCCGGATCTCATATCTCATCTTATTTTACCATCCCAAAAAACTACTTTATCAATTATACCATACCATTTTACAATTCACCCAACATCCCAAAACTCTATTTTCCTTTTCTACTCATTAAAATAATATATCTACCTAATAAAATATAGTTTTTCTTTTTTTGTTTCTTCTCAATTTTCTCCCCCACACGCGTCCCTTCCAGAATCCTCCATTACTTTACTTTTCACCTTATGGAAAAACCATCCTGGTTCTTCCATCCCATAATTCTGAGTTCTTCACCAACTGTGCCAATGTCAAACTCAATTTTCTCAACTTTCTTCCTTTGAAAGCAAGAAAAAATGACCCATTTTGCGTCGAAGTCGAAGTATCGTTCAATGATTTATTACTGGTACGCAACGAAGTTTCACGATTTTCGGAGCCCATAATGTTTTGTGAGTATTTCATCTGCAATCCATTTACCAAACAATGGCTGACCCTCCCTCCGATCTCCACCACCCACCGATCCACCACCACAACACAGCAACCCATAATCAACTGTCAACACCAAAAAAAAAAAATCCCAGGCAGCAAACCCACACCGCCACCCACTGACCCAAAACCCAGTCCGACGGAGCCACAGACACCCACTCCACCGTCGGCCTACCAGCCATAACCACAAACCCCAGTAGCTGAACCAAAAAACAAAAAACACAATCCAATGCCAACACAGCACCACCAACACAACACAACCAAATCCTGCCAAATCAAAATCAAAATCAAAATCCAAAATCCAAAACCAAACCTATCTGTTCTCACCAAACCCGAACCCATCTGTTCTCACCAACAGCGATGGTGAGAGAAAGAGGGTCGCTTGTCGCCGTTTCTATTCATCCCAACCCGTCGTCATCATCATCATCATCTTCGACCCAAATGCCAAACACCACCCAAACGCCACCCAAATTCGACCCAAACGCTGGAAACCCACGACCTCCACGCCTCCACCACAACTTTTCTGATCGAGC
The DNA here is from genome assembly GCA_023621385.1 of Quercus gilva. Classification (NCBI taxonomy): domain Eukaryota; kingdom Viridiplantae; phylum Streptophyta; class Magnoliopsida; order Fagales; family Fagaceae; genus Quercus; species Quercus gilva. Next base: position 29,096,780 of record CM042482.1, on the reverse strand, counting down.
CTCCATGCCGTTGCCTCTATTCCGTTGAAAAAGAGAGAGTAGGAAGAAGAGAAAGCAAAAAGAAAGAGAGAGAAGGAAGAGAGAGAAAAGAAAGAGAAAAAATGAGAAAGGAGAGAGAAATTGCCGGGTTAAAATGAGAGAGGAGAGAGAAATGAGAGTATTAAAAAATTATTATTTTTTTATAACATTCCGCTATAGTACCATCTTACATTTGAGATGGTACTGTAGCTAAATCTCAAAAAAATTTTGGCATATGAGATATGGCCTTTTCATTGTTGAGCAGTTTTGGGGCTTAAATGCTAAATGTTCTTAACATTTGGCATATACAAACCCCACTGCTGATGCTCTAAGTATGCAACAAAATTACTAACTTAAACAAAAATTTGCTTACTAGCCTCCTCCCTTCCCCCACCTAAAATTTTGGTTAGTATTTGGCTTGCTCACTTTTTTTTTTTTTTTTTTTTTTTTGAATTTGATCTTTCAAAAAGTAAAATTTAGATCCTAAACATTTATAATTGGTCCATCAAAATTTTGCAGCAATCCAAAAACACCAAACAATTAAATTGGTAAAAAAAATAAAAAACCCCAAAACAAAATACCCATTAGATGGCCAATTCCTAAACCCCATGGCCTTCCAAATGCCAAAAGAATTCAAATTCTCTACATTCCAAATCACCAAGGATCAACATTAAAAACAAAAACAAACAAAAATTAAAACAAAAGTCTTAGTTACTATGATTTGCACCACCGGTCCTCTTGCTGTTAGCTCATGGTCGTCAGCTCAACTTCAGGCTTTTGTTCTCCCGTGCAAACCAAAACCACCATGTATCTCTCTTTCTCTCTCTTGCTCTCTCTGTGTTTATTTGTTTACTACTAAAGAGTAAAAACTAAAAGGAACTGAATTTAGACATCAGTTTAGAACCAACCAACTAAAGTAGTTTTAGTTTACCATGCTCTGGCAAAAACTCTTACACTATGTTTGGATTGGGGGGAAGTAAGTGAAAAGAAAAGAAAATGAGGGAAGGAAAGCCATTTCCCTTGTTTGGTTAGATGAGAGAAGATAAAAGTGGGTTAATTTGGAGTGATTAAATTTTCATAGGGCTCTCCATTTTGCTAACATTCCAAATTGAGTGGAAAGAGAGGGAAAGGAAGAGGAATTTTTAGATTATTATTGTTTATTATAAAATTACCAATATGCTTTTCTATTTTTCTTTTAAATCATATATTTAAAGGTATAAAAATAAATAACAATTATTTTCCTTTCCATTCTTTTTAAATCCCAAACAAGGGAAGATTTTGGTTCCTTTCTTTTCCTTCTTACATCCAAACACATATAGAGAAAGATATTTTATTTTTTCTTTCCTTTCTCTTTCCACTACTGTATCCTTTTTCCAAGTTTTTATAATTTTGCTAACTTTCAATTAGTGGCTTGTTTTCTAACTTAAAATAATAATTATAAAATAACTTTTAGGCTTGTAATTATCAATCCTTTTACCTTTCAATATTAACCTTATATAATAAAATATATAAACTTTTTTTTTTTTATGGAATAAAATATATAAACTGGTTATTGAACGAACAAATATCAGTATTGTTTTTTTCTTTTTACATTTCTATATTAACTTTATATAATAAAATATATAAATCTTTTTTTTATGGAATAAAATATATAAACTTGTTATTGAACGAACAAATATCAGTATTTTTTTTGGAAACCAACAAATATCAGTATTGTTATGAATGAATGTCATATAATATTTAGAAAGTTATTTATATATATATATATACACATGATAATATTGTTTATCATGTGTTGATGTATCTAATATTTGGTTTTAAGATAAAAGAGAAAGAATTTCTTATAATTGTTTGGTTTTATCTCGCTTATCTAAATAGTAATTTACGCTAATTTTTCACTCAACTATTCTTTTTCTTTTTCTTTTTCAATTCGCTCTATAACTAGATTATAAAATTAAAAAAAGGGTCAAAGCTTCCTTTGGATTACGACAATTGATATGTAAATCAATGCGATGAAATTCTTCAAGCACTTCATAAAGCTTGATCTTCCTTAGAAAAAATTTATAACTCCACAACTGAGGGTAGGGTTAAAATTGTTGTCATCTCAAACAAATGTAACCAAAGACCCATAACTACAACTTTTTTATTTTTGCTGAGTAACTACAACTTACTTAGAATTAGATTCTACAAATTTTGGATTAACCCCTAAAACATTTTAGATTAAATCCAAATCAATAGCACTTTGTGGTGTTTCCAAATTCCAACAATGGTGTCTATGGTTCAACTATTCAAATTCTTAATCTCTTGTTGTAAATATCGAATTAGTTATTTTTTAAAAATTTTGTCCACTGAAAAAATTATTTAAGTCAAAATTGTCTAGCCATATCTTTGACTAGTTACACATTTAAGAAAATTAATGAAATTGAGTTACAATATATTAGTTTCTTTAATTAAATTCAAACATTTTCATGGATTGAATTTATCAATCAATATTAATATTTATCTTTTATTTATTAATGTAATCATATTTTTAAATTTAATTGGAGAACGATTTACTGCACTCAAGGTCTGTTTGAGATCCGATTATTTTATTAAAATTGAAAATTTTTTGTTGAAAATACTATAAATAAAGGTAAAAGTTAACTGAAATAGTACAATGGGATCCATAAATAGTACCAAAAAGTACAGTGGAGCTCATAAATAATAGTAAAAATAAATTGGCAAAAAATAAGCCATGCAATCGTAACATTAAACTATTATATCTAAGATTTACTCTATGCAAATTTATTTAAGAGAATTTTTTTTTTTTTTCCTGTCTCGTGGAGTCGTGGTGAGCTGTTCAACATGCTCAGGATTTTTTTTTAAATATATTTTTTTAATTTTGAAATATGAAAAACAGAGTTTGGTTAGGAGGAGGACCACCATTTGCAGTGATAAATCAAATATCTGATGTGGCCATGTGGGTGCTGCTCAAAAAAAATTATTTGATGTGGGTTCCACTCTGACATTTCAATTGGACCACGTAACCATTACAAAAGAGGAATAAAGTTAAAAATTATTTTTTCAACTTCCAATTTTAGTTATTAATTAAGTATTGGAGCAGGGGCAATATTCTAAATATTGTAACTGATATGAATCCGAGATAAATATAAAGGTCGGCCGTTGCAGAAGCTCAAAAGACATCCACGTGACACTGACATGCAAACAGGCAAAACGACATTGCTTTCCGTGTTTTTTGTTCTTTTCGATGAAAAAAAAAGTGTAATCGATCCCGTGATTTTGGTTGCCGTTTTATCAATGTCAATAATACCCTCGCACCATTGAACGCGAACATGTGCGTTATGTACTCGAAACGCCATAGACGATAAGACCTTCGAAACGCCATTATTTACTGCAAGACGGCACGTGCGTTTTGTACTCGGATCTCGAGGATTACCTTAGCCTGTTTTTTTCTTTTTTTCTTTTTTCTTTTATCAGATCCCGATTGGTTAGCTTGAAAAAAGTTAGTATTTTTTGTTTTCATTTTGAATTTTTCAGTGGTATTTATTTAAAAAAAAAAACAAAAACTTATTTGATTTAAAAATTTGTACTCAAATTTTATTTTCAGTATTCTAAAAATTAAATTTGAATACAAAAAATGAAAATACATTGTCATTATTTTCATTTTCATAAAAAACTAATACAATTACAATTTTATAAATATTATGAAAAGTGAAAATACAAACGGCCCATTTGATTGATGTAAGTGAAAAAAATAAATTTTTTTTAATTAAAAAACAATGCCAAACTTGTATATTATGTATTTTATACTTAAATTATGTATTCAAAACAATTTACCAAGTACCCTTAAATATGAAAATGATTTATTTTTTCTTTATTCAATTTCACGATTTGAATTAAAAAAAAAAATGAAAAGTGAATTCCCCACTTTTTGGAATCTTTTGTTTTCTAGTTTATTTTATTTTTTCATTAAAATTTTTTTATAAATTCAATTTTTGTGAGAAAATTTTTATAAATTCATTTAACTGATAATATTAGTATTTCTTCCCCCTAAGGAATAAGGTTTCGTTTTAGTATAAACTTGTTCCCTCCTACGAAAAATCTTGAGATGATTAAAGTATAAAAATTAGAATGTATTAAAAAAATCAAGAAAAATAAAAGTAAAATACAAAAAATTATCCTAAGATTTGGGTTAATATTAGGTATTACGAAAACTTTTAAAAAATATATAATTTGTTTCATAAGCACAAATTGTTATTATTTTGATTTAAAAATCTCGTGTTTCTTCTCATTCATTCACTATCTCTAATAACTATTTATTTATCATTGGTTACCCAAACACTCCTTTGTGAATATATATTGTGGGGCCCCACCATATTAACCACTCTGTACCCGGCCCAAGGCCCACGCCGAGGATAATATAAAGGCCGAGGATAATAGGAAAGCGCCCAAGTCATCCAAGGGCCTCGCCGAGGATGCCCACATCCTCGGCAAACCAACTTTGATGAAGGGAAAATATCCTTCGTCCATTAAATGAACGCTACCAATATTCTGGCCGCTTTAATGGTGAGGTAATCTGCAAACCCTAATACTTCAGTCACTTCAACTATTAGAAAGTCTGCAAAGGCGGCTAGGAACTAACATAAAGTCTGCAAATATAGATGATGGGACAAACCCCTGTACATAGAGTTCAGATAATTGACAAATGGATGGTTACGATTAACTAAAATGAGACTATATAACCAATAAGACTCCCAGCACCAAAGAGAGAGGTGGGAAGTCCTAAAGAGAAAAGGGACATGATAAAGATCAGTTCTAAGAAAAAGAGATCCTCGGCATGAGCCGAGGACAAATATGCTTCGCAAACACTTAGCCAAAATCACAACTAAGGTCTTCGCAAACACTTAACCAAAGTGATGATCATTCCCTACAAAAATACTTAGCCAAATTTCTTTGATAAGATTCTTATGAATTTCATGTCATCTATTATTTATTATACACTTCATATCAACCGTTGTTCACTTCGATGATGTCAAGCCCTTTTGCCCACACTCTAAAAATTTTTATTGCTAAGAGTTCATTACAAATTGAGTCCCTACATATATATATATATATATAATGCAGTCACTATGAGACCTATGCAACCAAGGCAAGCTTTTGGAAGAAAATAGGAGATTAAGAGGAGTAGGGAACTTTCAAGCCGTGTTAAGTATTGTTTTTTTTAGAGACTAAATTGGATAATTGTTTTTAAACTCTCAATAGAACTAGTATTGGCAATTTAGCACAAACCTTACCGGTAATTTTTGTATTTTATTTTTTAAAAAGTATTAGACTGGGGGAAAACGATTAAAGTATGCCTACAATATGTTATATATAATGATTTCAGATAAGGATGGTTTTTGAAGGATACTAATTACATATGATTGAACGTTTGAAAATAATTAAAATGATTTTGATATTTTGAGATCTCTTTTATTAATAGAAGAGTTTGCACTCTTTCATGAAGAGTCACAATCTTAAGAACTCTCAAGAATTACAACCATTCACCAAACAATGCAATCATATGTGAAACAAATTACAAACCATTCTTTTGCAAGTGGAATTAATAAAGAAGATTAGAGTATATCATTTTTTAGTTTAATCACCGCCATTTTCTCATGATAAACACCGTAAGTGAAATGGTAGAACTACTTGAACTCTTGAAGACCAAGGGGGAGATTCCTCCCCCCAACCAAAAAAAAAAAACGCCACAAAAAACCAGCAAAACAAAAACGAATATCATACTAAGATTATGACGTTTTTATTTTTATTTTATTTAATGCAAATGACTTGTGATTCTTGATTACCAGCATTAAATTTTCAGTTTAGCGGGTAAGATTAGAATTTTTTATAGTTTTGAGGGTAACTCCATCTAATAAGGTCTTAAAAATCAATAACCTACCAATTTATTTGTAAAGTGGTTATACTTATATTAATTATTCCAAATTTTAGTGCAACTAAGGTATGGGCACATTTTTCGCCAAAAAAAAAGGTATGAGCATTTTCGGTCATTAATTATATTGTCAAATCTAAGTTTCATAACAAAATGGAAAAAAAAAAAAAAATTCTAATGGAATCTTTGATTTTGTATATTGAAAGATAAATTATTGTAAAATTTAATAGAAAATCAATGAACGTTGTTGAATATTAGTATTGATATACCATATTGAATATACTAGAATAGATGTGAAAACATAAAATAGAGCAGCACAAGAATACAAGAGTTACGTGATTTAGCACGGTTTACTTCCATAGATGAAACTATTAAGGGCTACATTTTTAATATATAAAAGTGTAGTACAAATTTTGTGTTACAATGAACATAACCTGGGTATATAAAGGAGGCTAAACTCTAAACTAGTCATACACTAACTATGATTAATAGACTTATAATATAAGTAGAAGACTTGTCTTGCACATAAGATAAAATTGGGCTAACATATTGCTAACGTCAAGTTTCATTTTGATAAATTATTTTAATAGACTATAGATGATTAAATTAAAGCATATTAACAAATAGTGATTTTTTTTTCATGTGATATTATATATATATATATATATATTATTAACATTGAATAGATATTAAATTTTTTTTTTTTTGAGAATCCGGCTCCAAATTGTATAAACTGAAATCAGCCAAAATCGGCTAAAAATATATCAGCAACTTATGGTGGTACATCTTCCATCCACACAAAAACATCATCTTATTTCATTATTAATTTAAATTTGAATTTTATAATGTTTTTTCTCTTCGAATTCTTTTTTTTTTTTTAATTTTATTTTATGTTTTGGTATCAAAAGATAAAAATAATGATTCTGGCCCTGCTTATTAGTGGCAATGGATTTGAATCACATTTCCCCCCACATACTTTTTGATGAATACATTTCCCCACTTACTAAACGCATGATGAGAACCAACAATTAATTGAAGTGAACAATGCCGAGCGGTTAGTGGTTACAAAAGTGTTGCTCTGGGTGGGACCACAAATCGCATGGCAAGGACCATTGAAATAAAGTAAGGAAAAAATAAGATGAGATTTACTAATGTATGGCTTAGAGTATATATTAATAATCTATTTTAGAAAATTTTTTATAAGAAAAAAAAAATAATTCACTGTTTTAACAACTTTTTTAATTTTTTATAAAAATTTTTTCAAAATAGATTGTTAATGTAAATCCTAAAATTTAACTAGATTGTTAAGGACACACATTAACGGACCCAAATAACAATAAACTAAATTCTGGCAAATTATGCATAACTGCTTATAAAAGTAAACTTACCTCTTTTTAGCAAGTCAACAATAATTAATAGCAAAAACTCTTATTTTTTTAAGAGGAATTAGAAATTTTGAATTATGAGAGATCTCGCACATAATATAAATTTTTACAATAAATATTTCACACCATGATATTATATATATTATTACCTCCAAATAAATTGAAGAGTTTTATCATCAAGATTATTTTTGTCAATTTATCTTATTATTTAATTTATTTTTATTATAATTTATAAATTTTACTGTATTATTTCAGTTAATTTTTTTTTTATAATAATTTTAATAAAAAATTTTTAATTTTAAAAAAAATAAACAAATCTCAAATAAAAACAAATACGAAAAAAAATACGCCATATCTCTTGAGTATGTTTCCTCCCTGCCGACTGCGGAGCCACACACAGATCACATTGATGTGATATCGTGCAAAAAAGAAAAAAGAAAAAAGAAAAATGCAAATTAAACGTATGATGCGAACCAAAAAAAAAAAAAAAAACAATAATTGAAGTAAACAGTGTCGAGTGGTCACAAAGTGCTGCTCTGGGTGGGACTAGAGAATCACGTGGCGACTGGCGAGGAGCATTGGAATGAAGTAAAGAAAAAGCAAGATTCAGCTAGATTCTCTCCTCTTCAACTCTGGCCGTTCGCAGCATCCCACTTATTAACATGTGGAATAATTTTATTGCCATACATTTCGGCACCATAAATGTCACAATTCACCCCTATAATAAATTGTGATTTGTGAAAAGGTGATGTTGGGTCTATGTGAAGACACACTAATGAGTCGTGATATTTATTGTGCCAAAATATGTGGCACTTGATGGACCCAGTAAAAAAGTCTTCGTCCCTATCCCTCAAGGACGATCTTTATGCACGACCCCAAGGACAACATCGTCCAGAAAAGCCGTTACCGAAGATAAAAAGTAAATGTTGATACCGTTGGAGAAACATCTGTCAACTCAACATTGAACACAAGCGTTACAAATTCTGCAATAACACCACCATTACTACGGAACCAACTGCTAGAAATGATCATCCATATATAAACCCCTGAAGAGGAGGATGGAAGGTACGCATATAAAAAAAAACACATACTGACACTCTAGCAATTCTTAAGCCGATTTCATATTTTCTATTCGAAAGCCTTTTTCTAACTTTGGCATCGGAGGCTCAGTGGTTGGCGCCACACCGGTGACCGTTCTCTTTGTGTTGCTTGGTCATTTTCAGGGTCTGTGACGATCACGGTCTGGACGGACATCTCCACTGACGATCCTAACATCATTAGTTTGGCGCCGTCTGTGGGAACTATTTATTGTTCTCAAACATTCAGTTTAGGAACATTCTCCTATTCTAACGAGATGGAGTCCAGTTCTAACCCGGACCCTGCTGCATTGGCCTTGCAAATTCAAGCACTTGCAGCCAAAGTGGAAGAACTCACTAAACAGAATCAAGAGATGAAACAACAACTGCAACAGGGAAATAACCATACAGAAGTCAATAGAGACGAGGACGGAGACAGCCATAGGAAGAAGGCCAGCACTCCAGAAGAAGTAAACTCGAGTTTCCTTAAAGAGATAAGGAAAGAGATGGACGAGTTGAAAAACGCTATTAAGGGAAAGACAGACCAAGGGCTGGAGAGAATCGTCAGGAAAACTGACTCTCCCTTCACTACGGCAGTCCAAGAATGCCCGGTACCTTCTAAGTTTCGTTTGCCGCAGCTCGAACCTTTTGACGGATAAAAGATCCGTTAGACCACTTGAATACATTTTAAACTACGTTGGGTCTCCAATAGCCCCCTGATGAGATTCTATGCCGGTCCTTCCCAACTACCCTAAAGGGGGCAGCCCGTGAGTGGTTCACCAAACTACCAACGTCGTCCATTGACAACTTCGAGCAGTTAAGCAGTTCCTTTGTTCGTCACTTCGTGGGTGGACAACGATCAAAAAGGACAGCCGATCACCTGCTCACAATCAAACAAGGAGAAAAAGAAACTCTAAGGTCCTATGTGACGCGTTTTACACGATGAATGCTAGAAGTGGACGAGTCAGACGACAAGGTACAACTCACGACCTTCAAAGCCGGATTAAAGTCTAGAGACTTTGTGGTTTCTTTGGCGAAGAATCCTCCCAAGACAATGGCGGAAGCGCTACTGAAAGCGCAGAAATACATGAACGCGGAAGACGCACTAGCAGCCATAGACGGGACAGAAAAGACAAAAGAGAAGAAGAAAGAAAAAGAGGACGACAGAAGGGGGCAGAAAAGAGATCGAGCGGACCGACATAAGGACGATGGGAATAGGCGAAGGGACGATAAAAATTCTCGACAAACAAAGTTCACACCGCTGGTGATGCCAGTCGATCAGATTTTGGCTGAAATTAAGGACGAACATAACCTCAGATGGCCCAGGCTGCTTCAGTCGCCACCTAGTGTACGTGACAAGAGAAAGTATTGCCGTTTTCACAAAGATCACGGGCATTACATGGAAGATTGTAAAGACCTGAAAGAGCAGATAGAAGAACTTATCCAGAAAGGGAAACTTCAAAAATATGTGAAAAAGGGAGAAGCTAGTAGATATGGTAAGAAAGAACAACAAGGGGATTTCCAAAGAAGCGAACGTCAGCAACCACATCCACAGAATGCAAGGGGAGAAATAAAGACTATTGCGGGGGGACCGTCCACAGGAGGGTCGTTTAGGTCCCTCAGAAAATCGTACCAGAGGCAGGTAAACAGCGTTCATAGCTTACCTCCCTCGAAGCAACGACGGACGAATCAAGATATGTATTTTTCAGAGGAGGATGCCAGGGGGATAAAGCAACCTCATGACGATCCACTGGTCATCATGATCATGATCGAAGGCTTCAATACACGGAGAGTTTTGGTAGACAATGGAAGTTCAGCGGATATCATTTACCTGTCTGCTTTCCAGCAATTGAAGCTAGACCCTAAAAGACTTCGTCCTTTTGAGTCACCCCTCGTCAGCTTCAGCGGGGACAAAGTATACCCCTGGGGTATTGTGACGCTGACCGTAACCGCCAGTTCTTATCCTTCACAGGTAACCAACAGACATAATTTTTTGGTCGTGGATTCCCCTTCGTCCTACAATGTAATCATCGGACGACCCACCCTTAACCGTTGGAAGGCTGCTACTTCCACATACTGCCTGAAGGTAAAGTTTCCAACAGAACAAGGAGTTGGAGAAATAAGAGGGGATCAAGTGTTGGCCAGAGAGTGCTATCAGGTAGTCCTGGCGTCCAAAGAAAATCATACATGGGTGATCGAGGATAAATCACCTGAGATCATGGAGAAGCTAGAAACAGTAAACTTGGTCGAAGAAGACCCATCGAAGACGACTCAAGTGGGGACGGATCTAAGCCCGAAGACGAAGGAATCAATCATTCGTTTCTTGAAAAACAACCTCGATGTGTTCGCATGGAGCCATGAAGATATGCCTGGGATTCCTGCAAATATCATCCAGCACCGCCTGAACGTAGACCCGGAAAAGAAGCCAGTCCAACAAAAACGAAGGGTTTTCGCTCCTGAACGAAATAAAGCAGTGATGGACGAAGTCAAAAAGTTACTCGTTGCGAACTTCATTCGGGAAGTTTATTATCCGGAATGGTTGGCCAATGTCGTCATGGTCAAGAAGTCGAGCGGAAAATGGAGGATGTGTGTTGATTTCACCGATTTAAACCAAGCCTGCCCAAAAGATAGCTTCCCCCTGCCCAGAATTGATCAGTTAGTTGACTCCACCGCCGGGCACAAGCTCCTAACGTTCATGGACGCATTTTCAGGGTACAACCAGATACAGATGGCTGAAGAAGATCAAGAAAAAACTGCATTCGTCACTAGTCAAGGGCTTTATTGCTACAAAGTCATGCCTTTTGGCTTGAAAAATGCAGGAGCCACGTACCAGAGGTTGGTAAATCAAATGTTCAAGAAACAGATTGGGAGAAATGTAGAGGTATACGTGGAAGATATGCTCGTCAAGAGCAAAGAAGAGGACGACCACCTAGACGACCTCAAAGAAACATTCAACACGCTCAGACAATTCAGAATGAAGTTGAATCCCTCCAAATGCACTTTCGGAGTTTCTTCAGGAAAGTTCCTTGGGTTCATGGTTTCGCGAAGAGGGATTGAAGTAAATCCGAAAAAAGTAAAGGCCATTCTCGAGATGTCTTCACCAAGGACGATTAAAGAAGTGCAATCACATACGGGCAGAGTAGCGGCCTTCAACAGATTCGTCTCGAGGGCAACGGATAAATGCCTCCCTTTCTTCAAGATCCTAAAGAAGGCGTTTATCTGGACGGAGGAATGTGAAGCAGCGTTCCAGGACTTGAAGAAATACTTGAGTAATCCCCTACTTTTAAGTCCGTCCAAAGAGGGTGAAGATCTGTTCTTATGCCTAGCAGTATCCGCTACAGCCATAAGTGCCGCCTTAATCAGGGAAGAGAACAAGAGGCAACTCCCTGTGTATTATGTCAGCCAGGCCTTCTAGGGAGCTGAGGCTCGTTACCCACGGATAGAAAAAATCACCTTCGCCCTAATAGTGGCCTCCAGAAAACTCCGCCCCTATTTCCAGGCCAATCCAATCAAAGTTATGACGGACCAACCCATCAAGAAGGCAATGAACAAACCCGAAGCAGCTGGACGAATGGTGCAGTGGGCGATTGAACTTAGCCAGTTTGATGTCGAATACTGTTCGCGTACAGCCATAAAAGCTCAAGTATTAGCGGATTTTATAGCAGAATTCACCAACAACGAACAAGAAGAGGGTCGGGAAGAAGTTTGGACGATCAATACAGATGGGTCGTCCACACAAAAAGAAGGAGGAGCAGGCGTCGTTATTGTTTCCCCCCAGGAAGATGTCCTCAAATATGGAGTTCAGCTAAAGTTCCCTGTCACCAATAACGAAGCAGAATATGAGGCTCTGCTAACAGGACTCAGGCTAGCTCAGGCACTGGGAGCTGAAAATGTTATGGTTAAGAGTGATTCGCAACTCGTCATTGGACAAGCCAGGGGAGATTTTGAAGCAAAGGAAACAAGGATGCAAAAGTATCTTAAATTGACGAACCAACTGGTAGGCAACTTTAATCATGTGGAGTTTATACAGATCAGACGAGAACAAAATGTAGAAGCCGACGAAGTGGCTAGGAGCGCCTCAACAGATGCCCCGAACGCGACGAGCAAGTGGAAGTTAGAAGAGCAAAATCTCCCCAGCATCAAAGAAGTTCAAAACTTCTCTGTACACACCCGTCAATGATGGACGAGCCCGATCCTATCCTTCCTCAAGGATGGACGACTACCATCAGACACTGAAGAAGCCAGGAAAGTCCGTAAACGAGCTGCCCGATTTACCATATTGAATGATCAACTTTATAGAAGAGGTTTTTCTCAACCATACCTGAGATGCCTGGAGGAAGAAGAGGCCAGGTACGTCCTCGAGGAGGTGCACGGAGGAATTTGTGGAGACCACATGGGATCAAGATCCCTCGTCAGAAAGATCATGCAGGCAGGCTACTTCTGGCCGACAATGCGGCAGGATGCTTCAGATTTTGTGAAGAGATGTGACAGCTGTCAAAGATATGGGAATATTCAGCGAGTTCCAGGAGAAAGAATGACGACCATTTCCTCACCCTGGCCGTTTGCACAATGGGGTATCGATATCATGGGCCCTCTACCACAAGGAAAGAGACAAGTAAAGTTCCTGCTGGTCGCAATTGATTATTTTACAAAATGGGTCGAGGCAGAAGCTCTTGCAACAATCACAGAGGCTCAGGTACAAAATTTTGTTTGGAAAAATATTATTTGCAGGTTCGAAATTCCAAGGACGATCATCTCAGACAACGGTTGTCAGTTCGATTGCCAAGGGTTCAGATCATTTTGCTCAGGTCTAGGTATCAAGAACAAATACTCTTCACCAGGACATCCTCAAGCCAACGGACAGACGGAAGTAATTAATCGAACTTTACTCAAAATTATCAAGTCTCGGTTAGTTGGGGCAAAGGGAGCATGGCCCGAGGAACTACCAGGCGTCTTATGGGCATACAGGACGACGGCAAAAACGCCAACAGGAGAAACTCCCTTCAACCTAACATATGGCACGGAGGCAGTCATCCCGGTCGAGGTGGGCCTTACCAGCACTAGAAGGGAATTCTTTGACGAAAGAAGCAATGAAGACAAGTTGAGACTAAACCTGGACTGCCTAGACGAAGTCCGAGATCAAGCCTCCCAAAGAGTGGCCAAGTACTAGCAGAAGATGGCAGAATACTACAACCAGAGAGTAAGGATGAAAAGATTCAACGTTGGTGATCTCATCCTACGAAAAGTAACGCCTGCTACAAAAGATTCTACCCAAGGCAAACTAGGCCCAACATGGGAAAGACCATACCAGGTCGTCCACTATTCGAGACGAGGGAGCTACCACCTGGAAGATCTTGAAGGAAAAAAATTACCTCGTCCCTGGAACGTCGAGCATTTAAAGAGGTACTACGAAGTAAAGGATAGTGTACGAGTGTAAAATAATCAATTGCGACCAGCAGGAACTTTACTTGTCTCTTTCCTTGTGGTAGGGGGCCCATGATATCGATACCCTATTGTGTGAACGGCCAGGGTGAGGAAATGGTCGTCATTCTTTCTCCTGGAACTCGCTGAATATTCCCATATCTTTGACAGCTGTCACATCTCTTCACAAAATCTGAAGCGTCCTGCTGCATCGTCAGCCACCTGAGGATCCTTGCCTGAAGCTGCAGAAGCCTGGGCCGCAAGTGCAGCCTCGTCCGCGTCTATTTCTTTATCGACGGCTTCGAAGTCCAAGTCGTCCAAATTCACTCCTTATCCGTGCTTGATCAAATACCTTCTCAACAACTCAAACCCCTTGAAATACCATTGGAACAAAATAGTATTATACTCATCAGTAGACTGGAAGGCAAGGACGGCCTTAGCAACAGCAGCTTTCATTCTTTGGCCGGCGGGTGCAAGGAGCTCGTCTTTCTGTTTCACTTGCAGCTTTTCAGCTTCAAGATTCTCGGTCAAAACCTTGATTTGCTCCTTAGAGGCATTATGTGCATCCATCATCGAGATCAGGTCTTTCCGCAAGCCAGATGCCTCAGCCTCCAATGCCTCCACCTTCGAAGTAGCCATGACGGCCTTCTCTTCGCTCGCCAAAAATTGCGAAGTAAGGTGCATCGTCTCTCCCAGCACCTAAGAATAAAAATCTTAAAAAAAAAAAAAAAAAAAAAAAAGAGAAGTAGAGAAAAGACAATGAAAAAGGAGAAAGGCATACTTGGACGAGTTTGTGGATGTGACCATTCACCATCTCATGTGAAGGCAGCCGAGCGATCTCCATCTTTTACTCCAAAGTCATAAAATCATTCGCACAAGCCACGGCGGCACCTGCGTCACTCCAAATGCTTGAACCTACCTCCTCTTTGCCTTTGTGTCCCGTTTTTTGCCTTTTGGGACCAGGAATCTCTTCAATCGAGACAGCAGGGGAAGCTGTCCTCGTTTCGTCCAGGGTTGGGGTAGAAGAGCCCCTCTCTGCCACTTCTTTTTCTCTATCTTTTTCCCTTTCTCTATCGGTAAACTTCAAGGTTTTCTGACCAATACTTGAAAGAGGCTCATTTTTCTTCTCCTTGATCTTCGTATACATATCTTTCTTAAATTTGCTCGTCATCTCTACAGTAAGAAACAAAGAGAGATCAAGAACCTAAAAATGTGAAAATAAGAGGTCAGTCATATCAAAACCACTTACGTTTTCTCTGCTCGCGATCAATTGCCTGAAGAACGTAGGATGAGGGCTCTGGCCCCAAGCAATGATAAGCCAAAGTTCGCGGATCAACAAGGTCGTCAAAATCTTCGATCGTCTTGGCGTACTCGATAGCCTCCTGAACCCTTCCTTCGAATTGAATATTAAGTTCAGGACGCTCTTTCACTACCCAGTAAAAAAAAAAAAAAAAAAAACACACACACACACACACACAAGGTTAGATGGACGACTAAGAAACAAGTGCTACACAAGAAAGAGGAAGCACAAAATAACAAAACGCACCAAGACGAGGGGTCTCCCACCGGTGCAGCAACCTAGGGACATTCCCCCAAAAATCATCTGATAAGGTCTCCCAACCATCGCCAGACACGAAGAAGTACCTCGACTTCCAATATCGAAAGGACGAAGGAAGATCAACTATTATACGAGACCTCTTATCCCAAGGGACGAGCTCGTAATACCCAAATTCTCTGGACTCTTTCAAACGATAAAGGTGAGTAAGCTCGTTCACAGTGATCATCTCTCCATCTGCTATGGTCGTCCAGATCACCATACAGCTCACAACAATTCTCCAAGAATTGGGCATAAGTTGCCCAGGGGCAATTTGAAGGTGATCTAGAAGTTCCATAATAAATGGATGGACGGGGAAACGTAAACCGCACAGGAAGGCTGCCTCGTAGAAGCAAACCTCACCGTAAGCAAAAGCACAGGCCTTTTCGCCTTTCCTCGGTAGACGAACCCTAGTGTCTACCGGAAATTGAAATCTATCCCTAAACTTACTAAAAACATCTATCTTCAAATTACATTTCTTCTTGAGAGCATGGAATGGACGAGGAGAAAGAGAAGAAGTAGAGGGAGCAACAGACAAAGAAGGATGCACGGAGGTGGCTGTGTCCATCACAGCACCATCCGCAGCCGCACCGGAGGACGAACCCCTCTCCGGATCACCTGATCTCACCGGGGAATCCATTTTTTCCCCCCTAAGGATTCTACGAACCGACTTGAACCAAGAAAAAGACTGTGACAACAATGGATGTAAATCACCCAACACTAACTCTAAGCCACTACCCCCCACCATAAAATACCCAATTTGTGGGTACCGGTCACCGGAAACCTCCAACAGACCCCCTAAACGGGCGAAAAGAAAGGCGATGGAGGGAGAAATCTGCCTAAACTCAGCGTAACCCACCATCAAGAGAAAACATATATATATATATATAAAAAAAAAAAAAAAAGGGACAAAAATAAGAAGAATGTTTCGAAAAAGGAAAGTATCAAAAAAAGAAATGGGAAAAAGGGCATAAAAGAGGGGATACGCACCTGAAAGGAGGAGGAAAATCATAAAAGACTGTGCAACGGCAGCGGCAAACTCGGAAAACTCAAACGGCCGAAAAGAGGAAGTTTAAGCTGATGGAATTAAATATGTGCGCAGCGGAAAAGTAAGTTTTGAACGAATCTACTTCATTCAATATTGATAACACGCATAAGTAAATTTCAGAATTTTGAGAACAAGAGATCGTACCTTGAAGCGGTGAATTTCAAAACCGAAGATTGAAGCACTTGAGAATACTCTTAATCTTCACTCCAATTCCACTAACCGCCCAAGATGTGTGGTCTCTCAAATTGGTAACAAAGGGATGACTAGTGAGTACCAAAAACTCACTTCCACACCATTACCATGATGTTTTTCTTACCAATATATTTTTGTACGTTTTTCCCTTTGTATCTAACCAATATATCTAATTGGGCAGGCCTTTTCGGCCTTACCAATTGGGCTTAAGTGTGTGGCTTGGAGTGGGACCAAAAGGGACCAATAAGACACTAGCTCCAATGGGCCTTAGGCTTTTCTGTCAACTCTTGATAAGTCCAAAGTTACCATTAACTATATTTAATACCACTATATAAATATAGTTGCACTCTAGGTCTTATCTATATATTATATCCCAAGACTTTATTATACATGCAACCCCTTCATAAAATATTCGTAGTAATACAAAGTCATTAATATAGACTGCCACTTTGTAAATTACTACATCTTGATCCTTGAGTACCCGATTTAATCCTTTAATGTTATTCATTATATATTTATGAAATCTAATTCCATAAATATATACTTTAGTCTTACTAAAGTGGTTAGGCCTAACTCTCTGAATAACAAACTCATTAAACTTATCTCAAGAGAATACTTTATATCTCCATTAAGAGACTATGAATTCCATCTTGAGAATATATGTTCCATCAACACTTAATGTGGCTGCCTAACATACTGAGGTTTTGACCATTACTTTAGATCTCACTCCTAATATATCAAAGCAACCTACACCTCATGATCAGGTTCATTATTCTCTCAGGATTAAGAGTTCATGCAAATACAAGTCATGAGATTTATTATTCATTTGACAGTCCTTAGGCAAATAATAAATCTCATGGCGGTCCAGTTCAATATGTTTTAACTCTTAAAACATATTAACACATCAACTAGAAGTCTCCACTTCCATGATCAAGACAAATCATCGTAGTTGATATGTTATAGTCTTCGCAGATGAAATGCCCAATTTCATCACTGACTACGAACTATAATTCTGAGTTTACAAATAACTTGTAATTTATATCTTCTATGGCTCTTCACATAAATCACATACTATGCATCTCATGGACTATATGATAATGTCCAAATATTCATGTTACCATTATTTTAGATGATAATAAAACAAATTTATTAAACATAATATTAAGTCATACATAATGTCTAACACAATGTCACACTTAATATCATACATAGCATCATTCAATAGGATTTAAGGGCACTAATCCTAACATAAGCAACAGAGAGACCAAGTACAGAAGAAGAAGATGAAGAAACAAATGAGAACAGACAAAAGATTGAAGTAGGTTTTGGAAATCGCGGGAAACTAAAAAGGTATTTCATCAAGAGTGGAACCTCCCCGCTGATCAAAACTGAACACGTGGCCACATCGCCTGCCACGCCGCCACAAAGCAATTAATGCGGAGAACGCTTTCCCAAGCGTTAAAATAAATAAAAAAAAAAAAAAAAAAAAAAAAAAAAAAAAAAAAAAACTTCTCACATTCCAAAAACCGTCCACACAATGAACGACCTTGGAATAAGGGGGGCAACTGATGGACCCAGTAAAAAAGTCTTCGTCCCTATCCCTCAAGGACGATCTTTATGCACGACCCCAAGGACAACATCGTCCAGAAAAGCCGTTACCGAAGATAAAAAGTAAATGTTGATACCGTTGGAGAAACATTTGTCAACTCAACATTGAACACAAGCGTTACAAATTCTGCAATAACACCACCATTACTGCAGAACCAACTGCTAGAAATGATCATCCATATATAAACCCCTGAAGAGGAGGATGGAAGGTATGCATACAAAAAAAAACACATACTGACACTCTAGCAATTCTTAAGCCGATTTCATATTTTCTATTCGAAAGCCTTTTTCTAACTTTGGCATCGGAGGGTCAGTGGCTGGCGCCACACCGGTGACCGTTCTCTTTGTGTTGCCTGGTCATTTTCAGGGTCTGTGACGATCTCGGTTTGGACGGACATCTCCACTGACGATCCTAGCATCATCAGCACTAAACTTATTCTAATATGTGTGTGGTTGTCGACAGATTTCTACTAAAAAATTAGGGGAAGCTGGTCTGTTTGTGTGCGCATTTGGAACACACGGAAAACGTGCATTTTTACGTTTTGCTGAAAAATAGTGAGTTCCGTACACTATTTATGAGGCTCGCAAGTACTTTTTTCAGCAAAAAAAACTTTAAAATTGGATTTTACGGTATTAATTACACATTTAAAATTATTTTGCTACAGTATTTTCAGTTTTTAATTTTTAACAATGAGCAGTATTCAAACCTGTGTAATGTGTACCAAAAAATCTAGTACGATTATTCAATTTATATATCTATCAAGAAAATAAACAGGCTTCAAACAAACAAACACGAGGAAAAAAAAAAAAAAAAATCATATCTCTTGTGTATTTTTCCTCCCTCCCGACTGCCGAGCCACAGTCCACACAGATCACATTGATGTGATATCATGCCAAAAAAAAAAAAATGCAAATTAAACGCATGATGCGAACCAACAATAATTGAAGTAACCACTCGACATTGTTTACTTCAATTATTTCTTTCTTTTTTTTAGCCAAAAAAATACAATAATTGAAGTAAACAGTGTCGAGTGGTTACAAAGTGCTGCTCCGGGTGCGACTAGAGTATCACGTCGCGAGGAGCATTGCAATAAAGTAAAGAAAAAGCAAGATTCAGCTAGATTCTCTCCTCTTCAACTCTGGCCGTTCGCAGCATCCCACTTATTAACATGTGGAATAAGTTTATTGTCACACATTTTGCCATAATAAATTCTATAACTTACTCTTATAATAAATTGTGATTGATGAAAAGGTGATGATCGGTTTATGTGGAGACACCCTTCCACCAATCATAACTCACCACAAGGGCGGGTTGTGGCATTTGTTGTAACAAAATGTGTAACACTAAACTTATTCTAATATGTGTGTGGCTGCCGACAGATTTTTACTAAAAAATTAGGGGAATCTGGTCTGTCTGTGTGTGCATTTGGAACGCACGAAAAATGTTTGTTCTTGTGTTTTGTTGGAAAATAATGGGTTCTATGCACTGTTCATATGACTTGTAGGTACTTTTTCAGCAAAAAAAAACTTTAAAATTAGGTCTTACGTCACTATTTACACATTTAAAATTTATTTTATTACAGTATTTTTAATTTTTAATTTTTAACAATAAGCAGTATTTAAACAAACCTGTGCAGTGTGTACCAAAAAACCTATTATGTATATTCAATTTATGTATCTATCAATTTTCAGCAATATCGTTTTCTTGTTGCTTATATAGTACTCGTCAAAATGTTCAAACTCTTTATCATTGATTCGTTATTATTGTTACCTAACTATTTTCAACCTTCGTCTAGTAATGTTTGAAATTTTCAACCGCCTCAAATTAACTTAGGCAAATAGGTGTATTCATATCTAGAATAATTATTAACGAAGTTAACAAAGTATTTCATCTTGCTATTTGTCTTGATTCTAAGTGGTCCACATATTCTGTCAAAAAAAAAAAAAAAAAAAATTGGTCCACATATATCCAAGTGGATTTCTTTAAATTTAAATTTATGCTTAAGCAGTGTCGGAGCTAAAATTTATTTTTAAAGCATTCGTATTGGTGCAGCTATTTTAATATATTAACAAATATATAATTAAAAACTCAAAAAAAAATCATAAATCATAAATTAGTGCAAAAAACTTAGTAAGGACTAGTGTCACGACAGATGTGGAGAAATTAGGAGGTCCTCATGGTGGACCAGTAACGTGGTTCACCGTTCCACTAAAAGACTTTCACTTATTTAAAATTGCTAAGTTAATTTTTTCTTTTTAAACAGAAACTAATTACTGATTCAACAATTTTAAACAAGTAAAAGTTTTTTAGTGGAATGATGGACAAATGACGTAGTCTACCAGAGGACGGTATAATTTGTCGCAGATATGACGTGACACTTTCCTACTTTCAAATTTCTCTCTTTTACCCTTTCAAAAATCTCTCTCTATTACTTTTTTTTGGTTAACTCTCTCTATTACTTCAAATCAAATCTCGATGGCCAAGCTCCTTTTTGAACATCTCTCTCTCTCTCTCTCTCTCTCTCTCCCCTTTGTCTTATTTTATTTTCCTTTCTTTCTTTCAGTGATGGAAAAGAGAAATAGTGATCTGAGGTAGAGAAAATAAAAGAAATTTCACAAAATCAAGTTAATAGACTTACCTGGCTCTACTCTCTAGAAGTGTTGTTGCGTAAGATGGTAAAATGAAGGAAGGAAAAAGAAAAAAGGCGCTAATTAGGAAGAAGTATATTATATTATTATAGAGTGGAAATATTTTTAAAATCTTGTGGTGCATATTGAACTTTGGAAAGTGAAACATTGGGTAAATAATTATATTAAAAAAAAAAAAAAAAAAACAATTGGATGAGATGAGAGTGACTGTTGGCACTTGGCAGGTGAAAAAAGAAAAGAAAAAAAAGACAAATTTATTGAGGTTGATGCATTTGAATTGAAAAAAGAAAAAGAAAAAAAAGAAGCTAAACTAAAAATGATAAATTGTAAATTACACTCATGAAGTTTGAAGTTATTTAGATTTTACACTTTAATATTTCAAAATTTTGATTTTACACCCTAAAGTTTGATTCCGTTAACAATTTACTCTTTACAATTAGTTTTTGTCATTGAGTGACACATGTGATGCCAATACATTTTATTTTTGCCAAATCAGCGCTAAATTGTATTGTTTTAGTTAAGACCAAAAGCAGACTTGGCACAATCCAAACAATACCATTTTGCCCAATGTTAAAACACAAAACTCCAATCCTAAACAACACCATTTTCAGCCAAATTCTAAAATCAAAATAACTTGTATCAGCTACTTCCAAATTGCGGAGCAGGAACTCAATATGAACCCATCCTCCTAAAAACTACCGGTTCATCGTGAACTCATTAGCCCAACAGCAGCCAAGGCCACAGCCACTGATATGGAGAGCAACGTTAGAGAAGCCTGAAGAAGGAAGATTATGGAAAGTGGATAGACTGTTTAATAATGACTTAAAAAATTAGATCTAATCAGTAAAATTGATTAAATAATTAAAGAAAAGTACGAGAACACCGAAGGAAGAACTGCTCCACTAAAATGAATACAGCTTCAATTTCACCTCATTCTTATCACCACTTGTGCCACTTCCACTTCCACATTTCTAATCCATAATAATAATAATAAAATATCACAATTAATTTTACAAAACAAAAACACGATATATACAATAATTGGGAGTGGTCAGCTTGCATACCATTAAATCCATCTAACAGTGTTTTGGTTTTGTGAATTTGAATTTTATTACAGCATTTGCAAATCAGCGTTGTTGGTTTGGATTGATAGATAGATGAAGATAAACGATCGTATCCTCTTTCCATAATCTTCCATCTTCGAGCTTCTCTATTGTTGCTCGCCATATCTGTGGCCATTGTCGGGCTAGTTGATGGGTTCACGTCATGATGAGCCGGTAGTTTTCAGGTGGATGGGTTCACGAATGATTTTGATTCTAGAATTTGGCTGAAACGGTATAGTTTTGGATTTGAGTTTTGTGTTTCTACTTTTTACACTGCAAAACGATACTGTTTGGTTAGTGCTAGGCTGCTTTTGGTCTTCACTAAAACGGTACTGTTTGTTGATGATTTGGCAAAAATAAAACACGTCATGCATATATGTTATTTAATGGCAAAAACTAATTGCAGGGTGTAAATTGCTAACGGAATCAAACTTCAAGGTATAAAATTAAATTTCTAAAACATTGGGATGTAAAATCTAAACAACACCAAACTCCAGGTGTGTAATTTGCAATTTACCCAACTAAAAAAAATAGAGTTTTGGGGATTAATTTGATTAAAAATTTGAGAAAGCCGATTTGAATGCTTTTAAAAGAGTCAAAGAAAAATGAGACAGGTGTATAATTTGCAATTTACCCAAATAAAAAAATAGAGTTTTGGGGATTAATTTGATTAAAAATTTGAGAAAGCTGATGTAAATGCTCTTAAAAGAGTCAAAGAAAAATGAGAAATAAATTTTTTCTTTCTATATCCCTGTTATGTATAATAATAAAAAATAGTAGTGTAAACTTAAAAATCAGAATACTTTACAGGCTACGTTCTTTATTTTTTTTTGATGGGTACAGGCTAAGTACTTTATGACTTGATAGGAATAGTTTTTAATTAACAACAAGCTTTTGGTCTCATACAAACAATCAGGCTTTTGATTAACCTTGATGATGAATTGGACAAAAAAGAAGAAGATTAGTATCTAATGACTAATTAGATTGCAGTGCTTTCTTAATGAAATTTGTTTGTTTCAATTTGTCTCCGTTTTTTTTATTAAAGTTCGTAGTGATTGTTGTAGGGTCACAAATTGTTGGTCCAAGCCCAAAAATTTGTTTGGACGATGGTTTGGTGAGCCCAATACAATAAATTTGTAGAGAGTGGACTAAAGAGCTAGGTTTTAATGATTTACACTAATGGCTATTAAATATTTCAACGAAAAATAAGAGTAAACTATACGTAAAGCTTAATGAAATGGTTGTCCGAGGAGATAGGATATGAATCAACGCAATAGTTATGAACATTCATACAGCTCTTAGTGCTACAGTAATTCTTTCTTCCCTTTTTCTTTTTATTTTTTCTGATGATCCCTCACTCATGGGAGATCTTTTACATTATATAGGTCCTTTCAGGCCATCCTGATCATACACTTATTACCTATCTAAACTCTCACTTGAGTACATGTCCCATCAAGCATCTTCTTTTGTTATTTGAGTGGCGGTAGTTGAAAACAACACTGTTTAAGGGTCTTCTTCCCATAAATGCGGCCAAAAAAGTTTTTGCAGTGCATTTAATGCGGTGGTAGCAGCTTTTCTTTGAGATATTTCCGTATTATTATCACCTTTGTGAGTGCTTGAAGTTCGTCCTTCTTGTTGAAACTTCTTGGAGGGTCACTTTAAATCATCCCAACACTTGCTTGACCAACTTCATCCGGTCTGAGGACAACCTCCTCGGACTGTATTTCTCCATCCTCTCCTTGCATGGTTCTTTATTTTGAGGCTTCTCTTGATTATTTATTCTTCCTTGAACGTATCCATGAACAGGGCACAAGGCCCAATATACAAGTTTGGGCTTTTACCCCCACAATAGCCCCTCAAAATTTTAATTTTTCTCTCGCATCCGAGGAGAAAAAATGGGATTTTGATTTGCTTTAGAAATGGGGGTTAGAGATGTAAAAGTACTTGAGTTCACGCGTGTGGGAGCATAGATTTAGGCACTTCATTATTGCTACTGACATTTCGGAATTCACGAAGCGCCATTAATTGCTCCAGGCGGCGATTTGCCCTTTGCATTCAATGATGAAGAATTAATTCGACAACTGGTATTTTTCCTCAAGATTTGGGCAGGATAACTCCCACCCACTTTTCGCCTTCTATATAAAGTCCTGGGGGAATCATCTTTTGTTTACTTTGCAAATTCTCAAGCATTCCAACGATCTTCAGCATTTCAACACACAAAGCATTGAGTTACTAGGCTTTCTTTAGTCGTTTTTCAAGTAATCTTTGCAATTTTTCTCTTAAAATTTCAGGGGTCGTAACACACCTTAGTTTGTGTAAGTTTCAATTTACTTGAACCCTTCCTTTCTCCTCGGCCAGTCTTCTCGGCCTTCGAATTTTCATTTCTTCGCTTGTTGATTTTAGTTGCTCCCTTTTAGTCTCTAAAAGATGGGTAGGTTTGCGCACTTAGTGGACTCTCTTGCCAAGATAGAGGCTTTTAAGGAAAGATATCATATACCCCAGGGGATTGATTTACGCTACTGTCCCACAGAACGAATAGGAACTAACTGAGAGGAGGGAGAGGTTGTTATCCTCATGATAGCCTTTATAGAAGGGGGAATGACTCTCCCAATGGATACTGTAACTAGAGATTATCTCTTTAACCATAGGTTATGCCCCCACCAATGTGCACCTAACCTATTCAGAGTTTTGGGTAGTGTTGATGCTCTCAACGAGCACCTGGGTTTGCAGCTCACATGGCACGATGTGGTGCACATGTACGAGTGCCATTCCCAAAAAACCACTGAGTACTATCTTAAATCCCGCTCGGACGTGGTAAGGATGATTTCATGCCTACCCAGGTCAAAAAAGGGCATAAAAGATGATTATCTTATAGCTTCGGAGCGTGGCATGACGGCGTTCACTATCTCGTCCTAGTGGGAGAACCAGGTGGGATACCTTAGAATTAGGCTCCCTAGTGATAGACTTTAGCTCGATCCCCCAACCTCATCTTGTTTCCCTTCTTTTCAGTCTTTTAAGATTATGGCTTTTAATTGTTTAACCGACTTTTCTCTCGACTGTGTTCGCAGATAGAAGGCACGTAGCCCCCAGGCTGGAGAAAGTATATTATGTTTCAAAAACTCCAGCTCAGCACACGTGGAGTTTCTAAGACCAATGAAAATTTGACAAATTGATTAAAAATTACAGCTCACCAACTCAAGTTACATAAAACAAAAGACACAATTGCCTTCTAATTTTCCCCCATCCCGCCACTCCCACTCTACATCTCTGCCTTTTCCCCTTCTCTAAAATAAAAAATTTCATCACTCTCTCACTCTCTCTCTCTCTTTGTTTCTCACACAGCACTGAACCACATCAGTCACCACTCACTAGCACCTCCATCTTCCTTCTCTCAACTCAAAACCTTGACAGCCACTGCCTAGTATCACCGGTCATCATCAGTTTTGATGAGATCGACCTTTGTCTAGTCAGAAAATGCCCTCTCTCTCTGTTTCTCTTGCACCACTGTAGTTCACCAGTCACTAACACCTCCATCTTCCCTTTATCAACTCCAAACCTTGACAGCCGCTACCTAGCATCGCCGATCATCATCGGTCTCGTTGGAAAACGCCCGAAATCCCCGAAAGTTTTCGCGCCGCTTTCAACACTAACTTTGCAAGAAGGTTTCTCCTCACTCTTTTTCATTTTATTTTCTAAATTTTCTGTTTACATATGTGTCTTGTTTCTTATTTAAAAGGAGAACTTGTACTGTCTACTAAAATGCTTTAGTGAGGATGAATGCACTAATAATACAGTAAAAGGTTTTTTTTTTTTTTCAAAAAATTGTTCTTTTGGATTAGATTAAAAGTGGTCAGTATAATGTAGTTTTATAAGTAGAGAAATAAAGCTTCTTTCTTTGTTTATTAGTTGATTTAATGTATTTAATGGTTGTGCTTGATTTTCAGGTATTATTTATTTGTTAGATTTTTTTCTTTCTTTTTCAGCTATTCATGTTAAAGATGATTTCTTTTAAACGCATTTAAGTTTGCAATATGTGTTGGCTTACTTAGAATTTTCACAATTTTTTTCATTCCTTGTAATAGTTTTTTTTTTCATGGTGTAGGGATGGATGCAATGCTTTTGTTCTGTTGTTTTTGCTAAAGGAATTGATTTTAATATATAGTTTCGTACTAAGAGTCTCCTCTGAGGTATTTAATCTATCTTTTTGTCATTTTCTTAGATTAAGTCTTTGGTTGATTGATTATGGAAAATTATGATATTTTGATAATTGGTATAAAGCCCACTTGAGTTTCAATTTTAGAATGGCTGAGGACCATCAGGTGGCTAGCAGCAATTCTTTTTTTATGACTTTATGGTGATTTATGTATATTTATAGTCATCTTTTCATGATGTTCATTCAATATATCTTTTTTTCCATGATTAGGTTCAACTAGTCATGGATTTTTCAAAAAATGCTTTTCTTGCTGTTGGGGACAATGATAAAAGGGAAAAGATTGAAAATGTAACTTTGGGTGAATGTGATGAAATTAAAATTGGAATGCAAGTGAGGTCTGAAGAAGAAGCATATAACTTTTATAATGAGTATGCTTTAAAAAAAAAAGATTTAGCATTCAAAAAGCGGTTAAACGAGAGTATAATGGTGTTATTAGGCAACGAGAATTTGTGTGTTCAAAACAAGGTTTTAAAGAGCTTAAAGACCCTTCTAATGTTAAAAAGTATCATAATTTAGATGTAAGAACGGGTTGTCGTGCTAGGATCCGGTTTGATGTAAAAAATGATATTTGGAGTGTTTCACACTTTAATGACACACACAATCATGAATTTGCAACTCCAGAAGAAAGATGTAACTTGAGATCAGGAAGGAAGATGCTACCTGCTCATGGGAATATAATTAGCACAATGGTTAGTTCAGGTATAAAAGCAACAAAATCTCACTCATTTTTGTCAAAAGAACTTGGTGGTGCAAATAATGTTGGGTTCTCTAGGCGAGATTGTCATAATTTTGTGCAAACAAAAAGAAAAGAAATTATGGAAGCTGGTAATGGGCAAAGTATTATTAATCATTTCAAAGAAAAGCAAAGTGAAGATCCAATGTTTTTTTATTCAGTGCAAGTAGACCAAGATAATAGAATTGCAAATTTCTTTTGGAGAGATGGTAGATCAAAAGTAGATTATGACTCTTTTGGGGATGTTGTTATATTTGACACCACTTATCGAACCAATAAGTACAACTTAATCTGTGCACCATTTGTGGGAATCAATCATCATTGGAACAATGTTTTGTTTGGTTGTGCTTTTTTATCAGATGAGACAACTCAGTCATTTATTTGGTTGTTTGAGACTTTTTTGACTGCAATGGGAGGTCGACAACCGAAATCTATTTTTACAAATCAAGACCAAGCGATGGCAAATGCTATTAATATGGTTTTCAGTGAGTCTCGTCATCGACTTTGTTTATGGCATATTAGTAAAAATGCTCAAAAAAATCTTGTTGGAATCTATGGTGTTCCAGATTTCAATCAAAGATTTAATCATTGCTTATACGGTGGGTGTTCAAATGAAATGGAGTTTGAGTCAACTTGGAGCAAAATGATTGAGATGCATAATTTAAAGGACAATACATGGCTGGACAGGTTATACCAAATTCAAGAAAAATGGTGCCCAACTTTCAATCTCGATTTCTTTTCTGCAAAGATGAAGTCTACCCAAAGAAGTGAGAGTACAAATAGTGTTTTTCATCAAATTATGAAAACATCTATGCCTTTTATTGAAGTTATTAAATTTTATGAGGAAAATGCAGCACAAATGCGACAAGATGAAATAAATGAAGATTTTCGTTGTAAGAATGTTGCACCTGGGAAAGTTCATAAGCATGGGGGCATTTTAAGTCATGCTGCTAAAGTTTATACTCTTGCTTTGTTTGGAATGTTTGAAGAAGAGTTTAATTCAGGTATGGGATTGAATTGTGTTGAAACTAATCATTGTGAGGATAACTTTACATATTCACTAAGTAGTGGGGAGAGTAGAAGGATTCATATTGTGCATTTTAACTGAGCTAAATTAAGTATTTGTTGTGATTGCAAATTATTTGAGACTTTGGGGTTGTTATGTTGCTATGCTTTAAGGGTTTTTCTTGTGAATAATGTGAATAATATACCCGACAAATATATATCAAGTAGATGGACAAAAGATGCCAAAAAAGGGTTGTGTTGCTCTGTTGATTCATTTAAATCAAATGAGAAATCGACTCATGTATTGCGTATGAGCAACTTAAGTCTGTTGTGGTATAAATGTTGTGATAAGACTGCATTGACTGATCATGGGACCAAAATAGCAATGGATAGTCTAAGTGAGCTATTATGTAAGCTTGAAAAGAGTTCAGCAGATACAAATAAGGTGGAAGATGGTGGTAAAAAATGTCCTTAAGATCTCATACATGATGATGATGTGCAACCTTGCTTAGATGGTAAGAGACCAATCCTTGATCCGCCACATGTGAGAAAGAAAGGGATAACCAATTTTAGAAAAAAAAGTCAACTAGAAAAGAAGCAAAGAAAAAAGAAAGTGAAAGATGCAACCACTTCAAAAGCTCAAAAAACTATTTCTATGGCACATGGTAAGTACAAAACCAGCACTCAAGCTTTCTTTTTCTTATTTTTTGCTTGTTGAGTTTAACTATATGTTCTTACTTCATCTCTCTCTCTCTCCCTCTCTTTTTTTTTTTTAAGAAAATGTTCAATCATCATTTCTTCCCTCGGACCTGTGGTTAGTTCTACAACAATGCTTCAAGAAAATCATTTGAAAAAAAGGAACATAAGAAAAGTGAAAGATACAACCACTTCACAAGCTTCAGAAGCTATTTCTATGATACATGGTAAGTACAAAACTAGTATTTCAATTTTTATTTTTCTTATTTTTGCTTGTTGAGCTTAATCATTTGTTACTGTTTTTTTTTTTTTAATATATATATATATATATATATAGAAGATGTTCAAACATCATTCTTTCCCCCGGAAATGTTTGTTGCTTATCCCATGATTAACTCTACAAGAATGTTTCAAGAAAGTACCTCAATGTCACACTTGAATCAAGTACATTCTATAACCTTAAACTTTTTATGTAGAGGGGGAGAAGCTTTAATATGTGCTTTTTTTTATTTTTTTTACCCTAATATTGTTCTCTTTTTTTTAGGGCCCTACTAAAAATTTCTGAAGTATGAATTGATGGATCCTTGGAAATCAGTGAGCTGAAAGTCTCTGGGCATTGATGACCTTAAAGGCTGAGTCTTGAAAAATCAAATAAAATTAGAGAAGACTGGTGGAGGCTGGTTAAGAATCCTCCGATGGTAAAGTCAGTGGATTGAAGTAGAAAGGGAAAATACTTCTAAGACTTTACTTTTTTGTTAGAAAATGTCTGAATGAATTACCTCTTCGTAGAAAAATATTTATATAGTGCCCATGGAATGATTACTTGCTCTAATAACCGCTCATATTGTTGGGGAATTTAGCAAATTCAGAGGTAACTTCCATAATTCCCGTGGAAGTTATCTTGCTTGGACCGGTGTTTCATTGCGGTTAGTGGAGGCTTTGGTTCACTAGGTAAGGTTTGTATTTGTTAAGTCCAAAATGCTCGTCCGTCCATTGTTAGGGATAGACGAGGTCACGTCCGTCCTTTATTGAGGACGGACGAGGTTCTTGAGGACGATTTTGTCATGCGTCCTATCTCTCCATTGCTTTCCTTTGGACGGACCATATGGATGAATTTAGAGATGTTATATTTTACAGCATCATCATGAAGAAAAACTCTTTTGGATAATATTTTGGACAAATACAGCACAGCTCATGGACAGCATCTTTGGACAGTTTTTTGGACAACATTTTGGTTATTATTGCATAGTGGAGGAACCTCTTAGATAGTATATTTGACTTGAAAATTTTATAGATAACATAGCTGAAAATTTGGACAAGAGATTGCATAGCCAAACACTAATTATAGTTGTCATTTTGTAAAGTTTTTGTAACGAATGAAATTACTCAAACATGATAGATTTTGTATATGTTTGAGTAACTTCTAGTTAAAGACTAATTATATGCAAATGATAAAAGTTTTTAATGCAAGAGTACTTTTTATTCTTATATATTAGTTTCTATATGTGCATGGTGGTGGAATTGCAATGCTAGATTGTTGCAAGTGTTATATTGTTCCAATTAAGGGAATGATATAGTGAATGACAATATTTTGGTACTAGACTTTTGTTGTTGTTGTTATTTTGATAATATAGTGAATGGCAGGTGCTGGACTTTTTTTTGTTTTTTGTTTTCTTACAGGTTGGGGGGGGGGGGGGGGGGGAAGGGGATTTGTTTTTTATTATTCCAAAGGAGAATTGTACAAGTGTGTTTACAAGAAATATATTGATGGTGAAAAATGAGGATAATGGTGTTATTGTGATTACTGCTCTTGCTTGGGAATCTTGTTGACTTCGAAATTCCAAATTGGTTTAATAAATGGAAGCCAATGCCATATACCTTTATAAGAAGAAGTATCCTTTTAAAATGCAGTTTCAGTTATGTAACCATATTATCGTTGTAAGATATCACGTGAAATTTATTTGAGCTTCTCATAGCAGGTTTGCTGTTGACCTGATTAGTGGGATCAAGGCTTGATTGAGTTATAGCAAGTTTAGCATTGGAACAATTTTAGTCATTTTTATTGTCATATCTTTAAACCTTCATTTATTATTTCATATATCTCATTAATAGACATGTTCATTATTTATTTGAGATTGTTTTGTATATAAAAATAAGAGTTTTTATTTATTTATTTTTTTATACCAATAGAAAAACAACAGCAGCAAATTACAATAAAGTTAGGTGCACCCAACTGTGGTGTCCAAGATTTTTGGTTGTACATTGGGCTTATAATGACCCTAGGAACAAAAACAGCTTTACACACAAAATTTTGCTGTTGAAGGGCCACAATATCAGCAACTATAGTACTATCCTTCCAACCATTCGGACATTTCAAGTTACGAGCCTTCACTATACCTTTCCTACTAAACAGAAACAAAATTCTAACAAAACCAAAAGTTTTAGCTATCAACGCAACCTCCACTAGAGCTTCTTGTGTTGCTTCAACTGCTGTTGCTGCTGCACAACTTGCACCCCCCTTGAAAATGGTCAATCCTTGAGGGGTAGTAGCTCCAAATGCTAGACCTGATCAGCCACTTCTTCTTGCTTTGGCTCTTGAGATTTTGATAATCAAATCCCAATGCCTTCCCATGCTCTGACTGACAGAACTAGACCACCACCTAAAAAAGTTTTGAAAAAAAAAAGTCTCATTCAATTGCATATAAAGAAACAATGATTTTGTCAAAATGCATAATTGAGCACATTTAATATGATTAATTCTAGCATATGCAAATCTAACAAAATCTCCAAGTTGCATAGTTAGCAAGAATATATCCCAATGGAAATATTCCAAAGTGAGCATAGTATAATTAAAGTAGGAATCCATCTTTCAAATTCACTCAATATAATCTACCATTACCTATTACCATCAAAACCAAGTACAAAGCACATCTTAGCAATTCCATAAGTTGGAGTAATCCTCCACAGAGCTTTGTTTGGAAACTCAAGCAAAGAATTTAAAACACAGTCCCCTTATTTTCTCAAACTTTCTTAGTGATCAATTCCAAACTCGTACACAATTTGATTTAGTAACAGTATAAGCGACATACCAAAAACAATTAGCAAGGTTCCATAACAACAACTGGCGCCAATAATAAACATGACTGATGTTGATATAATCCAAAAGTATCAAACAAAATGTACCAAATTCCTCTTTATTTAAATCTAAGGCAATATAGACTTAGACTATATGCAAGTAACAAAGTACACAACAAGCAATATATGAACTAACTTCATCTTAGTGACCAGCATAAAGTTTGACTACGGTAGCATCATATATTACCTAGAAGGAACCATCAATGTTAATCTAGGCAGCCCAATCTTATTTTGTCCCTTTCTTTATTACTACAATAAAAATATAAAGATGAGAAATATGTACAACCCCAAAACAAGATTGTACTTACAGCTTCAATATAGGAAGAAAGAAAAATAACAATTTTAATCTAATCTAAAAGAACAATTTTTCGAGTAGTGCTAGTCAGTCACCACTTGCTAGCACCTCCATCTTCCCTCTATCATATTTGTATAATAATAAAAATTGCAAGGAATGTGTTGTACAAAATCATATTCCAAATTGTAACCAATTCAATGGTTCATAACTTCATATGAATGCAAAAAACTAATGGCCTTAGATTAATCATAATCACAGTTCACAAATCACAAGGCTTCCACAATTCCACCTAAGATGCAAACTTCAACCATGTCTTTATGTTATCCGCGTTCAAACTTTTGTTCCATTCCTTAACATACTTTAAATTCTATGCCCCTCTCACCATCTCTTAGATCCGAACAATTCTCAACCCAACCTTTCTCCTCTCCTTGGCCACACCTTGAACTGAAAGCATGGGAAGCAAGAACATCAAAGTTGAAGACACTGACAAAAAGTTACCACATTGGTTCTTCCTTATCGTCTCCATGCTCTACATTATCTACTCCACTAATTTCATCCTCACCAGTGAACAACATAAATGTCCCACCTCTTTAGGTTCCTCCATATAACAACACCTTCAAACGATCACCAACGCATCTTCCACCAATGAAAAAAAAAAACCCTTTTACTATATATTAGTGCATCTATACTCATTGAAGCATTTTATCAAACAGTACAAGTTTCCTTTCTACATAAGACTACATAAGAACTTATATGTCAATTTTTTTGGAAAAAAAAAAAAAATCAAGACACATATGTAAACAGAAAATTCATAAAATAAAATGAAAAAAAGTGAGGAGAAAACCTTCTTGCAAAGTCAGAAGTTGAAAGCAGTGAAGAAAACTTTGTGGTTGGAGACAACGGAGAGACAATTTTAGGCTTTTTTTTGACGAGACAAAGGTCAGTCTCGTCGGAACTGGTGATGATTGGCAATGCTAGGCAATGGTTGTCAAGGTTTGGAGTTGAGAGAGGGAAGATGGAGGTGCCGGTGTGGTATGGTGGTGCGAGAGAAATAGGGAGAGATGAGATTTGCAATTTTGGAGAATGGGAAATGGAAGAGTGGTGGGATACTGAAATTTGGTATTTTCAAAATTGTTTATGTCCAACAACGTAGCTCTGGCGATGATGCTAGGCAGTGGGCAATGGCTATCGAGGTTTGGAAGAGAGAGCAAAGATAGAAAATTTTGATTTTCAAAAAAAGTGGAAGTGTTGTTTTGAATAGGCGGGCTTTGAAAATTTAGAGTATTTGTGTTTTTTTTATTTTCAATAACCTTTGTTGATGAGCTCTAATTTTTAATCAATTTGTCAAATTTTCATTAGTCTTAGAAACTCCACATGTGTGCTGAGTTGGAGTTTCTGAAACACAATATACCTTCTCCCCAAGCTGAGCTTGACCAACGTTCAGGCCCTTAATTACCTGTTAAGATCCGAGATCTTTGTTAGCACAGACAGGCAATTACGGGCTGTACACTTAATATTGGATTTTAAGCCTATCTCGAACGCGTTCCTGGACGCCGACAACACCATAAGATTAGGTGATCCTCGGGTACATCGAATTGACGTGTCTCAGCCCAATTTCTTGGCACCAGATGATCTTCCACCTGTACCATTTCCGATCCCAGCGGGTGCTCCTTTGGTCGTCCCCCCAATTCAACAAGTTCCCTTTGGAGTAGCAGCAGCTGAAGAAGGTGTTGCCTCTTCTAGTTCCTCGCTTGAAGAGGAAATTGACAAATTCCAATTCGAAGAAGAGGAAATATAGAAGGTAGGAGCAATTGTAATATCGGAGGCTGAAGAAGAAGAACAGGATAGACATTCAAGTGTTTAGGCCCCCGGCACCTATGATTACTTACTTGGAGGACTCCTCAGACGAAGAGGCAGAAGAGATGGCCCCAAAAGCAGACAGCAAGAGTTTAAGGGAACTCCTGAAGGGGAGGAGCACGGCACCCACCCTTACAGAAGCCAAAAATTCCACACCTTTAGCAAATCTTCCTCCTCCTCCTCCTCAGCCTCCTGTTGACCCTGGGTTGAAGCCAATCCCAGAGCTAAGGAAGAAGAGGATGCATGAAGCTCTTAAAGAAGGTGAGGTTGGACCTTCGAAGGGGAACAAGCAACAGAAAGTAGTCAAAGACCAGCGAGGCAAAAGGTCCTCTTCTGTGGAGAGTCGAGATGAACTTCTTGCAGCTGAAGTGTGCTGACCACTGCGCACCTGGTCCCCTAAACTAGAGCTGGACGGTGCTCCCCTCCCTTGGGAAGCTTCAGTTAGGAATTATCAAGGGGGGAAGGCAGGTCTTATTGCTGAGGCCTTGGAACAGCCACTTCTCCTACCAAGAGATATGGAGGCTTACAGGAGCTTCAATCAACAAGAACTCTTCCTATCCTTTAAAAGGGACCTGGCCACGGTAAGCGATTTGTTCTGCTTCTCCAAGTAAAACGTTGATCATTTTTACTCATCTTTCTTCTTTGTTTTACACTAATTTTTCATTTTGCTATGTAGATTACCCAACAAGTTTACATGGCCAAAGAGTGGAATAGGGATGCCTACAATGAGGCCAAAATGGAGGCCCATAATCGATTCGAGGCAGAGAAAGCCTTGGGCAGCCTCAAGGAGGAACATGCTAAGCTTTCTTAGGAGTTGAAAGAGGCCATTCGGTAAAAGGATAGTGCTGATGCGAGCCTCAAGACTACAGAGAGGCAGGTCGAAGATCAACGCAAGCAATTGCATTTAACTGAAATCAATCTTGCTACCGAGAGGCAATTTGTGAAGGATTTTCGCGCTGGGCTTCAAAGAGTCAAGCAGGATGCTCAGTTGGCCAAGGAGGCAGCCGAGGCTAAAAAGCAGGTAGCATACAAGCTTGGGGTAGAGGAGACTCAAGTCAGACTTACAGAAGAACTTTCTGTGGTGTGCAGGGAATACTGTGATGTGTCTTGGGGTAAAGCCCTTGATGCCACAGGGGATCCTATAGATTCTGACTTGAGGCGACCTAAAAGCATCTATTACGACCCTAATATTCGTAAGCTCCCAGGTTCTGGCTCCTTTCACTTCGAGCGGGCTCCAGGGGCTTCCGAAAAGGCATTGGTGGACTAAGCCCCTCCTGGCCTTCTAGAAGTTTCTAAGGAGTCAACCCAAACTGGTGGCCAGGGACAGGGAGCCGAGGTTCCTCAGGACAAGGGCAAGGGCCATTACAAAAAGGAGAATCAAGACGTGGTTGACCCTTTTGGCTTCCAAGCGAAGCCTTAGATGTTTTTTTTTTTTTTTTAAGTGAATGTAAAATGTTCTCTTTCCTATCAATGAATGTATCTTTCTTTTGTTTTCAATATCTTCGCTGTACACACCATAAGGTTTATTGTTATTGCAGATATGTTGCCACTTTAACTTGAGCAGAATCAACAATAATACCTTGCTAATGACGCAGACAACTTAATTGAATACTGGTAAAAATTAGGTTGTATATAATAATCAGTAATGGACTTAGTAAACGGTGAAAGATAGAGGTACCTTTTGTGTTCTTTGACACTTAAGTAAATACTTAAGTATCTTAGCTAACTCATATCATCTGGTCCGAGGACTTCAGGCATGGTTGAGTTGAAGTTTAAACACTTAGGAAAAATGTCGTGGAGTATTAACTGACTCATATCATCTGGTCCAAGGACTACAGTCATGATTGAGTTCAAGTTTAAACACTTAGAAAAATAGTGTTAACTGACTCATATCATCTGGTCCGAGAACTACAGGCATAATTGAGTTGAAGTTTAAACACTTAGGAAAAATGTCGTGGAGTGTTAACTGACTCATATCATCTGATCCAAGGACTACAGGCATGATTGAGTTGAAGTTTAAACACTTAGAAAAAATGTCGTGGAGTGTTAACTGACTCATATCATCTAATCCGAGGACTACAAACATAAAGACTTTATACCCAAAATGTATATATATATATATATTGATTTATAATAATACCTTGTCAGGTTATTTACATTCCACGGTCGTGGTATCACATGCTCATCCAGGTCTTCTAGAAAATAGGCCCCGATGCCAGCCCATGTGGTAATGCGATACGGCCCTCCCCAGTTAGGTTCTAATTTTCCCCATGCTGGGTTCTTTGTAATGCCCAAAACTTTTCTCAATACTAAATCATCGGGAGACAGTGGTCTTAGCTTCACGTTAGCGTCATAGCCTCGTTTGAGCTTGTGTTGATAATATGCCAATTGGACCATTACATTCTCCCTCTTTTCTTCAATCAAGTCTAAGCTTTTCTCCAGCAAATCATTATTCACGCTCAGATCGAAGGAGCTAGTTCTTAAGGTTGGGAGACCAGTTTCTAAAGGAATGACAGCCTCAGCACCGTAAGTCATTGAGAAGTGAGTTTCCCCAGTAGACCTGCGAGGAGTGGTTCGATACGTCCAAAGGACATGTGGCAATTCTTCCACCCATTTTCCCTTTGCGTCGTCCAGTCGCTTTTTTAGTCCGTTCACGATGACCTTGTTAACAACCTCTGCTTGTCCATTCCCTTGGGGGTAGGTAGGAGTACAATATCTGTTTGTAATTCCTAGCTCACAGCAATATCGTCTAAACGCTTTGCTATCAAACTAGAGGCCGTTGTCCGAGATGAGGGTATGAGGGACTCCAAACTGAGTAATTATGTTTTTCCACATGAATCTCTTGGCATCTACATCTCTGATATTTGCCAGGGGCTCGACTTCGACCTATTCGGTGAAGTAGTCCGTGCTGACCAGCAGATATCTCTTGTTTCCTACTGTCGTGAGAAAAGGGCCCACAATGTCCAAGCCCTACTAGGCGAAGGGCTATGGGTTGGACAGTGGATTGAGGACTCCTCCTGGTTGATGTATATTTGGGGCGAATCGTTGGCACTAATCACATTTTTTCACATACTCCTGGGCTTCTCTCTGCATGTTAGGCCACCAATAGCCTTAGGTGATGGCTCTATGTGCCAGGGATTTTCCCCCTGTATGGCTTCCGCAAATTCCCTTATGTAGCTCCTCCGGAAGCACCTCAGTTACTTCAGGATGCACACATAATAGATATGATCCTGAGAAGGAACGTTTGTATAGTTTTTGGTCCTCGGACAGCCAAAACCGTGCAGTCTTCCTTCGTACCTTGTCAACTTCAGACCTTTCTTCTGGTAAAGTGTCCTTTTGCAAGAACAGCACCACCGGGTCCATCCAACTGGGCCCAAATCTTACTTGGTGAACCTGGACTGCTCCTCATCATGACTCTCGATGTCCGCACAAATATTCTACAAGGATAACCCGAGGAAGGCCTTGAGCAGAGGAGGTCGCCAGGGTGGCTAGAGAGTCAGCGTGAGCGTTGCCGCTTCTGGGGATGTGCGATAAACTAAAAGGTTCGAACTCTGGTTGCAGGTGTTTGACCTGCCTCAAGTATTCCTACATTCTTTCATCCTTCGCTTAGAATTCTCCCCTCACCTAGCTGACCACCAACCTTGAATCCAAGAACATTTCTATTACCTTTCCCCCCATTTTTCTAACCATAACCATCCCCATCAATAGAGCCTCATATTTAACCTCGTTATTTGTCGCTGCGAAATCCAATCGCAATGATTTTTCAATGGTGACCTTTTACGGAGATACAAGCACTAGCCCCACGCCAGAGCCCTTATGATTCATTTCGCCATCAACGTATACTTCCCAGGATGAAGGACCTTGCTGTGAGATCAAGTCAACTGATTTTCCATCCATGTTCGATGCTGTTATTACTTCTTCTAGTGGGGGCTCTGTGAATTTAGCCACCAGGTCTGCCAGGACTTGGCCCTTGACCGAGGTGCGGGGCATATATTTAATATCAAAAGCCCTTAGAATTGTTCCCCATTTGGCGATCCTCCCCGTGTAGTCGGCATTCCTGAGTATAGGTTTAAGTGGAAGTTGTGTGAGAACGACGACTGTATGTGCTTGGAAATACTGGGGTAACTTTCTTGTACTGTGCACCACGGCCAAGATGGCTTTCTCCAAAGGTAGATATCGCACCTCGGCCTCATGCAGTGACCTGTTCACATAATAAACTGGCCGTTGCATGCCATTATCAACTCGTATCAACACTAGACTCATAGTGTGAAGGGCCACAACGATATAGGCAAAATGGACTTCATCCTTTTCGGGGCTGGACATAATGGGAGGCCGAGAGAGGTAGTCTTTAAGTTGCTAGAAGGCCGAGGCACATTCCTCGGTCCATTCAAACCCCTTCCACTTATGCAACAGCTGGAAGAATGGTCAGCACCTATCTGCTGATCTGGAAATAAAACGATTCAAAGCCGCAGTCATTTCGGTCAACTTCTGAACTTCTTTGGGATTCTGAGGAGGCCGCAAGTTGTTAATTGCCTTGATTTGGTCGGGATTTACCTTAATTCCCTTATAGGTGACCATGTAGCCAAGAAACTTGCCCGATCCCACACCAAATGAGCACTTGGAAGCGTTTAAGCGCAACTTGTGTTTTCTGAGGACTTTAAAAACATCTCTGAGATCCCCAATATGCTCAGATATGACCTTGCTCTTCACCACCATGTCATCAGTATAAACTTTCATGCTCTTACCCAACTGAGGCTCAAACATCCTCGTCATCATCCTCTAATAGGTAGCTTCTACATTCTTTAGACCGAATGGCATCATCTTGTAGTGGTAGTTTCCAATGGGGGTGACAAAAGCAGTCTTTTCCTGATCATCCAAGGCTAGTGGTATTTGATGATACCCTTGAAAAGCATCTAGGAAACTCATCCGAGAATGGCCGATAGTAGCATCAACCAGCTAATCTATCTTGAGCATAGGGAATGGATCTTTTGGATTGGATAGGCCTTATTCAAATCTGTGAAGTCTACATACATTCGCCACTTTCCGCTCTTCTTCTTCAACATCACAGTGTTAGCCAACCATTCAGGATAGAATACTTCCTTAATTGCTCCGGCTCGTTTGAGTTTTGTCATTTTTTCTCTGACAGCGTCTGCATGTTCCTTGGATGGGTGTCGGAGCGGTTGCTTTTTACGAATGATGGCCGGGTTAATGTTTAGGTGATGGCAAATGAACCCTGGATTCACTCCTGAGGCCTCAATGGAGTTTCATACAAACACGTCAATGTTTGTTCTGAGGAATTCTATCAGCTCTTCCTTCTCTTAAGGAGGCAATAGGGATCTGACCTGAAAGAACCTTTCTGGATCATCACCAATAACGACTTTTGTTAATCCTTCACATTTTACTCCCTCGGCTAAGCCCTCGGTATTCAGCACTGAAGATTTTAACTGTTATAAGTCCTTTTCATTATGGGCCGAGGACTCGGCTTCAGGTTTATACCGGATGGCGGCCACCAAACATTGTCTGGCCACCGATTGGTCTCCTAAGATCTCCTTAACTTGTCATTCAGACGGGTATTTGACCTTCTGGTGAAGAGTGGAAGAAACAGCCCTTAGTGTATGAAGCCAAGGCCTGACCACGATTGCGGTGTAGGGCGAGTATGCGTCCACCACGATAAAATCTACTTCCACTACTTCTGGGCCAGTTTGCACAGGTGGCCTGATTTGGCCTTTCGGGATGACCACCTTCCCATCGAAACTTATCAAGGGGGAGCTATAGAGTGTTAGGTCCTCAGGTGTTAAGTTTAGCCCCTTATAAAGGACTGGGTACATTATTTCAGCACCATTACCTTGGTCCACCATTGTTCTCTTTACATCATACCCCCCTATCCTAAAGGTGATCACTAGAGCATCATTATGGGATTGGATAGTTCCGATTTTGTCTTCGTCTGAGAAGCCCAATACTGGTTGAATTTCCATTTTAGCCCTCTTCAGGTCTTTGTTAACATCTTCGGAGGGCAGCTGAGCAACGGATAGTATTTTGGACGGGCAAGACCCAGTTCTTCCTGGTGCGGCAAAGATAACATTTATTGTGCCCAAGGGGGGTCTTAAGGAATCATCTCTTTAGGATCCTGTGTTTGCCTGGCTCCCCTAACCATGGGCACAGTGCAAGAATTGCTTTAACATGCCCTCATTGACAAGTTGGTCCAGGTGGTCCCATAGACTCCTGTAGTCCTCTGTGGTATGTCTATGATCCTGGTGATATTGGCAATAGAGGTTGTGGTTACGCCTTTTAGGGTTTCCCACCATTTTGTTTGGTCTTTTGAAGAAGGGCTCATTCTTGATCTTCTCTAAGACTTGATGCACCGATTCTCGGAACACGGCGTTGACTATCTGAAGATTTGCCGACCTTGGCTGTCCAACCAGATCTCTCCGCGGCCTATTGTTGTTGTGCTAATCCGACCTGAAATCTCTCCTCTCTTAAGAGATAACCTTATCCTTTTTCCCTTACCCTGCTGTTGGTTTTCCTCGACTCTTTTATACTTGTCAATCCTGTTCATCAGTTGACGTACACTGGTAACAGGCTTACCCATCAGAAACTTCCTCAGACCGTGTTCAATTGGGAGGCCGAGCTTAAAGGAGCTGATGGCTACTTCGTCGAAATCACCATCCATCTCATTGAACATCTCCAGTATCTATCTGAATATGTTTTCAGAGTTTCACCCTCTCGCATGCTTAAGGACAGTAGGAAGGCCAATGATTGAGGAACCCTGCGACATGTAACAAAACGAGAACCAAATGCCTGAGTGAGCTCTTGGAAAGAACTTATAGAGTCTACCTTTAGGCTATCGAATCATCTCATAGTGACTGGTCCTAGTCTGGATAGGAAGACTTTGCACATCAAGGCTTCATCCCTAGAATGGACAGCCATCCTTTGGTTGAAGTGACTCACGTGCTTCACAGGGTCTGTTCGGCCATTATAGATGGTGAACACCGGCTGGTGGAAGCGTCGAAGGAGCCTTGCATCTTCGATGTTACGCGTGAAAGGCGATCTGGAGATTTGTTTCAGAGCCCTACTCATAGCGTCATTTCCTACGCCTTGACATGATGGGCTCTACACCTACCGTTGACGATGACGCTCCTTTTCATAGGTGAAGGATTTGCTGGGTGGGGTTCGAGACCTCCGCCTGTAATCAGCGTCTCTTTCGTCATCAGAGGAAAGGTCCGAATCCTCAGAGGCCTTTCTCCTCTTTGCATGACGTAACTCTCTTTTTAACTGTTCAATTTCTAGCTGCATGTTCTTGTTGTTATTTGCATGGGAGATATGGTCCCCCTTTCGAGATTGACTCCGGTCAGTGTGTGCGGTGTGGAAACTTCCTTCGCGGTCACCTCTCCGCTCAAGGTTGAGGAAGGGGTTATCGCGTTTAGAACCCCTCGACTCTACTTGTTGTGGATCTGGTTCTGCCATAGTTAGCTGTTATACTCACTATCACTCAAGCCTTTCCCACAGATGACGCCAATTGCAGGGTCACAAATTGTTGGCCCAGGCCCAAAAATTTGTTTGGACGATGGTTTGGTGAGCCCAATACAATAAATTTGTACAGAGTGGGCTTAAGAGCTAGGTTTTAATGATTTACACTAATGACTAGTAAATATTTCAACGATAAACAAGAGTAAACTACATGTAAGGCTTAATGAAATGGTTTTCCGAGGAGATAGGATATGAATCAACGCAGTAGTTATGAACGTTCATACAGCTCTTAGTGCTACAGTAATTCTTTCTTCCCTTTTTCTTTCTATTTTTTTTGATGATCCCTCACTCATGGGAGATCTTTTACATTATATAGGTCCTTTCAGGCCATCCTGATA
Organism: Quercus gilva; assembly: GCA_023621385.1. NCBI lineage: Eukaryota > Viridiplantae > Streptophyta > Magnoliopsida > Fagales > Fagaceae > Quercus > Quercus gilva. The sequence continues at coordinate 29,054,955 of CM042482.1, read as the reverse complement.
ATACACTTGTTACCCATCTAAACCCTCACTTGAGTACATGTCCCATCAAGCATCTTCTTTTGTTATCTAAGTGACGGTAGCTGAAAACTACACTGTTCAGGGGTCTTCTCCCCATAAATGTGGCCAAAAAAGTTACTGCAATGCATTTAATGCGGTGGTAGCAGCTTTTCTTTGAGATATTTCCGTATTATTTATTCTTCCTCGGGCGTATCCACAAACAGGGCCCAAGGCCCAGTCTACAAGTTTGGGCTTTTACCCCTACAATTGTTATTATGATTTCATTAGATTGATTTTATTTGCATTTGGGATTTGTGTTTTGGGTTTATTATTTTGAAAATGGATCTCATATTTGTGCTTAGGTCTTTAGTAGTTAATTGGAATGAACTGGATGAAAAGTTTTTTTTTTTAATTGGAAAAGGGATACATAAGCAAACAAAAAAGGCATTACAACAGAGAAAGGAAAGAACAAGAGCTACAACCAAAACAAAACACTATCTTTCTGGATGAGATGTTGCACCATAGGCGGGCAAACCCCTTTCCAACATTGAGAAGCTTCATTCCTTTTGGCAGATTGTGCGAGCTCGTGTGCAACTCTGTTGTAATCCCATTTCAAATGCTTTAACTCCCAACTCTTAAAGGACTTAAGGAGACCAATGATTCCAAGATACAAGTGGCCCAATCCTCCATCAAATTCACTAGCAGCAATACTTTGAACTGCTAATAGAGCCTCAGTTTCAATGATTATCTGCGCTAACCCCATTTCCCGAGCAAGAAGGATGCCACATTCAACTGCTAAAGTTCTAGTTTCTAAAACTGAAAACTGACCTGGAAGGTAATTTGTGCAAGCAGCAACTATCATTCCTTTGTAGTCTCTAATAATTACCCCCACACTTGAATTCCTTCCATTTTCTGAGGTAGCTCTGTCCACATTTATTTTAAATACTCCAGCAGGAGGGGGACCCCAACTACTGCTATCACAGGTCTTATCTTGGCCAAAAAATGAAGAGGCTTCTTTGTAATCTTGAAGGTACCTTTTAGCAAAATTCCATATCTGATTGGGAAGTTGGCAGACTGATTCATGCACCACCTGGTTTCGATTATACCATATTGACCATGTCGTGACAAAAAAAGCCTCAAGATCCATAGCTATCCCTTGTGCCAGAATTTCCAACGCTACATCAGAAAAATCCCACTGATTTGATGGAATATCTATTAGACACTCCCCGCCAACAATTCCAAACTTTCTTGGCAATCTCACATCTCAACAAGGAGTGAGTTATTGATTCAGGTTCTTTTTCACAGCATGGGCAAAGCTCACTCGTATTAATTCCCATCTTTTTAAAGTTCTCAACAGTTGGCAGTCCATTCAAACATGCCCTCCATCCAAAAATTCTGATCTTTGAAGGGATTTTTAAGTGCCAAATTCTTTTCAATAAAGGAGCTCTACAATCCCCTGAAGAGCATTCCTTATCGACCTTCCCTTCGCACAGATTAAGGCCAATGTAATATGCGCTTTTCACTGTAAACTCCCCCTTTTTATTTCCAACCCAAATGATCTTATCTTTAAGCAAGTTGTAACTCAGGGGAATGTTGAGGATTGTGGTTGCTTCAAAAGGTAGAAACAATGTTCTAACTAAATCTGCCTTCCACCCTCTTTTATCTTTATCAATGAGATTAGAGACCATAGGGAAGCCATCAAAAGGCCGAGGTGGAGAGATTACTTTGTAAGTTGTGGGAGTAGGCATCCATTTATCCTCCCATATGTGAATCAAATTCCCATTTCCAACTTGCCATCGGGTTCCTCTCCTTATCACTTCAAGCCTATTCTTAATACTTCTCCACGTGTATGAGGGGTTTGATCCAAGCTTTGCTTTGAGAACATCCCCGTGGGGATAGTAGCGTGCTTTATAAATCTGAGCAACTAAGGAGTCTGGATTTGTTAACAGCCTCCAGCCCTGCTTTGCTAACATAGCCAAATTGGAGGCTTGAAGGTCTCTAAACCCCATACCACCCCTATTCTTTGAATTGCAAAGCTTCCTCCAACTAATCCATGCAATTTTTTACTCTTGTTGGCACTGCCCCCACCAGAATCTTCGCATCATCCCTTCCATCTCATCACAAAGACATTTCGGTAGTTGAAAACAGCTCATTTTATAAGTCAGAATTGCTTGGGCAACCGCTTTGATGAGAATTTCCCTACCACCCATCGAGAGCATTTTTTCCTTCCATCCAACCAACTTTTTCCCTACTTGCTCTTTAATTGCTGCAAAAACTTCCGTTTTAGACTTACCAATGATAATGGAAAGACCAAGGTATTTGCCATGCCGAGGGTTCTGGATGAAAAGTTGGATAATACCTGTACTTGATCTTTAATTGGTTTGAGTTGGATAATGGAACTTTGTTCTTTCTTTCTCTTTGTTCTTTTTTTTCTTTCAAATATTTATTTATTTATCAAGTTTGTTCTTTTTCAATGCTTTTGTCCATGTGTTCTTTTTCAATGCTTTAGTTGTTTATTAATATGGCAGTCTAATGGATATCTCTATTTGGCATTTGCATAAAGTTTAAGGATTAAATTGATTAAGATAAAAGTTTAGAGGTTGTAAAAGCTACTAACCCAAAATTCAACGGATGTCTTAGTATTTTTTCCAATAAGAACTATTTGACACATACCCTCCGTTTGTTTCAATGTAAAATATTTTCATTTTACAGTGTTGGGTTTGTACTTGAAAATTCATTTGCAAGTGTTAAAAAAAAAAAAAAAAATCAATTAGAAACAACCAAACTCAAAATTCTCATCATCCTAAGTTGAAATTATCAAATTTTAATAAGAAACACAACCATGAATCAAACCACCCAAACTCATATTAGCTATATATAAAAAAAAAAAAAAATATATATATATATATATATACAGATTTGCAACCCAAAAAAAAAAAAAAAAACCCAAATTTGCATGACACAGGTGGAGATCTACAGAATTTTTGTATGACAAGGCCTAGCAATAGAGATTTGTACAAAACATACCCAGATCTACAGGGCTTAGGAAGAAAAAAAGAAAAAGAAAAAGAAAAGAAACATCAGCAAGCACAAATTGCAATTTCGGTGCTTGACTTGCAGTGGAGAGATGCCATCTTTGGCGTTGAAGATTGTGTTGCTAGTGGGTGCTCTCCCGTCAGGCTTGGGAGAGAGTTAGGAGCGGCTAGTCTATTGTTGTGATCTCTACATGTGAGAGATTGTAAAATGTATTACCAAAATTTCAAGCGTAAAAATTTTACTTCTTTTTGCCTTAATTTTACAGTTTGATTGGAAAATATTTTATAGTTGACAAATTTTACAACAAAACAAACATGGTAAAATATGTAAAATATTTTCTTGAAAATATTTTATTTTGAAACAAATATATCATCCACGATTATAACTGTTATTATTTTAATAATTAATAAATTAATATATAAATTAATTTTTTTTATAGTGACAAACTCACAATTTAGTCTAGAAAATTTATGTAGTAAAATTTATAGTATTGTTCGCACTTAACATTACTCTTATATTACCAAAAGTCTATTCTCTAGAAAAAGGAAAGAAAAAAAAAGAAGAAGTCAAAAGTCTTATAGTTTAATTGATCGACACATTGTAGTATTTCCAAAGGAGATATTAAGAGTTCAAATCTCATGATCACCTATTGTAAGTTGTAACTATCAAATTATAAAAAATAGATTTTAGTATTACTCTCAAACTTTTTTAGTTAAAAATCTTTGAATTTAATTGATAATATTTTTTTCATAAGAACGAGGAGTAGAAGAATCAAGGGGATGTGGATCAAGGGATATATGAGGAGAATAGGTGTGGCGTCGAGCTTTGCTGCTGAGTGCTGGGCCTTGAGGGACGGGCTACTACTTGCAATTCAATTGGGCATCAAATTTTTAGCTGTTGAACTTGATGCTTTTACGATTGCTAAACTTGTACCTGACTGTTCAACAACAAATAAATCATACTCCCCTATTCTACATGATTGCAGGTTCCTCCTGAGGCAGTTTCATCGCTTCAAGGTCAGCCATACCTTTAGAGAGGCGAACCGTTGTGCTGACTTTCTTGCTCGTGCTAGCTGCTCACTGGATGAGGATTTTGTTGTATTAGATTTACCATCTAGTGATGTATTATGTAATATGTTAAGTTCAGATGCTACTAGTCTGTACTCTTTTAGGCTCACAGCCACGACTTCGCCATTTATGACTTCTTAGTTTAATATATATATCCCTCTTAACCAAAAAAAAAAAAAAAAATGAAGTGATTGAATTACTATACATGGACGTGTGTACCATTTAAAATTTTATTTTATTATTTTATTTACTTTATGAAAACAATTTGTTGAATTGTTTTTTATTTTTTCTAAATTTTAACTAAATTCGAGGATTAAAAAAAATATATTTAAGTCACTCCAGGGAGTGGACCTCCTACAAGGGTGTGAATCTAAGAAATGTTATGTCAGTAACATTTTCATAATAAATTTTAAATGACAGGTTGTTATTGTCTATTACTAGTGGGTAAAAGTAATTTAGTGGTCAAATAAAAAAAAAAAAAAGTAATTTAGAGGTGGGTTGAAATTAAAATTTAGAATTAATAACAACTTATTATTTATAATTTGTTGTGAAAGTACTGTGAAAACGTAGTTGATAATTCTTCAAAAATCAGTGGGTTGAAACTTTCGGGCGCTAACGATCAATAGGGCACTAGCGAATATTGAAAAAACAAAGAAAGATCAGAGGAGACCGGTGGAGGCCGGCTAAAAAACCTCCAATGGCAAAGTCAGTATGTTGTGTAATTCCAAGTATGTTGGAAAAAGGAACTGCCCCTCTTACCTTCGTGTAGAGTGCTTATATAGTGTTTACAAGCGGTTATTTCTTTGATGTAACTTCCCCCGTTGTTGCGGAGTCCAAAAAGCTTGGAGATAACTTCGATAACTGCCATGGAAGTTATATTGCTTGGCTTTATTTTCTGTAACCGTTGCTGACAATGATTCGCCATGAAAAGTCATGACTTTACCCAGGACGAGATTTCTCAAGACGTGCTTTTCAGGACTATCTTTCCAAGGACAAGCATCTTAATGCGCGTGTTATGTTATATGGACGAGCTTCATGGACGAACTTGGAGAGTTGTTGTCCTATCAGTTGCCCCCTTGTCCTTGGGTCGTCCAAAGAGATGTAGGACGTGTGTGTCAACTGTAGGTTGGTGTGCCACGTGTCATGAGTTCATTAGTGAAAAATCACGTCGAATGATCTAACCGAGGAGCATGCCACGTGTTAGTTGTTGATTGGTCATGTTGCTTCGGGTGCTAGGGTTTGTTTCCTATAAAGAGTGGAATACCTTCGTTACCTTCCTCATTTCTGAAATTTCCCTTTTCATCCTTTCTCGTCCTAGATCTTCATCTAGAAGCTTCTTGCGTCTATAGCTTTCCTTCGTCCTAGATCCAGGTATTCTTCTTATCTTCGTCCCTAGTTTTTTTAAGATGGCTGAGGTTGTACTTTCCTCGTCTAGTGATAGTGTGGATAAGGCTATAAACGAGTACAATGACGAGAGTAGTTACTATAGTTCCAGTAGTACTAGTGATAGTAGTGGGGGGAATAGCACGGACGAGGAGTACGTCTCTGGAGTCCCTGGACTTCCTGTGGAAGTTGTACAGGAACAGCTTAGGAAGGCCTCAAGGTCTCAGGCTAGTACCTCGTCCACTGCCCCTCCTTCTGGTCCTTTGGACGAGGAGGAGGTCACGGTTTATAGTTGTGCAGTAGATATTCCTTCTAGAACAGACGAGCAAAGACTTAAAAATCTTAGGGAGTGGTACCAAATCCCGGACGAGGTTAACCTTAGGGTGCCCGTCCGAGGAGAATGGTGTTGCAACCCTCATTTTGGGATAGGCGTCTCTGAGGCTTATCTTTTGGGGGGTTTGAGATTTCCTTTAAATGCCTTTACTAGAGAGTTGTTGATTAAATTAGGTTTAGGAGTATGTCAATTTAACCCCAATGCGTGGAGATTAATCATCTCTATACAAATTTTGTGGAGGGAAGTATTCGGAAGGAACCGTCCTCTTACTGTGGACGAGTTCCTTTATTGTTATAAACCTTCAGAAATACACCAATCCCTTGGCTTTCATCAATTCACAGCCAAGGGTAGAGACTGTAGATTGATAAGGTCCCTAGCCTTGTCTGACAGAAAATGGAAGACGGAGTTTTTCTTCGTCTCCGGCTTCTGGGCTGGGAATCTTGTGGACGTTGGCCGGGACACGTTTGGTCGTTACACTGGGGACCTAGGGAACCTTCGTCCTGAGGGTAAGTTGCTACCCTTTTTCTTTTCTCTTTTTTTATTTTATTTTATTTTATTTTATTTTTTTTATATATATATTCACGACTAAGTTTTTACTTGTTTCATTTCAGCCGTTAAATGACCTTCTTTGAGTAAATTCCATCGTGACCACGTCCACAGGGCTCGTCTACACGCGGATAGGGACTTCCATTCCTTGGCCATGCTTAGACGACTTGCCAAGTGGGGATTAGGCCCTAACCCGTCTAACGAAGCAATTGCACACGAAGTTACAGTAAGGAGAAGTAAGTCTTAGGTTCCAAGCATCCTTTATATTGTTTACTTTGTTTTAATTCTAAAAGCACTACTTCCTCTTTCCATTCCTCCATTTTTTTTTTTTTTAGGAATGGCAACAATGAAAGGAAATAAGGGAAAGAAGGCAGCTGCTGAGGGGGATTATCCTGAGATTGAATCTCAGGTTCGTCTTGTGACTGGGGAGAAGAGGAAGACTTTGTCTAAGAACTTGGCTTTGGGAAATCTCCCCAGTCGAAGAGGCAAAAAGGCTAAGTATAGCTCGTCCCAGGTAGTCAAGCCTACCCTTCCTTCGTCCCACCAGCCTGTACAAGTAGTTGATGTAGACTCGTCCATTCCAACTGAGATCACTCCGTCCAAGACTATTCCGTCTAAAACTGTGTCAACCTCGTCTCAACCTCGAACGGTCCCTTCAAATATCATTGAAAATGAGGATTTGGCCTGGGAACGTTTCAAGAATGCTGTTACTGACGAAGATATAAACATCTGCTATGATATGTCCCTTAAGGATTTTGAACACTCTGGTGTTCATGACCTTTTCAAGGTAATATCTATATTTCGTCTTGACAAAAGATTTCATTCTCCTTCTGTCTCTTTTTTTTTTTTTAACTTTTATTTGTTGTTGTTTCCTTTTTTTTTTTTAACAAGGCATGTCAAAGTTTATAGCTGCGTCTAGACAGGCCACAGGGTTGGACAAGACGAGGATCCTTTTAGAGACGATGATTCAGGAGTTGAAGGACGAGGCTAAGCAATGGGCTGAAGTGGCTGTCAAAACCACGGACGAGGTGAAGGAGTTGAAAACTTTGGTTGAGGGGTTGAAAGCCAGTGCTGCGGAGAAAGACGCTCGTCTTGAGGACCTGCAGAAAAAGAATGATGAATATGGCATTCTCCTCTCCAAAGCGAAGGAAGACGCAGTGGCTGAATTTAAAGTGTCCAAACAATATACTGATGTTTTGGACACCAATTATGCTGCTGGGTTTGAAGATTTTAGAATGGAGGCTATGGAAAAGTACCCTAGCGTAGACTTTAGCACTATTGTACTTAATCTGAATGTTGCTGCCACTAGTTCTCTCCTTCAGACTGACTCTGAGGATGTTAATGTGGAAGACGATGCTACAACCCTGCCTGCTGAGGACGCCTCCAATGTTGATGCTCCTTCCACTTAAGGAAAATTTTTTTTATGTATTTTTTTATGTGTTTTCATTTGGTCCGTTTCATGACCTTTTTATGTAATTCTAATACATTTGCCTCGTCCATGGCTTTTAGGACAAGGTATTAAAACAATCATCTGCTTACTTAACAAGGGCTTTTGGATGTTGGATGTCTGCCCTTTAGTCAATAAATGGATGCTTGTTATGTTTCTTTTGTATATGCATGGATGAGATTTTTCATTTTCATGTACAAGATTTCGTGCCTAACTCGTCCATATTTTATATATATTTCTACAATGAAGGATGGTGAAAATCAGCATTACCCGTCCTTAAACTTGGCTGATTTATATGTTTAATGAAGATAAGGCCTTGCATTTTACTCGTCCATGGACTGAATTGTTTTAGTAAATTCCTTAATGAGTTCAATACACACCCATACATTTCTTCGTCCATGGTTTAACATGCACTCATCTATGCATTTTCTTGTCCATGGACTGGATATATATATTCTGCTTTATTTCGTTCGTTGTATGGACAAGTTTGCCTTGGGGCTTTATTGTAATTAGCTTTAAACATTGGCTTTACTTTGTCCTTTGATTTGGACGAGTATGCCTTCTGTTGCTTTCCCTTGGGAAAACTTGTCATTACATCTCCGCGTCTAGAGAATTGTCTCATCTTAAGTTTTCCAACCTTTTCAGGGGTAAATTTGAACAAATGTAGTATGGAAATCAGTGAGTTACACAACATTATGTACATTACACAAATATTGTTCATCACATAAATATTGTTCATAGACGAGGCATGCGCCTTAGAGGCTAATGCCTTTATTAAAACAACACAAACCATAACATCGTCCTTAAGTTTAACATAATAATAAAACCACACTAAAAATATTTAAATAAACAAGTGCAATCTCTGAGCTCGTCTAGAATCATGCTCTCTAGGCTGGCATTCTACTAATAGTACTTCCTCAAATGCTCCACATTCCAAGGATGCTCCAACTTCCTCCCATCAAGAGCTTCTAAGTAATAGGATCCTTGTCTTTTGCAGTTGACAACTCTGTAAGGGCCTTCCCAATTTGGTCCCAACTTCCCATGAACTGGGTTCTTTGTTGCTAAGGAAACCCTTTTTAGGACGAGGTCTCCTATGTTGAATCATCTTGGCTTTACCATTGCGTCATACCGCCTAGCCATAAGGTTTTTATACCTTGCCATCCTTTGCTCAGCGTCCGTCCTTACCTCGTCTATTAAATCAAGGTTCAAACGAAGTTGCTTCTCATTAGCTTCTTCCTGATAGGTTGTTACCCTATGATTAGCCATGTACACTTTCACAGGTATGGCTGCTTCAGTACCATATGCTAGCTTGAAAGGAGTTTCTCCTGTAAGAGTTCTCACTGTCGTTCTATATGTCCACAGAACACCTGGTAGTTCATCTGGCCATACTCCCTTTGCCCTCTCAAGCCGAGTCTTGATTATTTTTAACAAGGATCGGTTTGCAACTTCTGCCTGTCCGTTAGCTTGTGAGTGGGCTGGCGAGGAGTAGTAATTTTGAATTCCAAAGTGTATGCAAAAATATTTGAAGAGCGCATTGTCAAATTGTCGTCCGTTGTCTGATATCAGCACCCTGGGCACTCCAAATCTGCACACAATGTTCTTCCACACAAAATTCTTGACATTTTGTTGTGTGATGTTAGCTAAATATTCTGCTTCTACCCACTTGCTAAAATAATCAATACCAACCACGAGAAACTTCATTTGCCTTACACCCAGTGGAAAAGGACCAAGGATGTCTAGTCCCCATTGCGCGAAGGGCCACAGGGCCGTCATTGGAGTCAGGTACTCTGATGGTTGCCTGGGGACATTGCTAAACCGTTGGCATTGATCGCAGACCTTGACATAAGCCTTGGCATTAGCTTGCATATTTGGCCAGTAATACCCTGCACGGACGGCTTTATGGATGAGTGACCTGGCTCCCGAATGATTGACACATGCTCCTTCATGTATTTCTCTTAATATGTAATTTGCTTCGTCTGGAGCCAAACATCTGAGATAAGGCTGGGAGAAGCCTCTCTTGTAAAGAACCCCGTCCATAAGAACGTACCTGGCCGACCTTGCCCTCAGCTTTCTAGCTTCGTTTTTCTCTTCTGGAAGTTATCCGTCTTTTAAGTACGACATAATTGGAGTCATCCAATTTCCTCTACTTTCCACCTGTTGTATTTCTGGGATGTCTATACTTGGCATATACTGAATTTCATCAAATTTGTCTATGGCTTCATTCGCTGAGACTTCCTTTGCCAAGGCATCAGCTTCCATGTTCTCCTCCCTTGGGATTTGAACGAAGCTAGCTTCCTCAAACTTTTTTGTAAAGCGCATCACTCTGTTTAGATACTTCCTCATTTGTTCTTCCTTAACCTCATACATTCCATTCACTTGACCCATAATTAACTGAGAATCTCCCATGACAAGGAGTGACTTCGCTTCTACAGACTCAGCAAATTCCAGCCCTTTGAGAAGAGCTTCATACTCAACTTCATTATTAGTTGCTTGGTACTGCAAATGAACTTTGTGTTTTAGTTTGTCTCCCTTTGGAGATTGCAAAACCACACCTATTCCTCCTGCGTACTGCGTGGATGAACCATCCACATGGACGATCCATTTCTTGTCTTCCATCTTATCTACATCGTCACAATTTAGGGTGAACTCTGCAATGAAGTCTGCCAGAGCTTGAGCTTTTATGGCATGCCTTGGCTGGTACCTTATGTTGAATTCACTGAGCTCGACGGCCCATTGAATCAAACGTCCTGCAGCCTCTAACTTGTTCATTGCCTTCTTGAGTGGGTGATTCGTCATGACGTTGATGACATGAGCCTAGAAATAATGCCTTAATTTCCTGGAGGCTGTTATTAATGCAAAAGCCAATTTCTCCATTAATGGATATCGTCCTTCTGCTCCCCTCAGTGCTTTGCTCGTGTAGTACACAGGTCTCTGTACCTTGCCTTCTTCTCTTACTAGTGCTGAATTCACTGCATGTGGCGTGACTGCCAAATATAAATACAACTCTTCTCTTTGCACGGACGGGCTTAATAGAGAAGCCATGGTAAGATATGTCTTTAAATCTTCGAAAGCTTTCTGACATTCGTTGGTCCACTTAAATGCTTTTTTAAGAACCTTAAAAAATGGTAGACATTTGTCAGAAGCTTTAGAAACAAACCTGTTGAGGGCGGCAACTCGTCCGGTGAGGAATTAGACTTCTTTAACATTGCTCGGAGGCTTCATATTCAATATTGCTTGAATTTTATCAGGGTTTGCTTCGATTCCTCTGTAGGAGACCATAAATCCTAGGAATTTCCCTGATGATACTCCAAAAGCACATTTGCTAGGGTTCAACTTCATGTGGTACTGTCTCAGTGTGTCGAATGTTTCCTGTAAATCGTCCAGATGCCTCTCCTCGTCCTGAGTTTTCACTAACATGTCATCTATATAGACTTCCATATTCCGCCCAATCTGTGGACGAAACATGTGATTGACCAGTCGTTGGTATGTTGCTCCAGCATTTTTCAAACCGAAAGGCATCACTTCATAACAAAATAATCTTTGACTGGTGATAAAGGACGTCTTCTCTTGGTCTGCTTCATCCATCCTAATCTGATTATATCCAGAGAAAGCATCCAGGAAATTGAGCAACTTATGGCCCGCTGTAGAATCTACCAATTGATCAATGCGTGGCAACGGGAACTATCCTTGGGGCAAGCCTTGTTTAAATCAGTGAAATCAACACACATTCTCCATTTGCCGTTCGCCTTCTTGACCATGACCACATTGGCTAACCAGTCGGGATAGTATACCTCTCGAATGAATTTTGCCACAATTAACTTTTGGACTTCCTCCTTAATAGCATTATCTCTCTCAGGGGCGAACACCCTCTTCTTTTGTTGTACTGGCTTGGAGGAAGGACATACATTCAAACGATGGGTAATGACACCAGGATCTATACCCGACATGTCTTCGTGACTCCAAACAAACACATCCCTGTTCTTCTTTAAAAAACAAATGAGGTCTTTTTTAAACTTTGCTTCCAGGTCTGCTATGACCCTGGTACACCTCTTAGGGTTATTTTCATCTAAAGAAATATCTTTCAACGCTTCAATAAGTTCTGCCACAACTTTCTTTTCTTCAATATTCATTGCTTGAATTTGCTCGTCCGTAGCCAGCATGGCCAGATAACACTCTCTTGTTGCTAATTGGTCTCCCTGTACTTGGCCTACCCCATGTTCTGTCGGGAACTTGACTGACAGGTGGTAGGTAGATGTAACTGCCTTCCACCTATTTAGGGCCGTCCTTCCAATTATTGCATTGTAAGAGGACGAGCAATCTACTACTAGGAAATTCACATTGGTAGTCAACTGTTGTGGGTATGCTCCCACCACCACTGGTAACGTAACAGTTCCTACAGGTTGTACCTTCATTCCTCCAAAACCTACTAGAGGCGAATGTACTGGATGAAGCTGGTCTCGTTCGATCCTCATCTACTGAAAGGCTGGATAATACAGAATGTCCGCTGAACTTCCGTTATCTATCAACACTCTTCTAGTTGTGTAATCAGCAATAAGTAGGGCGATGACAATAGCGTCATCGTGAGGATGGTGGATTCTTTCAGCTTCCTCGTCTGTGAAGGTAATCGCTTGTTCGTCCGTGGACTTTACCCTTGGTGGTCGTCCAGAAAGTTGGACACTCTGCACTTCCTTCAGGTATGCTTTCTTTGTCTTGGACGATTGTCTAGTTGAACTTCCCCCAACGATGACTCTTATCTCTCCAAGCGGTGGTCGCGATGGTTCTTCTATCTTCCCTTTCAGTTTTTGTTCTTGTGTTCTCATCCAATGAAATTTCTCAACTTCCCTTGCCTTATGAGATTTTCAATCTGCTGCTTTAAATCAAAACACTCGTCCGTATCATGCCCATGATCTTTATGGAAGCGACAATACTTATTCCTGTTGCGCTTGTTGGGATCTCCCTTTATCTTCTTCGGCTACTTCAAGGAAGGCTCGTGCTTGATTTGCATAAGGACTTGTTCAAGTGGCATGTTTAATGGAGTATATTACTGGTTGTGTGCTGATGAACCTGTCTTCTTGTCCCGGTCTTTTCTACCATCCGTCCGTCCCTTCTTTAGACGAGGGCCTTGCTTCGGGTGGCGATTTGTCTCCATTTTCTTTGTCCTCTTTCTTTTCTTAGCTATAATCGCATCTTCCGCATTCATGAAGTTTTGAGTTGAATGGACGAGTTCGGCCATGGTTTATGGCTCTTACTCATAGAGTTTGTGGATGAACAAATCCGAATGAACTCCGTTGTGGAAAGCTGCCAACAACAATTTGTCGTCCATCTCGTCCACTGTCAAGGCTTCCCTATTGAAACGAGTAATAAACGACTGCAAACTTTCATTTTCCCCCTGTTCAATTGTTAACAGACTGGAAGTGGAACGTTTGTGTCTCTGGCCCCCTATGAAGTTATTGACAAACAACTTGCTTAATTCTTCAAAAGAACTTACTGAGTTTGGGGCTAATTTGTTGAACCACACTCTGGCTGGACCCTTGAGAGTAGTCGAAAAGGCTCTACACATTATTTCATTTGGAACTCCTTGGAGATGCATAGTAGTCTTGAAGGTGGCAATGTGGTCAAAAGGATCTCGATTCCCATCATTTGAATTTAAAGAGGGCATTTTAAATTTTGGTGGTAGGGGATGGCCATTGATGGAAGCCATAAAGGGAGAATCAGTTCTATGAACCAAATCCTCTACTGGGTTTGCCCTCCTCATATTCTCCTTCATCTCGTCCATGGCTTTCTTCATCTGATCCATCTCCTTTTCCAAATTAGGTACCCTTCGCGAGGTGGTACCCCTTAATTGACTTCCGTGTGGAACATTCTCCCTGTCCTCTTGACTTTGAGTTTGTCCTTCTTCTTGATGCTCTTCATGTGTCTACCTTCTCAGATTAATCTCCCTCCGTAGTTCTTGGTTCTAGCGAGTTAACTCCGCCATCGCAGCCGCCATAGAATGCATGTGTTGGACAGAGGATGTTTGCATAACTGGTGTAGATTGGCGGTCGCGATGAGGGTTACTTGATGCATCCCTGCTTTCTTCGTGAGCAGGGCTGGTAGCCCTCGATCTGGTCTGAACCATCAACCTTTTATCTTGGAAAAACGAATTGTAAAACAATTATAAGTGTTCCCCACAGACGACGCCAACTGATAATTCTTCAAAAATCAGTGGGTTGAAACTCTCGGGCGCTAACGATCAATAGGGCGCTGGCGAATACTGAAAAAACAAAGAAAGATCAGAGGAGACCGGTGGAGGCCTGCCAAAAAACCTCCGATGGCAAAGTCAGTATTTTGTGTAATTCCAAGTATGTTGGAAAAAGGAACTGCCCCTTTTACCTTCTTGTAGAGTGCTTATATAGTGTTTACAAGCGGTTATTTCTTTTATGTAACTTCCCCCGTTGTTGCGGAGTCCAGAAAACTTGGAGATAACTTTCATAACTGCCTTGGAAGTTATATTGCTTGGCTCTATTTTCTATAACCGTTGCTGACAATGATTTGCCATGAAAAGTCATGACTTTACCTAGGACGAGATTTCTCAGGACGTGCTTTTTAGGACGATCTTTCCAAGGACAAGCATCTTAATGCACGTGCTATGTTATATGGACAAGCTTCATGGACGAACTTGGAGAGTTGTTGTCCCATCAGTAGTAGATGTAACACTTCTCAAATTCTATTGGCTTAACCTTGTAAAAAAATATTCTTCTAAAAAAAATTGTAAAAAATTTATTGGCTTAACCTTATGCATATTTTTTACAACCAAATAATTGAAGAGTTTTATTTTATTTTATTTTTTTATTTTTATTTTTTGGGTTAATAAAAGGACTTTATCAAAGAGTAGAGATTATAAGTTGGTTGTTTTTAAGTTTCAGGGTATTTCGGTCATTTTTTAGGTTTCGGGAGTATTTCGTTCATTTTTTTTAGGTTTAGGGGGTATTTTGGTAATTTTTTAGGTTTCAGGGATATTTTGGTCATTTTAGAAGTTTTGGGGTGCTATTTTCTCATTTTAGAGATTTTTTTTTGAGGGGGGGGGGGGATTTGGTCATTTTAGTGGTTTTTGAGCATATTTGATGATTTTAGAGATATTGGAGGTATTTTGGTTATTTAGAGGTTTCATGGGCATTTGCTCATTTTTAGAATTTTTGAGGATATTTTGGTCATTTTAGTGGTTTTTGATTATGTTTGGTGATTTTAGAGATATCGGGGGGTATGATTGGTGATTATGTTTGGTCATTTTAGAGGTTTTATGGGTATTTTTCTTATTTTAGAGATTTTGGCAATATTTTGCTCATTTTAGTGGGGATAATTTTGGACACCCAATGGTATATTGGTAATTTTGGAAGTGTAGGGGTATTTGGGTCATTTTGGGTATTTGATGGTATTTTGGTAATTTTGGAGGTTAAGAGGGTAATGGGTTGGGTGAGTTAGGTAATTAATTTATATATAAACAAGTCATAAATATATAAATGGGTAATGATACACCCAACCTATTTATGATCCAACCCGTTCATTTACCACCCCAAATTAGAGCATTCGCATCAGGAAATTCTACTCTATCCTATTTTACTATCTCAAAAAGTCACTTCATCAATTATATAATACATCCAGCATCCCAACTTTTATTTTCCTATTCTACTCATTAAAATAATATTTCTACACAATAAAATAATATATCCCAAAATCACCATCATTTACAATACAACACATTATTTATTCTTTCTCTCTCATTATTTCTGTTCAAAAACAACCACAAATTTACATCGGCCACCATGACCACTGGCCACCATCAACACCGACACAACAGCTCACAAATAATATATCCCAAATCCACTCATAATCATCGGCCACCATAACCACCGGCCACCATGACCACAACCCAAATCCAACCAAATTTGCAACAAAAATTATCTAAAAAACCAATGAAAATTACACAAATCCATCACTACAAAGGAACAAAGAAAAAACACAATAGCATCACCACCTAAAACTCACCATCAACACCATCATAACCCCATCCACAACCCACAATCCAAAATCAACAAAAGACCCACACCATAAACCCACGAAATCAACCCACAACCTAGAAACTCATATTGGTGAGGGGGAGACTGTGAGGTGGCGATGGCCATCGGAATCCATAGCAAAACCCATCGGAATCCACCCCCATCTCCATCACGCATGACCTCGCCATGACCTTGTCGTGACCCACGCCAATCTCCACCAAACCCATCACCAATCTGAACAACCCAGAAACCCAGCAACATTGGACCCAAACACTAGCGATCTCTGACGACCAACAAAACCCAGGAACACCGCACTTGAGAGAACCATGATCCACAACCCACTTCAGCCATACCCACCTCTTTCTTTAAGCACTGGTCACAGCAAAAAAAAAAAAAACACCCACCGGTCCACCGGGGTGGAGGCCCAACCACCGGCACAAACAAAGAGAGGGAGACGAAATATGAGGAAAGAGAGAGAGTTGAGAAGTCTAAGAGGAGAGAGAACGAATAAATCAGATTAAAATAAATATCCAATAGTCTATAGTGTCATTCTACATGTAGAATGGCATTGTAGCATGATTGTAAAAAAATTTACAATTCTGAGCATTTGCAATTCCGGATGTGGGAGGTTTTTGAGGGTAAAATGCTAAATAAACTTTACATATGACATTTACAATCTAGGGTGCGAATGCTCTTACAACCTAGTAAAGTGTGCGCAACTCCCTCCAAAAGTTAACCTACAAAACTAGGAGGACTAAAACCCATATCGGAAAAACAATATGAAAAAAATTTTAGCAGACGAATTGGCTAATACATGAGCATCATTGTGAACTTCCCTAAGAACCCAATTAAAAGGACACATCTTACACAATTACATGATCTGCTCCAAATTTGGTGGCCTCAATGCCAGTCTTAGAATCATTGAAGAGTTTGAGAAGAGACGCCCCCCTCCCCACCAAAACAAACACACACAGATCAATGCTATATCATCATGCAAATTAAATTTAAACCCAAAATGCAACCAAAAAAAAAAAAATTGTTGCATTTTTCTTGTTGGCACTTGGCACAGATATGAAGAGATAAAAAAAAAAAGGCCCAAATAGTGGAGAGTAGAGACTAAAAGCGGGTTAGTCCAGATGAGAATTACGCGGAAAGGGTCCATCTATAAAAACAAAACTAGAGAAAAAGACAGATTCATTTGGATTCCCTAAAATATAAAAAAAATAGTGAGAAACGTGAAACGTGTGAGGGTATTTTTTCTATAAATAAAACCCTCTCTACCGACGAAGAGCACCGCTATAAAGAGATAGTAAGAGAGAGAGAGAGTCTGTTTGTGTTTGTGAGGGTTAATGCAGCAGCGAGGAAGAGCACACAACCGCCGATCGAGGAGCTTTACCAGATCTCGCGTTGCCATTGAGGTTTCTTAGTACCTTACCTATATCGTTTCTTCTTTTTTCCTCGTACCAGTTTTTGTCATTTTGTCTTCTACATTTCGCTCACAATGGCTGCTAGTATTCAAGGTAAATACTCCATTTCATTTTCATCTTTTTTTTTAATAACGGAATTATTGTCAAGAGCATCGTGACTCAATTATTTGGCGTGTCCTTTCTTAAGGAGAGGAGCGAGAGGTGCAGAAGAACTATTGGGTCGAGCACTCCGCGGATCTTTCCGTTGAGGCTATGATGCTCGATTCCAAAGCCTCTGATATTGACAAAGAAGAGCGTCCTGAAGTAATTATAATTGCTCTCTCTCTCTCTCTCTCTCTCATTATATGCATTTTAGACCCCACATTTTGGGGTTGGCTTATATATCTTTTCTGTTCGATCACATGTAATCTTTTTTTTCCCATCCGGGTCCAATTTACTTACCAACGGATAAATTATAAATTGTTAACAAAGTATGTGACACTCAACATAGACATTGGCGGAGTTTGTTGATAAAAATTTAAACAGAGTCATAATTAAATGTTTCTAGAGTTAAATTTACAGATACTTATTTGAGAGAGTGATACGTTCAAGGTATTCAGATACTTATTTAAGCAAAAAAAAAGGTATTCAGATACGAATCTTTGATGTGACACGTTTTGTGTGACCATTGACTAATATTTTTAAGCCTCAGGCCTCAGCTGTACTTTTTTGCCAAACTTCTTCTAAATGCTATTAGCCAATCCGTCCATCATTCACGGTTGATTTTCAGCGTAAAGATTTGACAACTGTGACCAAGAAATCTACAGTTCTTGTGACCTATTTTTATTTAAAAAAAAAGAAAAAAGAAAAAAGAAAAAAGAAATCTAAAGTGTAATTGAATTGAGTAATGCTAAACCAAAAAAAAAAACACCCAACTTTACACTCACAAGCTGGGCTCCACTGCAATACACTTGTAAGAGGGACTGAAAAATTTGGTACATATTTTCAGTGGCGGTAGGCTGGTAGCATATTTCTATATTGGATTTCATATTTTGACGAACTTTCATTGTCTCTTTGCAGTCTCCATCTCTAGACTCTGAAAATTAATCTTTACTAGTTAATTATCAAGTGAGGTCGATTCACTAATGTCAATTTGAGAACACAGATCAAGGTTAATTGGTATTTTTTATTTTTCCTTAAAAAGCTATATATTATTATTATTATTATTATTATTATTATTATTATTATTGTTTTTTCTTGAGAAAGCCAAACATATATATAAAAGCCAAAAAGTATGGATTGAAACTAAACAAAACTCAATGCTTTGAGTGAATAGACCATTGTCGAACTGGGTAGAACCAAGATGTGCTTGTTGCTTTGATCTGGGTGTGCAAGCTTGTATACACCTTAATACTATTTTCAAGTTCATACCTAGTTCTGATTTTGCTAAAGCAAATAATCATGTATTATTCCATGGCTTCATATGAAACTAATGAACCAACCACATTTTAAAAAAAAGTTATAATGCCAAGTTATTACAGGAAGAAATCCCATGGGATAGCCCCATAATGCTAACAAGAGGTTTTGTACCCAAGATTTTATGGATATTATGGGATCTTATGAGCCACTTAGCCAACCATTGGGATTAAGTGAATTTCTTCTAATAACTCTAATGACTGTTAATGTTTGACAGACGGTTTGGTAGGCATATTTTTTTTCAAACACACACACCAAAGTCATGGGGATTTAATGTGGCTTAGTCTTAAATGCCATAAATAAAAAGGAGAAAATGCCAAAACACTCTTAAACTTTCGGGTAGTGGTTATTGTTGGTATTTATGAATTTTTTTTTGGGGTAGGCATTAAGAAACTTAAATTATGCAAGATCTAATAAAAAGAGAACTTGAATATATTAATATCACAAAAATAGAAAGAAAGAAAAAATGCAAAAATACATTAAGTTTAAAATTTCCATTCTTCTAACAAAATGAATAAGCAAAAAGTGACTTATGAAAGATAAAGTGAGAATTGAAAATGTTGAGATGAGAGTAATAAAGTGAGAGAGAATATGAAGTAATGAGAGAGAGAGAGAGAGAGAGAGAGAGAACAACAAATGATACATGTTGTGACTACAAGCCGATTTCCAAGGAGAGTATAGTTGTTGTGACTGCAAAGTCGAAGATAGTAGAGCTACTGGCACTCCCTAGGAGAACTCATGGTCACAATATCTCTCTTGGTACCAATTTTTAGGAAAAATGAAATTAAGGATTCGATTAGTGGAATTGATTGAACGAGTTGTGAATCTAAATTATTAGGAGTTTTTGTTTTTTGAAGGTTTTTTTTGTTGAATCTTTTGTTCATTTATTGTTGTTTGGCCTAATATTGTTACCATTTGGACTAACTTTTATTGTAGTTATTTGGTCTTTTTTTTTTTTTTTTTTTTGGTTTAAGGGATTAAGAATTATGTTTAGGGGTCAAAATTATTAACTTTTGAACCTAAAAAAGCCGCCACCAGTGGCCATTACACCTCCTAAACTTTTATTTTAGCCAATTAACTTCTTAAATTTTACACAAGTACCAAAGAGAGGCATCAGTTAAACATCTATTTAAAGTGAAGTTAGTCACTCACTTGACATTAAATTATAACGCTTTATTTTTTTTGAAGTAAAATATTTTCAGGTGTTTGGTATGACAAGTAAAATATTTTCAAGTAAACCACCAAAAACAATGGCTCAGCACTAAAGCCATTTGTGCCGAAGGTTCGGCGACCGAACCTCTAGAATTGATTTGTTAGAGTGGTGGCTCCGGTGACTAAACTGTCGACGATCACTATGAGAGCCACATCTTCGATGACCCGACCGCCAACATCAGTAGACAAAAACGACGTCTTCGGATACCGACTTACTAGTGATGCATATCCTAGCACTAGTTGCGAAGCGAAGGCACAGGCCTTTGGACCGCCATCACCGGTAGCTAGAGCTATGTCTTCCACCATCGGATGAGTACTTAGCGACCATATGGGAGAGGGGAAGCCATTGTGTGTTTTTGAAAAATGTTTTACCAAATTTTCAAAAGTAAAACATTTTACAACTTCTTATAAAAGGATTTTATGATCAACATAAAATATTTTACAAATTTGACTGTATTTTACCTACAAATAAACACCTGAAAATGGGAAAATATTTTCCATAAAATATTTTACTTCAAAACAAATAGAGTGTAAATAAGAATTTTACCCAATTGCCCCGATTGAAAAAGAGGGAGAAACTGAAAGGACAGAGAGGATCTCTCAATTGAGAGGCGACATCACCAGAGTTCGGGCTCCTGACCAATCTAGACTTTGGAGTCACCTATTGCGTCTTTCATGGTCTTGCTACTCTACAGTTACCACTGGTTGAACCCATTGTTGATGTAGGCTTTTTGTTCTCTAGCTCTCTTTCTCTCATATTTTCGTCTATTTTCTTGCCAATCAAACAATCCTTTGATTTCATGTTTCTTTTATTTTCTCGACCAACAAAAAAAAGCTTTTGGTCTCAAACAAACAATTAGGCTTTTGATTAAACTTGATGATGAATTGGACAAAAAAAAGAAGAAGATTAGTATCTAATGACTAATTAGATTGTATTGCTTTCTTAATGAAATTTGTTTGTTTCAATTTGTCTCCGTTTTTTTTATTATTAAAGTTCGTAGTGATTGTTATTATGATTTCATTAGATTGATTTTATTTGCATTTGGGATTTGTGTTTTGGGTTTATTATTTTGAAAATGGATCTCATATTTGTGCTTAGGTCTTTAGAAGTTAATTGGAACGTACTGGATGAAAAGTTGGATAATACCTGTGCTTGATCTTTAATTGTTTTGAGTTGGATAATGGAACTTTGTTCTTTCTTTCTCTTTGTTCTTTTTTTTTTTCAAATATTTATTTATGTATCAAGTTTGTTCTTTTTCAATACTTTTGTCCGTGTGTTCTATTCCAATGCTTTAGTTGTTTATTAATAAACGGCAGAAAGTTGAGAGGGTGTAATAGCTACTAACCCAAAATTCAATGGATGTCTTGGTATTTTTTCCAATAAGAACCATTTGACACATAATATCATCCACGATTATAATTGTTATTATTTTAATAATTAATATATAAATTAATTTTTTTATAGTGACAAACTCACAATTCAGTCTAGAAAATTTATGTAGTAAAATTTATAGTATTGTTCACACTTACCATCACTCTTGTATTGCCAAAAATTTATTCTCTGGAAAAAGAAAAGAAAAAATGCTAAAAGTCTTATAGTTCAATTGATTGACATATTTTAGTACTTCCAAATGAGACAGTAAGAGTTCAAATCTCATGATCACCCGTTGTAGGTTGTAACTGGTATTATAAAAAATATATTTTAGTATTACTCTCAAACTTTTTTAGTAAAAAATCTTTAGATTTAATTGATAATATTTTTTTCCTAAGAACGAGGAGCAGAAGAATCAAATGAAGTGATTGAACTATTATACATGGACGTTTGTACTATTTAAAAATTTTATTTAATTTATGAAAACAATTTGTTTAATTGTTTTTTATTTATTTATAAATTTTGACTAAATTCAACGTGAAAAAAAAATTATTTAAGTCACTCCAGAGAGTGGACCTCCTACAAGGGTGTGAATCTGAGAAATGTTATCTCTGTAATATTTTCATAACAAATCTTAAGTATCAGGTTATTATTGTCTATTAATTACTAGTGGGTAAAAGTAATTTAGTGGTGGGTTGAAATTAAAATTTAGAATTAATAACAACTTACTATTTATAATTTGTTGTGAAAATACTGCGAAAATGTAGTGTAGATGTAACACTTCTTGAATTCTATTGGCTTAACCTTGTAAAAAATCTTCTTCTAAAAAAAAAATTGTAAAAAATTTATTGGCTTAACCTTATGCATTTTTTTTTACAACCAAATAATTGAAGATTTTTTCTTTTAAATTTAATTTTTGGCTTAATAAAAGGATTTTATTAAAGAGTAGAGATTACAAGTTGGTAGTTTTTAAGTTTTTGGGGTATTTTGGTCATTTTTTTAGGTTTCAAGGATATTTTGGTCATTTTAGAGGTTGGTGGGGGGGGGGTATTTGCTCATTTTAGAGATTTTGGGGGTATTTGGTCATTTTAGTGGTTTTTGAGCATATTTGGTGATTTTAGAGATATCAGAGGTATTTTGGTTATTTTAGAAGTTTCATAGTTATTTTGCTCCTTTTTAGAGATTTTGGGGATATTTTGGTCATTTTAGTGATTTTTGATTATGTTTGGTGATTTTAGTGATATTGGGGTATTTTGATCATTTTAGAGGTTTTATGGGTATTTTGCTTATTTTAGAGATTTTGGTGATATTTTGCTCATTTTAGGGGAGAGAATTTTAGATATCCAATGGTATATTGGTAATTTTGGAAGTGTAGGGGTATTTGGGTCATTTTGGGTATTTAAGGGTATTTTGGTAATTTTGGAAGTTAAGAGGGTAATAGGTTAGGTGAGTAATGGGTAATTAATTTATTTATAAACAGGTTATAAATAAATAAATGGGTAAGGAGATACCTAACCTATTTATGATCAAACTCATCCATTTGTCACTCCTAATTACAACCTAATAAAATGTGCGTAACTTCCTCCAAAAGTTAACCTACAAAACTAGGAGGATTAAAACCCATATAAAAAAAACAATATACAAAAATTTTAGGAGACGAATTGGCTAAATACACGAGCATCATTGTGAACTTCCCTAAGAACCCAATTAAAAGGACACATCTTACACAATTACATGATCTGCTTCAAATTTTATGGCCTCAATGCCTGTCTTAGAATCATTGAAGAGTTTGAGAAGAGGCGCCCCCCTCCCCACCAAAACCAACGCGCACAGATCAATGATATATCATCATGCAAATTAAATTTAAACCCAAAATGCAACCAAAAAAAAAAAAATGGTGTATTTTTCTTGTTGGCACATGGCACAGATCTAAAGAGATAAAAAAATAAAAATAGACAGAAAAATATGGCCCAAATAGTGGAGATTAGAGACTAAGTGGGTTGGTCCAGATGGGCATTACGCGGAATGGGTCCATCTGTAAAAACAAAAATGGAGAAAAGGACAGATTCATTTGGATTCCCTAAAAAATAAAAATAAAAAGAGAAACGTCAAACGTGTGAGTGTGAGGGCATTTGTTCTATAAATATAACCCCTCTCTACCGACGAAGAGCACCATTATAAAGAGATAGTAACAGAGAGAGAGAGAGAGAGAGAGATTGTTTGTGTTTGTGAGGGTTAATGCGGCAGCGAGGAAGAGCACACAACCGCCGATCGAGGAGCTTCACCAGATCTCGCGTTGCCATTGAGGGTTCTTAGTACCTCATTTATATCGTCTCCTCTTTTTTCCTCGTACCAGTTTTTTTCATTTTGTCTTCTACATTTCGCTCACAATGGCTGCTAGTATTCAGGGTAAATACTCCATTTCATTTTCATTTTTTTTTTTTTAATAACGGAATTATTGTCAAACTCAATTGTTTGGCGTGTCACGTGATGTTTTCTTAAGGAGAGGAGCGAGAGGTGCAGAAGAACTATTGGATCGAGCACTCCGCGGATCTTACCGTTGAGGCTATGATGCTCGATTCCAAAGCCTCTGATCTTGACAAAGAGGAGCGTCCTGAAGTAATTATAATTGCTCTCTCTCTTTCTCATTATATGCATTTTAGACCCTACATTTTGGGGTTGGCTTATAAATTGTGAACAAAATATGCGACACTAAGCAGAGAGTTTATTGATAAAAATGTTTCTAGAGTTAAATTTACAGATACTTTTATTTGAGAGAGTGATATGTGCAAGGTATTCAGATACTTGCGAATTTAAGTGATCGAATCTTTGATTGTGACACGTTTTGTGTGACCATTGACTGATATTTTTAAGCCTCAGCTGTACTTTTTTGAAAAACTCCTTCAATAAGCCATTAGCCAATCCCGTCCATCGTTCACGGTTGATTATCAAAATAAAGATTTGACGACCATGATGACCGAGAAATCTACAGTTCTTGTGACTTATTTTTATTAGAAAAAGAAAAAAAGAAATCTAAAGTGTTATTCAATTGAGTAATGCTAAACCAAAAGAAACACCCAACTTTACACTCACAACCTGGGCTCCACTGCAAGAGGGACTCAAAAATTTGGTACATATTTTCAGTGGCGGTAGCATATTTCTATATTGGATTTCATATTGTATATTTGACAAACTTTCATTGTCTCTTTGCAGTCTCCATCTCTAGACTGTGAAAATTAATCTTTACTAGTTAGTTATCAAGTGAGGTCAATTCACTAATGTCAATTTGAGAACACAGATCAAGGTTAATTGGTATTTTTTTTTTTTTCCTTAAAAAGCTATATATATATATATATATATTGTTATTATTGTTTTTTTTTTTTTTTTTTTTTTTTTTTTTGAGAAAGCCAAACATATATATAAAAGCCAAAAAGTATGGATTGAAACTAAACTAAACTCAATGCTTTGAGTGAATAGACCATTGTCCAGTTGGGTAGATCCAAGTTGTGCCTGTTGCTTTGATCTGGGGGTGCAAGCTTGTATACACCTTGAGACTATTTTCAAGTTCATACCTAGTCCTTATTTTGCTAAAGCAAATAATCTTGTATTATTCCATGGCTTCATATGAAACTAATGAACCAAAAAAATTATAATGCCAATTTTGTTGTAGTTCAGATGCTTGTTGTTAATATGTTCAATGTTGATCACTTGGGCCAAAAATACTCATCCCACACCCCCTCTCAAAAAAAGAAAAAGAAAAGAAAAAGATGTCAATGTTGAGTATCCAGAACTTAAAATTAACTGGATTACAAACAGGTGCTTTCACTACTCCCACCATATGAAGGAAAATCTGTTTTGGAACTTGGAGCGGGTATCGGCCGTTTTACTGGTGAATTAGCTAAGAAGGCTGGCCAGCTTATTGCTTTGGACTTCATTGACAGTGTGATAAAGAAGGTAGCTGCAGTTCCCCTCACCTTGCTGAAGAAAAAAAATGTGTTTTTTTTAAGGGATTTACTAACATGTGCCCTTAGGGCATATACTAGTAAATAATTTTAGGAAACTTTTTATAGAAAAACAAAAAAGTAATTTACTGTTTTGATAGCTTTTTCAATTTTCCATAAAAACTTTCTCAAAATGAATGTTTAATCTGACTTTTCTATTTCCAATCTTATTCTTGCAGAATGAAAGCACCAATGGACACTACAAGAATGTCAAGTTTATGTGTGCAGATGTGACATCCCCAGACCTGAAAATTTCTGATGAATCACTGGACTTGATATTCTCCAACTGGCTACTTATGTATCTTTCAGATAAAGAGGTAAATCATATTGGGTTTACGGCCTGCTTGAATAAAGACTTGGTGTTTTTTGAGTTTAGTAGAGTAAATTATATTAGTTTTGAACCTGTTGGCTGTTGCTGATGGTGCAAACTAAAAAGAATGATCTTGTGCCTAGTTTCTGATGCCATTTTGGCATGTGTTATAGGGGGTCCCTTCCCTATTTCTGTGATGTAAGTGGAAACAGAAATTATATACAAGAATTTGAAAATTACGGAACTGCATCAAGGGAGTCCAACCTCCAGTATCTCATAATGGTCTAACTTTAGAGTGAAAGGGTGAACTTGTTCCAACTTCTTAATGATTGAACAGAAAACATTTTAGATTTGTTCTTCATTCTTTGTTAGGGCTTTTGAGTTCTTGGGAACTGCAAGTTAATCATCCTCTTTTCTGACTGTATCTGTATGCATTTTTCTTTACGTGTATCTCAGGTGGAGGATTTGGCAGAAAGAATGGTCAAGTGGTTGAGGGTTGGTGGGTTTATTTTCTTTAGAGAGTCTTGTTTCCATCAATCCGGAGACAGCAAGCGAAAGTACAACCCAACCCACTATCGGGAGCCCCGATTTTATACAAAGGTTTGCCTTCTTGTCAATTTCTTTACTCAACACTTGCATGGACCTGCTCAATTTTGTTAATCAAATATGTAATGAGAGACTATAATCAAAGATAATTTTAATTAATGCTCTTCTTTTGGAGTGTAAATGACAAGAAAACAGATGAGCATTTTCACATTGGACTAGGCTCAAATGTTAGACTTGAACTTTTAGTGCAGGTAAGTCAGCCACATTGGGAGTTTGATTTGATTGCATTCAAATCTGAAATCAGGCCCTGTCATAATAGTTCTTGTTTTTTAGATGATAGTTCTTGTTTTAGAGAAAGTACAGAAGATGGTTTTAAATTAATCATCTATCCATCCTGTCTGTGATGGATAGTTGTCTTGTTATTTGGCCATAGTGTCTTGTTATTCAACAAAATCCATAATCAAGTTCTTTTAGGTATTTTTCTTTTCATGCATCTATATATATAGAGAGTTCTTATCAAAATAAATATATATATATATATATATAGAGAGAGAGAGAGAGTTATACACACATGCATACATGCATAAATACAGATATGTATGTATATAAGTATGTATATATGTATTGTCTTTGTCTATATATAAGTTTTTCATCTGCATGGTTTTCATGTGCTAAAAAATATGAGCAGGACAGGGTTGACCTGTCAAGACATGCTGTCTATAAAGCAAAAAGTTTCTTTTTGCAAGGATCTGTTTCTGATTATATTTGCTGCAGATCTTTAAAGAGTGCCATGTACCTGATGGTTCTGGAAATTCCTTTGAACTCTCTTTTGTTGGCTGCAAATGCATTGGAGCTTATGTGCGAAACAAAAAGAATCAGAACCAGGTAATATGATGGGTTTTATGTGAATCTCATTCTTTTTTTCTTTTTTTTTACATTGAATATCTGACAAGATGTGCCTTAATGTTTCTGAAATGCAGATTTGCTGGATATGGCAAAAAGTCAGGTCTGAGGATGATAGGGGGTTCCAGCATTTCTTAGACAATGTTCAGTATAAATATAGTGGCATATTACGTTATGAGCGTGTCTTTGGACAAGGTTTTGTGAGCACAGGAGGGATAGGTATGCCTTACTAACCATGTGTTCTGTATGCATTACTGACCACCTGTTTGTTCTCTCTCTCTCTCTTCCCACATTTAGGGTGTAGTAGTGAAGATAAAAGGAGAAAAGAAAAATAAAAATCATGCTCAAAATTGGAGTTACTGATGGTTCTACACAAATCTTTCATAGGATCGACTATTTTAATTTTTTAATAGCAGAATACTCAGTATTTGAGTTAGATATTACTTAGTCCTACTAATGGCAACATCTGTTCACCATTGCATCTCATTAAACTTTTTGGTTGTTATAGAAAAACCTTCAATATGCTGCATAGATGTTGGATTACTTTCTCTGTTGAATTTGTTTTGACATCTTGAAGAAGGCTTTTGTCATTGAGGCCATATGAATCACATTCTCTATAAGCAATGCAGAGACGAACAGCATTCTGTGTTATTACTTAGAACTTCAACATCTTTTTGTTTTGGTTTGTTTAACATAATAACATATTAGTATTTTGACAATTTGTATTATAAATATATTTTTTGGGAAGATGACATGCCCTTTGTATGTTGACTCACTAATTTGACAAAACCTTCAATTAATAAAACATTTCTACTTTACTATTGAAAATGTGAGGACATTATCTTAGGTACTTTGAATAAAATTTCACACAATGACATATCTCTTTGCCTTTTTCTTTTATTGTTTTGTATACTTTTGCCAACTTCACTATCTGCATTGTTCAGAATTTGGAACAGTTATTATTATTATTATTCAGGGGGAATTGAACTTTTCATACGTCTTTTTGATAAGTCTATGGCTCCAAGGGGAGATTTGAACTAGTGACCTGCACTTCATGAGATGTGGTCCCTGTTGACTGTGCCACCCCTTGGGTAATTGAACGTATATATGTGTGACTGTGTGTGCGTATTTATCAACATCTAACAGACTTTGGAACTTTACAAATAATGAATATTTTAGGTATTAAACATTTAACCTTAAAACCTAAAAGATAATTAGAAAATCAGAAAAACTATATGTTTTGCTTGACAATTTTTCTGAATTCATTTTTTCCTTACCAAGAAAGATGGAGAGAAGGTTCATAACTAAAATGTAAATTTAAATCTTTGAAATTATGTTTAAGTGAACTCGTGTCTTTGAACAGATACAACTAAAGAATTTGTGCAAAAGTTGGAACTTAAGCCTGGCCAGAAGGTCCTAGATGTTGGATGTGGCATTGGGGGAGGTGACTTTTATATGGCTGAGAACTTTGATGTGGATGTTGTTGGGATTGATCTCTCCATAAATATGGTTTCTTTTGCTCTCGAACGTGCTATTGGACAGAACTGCTCAGTTGAATTTGAAGTTGCTGATTGCACTAAGAAAACATATCCCGAGAATTCATTTGATGTGATATACAGCCGAGACACCATTTTGCACATCCAAGTAAGGCGCTTATTCTTCCTTCTTTTTTATTTTTTATTTTTTTTGGAGGGGGGTTCCTGTTACTTGAACAGTTATAAGCATTGTTTATTTATTTATATTATTATTTATTTTTAATGGACAATGTGGAAAAATTATATACAGAGTCTGAAATTTGAATGTTTGTTGGTTAATTTTCAGGACAAACCTGCATTATTCAGATCCTTCTACAAATGGTTGAAGCCTGGAGGTAAAGTTCTTATCAGTGATTACTGCAAGAATGCTGGAACTCCGTCTCTGGAATTTGCTGAATATATTAAGCAAAGAGGATATGATCTCCATGATGTTAAATCATATGACCAGGTATGTTGCATTTAAAAATTAGTCTCATTTCACGCCTTGCAAGAAATTTTTCATGGCCTTTTCTCCTTATTTCCTTGACATAGTGGACTCTTGTTTTAACCGTGATGCAGATGCTTCGTGATGCTGGTTTTACTGATGTCATTGCAGAGGATCGTACTGAGCAGGTTTGTGTAGATCTGTGCTTTTGTATGTGTTGAAAATAAACTAGGTTGAGCCTACTGATCTAAGACAACTGTTGTGCTTCAGTTCATTCAAGTTCTGCAGCGGGAATTGAATGCTGTTGAGAAGGACAAGGGTGCATTCATTGAGGACTTTTCTGAGGTGCATTTTCCTCTTTAAAATCTACCCTTCATCTTTGGTTGATCTTTCCTTTACTGTTTGTATGAATTCTTTTCTTTTGTTTCTCTTGATAATCTGCAGGAAGACTACAATGACATAGTTGGTGGATGGAAAGCAAAGCTGATTAGGACTTCATCTGGCGAGCAGAGATGGGGCCTGTTCATTGCCAGTAAAAACTGATTCTGTTTCAGATCATTTTCCCTGGCTGTCGTAGCTTTTAATATATGTATTTTCAACAATCTTTGGTGTTGATTGTATGCTTTTAGCTGATGACTGATGACCATCCTATATTTGTTGCATTCTCATCTCACCTAAACTTTATCTTTTAGAATAATGAGATAGAGTGGGAACTAGGAAGTTTATCTTTGCTTCGTTTAATGATGTCAGTGGTTTGTTATTGGAAATAAAATTGTAACTTGGGTATCTGGAAAAAATCAATATTATGATTGAGTGTGCGTTTGGCATGGATGAAATTTGCCAACTTATTTTACTATTTAGTTTATTTTTACTATTATTCATAGGTCCTACTACACTTTTTGGTATTATTTATGGGTCTCATTGTACTATTTCACCAAACTTTTATCTTTATCTACTGTATTTTTATTAAAATGTTTTCAGTTTTAGCAAAATAAGCGGATTCCAAATAGATCTTGAGTTTGTTGTCACTTGGGAGTTTGATCGAAAAGCACATTTTAGTTGGATTGCTTAATCACAGACCTTGTCCAAATTTTATTAGTACTAGCTCGTAACTTCATACATATATATGAATGAATCTACTTAAAAGATATACATTAAGATGCATAGAATAATTCTTACGCATATAATTTAGATATTATTGATAGTCATTCTTATGTATATTTTAACTCTTTAAAAAATCTTGTAAGAATATTAATAGGTGGAAAATGTAAATTGTTCATTTTTTTTTATATTCATTAATTCTAGATTCTTTAGTTTTTTCTTCTCAAAAAAAAAAAAAAAGATTCTTTAGTTTTTGAACGCAATAACTCACTTGGATGGATATTTATGATGTGGTTTCACATTTAACTCCAAAATTAAGAAATTAAATTCTCTTTAAAAATAAATAATTCAAGATACATGTCGTAAAATTAGACTTCAATATATATATATATATATTAAAGGTAGTCAGTGATTAAGTTATCTTTTCCTTTGATATGCTTGACTTGGAAGGACTATTGTGAAAACCAATTTGACCATCTGAGTAACTGAGGATGAGGGAGTATTTTCCGTTTGAATTGAAGCATTTTTGGGAAGGAGGACATATCCATTTCCACTAGAACGTGTTCAACACTTGAAAAAAAGGTTCCAAAAACATCTTGAAGCAACTTCATCTAGATTTATCCATGCATGTCAGATGCATTTATTACTCTCTATAGTAGCTTTATCTAGCAAATGCTTTGGCTCAACCAGACCCTTATCTCTTCAACCACTCGTCACCATAAACCAGGCCCCCACTATTTCATGCATAATCAGACATAACTCATTGTAAATTGTAGCTAAGTTAGTTTGAAGTCCGTGACCAATAAATAGCCACTTTGTTGGGTAGATTTTTTCTTCCTTGGATGATCGTTATCATAGGCTCCGTTTGAATTGAAGCATTTTTGGGAAGGAGGACATGTCCATTTCCACTGGAAAGTGTTCAACACTTAAAAAAAAGGTTCCAAAAATATCTTGAAGCAGCTTCATTCAGACTTATCCATGCATGTTAGACGCATTTACTACTCTTTATAGCAGCCTTATCCAGCAAACGCTTTGGCTCAACCAAACCCCAACCTTTTTAACCATTTGTCACCATAAACCAGGCCCCCACTATTTCATGCATAATTAGACAAAACTTATTGTAAATTGTAGCTAAGTTAGTTTGAATTCCGTGACCTATAAATAGCCACTTTGTTGGGTAGATTTTTTCTTCCTTCTTGGATGATCGTCATCATAGGCTTCTTCTTCTCTGCATTCAGCACAATCACAAATATCTCACCATATATGGCCAGAGGGTGATTTGCCTTCATAGAAGGGTTTTCCATCTTCACAAAATGATTTAATCTTAAGGCCAAACATATGACATAGGTTGAGGCTAGCTAAGTTTTGCCTTTCCACAATTATAAATTGGCTATTTATAGGCCACAAACTTCAAACTAACTTAGCTACAATTTACAATGAGTTCTGTCTAATTATGCATGAGATAGTGGGGGCCTAGTTTATGGTGACAAGTGGTTGAAGAGATAGGGGCTTGGCTGAGCCAAAGCGTCTACTGGATAAGACTGCTACAGAGAGTAGTAAATGCGTCTGATATGCATGGATAAGTCTGAATGAAGTTGCTTCAAGATGTTTCTGGGACTTTTTATTTTTTTTTAAGTGTTGAACATATTTAGTTTCATCCATCTCTTCCTGATATATATATATATATATATATATTGACACACACCATTTGCAATGTTGCCGGAAATTATCAGACAAGCATCATGACCTTACTAACCCCATGCCAAGACATGCCCCACAACGTGACCACCAAGTTCATCTATTCTATTGGATTGGAAATTAGGAAGTGATCGGCATGTACATGATACCAAGTATGGTTACAAAATAATGTGTCTGCCTTGCATCACCATTACCTTACTTGAGCCCCCACCACCAGGGGGCGTAGCCAGAAATTTTAGTTTGGAGGGGCCAACTTACATATTCATTCATAAATATATTTGCACAACTACATTTTTACCCCCTAACATAAAATTATCTTCTATTTTTTTTTTCATTCAACATGTTTGGTCTAAATAAAGCAATGAAAAACAATTGGAAACTTAACAAGTGAAAATTACTTTTTAAGTATTATTGCTCCCTAACGTCACATATCCTCAGTGTAGGTTTTTTTTTTTTTTTTTTTTTTTTCATTTAATGTTTTGTGACTAACTAATTAAGTATTCACAAACAATTTGAAACTTAACAAAAACAACAAAAAGACTTGGTCCCAAATAAAATAAGATAACTCTATAAGAGAAAATTTATTTGATTAAAAACTTACTTTATGAACTCAACAGCCAAAACTACCAATTAAGAGAGAAAAAAACTAAAAATTTGAAATTAACAACTATTTTTGTTACAAGGTAGATAGTTTTTTGTTCTTATCAACTATTTTTTGGAACCCAACAATTAGTTGCTCAATTTTTTTTTGCAGGGGCCAACTCTTATTTTTTGGAGGGGCCAAATATTGATTTTAAGGTCTAATATTTTAAACAATTGCAAACTATGCATACATTATTATGAAGTTTTTAAAAAATTTCGGGGGGGCCATGGCCCCCCATTGCTAAGTGTAGCTCCGCCCCTACCCACCACCGTTACTTATGGTGGCTTGCTTCGGATACAAACGTGCTTGGTCTGAAAATGAATTCTATCAAAACTAGTCCTCATTGACTCATTTATATTTCACTGTGTCGCAATTTTGGAGAATGTATCCAAGGATATAAATAACTTGGCTGTACATTTTTTTTTTGTGAGAAAGTGGTTGTGCATACTTGATTCCCTATATTCATAATAATTTCACATAATTCACTAGACAGTCAATAGCTGATCCTTTGGAAGAAGAGCAAATCCTTCTTTTTCCAATTAAGAAAAAGGCCAAATGTGAAGAAGGCCCTAGGGCTAGGTGTACATGTCTAGGATTAGCCACACACACTCAACATCTGATTTTGGATAGATTGTGATCATTGGGATTACGTAGAAATAATTGGGGAAGGGGTTTTGGATTTATGATTGAAAAAGATGAAAAAAAAAAAAAAATAGAAATAGGATTTTTTTTAATACTTAAATAGTGATAGTGTCGATGAGCAATAACCTGTGAAAATGAGGAAGAAAAAAAATTCTAAGACAAATATGTCTCAATACTCAAAAAAGGAATCAATACTCTTTTTTGAGAGTGATTTATCCTTTTTGAAAGTAGCATTCAACTCTCTAGTGTACTACTCAATAATTTTATAAATCAACTTAAACTTGTTTGAGTACACTAAAAAACTTATATAGTCCCTATTCTTACCTTTTACTTTGACCAGAAAACCAAATTTTTTGAATTAAACATAGTACATACATAAAGACCCATAAACTAAATAAGACTTATTAATAAAAGCCCATAAACTAAATAAGGCTTATTAATAGAAACAAAAAAAATAAAATAAAATAAGGCTTATTAATAAAAGAAAACTCACGACACAAAACAATTGTAAAATTACTAAAATACTTGACTCTAGAATAAAAAATAAAGTATGAAAAACCTAATTAACTACCATGGACACAGAGCTACTTCTCATGATTGTGATAATGTCCTACTTTTACTTGATGACTATGAACGCGTTTCAGGCCAACAAATAAACAAAAACAAGACCACAATGCGACAGATTAAGATAGCTTTGGAGTACAGGAAATTCAGCAATATGAGAAATACTTGAGGCTGCCATCCTTTGTGGGAAGGGAGAAAAAAAGCTAGTTTTAACAATCTTAAGGAGAGAATCTGGCAGAAATTTCAAGGGTGGGAAGAATGGCTTTTGTCACATGCTGGAAGAGAAGTCTTGATCAAATCCATTGTACATTGGATTTGTGTCAAATGGGAGGATTTATGTAAATCCAATGTGGTGGGAGGTATGGGGTTCCGAGATTTGGCTAAGTTCAATGATTTTCTATTGGCAGAGCAAGCTTGGAGGTTGATGCATGATGAAAAATCTCTCTTCCAGGCTCTTATGCCTGGAAGAGTATCTTGAAGGGTTGGGAAGTTATGAAAAAGGGAGCTAAATGGAGCGTGGGCTATGGTAGTTCAATCAAAATTTGGAGTGATAGCTGGTTACCAGGGAATGGGATTGGTAAGGTTTTGACCCCGGTTGTTGCAGTATGAGAGTAATAACAGTAGACTTAATAAACTCTCATCATCGGCAATGGAAGGGATCAATCATTGACAGTTTATTGGATCCCCATGATGCAGAAAAAAAATTAAAACATTTCCCTTGGCAGGTCTTCTACTGGCGATTCTCTATTTTGGCCATTTACTCGGAATGGAGATTATACTTGTAAGTCTGGATATCGTTTTCTCTGTAAACATTCGGATCTTCAGATATAGCCCTCCCCAGCTGCTACGGACCAGTCCTTGTTATGGTCTTTGAACAACTCCAAATAAAGTCAAGAATTTACTTTGGAGAGCTTGCCAAGATGTTATCCTACCAAAACCAACTTGGTCCGTAGAACAATCATCACTGATCCACTGTGCGAAAGATGCTCACAAGCCCCAGAGGATACCCTTCATGGCCTTTGGACTTGCTATCATTTGGATGCAGTGTGGAATGCTCTGCCAAACTGGAATTTCAGAAACGACCACATTTTCTCAAGCGTCAAAGAGGTAGTTCAGTTTATCCTTGACTCATAACAACAATTTAGAAATCTTTGCAAGGCAGGTTTGGGCGATATGGAATCACAGGAACCAATCTTGGAATTCAAGACCCTGCTGCCCCATTAATCAGCTCTCTCAACTGGCTAAAACAAGGTATGATGAGTTTGTGGAGCTTAAACCTAGCAGGCCAAGTCCCCAACACCGCCCAAGGACCCTTTGGCAAGCTCCTCCTCCAAACTTGTTCAAGATTAACTACAATGGGGCTGTTTTCCAGGAATTCCATAAATCTGGAATTGGTGTAGTAATCTGAGATTCACATGGCTTAGTCATAGCTTCCATGTCCCAAGTAATCCCCCAGCTCTTTACTGCTATTGAAGTTGAAGCTGCAGCTGCTGCGAGAGCATTGGAATTTGCTTTGGAGCTTGGAGTGACTCAAGCTGTTCTTTAAGGTGATTCTTTGATTGTGTTTCAAGCTCTGACAGATGAACCTCTTCCTCGGGCTGGTTTTGGCTCCTTCATCAGAGACACAAAATGTTTTTCTAATTCTTTTCTTTGGTTAAACTTTTCTCATACTAAGAGGGAGGGCAATAGGGTAGCGCATAATCTCGACACTTATTTTTGGGCTCTGCCTTAGCCTTAGCCTTTCAAAGAGGATATTTTTTTCCCTAACCATGCTATGGTTGCGCCATCATGAGAACAAACATAATAGATTACTATTTACTAGCTACAAAAAACCTTTATATGTACACCTCTAGATTTATGCTTCTTCCAGAGATTTATCTAAAAAAACAAACATTAGAGATCACTAGAAGGGATCGCTATAACAAATCTATTACGTCCTTCTTGGTCCTGACAACAACTGGTGAAGTAGAGAGAGCACTTTGCACTTTTTGCTTTTCTGGAACTAGCAGAAGATTGCCTTTCTGATTAGCCTCTTCAACCTCAACAGGTTTATTGATTGGTAAAGATCCAAACATCTGTACCATTAAGCTTCCCCCTACCATAAAATGTAGCCTAGTGAGTTTGGTACACTTAGTGTTTTAGCATTATGGTTATATTGATATGAAAAGTAAACATAATAAATGAGAAAATTGTCACTCCCCAGGATTAAAAAAGAAAAAGAAAAAAAGAAAAAGAAATTCTTGTAGTTGGAAAAAGGAAAAACAACCATTGATGTTGAATAAGAATAAAATATAAAGTGCAAACAAATGGTAAGGGGTTAATACACAAAAAAGTAGTGTATGGAACATCCAGGGATTGAATTGAAACTTTTATTTGTTCATGTTTAATTTTTCTCTTGACTTTGAAAAGAGAATGAATGAAAATGCAAAATGGTGAAGAAGCAACACATCCAGCAATACTAAAATATGAAAAAGAAGAGAATGATCGGTTATAAATGCTGAAAAGATTTGCTAGACTTATATCACTCTCATGCTTCCTTAAGGTTATAAGTGCTTAAATACAATTCTTCTAACACAATCATGGAAAACAGGAAAATGAGGAAAGTTAGATATTCTGCTGAGAAGCATGGTAAATAGGGTGATAGAACATTCAAAATTAAAAATTCAAGTCTAAAGATAGCTGCAATTTGCATCTTGCATCTAAAACACATGCCTGATAATGGTTTTATCTTTTTAAACCAAGATAAAAGGGATTGTTACTTCTTAATGTTATTTCTTACCTAGCACAAGAGCAGCGCCGATCCATCCACTCATACCCCAC
Organism: Quercus gilva; assembly: GCA_023621385.1. Taxonomy (NCBI): domain Eukaryota; kingdom Viridiplantae; phylum Streptophyta; class Magnoliopsida; order Fagales; family Fagaceae; genus Quercus; species Quercus gilva. The sequence continues at coordinate 29,018,456 of CM042482.1, read as the reverse complement.
CTTTCACCAAGGAGAAACCATGCAAAACCTGCACCCCAGAGTGGCTCCAGCCCATAAATTATTGCTGTTTCTGTTGCTGAAACATCACGCATGGCTGCCATCTATAGAAATAAAAACAAGCTGCGGTAATCCGTACTAAAAAAAGAACTAAATACATGCCTTAAACAATGCAAAAGAACAAGAAGCACTTTCACTTTTCACAGCCAAAGGACCAAATTTGAAGGAGGATTGGCTGGAGTTAATAATAGGATTTTTCTTAGAAACTACATCTCTGGCATGAATGATATGCTTGACATTACTGATGAGGTGATTTCTTGAAGATGCATGTAAGACATGATTTTTCAGGAAAATTTTAAAACTTAATTAAAACTTCACGTAATCCATTTCTACTTCTCAATTGGAATGCCCAAGAAATTAACAGCCCAAGTTGCCTCAAGCCCTTCTATCAGAAAAAGGGGCCAGGAAAACAAAGCAGTTAACTGTTGAAATCACAGCATCCATATAAATAACTACTGAATACTGAACTTACTTGGCATGCCCGGATTCATGATCATATAGAAAATACAAATAAAGCACAAGTAACTTAAAAGACATGGAAGACATACAGTTCCATTAGGAGTCATATGCACACTCAGTCCTAAGTTAATTTGTAAAGCAGGTAGTGCAAGAGTTAAGGAATGATACCTCCTAATGGAAGACATACAGTTCCATTAGGAGTCATATGCTCACTTGGTCCTAAATTAGTTTGTAAAGCAGGTGGTGCAAGAGCTAAGGAACAATACCTCCACCCATAAGCATAATCCAGTAGAGAATATGCCAGTATATAGAGCAGGCATCCATGGAAATGCGACAATCCAATCCCATAGTTCTGTCCATGTCCATGTTGATTGGTCAAAGCCATTAACACCATCAAACCATCCTCCAATTAAAACCCAGATTGTGGATAACAGAGCAACAACACACACCTACACGAAACCATAGAATTTTTTCATATGCATAAATTGAAAATCTGCATCATCAACAGAGGCATGTATAAGTGCATTTGAGGAGGAAGTACATTCAGGACAAGGAAACAAACCTCATATCCAAGAAGTGGTAGGAAGTTCTCTTTCTTTGTGCTTCTTGATATATGTTCAGTTCGAAGCATGTGAATTCCAAAAAATATTGCACTTAAAAAGTTCAAAAGATCTCCAACCTGAAAATATTGGGACTTTATGAAATTAAGATAAAATTATCCCATAGCAAACAATCTGGTGCAAATCATTGTTTGATTTTTTTGCCGTAAGATGATTCTTCTTTTAATGGTATCAAAAGTTACAATACAATCAACAAGATATTCTGATAAGGAATTATGCAGTGCTTACACTTGGAGGAGATCCACTACATTCCAGCATAGCAACCCCAAGAGCAGACATGAGAACTCCAAACCAGGTACGGGCAGGAATATAGGCTCCTAATATGCCATCAAGCAAAGGAACCACTATAACCTGTTCAAATTAGCAGGAAATTGTTAAAACTTTACTGTTCTGCTTCTTTCTGAGATTAATTTTTTCACTTGACAAATCAGGAGTCTCAGTCATGTTGGATAGGAAACGTCTTATTGTGATGGTAAAACAAAGCAATGCATGGAGATTTGATTGAGAAAAGCTATTTTAAATATATAATTCTCTCTCTCTCTCTCTCTCCCCCTCCCCACCGCCCCCCGCCCCCCCCCCCCCCCCCCCCCCCCCCCCCCAAAAAAAAAAAAAATCTTTTGGAGAACTTATTGGCAACGAAGTATCAAATCTTCTGTGCCATCCCTGAGAATCATGGAAATTTTCTGAAAACAAGTCATGAAGTCTAATTTTTCTTTGTGATAATTGCATATCTAATGATCACAGGGGAAAAGAAATGTGTAAGGAGTTTGAGCTTACTGTAAACAATGAAATGAATGATGCACGCCCTGCATCAGCTGTAAGTAGACCAATTGCCTCAATAAGGTACCCTAAACTAACCCACAATCCCAGCTCCATCCCTGCATTGCGGGTTTTAATATCATCTCGAGCACGAAAGACAAATGGCAAAAATGGGATGGCTGAGACAATAAATCGCACTGCAGAGAAGGTCGCTGGGTCCATACTCATTTCAACACCTTTCACAATTGGAATGTCACTTGCTGCAGTTTGAAACCAAAATAATCCTTAATGAGTCATGATATAAATTTAGGATGTTTGAAACATGAAGTTATTGATTAACCAAGAAGTGAAAATATGAGTCCTTAATTATGTCACCCACTACCAAAAATAGCAAATAGTATTCTTGATAAAGGCATTTAAGTTGATCTTTTGGGAATAATTTAGCGACTGATACTTCAAACCTTCTGTTGTCTAAGTAATACTAATTGTTCTGTCCAAACCCTGTGAGGTCCTCACACAGTTTGCACTAAGGTGTTAATATGTGATTGAGTGCACATTATTGCTTGGCTTTCCTCTAGATAGTCAATTGTGATCCTTACAGCAAGAACCACAAGTGCAAATGAATTTGTGCAAGAACAATTCCATATGATAGGAGGTGATTGTCTCATCAAATAGAGGTGGATTGTGCTGGATGGTTGCCATTTATTTTCAAAAAAGATGGAGAGGTACGACATACGTGCCTTGGATATTTTGGCAGTAAATTATGAAGTGAATTATCTGTTGGCAACATCTAATCATAGTCATGATTCAAGGCTAGTTATAAAACACCAAAATTTTTAAAACAGTTAAAAAAAAAAAAAATCCAGATTGAGAACAAGGAAGCCAAATCATTAATAGAAACCAAATGTTCAAGGGGCCAGGCTTTTGTGCTTGTCACTCACTCGAGCCAATATAAGAAAAGTTGGAAACTTACTTGACTGGTTTATATCTATACTTATTTTGTCTTATGAACTCTTAATTTGATTAAAATAAAATCAACAATCTACATAATTTGGAAATCTCTTAGCAGGTGATTTTTTTTTTAAATTACTATTTTTTACCAGAAACATACCGTACAAAACATGTAGCTCAAGACATTGACATCCATTACTGAGCTTTTAGGTTAGGAAGCACAGATATGGGTACGGTAGGACAAGGCAACACTAGCAATTTCTAAAAATTATAACATGACATGGCAAGTATGACACCCTAAATGAAGTGCAAGTGCTTTCTAGCTTTTAAGGTTGCTATGTTAGCATACTCTTACAATCACCAAAACTGTATTAAGCTTCAACCCAGCATAGATACAAAGATTACCCACTACTGAATTTTCATAGGATGTGACATTGCTTCTCTCTTTAATTTAACCAAAACTATATGAATGATCATAGAAACAAATCAAATTACTTAAAGCAAAGATGATAAATTACCCATTCTCCTAATAAGAAATCATGAATTTAATCACTTAACCAATATTCTAACACTTTCCTTACTTGTAGGACCAAAGTCCCCTTACCAAGTGAGGCACAATATATTCAATTTTTAACTTTTTAAATCGGAGGTAGTGTGAACACATGTTCAAACTCAAACTACCTGATAAATTATCAATTGTCTGAAAAGGTAATGGAAGTGGTAAATTTAATAACTCAACCAATATTCTAATATTCTAACAAAAGATACACACTACTGATTAAATTATGTATGAATATGAAGAAAGAAATAGAAGTTGAATACCATAGACGACAGTAATGACGTTGAGCAAGATAATACTCCTCATCTTCTTGGAAGAAAACCAAAATTTTCGCCACAAAGGCCGCTTCTTTGCAATCGCTTTCAATGCCCTGTTCAAAGAATTATGAGCCTTAGCTTTGTTTATCTTCTGCTCAAATTTATTGGAACCATCAGTATGTACAATAGAGAAAGTGACATCATGGGTCCTTTCATTCTCTAGAGATTTCTGGTTTCTTATATATCTGGAAGTAGCTGCATAATAATAAGTAGAACAAGAACAAGAGGATGTTGAACAAGAAGAAGAAGAAGAAGAAGAAGATGGTGTTAGTGATGAGGAGGAGTCAGACGAGTAAGCAGTGAAACGAAGTGGTTTGGCGGAGAAGGAGGAGTTACTGTTATTGAAGTAGCATGAGATTTTGGAAGCAGGGTAGTCATATGTTGTTTTTGTGTTCCATATTGTTGTTGATGGGGAGCAAGCCATGGTTGAGTTACTTAGAGAGTCTTAGTTCTGATTATTTTTCTGTGTTTGGTTTTGTTTTTCAGAAATGATCCCAATAATAATGTGCAGAGAGATCTGGTACTCAAAAGACTGGGATTTTTATGAGTGGAATTTGGGACCAAGGAAGGAACTGTAAGAAGACAGATCTTTCTATCAAATTGGGGAGTCCACAACGTGTGGCACAACGGATTTTCGTTGAACCCGTGGCCCGACCAATATTGTCTTTTCATTTTTGGGTGCTGTGTGTGAACTTTAGAACTTACAAAACGTTCTCCACGTGTTGAAAATGCTGAGCCACTATGAGGATTAGGAAGGATAATGGGTTCCAATATTTTAATTCCCCAAATTCAAATGTTTATTTTTAAGACAAACATTTAACACGTATCATTTGTCCTTTTTTTTTTTTTTTTTTTTTTTATATTTAATTTTGTGTTTCACCAATCATGAGATGCTAGAGAATTTGTTCCATTTTTCTAGTAATCTTTACCTTGATTTATTGCGGCTAAATGACAAGAATAGCTTAATTTATTGCAATGTGTCCTTTATCATCTTCAAAATTATCATTTATATCTACCATCATGTCATGTACAATATAAAAGAATTTGGGTCTGTATAAATTGTGACTAGTGACTATCTTCTTTTTGTGACAAGTGACTATTTTTCTCACCCCAAGTGATTACTTTTTTTTTTTCAAAGAAAAAGAAAAAAAGTGACTACCATTTATTTAAGACTTATTAGAGTAAAATACATTTCCTCTAAACTTTAGAGGAGTTCAAATCAAATCCTAAATTTTAAAAAATTTCAGTTATTATCATGAACCTTTTAAGTGGTTTCAATTTGAACCAAATTGGTTTTTATTGTTATGTTTGTATTATGTGATTTAACCTAAATATTAGGTTAAAATTTTTACACCATTTTAGTTTGGGGTAACTTTTAAATCAGCCCCTTAACTTTCAAAACTTACAAGTTACATCATTGACTATTATATCTTACCATTAACTCACCAAAAAATGATGTTGTTTTAAATAGAAATTTGATATCATTGTAACATTTGAGGGTCTAAATCACATGTTTTGAAGTCTATGTTTTAAAAGTCTAAGGAAATAAGTTGCAAATTTGAGGGCCAATAGATCGATTTAGAAGTGTCCCTAAACTGAGACAGGGTAAAGTGTATTTTAGCCTAAATATTATGGGAGAAAACATAATGCAAATTGAAAATCAGTTGTACTCTTATGGTAGCCATCTCTTGATAATGATATGAAACACAGTCCTGCTACAAGTTTATGTAGTGAAAAACGTTTTGAATTTGTCTGGGTCGGTGTCCTTCACGTCTCTTCAGCTTGAATTGATGGCATGCTTAAATGTAGGCACTATCTGAAGCTTCTTGGAAGAGTTGTCATGACAAAATAATGAGTCAAATACAAACATCATTTACTTCTGAAGTTTTCTTTGGGGGTCCAGAGTGACAATGGCGTCTGGAGAAGACTGCTTGGGACACGCACGTATTATATGACATAAGGTTTATATTTGAAGAGTCAAAGAGACTAATACCAAGTAGCAGAGACTTGGTTCATATACATCACATTAGATATACAGCCAGAGAAAGGCAATTTGATTGGAGGGACGTAAAGTATAGAGAAAAACAAAAATCACTAGGGGGGCCAAAACAGTGCATACAAATGGACTAGTTTTTGCTTGCACTTTATAGCCACAGATAATATTTAGAAGACAAACTTATTGGTAAGTACTACTTGTATCATCCCAAACAGCAACTTGGGTGATCAACTTCAGTTGTCGGTGCCCACATCATCATCATCTTCATATTCATCATCCTCATCAATTGTTGCATCCTGGTACTGCTGATACTCTGCGACAAGATCATTCATGTTACTCTCTGCTTCGGTGAATTCCATCTCATCCATTCCTTCTCCAGTGTACCAATGCAAGAAAGCCTTCCTCCTAAACATGGCTGTGAACTGCTCACTCACTCTCCTGAACATCTCCTGTATAGAGGTTGAATTCCCAATGAAAGTCGAAGCCATGGTAAGCCCTTTTGGTGGGATGTCACAAACACTAGACTTCACATTGTTGGGAATCCATTCGACAAAGTAGGAAGAGTTTTTGTTCTGCACATTCAACACCTGTTCATCAACTTCTTTGGTGCTCATTTTGCCTCTAAACAAGGCTGATGCTGTGAGGTATCGGCCATGTCTTGGATCAGCTGCGCACATCATATTCTTGGCATCCCACATTTGCTGTGTCAGTTCGGGGACAGTAAGCGACTGGTACTGCTGTGATCCTCGAGAGGTCAGAGGAGAAAAACCAACCATGAAGAAGTGCAGACGTGGGAATGGGATCAAGTTCACCGCTAACTTCCGGAGGTCTGAGTTCAATTGACCTGGGAATCGCAAACAACAAGTCACTCCACTCATTGTTCCCGAAATTAGATGATTCAAGTCCCCGACTGCCACGAAGAAAAAAAAAAAAAAAAAAAAAAAAAAAAAAAAAAAAAAAAAAAACTTAGTTACTACAAATTTTACTATAAAAATCTTACAAACTGACGTGCCAATGAATGTAATTAATGTCACTTCAAGAAATAACAACAAAGCATATTAATTATTGTTTTATAATTGGTTAGTTTGTAAGGCTTATGATATAGTAAATGATGATGTTTAAATGTCACTGAGTGGTTGGAATGATCAAAACAAGAATTAGCAAGCTTTGTGGCAACTATTTGGATTCTGCATAAGCATAACTATAAGTCAAGTTTAGACCATGTTGAAATTCTTTAAAAGAACCAAATATATTTGAAATCTCAAAAGTTTACATTGTTATATGAAGTTTACTTACAGTTTGGGGTGGTGAGTTTAAGAGTCCGAAGGCAGATATCATAGAGTGCTTCATTGTCAAGAACCATACATTCATCAGCATTCTCTACAAGCTGATGTACAGAAAGTGTGGCATTGTATGGCTCTACAACAGTGTCTGACACTTTAGGAGATGGAAAGACAGAGAATGTGAGCATCATTCTATCCGGGTATTCTTCTCTAATCTTTGAAATGAGAAGAGTTCCCATTCCAGATCCTGTTCCACCTCCTAGTGAATGACAAACCTGAAATCCTGCATTCACAATCAAAAGAGTTAAAAGAGTTATAAGACTATTCTTTGAAGAAAGAATGATTTCTATGATCACTAATATTGAAGATTATATGGAGATTTTGTTTCATATCATAAGCGATGAGCCAAGTTCACACCTTCTTCACAATAGTGTAATAAAAATGACTCATTTTGTCCATCAATTCTACCTCAAATGGCATTTTTTTTCCATCCTTTATCTTAAGAATGGACAAAAAATGAGATCATGGGTTCAAAACCTATTATAAGTAAATTACTGATATATGATTTAGAAAAAAAAAAAAAAAATCTAAAATTACCAAGGAGTTGGATTCTTTTTTTTTTTTTTTTTTTACCTTCTTGGTAAATAACAAACATGACATCACTTCAAACAAGTTATAGAACATAACATTTTCACAATTATTGACATAACTTAATGTGATTAGTGCATAATAAAAGTAATGTTAATCAAAATGTGCATTAATAAAAGTAGTGTTAATCAAAGTAAAAACAATCTTACTCCAAATACAACGAATTGTGTCAAAAATTGTAAAAAAAAATTTAAAAAAAGTATATGGTCTCTAACCTTACTCTTTAGGCTCAAAACTACATTTCTAGAAAAAATTACCAAATTGTATCACAAGGCTGTTGACTTGGCCTTTCGTTTAACTTACCATCTCAATTTGGAAGTTCACGGGTTTAAACTTTAAATATACACCGTGGAGTCACTATACCTAGTAGTACGTACCCCTGGCGGGTCAATTTATTTTCTCTAAATTTTCAACATCTATAATTTTTCTGCATAGATACTATTGGTTTAAAAATAGTCTATCAACAAAACTATACATTTGATCAATTGGCTTAAGTGGCCTTTGCCCCATAGACCGTAGTGTTAATTCGACCGAATAAGCCATATATAGCCTACCATGGCTGTCCGGTATCCAAAAGATTTTATGTTGTCATCATTCCCAAATGTTTAGCAGCAAAGTCATAGAGGCATGTTTGGAGTTTGACACAGTTACTAAAACCACAGACGGCCCTGCTGCACAGGCATGATTATTAATTATAAACAAAAATTAAAAATAAATAATAAAAAAATTAGGAGAAGAGGAAGACAAAATCTATAAGACTAAAGAAATTATATATCGTTTGGGCAAACCAGGTAATTTGTTTATGAGAATAATGAATAAATAATTAAAATGACTGTTAGTTTAAATTTTTGAAATAATCAATAATTTATCGATATATTTAAATACAAGAGATTGTTTCATTCATTTAATCTTCTCTCGAAATTGAAATTCCAAAAGATTAAATTTGTTGGGTTTTGTTTCTTTTTTTTGGGTGCACCTTTCATATTCACTAACTGTTTAATTCTCTATTTGTCCAATTTCCAATTTCATATTATTTAGTCATTTTGGTTTATGGCATGATCACATGCAAAATCAAATTTTGGACATAATTATCAACGTTTACAAATCATACGACTAGGAAAAATGATTTGGCATCACAAACCACAACCACAACACATACCATGCAAGCAGTCACAAAATCCTAGTATTTCAAAACGTGGATCAAGCCCATATTTAACACCAAGAATATAGGATATTGATTTTTGAGGATGAAAATACACAAATACACAAATACATTATTACCTTGCAAGCAATCACAATTCTCAGCTTCCTTCCTCACAACATCAAGAACCGAATCAATAAGCTCAGCGCCTTCGGTGTAATGGCCCTTAGCCCAATTGTTTCCGGCCCCGGACTGGCCGAAAACGAAGTTATCAGGCCTAAAAATCTGGCCATAAGGGCCACTTCTAATGCTGTCCATGGTGCCTGGTTCAAGGTCCATAAGCACAGCCCTTGGCACGTACCTTCCACCACTAGCCTCATTGAAATAAACATTCACTCTCTCAAGCTGTAGTTCTGAGTTTCCTACGTATTGCCCAGTTTGATCAATCCCATGTTCATCACAGACAACTTCCCAAAACTTTGAACCGATTTGGTTCCCACATTGCCCTCCTTGAATATGAAGAATCTCACGCATTTTCGGATTGGTACGAAGTTAACTGTCTCAAAATACAATATGAGAGAAATGTCAAGTGTGGTGGGTTTTTTAACTGCCTTACGGTAGTTTATTTATAGAATGGATTGGGAATGATCCTACGGTGGAGATTGATTAGTTAAGGGGTTCTGTTAGAATTACATGATTGCCCTTTTGTGGGGGGGGTGAGAGATTGGGGTGGGAAATTTGTGATCAAACGGCTGAGGTTTGACCGTCTAGTGACTGGTTTGAGATAGTGTGTGTCCATGTGGTGTGGTGGTTTGTTGTGCAAGAGATGACACTTGCAGATCCTTCATGAGATTCATCATCGCTGGCTTCAAAGGGCAGTTATGGATTTATCATTTCGGATAGCACAAAGAAATTGCACTTGAGGACAGGTGGGAGGAATTTATCCTTTTGATTTTTTTTTTTTTTACAAGAAAAGGTATTTAGATCTTTTTTTCCTGTCTCACACATATCAAGTTATTATTAAGAGGAATTCTTTAGGAGTGACCCCAAGATATCATGCTAGCAAGAGTTTTCCAATTCAAAATCTTATCGAAGTATGATAGAACTTAAAAAAAAAAAAAAAAAAATCATTTAGGCATTTAAGAATTAAAAGCTTATAATAGAATTCAAAACTAAATTAAGGTTAAAATTTTATTTTCATCCCTAATCTTTGAATGAATTTTGTTTTTTGCCCCTAAACTATTGAAAATGTTTCATCTATCAAATTTCAATTTAAAAAGTTCTCTTTTCATCTTTAATATATTGTAAAAGTTTTTTTTTTCCTTCCTATTATTGTCCCTAAATTATTGGAAAAATCTATTTAAAAGGTTTTAGGAACAAAATATGGACAAGTGGTAGGAATTTATCCTTTTGAATTTGTTTTTTATTTTTTTGACAAGAAAGGCTATTTAGATTTGTTCTACTGTCTGACACATATCAAGTTATTATTAAGAGGAATTCTTTAGGAGTGGTCCCAAGATATCATACTGGCAAGAGGTTTCGAATTCAAAATCTTATTTGAAGTATGATAGAACTTAAAAAAAAAAAAAAAAAAAACCATTTAGGCTTTTAAGAATTAAAAGCTTATAATAGAATTCAAAACTAAATTAAGGTTAAATTTTTATTTTCATCCCTAATCTTTGAATGAATTTTGTTTTTTGTCCCTAAACTATTGAAAATATTTCATCTATCAAATTTCAATTTAAAAAGTTCTCTTTTTCATCTTTAATATATTGTAAAAAAGAAAATTTTCCTTCCTATTTTTGTCCCTAAATTATTGGAAAAATCTATTTAAAAGGTTTTAGGAACAAAATATGAAATTTCTAGTGAAATTCATGCAAAGTTTTAGAACAAAAATAATATTTGAACCTTAAATCAATTTATTTGATTGTTAATTCTTATTCCAGTTGGTCTAATTGGCTTCCTACGACGCCATGATAATTAGATTGATTTTTATAAAATTAATATTTTTTTACCCAATTTGTCCCCTCCCATTCTCTCTAGACCCTTAATCTGACAGGAAAACTAATGTATTCCTCTCATCATTTATAGTTTTATAATTTTATTATTTCGTCAAAATCCACCCAAATGAAGAAAGCATATTAAAAAAAACCATTAAATGCTATATTGAAAAAGAAAAGAAAAAAAAGAAAAGAAAAAAAAAGAGTACCTGAAAAGCCCAGTGATCATTGGCCTGTTTGTTTTTGAACCAATTTTTTTGTCTCTCAACTTTCTGTGACATAAAGAATCTCACAAAAAAGTGTTTGTGAAATCAGCGATTTCTATATTTGATAAAAGGCTTGAAAGGTTCTGTAATGGTTTTTGGCTCTCCCAACTTTTACTCAGTTGGAACCAAAATTATGAAAATGATATTTTGGAGGATGAGGTTGAGATTGATGACATACTGATTCGGTGTACGAGTATTCTTTGATGATGGAGTTGAAGACCATTTGTAGACTGCGGGGTCCGTGGGATGGTTAGTTGAGAATAGGTGTGTCGGGAGAGATACTAGATAATATGTTGCGTTTATTTAAGGTCACAAAATAGCCCGCGGGTCAATGGGCTGCCGACCTATTGTTACCGAGGCCATGGGTAGCACATTAGGATAATGGGTCAGGTAATGTGCTAGTTTTTATGGTCATGGGTCAATGAGCTAGTTCTGGAGTCCAGCCCAATCACTTAGATCTTGTTTGGATGTAGAGAGTTTTGAGTGATATCACTCAGTTTTTTGTTTCCATCATTCAAATCAAGTGGGTCCCACAAATGAGTACTTGTTTGGATGAGTTTCGGATCATCATTTTCATGACTCAGGGACTCAAAAAAATGGGTGTGAGTGAGGGAAAGTGAAAACTCATTTCAACTATTTTCAAAACTCAAAATCGGTCACTCAGTAGCAAGTCTGTAAATTAGCTGAGATTGTGGGCTCCTTCGCCAGTGCATTGTCACATCCATCTCAGGTTGGTTATGACCGTTGGAGCTTCCCCTGTTCCACTTCATTTCTCCCCAAATTTTTTGCTGAAAATTTTCCCTCTTCTCACTTCCCTCTCTTAGCCTCTTCTCATTTTCACTTCCCTCTTCATCCCCAGCGACCTAGCTCCATGGCACCATAGTCCGTGTTTGAAGCATTGAAGAAGAACATTGCATGATTGAACACTGAACCAGGCCTGAATCTTTACCGGTGAGTCTACCTCTCTATCACTGTGTCCATACCTCTCTCTCCCTCTCCTAGGTGCAATAGATATCTCTCTCTCCCTCTCCATTTTCCATGTCCATGGTCTTATTTGAGTTTTTTGTTAGATGTGAAAGTGGGTTTTTGATTTAAAGTACTGATGTTAGTTGTGGCTTGTGAGACAACATTCCTCGTAATTTTTATGTAAGCCCTTTCTATCAAAATGTCCCTAATTTTTACTTATTTGAAAACATAATGATCAAAGCATGGTCTTCCATGCTAATCTTGACACCCCTTTAGATCTTTAAGTTTATGGTGCTGAATGATTATGAAAAGATTTGCATTCTCTGCCACTTTGATTATGTAGTTTTGCTTTTGATGCTTAATGAGGTTTTGTCTTGACAAATTCTAATTGGATATTATACAGAGCAAATTCAGCTATATCAAAGGCTTTTGGGTTTGAAATTAGGATCAAAATAGTAACTTTGCATATTCCTCCTTTTGTTGTCACAATAACTGTTAGCTTCCTTTTGCATATTCCCTTTCTTTATAAGCTTACCATTTCATACACTACTCATATTAGCACAAGGCTAAAATACAAATAACTCTGCAAAGTCATCACTGTATGTGTATAAATATGTGTAAAAGACTTAGTTACAAGTCATCACTGTCTCATTATGGATACTCTGTTATGTCTATTGTTTTTAGAAACTTACATGTGTTATTAGAAACCTTTCATTCTTATACGTGATTTTATATTCATGGGGTTGTTTGTGAGTCTTTTATATTTAAGTTTTCCATTCTACCTTGAAGAGAAATATGTGGTTTTTCTTTTTTTACTCCATTCTAATTAGTTGGTATGTTTTAGTTGATTTTCTCTGCAAATTATGTCACTAGCAGTAGGTAGTATCATTTCCTTTGATTTCTTTACATCTTAGTACTGCAACTGATTGTGAAACTAGCACTTGAAGAATTAAGAAATAAATTGCTTTCTAAATAGGTTTTCTTGTCTTCTTCACTTAAGTTGAGTGGTTGGTTAGAGATTCAAGTGGCCCATTCATAAAACTATTAATATACACACACACACATATATATACATACATACATACATACATACATACATACATATATATATATATATATTAACATATGCAATTGCGTTGGGAAATTTGTATTAGATGGCACAAGTAACTCAGGATGCTAATGACAAAATGTGGCCTCCCCACATTGAACAAATTTTCATTGACATTATGGTCGATGAACAACAAAAGGGGAATATGGAACATGGTGTCTTTAATGCTAAAACTTGGCTATCAATTGCGAAATCCCTAAACGAGCAAACTAGGAAGACTTTCCTCCCTAAGCAAGTGAAAGATAAGCATAATAGGCTTAGGCAAAAATAAAGAAAGTGGGGCCAGCTTTTGAGGCATACCAGGTTGGGGTGGCATGAGACAACCCAAACGGTTATTGCCTCTGAGGAGGTGTGGGCTAACGTGATTGTGGTATGTTATATTTACTACCCTAATTCTTCGCATATTTGTTTGTAATTTTCTATTTCATATTAGCAGGATTTTGATGTATATATTGTCATTTCAGGAGGATTCTAAGGCAGCTGCATTACGAAAGAAAAGGTGTCCTAATTATGACAAGCTGAAGCAACTTTTTGCCCTTAATACTGCAACCAGTTCCCTTTAAATTTCCTCAAACACGCCAGCCCCAAATAGTGATGAAGAGCGTGTCCTAGAGGAGGAACTTGCCAATAAGGCACGTGAGGCACGTTGTATCTAGTTGGATGATGATGATTGCTACAATCCCAACATGGAGGGCATAACCCAAGACGATCCCACTGTTGATGAGCAAACCCAATGTGCGGACAAACGTCCCATGGAAGAGCCTACTACCAAGGGCAAGAAGGTTGCCAAGAAGAATGATAGGGCTAATAAGATGACCATAGCTCTTCAAGAGTACACTGCCTTGGCAAGGGAAAGGTTTTCCAACAAAAAGGGAAAGTCTAGTGGTAGCTCTAATCATGTTGCACAATCTGCCAGTGGTGGTAATCCTTGCTCGCTTAGAAGAGCTTTAGAAGTGCTGAACCAGTATGAAGATCTTGATGATGACACCTATGTTAACATCGCTGAGGCTCTCCAAAAGAAAGAGAAAAGGGTGTTGTTCATGGGCATGCCAAAGCATAGGAGGAGGAGGTGGATGGAGCGCCATGCTCAGCAGTTGCATAATTAATGAGGATTGCTTTTGTGATGTTTTGTTATGTGATCTCGATGTGAATCACTTGGTTTAGTTTTTAAGTACTATTTAAGGACTTTATGTGTGTGTGCGTAGACAATGTTCGACATTTGGTTTTATTTCTCTTATTCAATTGAACACTTTATTTAATGTAGTTTTATTGTAATGTTAAAGTGTTGTGAACTATGCCCGTGAATTTGATGTTATTTAAATTAGTGTGTGGGCTTTGTTATGTACTTGGTGTTTTTTTATAGTATTATATATATATTTTTATAATATTTGTTATTTAGTTCATGTTACTTACATTGTAAGGTGAGTTCAGCTAACAGTATTGCAATTCCCTTAGTACTTTATATTAATTTGTCCATTTATATATTGCAATATCTTTGGTTCTAATGCTTTGGTTTTTGTAGGGTATAGGTATAATGGTTTCCCCCAGTGATCCTTTCTGGCAGTATGATTTTAATGATGCTTATTTTAACTCCGACGATGATGACATGGATATTGGTGGTTGTGGTGATGACATGGACACTAGTTTCAATGATGATGACATGGATATCAATGACTGTGATGATGACATGACCACTGGTGTAGACACAGACTCAGAGTATGACAGCGAAGAGGAGGATTTTTGGTTTGTATTTCCACTTATTGGTGAGATGGTGGCATATTTCCAATGGCATTACGACAAGCACCCACAACATACTAGCATTTTGAGTGGAAGCGATTATATGGCTGAAGTGAGAGATAGCAATCCTACCAATTGTCATGACATGTTTTGCATGACATTAGATCTATTCTATCACTTGGTTGATGAGCTGAAACATTATAGGTACTTGAAGGAAGGGAAGGGGCGTGTTGACGTGTAGGAGGCAATGGCCATATTCTTGTACAACGTCAGCCATAATACTTGGATGCGGCCTGTGGCAGACAAATTTCAGCATTCCACTGAAACTATGGACCGCAAGTTCCGTAGGGTGTTACAGGCTGTCCACACATATGGCCAACATTTAATCAAGCCCGATCCGAATGTGGTAGGCCTTTTAGAGCATTTGCAGGGGAGTAACAAGTATGACACTTGGTTTAAGGTAAATGATTTCATAATATTAGTTCTTCCAAAATGGTTGTTCACACAAGACTGTATAGTATTTCAACTAATCGGCACTATTCATTGTAGAGAAGCATAGGAGCTATCGACAGAACACATATTAGTGCTCGACCTTCAGTGGTAAGACTCCAGCCTCACAGGAGTCACAAGAGCACTATTACAACCAACGTCATGTGTGCATGTAACCATGACATGCAGTTTACGTATGTCCATGGTGGTTAGGAGGGAAGTGCCAACGACTCTAGGGTGTTTGAAGAAGCTATTAAAGACCTGAAGCATGGCTTCCCATGGCCACCGGAAGGTATGCATCTTTAACTTAAATTTTGCCTCATATGTATTGCAGCCTTGAAATTTTCACTGCTACAAACAAGCATCAGCTAGTCCTTTGTTTCTATGACCAAGTTGTGCCCTTGAGCTTTAAACCTTATTAGCAAACCTTATTGGCATTGATTTCCTCTTTAACCTTATGAGAAACTGAATTTGTGATTGAAAATGAGAATTGTATATTGATTGACGTAATCTGTACATATATATACTAAAGAACCCAAAACAGAGCTGTAACTCTTCATATATGCTGCATTATGTTGTGGTGTGGGCTGCACTGGTGTGGCAGCTAATGCATTATTTGCTGCATTGTGTTATAGCTTGGGTTGCACTGGTGTCTAATAATAATAATAATCATAATAACAGTAATAATAACTCTTCATTTACTGACATAACTATGTAGTTGAGAAAGGAAGAGAGCATAATTTATGTTAAATTTTTTTATTCTACCCTATTTGGATTCATCAAATACTTCTGCATGTGCTGAGTCTACTGACATACTAATCAAAAAAGAAATGAACTTTTACATTTACTAACTTGACAATTGAGTTGTGCTCTGACTTTATTTGTTTGGTCAACATAAAAAACACTGTGGTTAGTGTGAATGGGTGTGTGTATATATTATTTACTTTTGGGACTCAGTAGTACTAATCATGAATCTATCACAGTGAATTAGTCAATGTGTACACGTGTCTTGTATCAATTAAGATATGTGGTTTCAATGTGTTCTATGTTTTTCTTTCTGACAGTCCATTTAGTAGCACATAATTTGTGGTTAATCATTTCTATTGAATTCCCTATACAAGTTGTCATTATGGGAACATGAACTTTGTTGGACTCTAAAAGTATGGTTTAAAGATATTGTTGAGGCCATTACTGTTAATGGCTAAATATATGCATGGTGTTGTGAGGAAATTATTGTTGACTTGCTTTTAGTGTTAATGGATGTTTAATAGTCAACACTAGGCTAAATTGTTATCTTGGATCATTACAGACAGCCTACACTATGCTAAATTGTTGTCTTAGATCATTACAGCTGTTTATTTACTTAGCCTTGATGTCTGGTTTGTGGCTTCTCTCAACAATATATGAAATTGAAGGTTCTTAGGGACATCTTTTGCATGTGATGCATGACTTTCTTTTTATTTTTCTCTCCAAAGGATGGTAATGGACAATAATTATTTGGTATGCATAAGGTAAGTTTTTCTCGTTTCTTTTATGTGTGTGTGCAATTTCTTGAATGTGCATGTAATCTTTGCACATTTTAGAAGGCTGCCAAGTTTGAGCTCTGTATCATGAAGAATGAAGTAGCATTTAAATAAAAAATCACTCACTTTATTTATTCTGCCTGTCTTTTTTAAGCTCATCATGTTCAAGTTTGTATTACCTTTTTGTTTATAGCTCTACTGATTATTTTACTGATTTAATCCCCTTATTATTACTTATTTAGATATGCTATTCTTGTAGGTTCCTATTACTTGGTTGATTTGGGGTACCCCATTGGTGCATCGTTTCTTCCATCACATAAGGCCACCTGATATCATGCCTAAGAATTTAAGAGGAGGAGTACTAGGCAACCAAAATCGGGGAAAGAGTTGTTTAACTATAGACACTTTTCATTGCGCATGGTGATTGAGAGGGCTTTTGGAGTCCTGAAGGCTGGCTTTCCCATCTTGAGCAACATGGTGAAGTATAAGCAATATCATCAGCGTTTGGTTGTTTCTGCATGATGTGCATTACATAATTTTATATGCATTAATAATCAAAAAGATGTACTGTTTAACATGTGGGAGAACCTTGACGTTGATAGGGATGATATGCAAACTGGAAACAATGGGAATTCTCCTGAGTCAAGTGCCAGTGCCGAAAGGAGGCATGTGAGGGAGATGTCTAATGCGTCGAAGAGAGCAATGGGTGAATTTAGGGATGATATGACTGTCTGCATGTGGGAGGAGTACGTGTGACGTCGACATTGATGGTTGGCATGTCTAAGGATTCACCCTTTTTGTTGGGACTTGTATAGAGCTAGTACCCATTCCTATGACTTTTTGTTGGGACTTTTGTATAGGTCTAGGTACCGTGACTAGAAGTCATTTAGCATGATACATGATGCATTCTTTTGGACATTATGATGCATTTTTTTTTTTGTAAATTTAGATTAATTGTGGACATGCTTACATGTAATGGCTAATGTCAATAATCTATTGACATTTCTGATGTAATTCTTTTTGGCAATTTTAAAGTAGGTGTATGTAATACCTATTGGTAATGTAAGTAGAGGTGGACATGCTTATATTCATTTTATATGTAATACCTTTTCACAATGGAGTATTTTTCAAGGACCATATATTATGTATGTGATATGGTTACAGGTGGATAATTATGTATGTGATATGTGTATGTGATATGGTTACAGGCAGTTTTAGTCTTTTGTGAGGGGCTTGGACCATTAGACATCAAAAAATATTGCCACTACTATAAGGAAATTTCACATTACTTAACTGTATGCTATGAAATGCATAAAGTAGTTCACCATTAAAAAAAAACAAAAAAAGAAATGCATAACACACGTGATCAGTAATGTACATAACACAGGTGATCGTGTGTTATATCACCCCTGTAAAATATATAGGAACTCAAAATAAGGCATGTAATCATTAATGTACATAACACACGTGACCGTAAATGGGTCATGGCAGACGTAGTTGCGTATGGCCATGGCCCCAAAAAGCAATAGAGAATACAAAATAAACCCCAACTACAGTCCATGACAAGAGTAAAGCTAGCCTATACTTGTAGACCTTGTCTTCAGCAATCCGGAGTGCGAGCTTAGTTTTTTCAACCTTGCGCTTTACTATCCTTAATTGCTCCCTTGCTTCTGCTTCCATTACATGAGCCTCATCCCTTTCATTTCTTGCAGTCGCTACCTCGGCCTTATATCTTGTAGACCTTTCATGGACAAGTGGTGCTGTTGCATGGCTACGTGGGCATGTGTTTTTGTCCAACCATTTGAAGAACTTACATGCCTGATTGGAGTCCTGCATACAACATTGAAGGACACAATAAATGTTTTGCATGGTGCTAAAGAATGAATATAATATATAAGAGCTATAACAGTCTTCATGATAATAATTAGAAAAACAAATCAAAAGAATCACGTAATACTAACTCAATGCTGACATCCATAGAACTGCCTACCAAAATTACAGATAGATAGGGAGGTCCTTTCCACACATCGATCCATATTGCACATATGGCCACTAGAAGTGGACTCATAAGTAGTGGCAGAAGACATTCCACTGTTGAAGAGTATAACAAAAAAGAAAAGAGTAGATGTGTCATCCACTGCTTAAGACAAGGTGCTCAAAATAGACTAATAGATATGTTCACAAGTTTGATTTCCAGCTAAATATCCAGCTAAATAAACCTTCAAAATATCTAGCTAAATGAAAAAACACATAGAAGAAGCTTTTAAGTTCAAAGCTTGAATCCAAACTCCAAAGACTTCTTTTTTTAATATGTAGACTTGAATCTAAAGATATACAAAATGTAAATGCATCATAGATTCATCCTCCTTCAGTTTTCATTGTTCTCGGCTTCCTCCTAAAGGAATTAGCAACAAAAATTTATCATCATGCCATTAGCTATAATCAAGATGCCTTATAAGTGCTTTAAAGAATGCTGGTTCAAAACAAGGTTGTAAGACACAGGGGATGCTGTTGATAGAGTTTATTTCTGTGTTAAATCCTTTATAATATACTTCAAACCGTATATCTTCTATAATATACGTGCACACCAAAATTAAAATCCAAATTCTAATATTAATAATTCTTAGTTTATCAGTTTATTTCCCTGCATATTCTCAACCAAACAAACCACAAAGGCAAAAATTACCCATTACAAACAAAACAAAAAAAACCAAAAAAAAAGAAGAAGGAAAAATTAGAATATTCCATATTTGGAAAGATTCCGAACAAATGGCACCCTCTTCATTCTCCAACCACCCCAATTACCAGATTTTATAGCCCAAAGCCAATGAAACAAACCATAGAAGAAAAAGGTTTGTAGAAATAAGTACAGATTACAATGCTTAAGAGTTCAGTAAAGTGAAGGTTTTTGTCGAGTGGAGTCCCATATGATTTAAGCAAAAATATAAAACAGACAATAAAAACAAAAACAAAAATCCAAACCTTTTAAAACTGTCATTCCTTTTTCTTTTCCTATGTTTTCTCAACAACCTAACAAAACCCAGATTCCAAAACAAATGGAAGCCCCAGAATCTTCCACATTTAGAAGGATTTCACACAAAATGGTATAGTTAATAGGAACCCAAAACCACATTAAAAAAAAAAAAAACAAAAATAAGACACCCATTTAGCAAAACAAAACAAAAAAATGAAGAAAATAAGACATACCCAGGTCAGCATTCAGTTCAAAAACCAATAAAATGGAGAAGATCTGAGAAAATAAATGAGGCACTCACACACAAAAAAAGTGAAGCAATTAAGAGAGAAAACAAAGTAAGGGGCAGGGGCAAAATGGGGGAAAAGAGGGAACTTTAGTGGCAACATAGCATAAGATAAGAAAAAGTAACAAACCTGAAGGAGGAGAAGGAGAAACAGAAACAGAAGTAGTAGCTTTTGAAATGGTGACGGTACTGACGAGGCGAGGGAGGTCGTGAAATTTTTATGGATTTGGGTTTGGGTTTTGGGAGAGGCACTTTGTTGAAGGGGTGAAGGGATAATGAGAAGTGAAGGAAATGGGGAATGGGTTCTGTGGGTAGACTAACAGAAGGGTTGGTGATCAGGAATGGGTCCCACAAAAAGGTTGAAATATTTGAGTTATGTGAAGTGAAAACAGTGTCTAAACGGTGGGTAGTGAAAATTGGGATATTTTGAGTGATGAGTGATGAGTGACGAAAACTAAGTGATAAAAAAAAAAAACTAATCAAACAAGCCCTTAGAATTCATAACAAAAATATATAAGAGCATTCACTATAAAGAAGTTAAAATTTTTAGTTTTTAGCAACTCAAAAAACTACTTTATTTATTTTAACAACCCACTGTATAATACACTCAACATCAAAGATTTTATTTTAACATTCAACACATTAAAATAATATAAACAACAAAATAAAATAATATATCTAACACAATAAATAACCACCTCAACCATCAACACATTAAAATACTATTTTTTTAACACCCTACATTAAATTCTTTTAATGTAGCTTAAACTCAAATTCTTTTAACTTTGGCTTCTTTACTGTAGAAGTTGTTTTAAGGGGATTGATTGCTAAATTGACTTTTTAGTCAATTTAGCAACCTTATTGCTAATGCTCTAAGAGGAGTATGAATGATTGATCTTGAGACATTATAGAGAAATTTCTTAAAATAACTCCCTCAACCACTAAGATAATTAAAGTGATTGTGTTAAACTTAGTTTACTAATTATATATTTTTCTAGTAGTTTAGCAACTTTGAATTAACCATTTGAAATTTTATTATTATTAAAGGATAAAAATAAAAAGCCATTTAAAGTCTTAATAAAAAAATTAAATAGGTTTTCATCAACAAAACAAAAAATTAAATAGATTTGACAGTGAAAAAAAATTAATTAACCATTTGACATTTTTTATTATTATTAAAAGATAAAAATAAAAAACCATTTAAAGCCTTAATAAAAAAATTAAATAGGTTTCCATTAACAAAACAAAAAAATAAATAGATTTGACCATGAAAAAATTTTAATTTAGCATTAAATTCTTTTATTCTTTCCTTTAAAAAGATTAATTATTCCCTTATAAAAAAATTTATTCTTTCCTTATAGAAAAAAATTATAAAATAAGATATTAACACAAGTCCACGAGTAGCCTATTATGCCCAACCCGATAGCCTAACTCGCTAAAGACAACATGGGCATTGCTTATGAGCATGGTCATGGGCAGAGATTTTCTCTTTCGATCAAGCCTGACCCAGCCCGTTAATAAGTTAATAGCACACCATGCCCAACCCATTGTCCCATGGCCAAGTAAAAATGGGCCGAGCTGGCCCAACCCAAGCCATTGATGATCCTTACGTTTATTAATCTCTCAATGTGTTTTATGAAATGATAAAACTTAGATAAAATACCTCTTAAGTGCTGTGCAAGTTCCCTAATTAAAATATTTCACTAGTCCAATTTACCCATGTCAGGCTAAATGGAGTCTACATTTTAATAGAGATGGTGGTTAGATTGGAAAGAACCAAAAAAAAAAAAAAAAAAAGGAAAGAAGCAATTGGGTAAGTGAGTGTGTGATGGGGCGAGCGGGCCTAGTTTGTGGCTGTAGCCTGTAAATGAGGACCAAGAATAGCCACATCTGGCATGAGGAATAATTGGGTTGTTTACAAAAACACCTTATAGCTATTCCCTCTACACCACTTGCAGCCCTTGAGTTCCTTGGCTTTGACATTAACAACACACCGCCTTCCTAAACCAAGCCTCTCACGACGTTATATCGGAGTTCTAGGCATTGGGGTCTGGCTTATACTAAAGAGTTTCAAAGACTCAGGATGTCCTAGATCTTGACAAGTGGTGAGGCTTGTGCAAATCTAGACCCAATTTCAAACCCATAGAATGTACCAAAAAACTTATCGAAGACTATCACCAATTTAGGGTTGTTGTTTAGGTGGCCGAGGATTGTTAAATTTGGGTTTAGGTTTTTGCGAGGGGATCTAGATCATGGCAGACCTGTGGTGGTTGTTTGGGTGGCCATGGGTTGTCGGGTTAGGGTGATAGGATGAGACAATGATAGAGTTGAGTTTCGATGCCCATGTGTTGGTCATGATTTGGCTAGGTTTTAGTGGCCGTGAGTTGAGAATCAAGCATAAGGTTTGGGCAACCATGGAGATGACATCATTAAAGATGAGTTTGATACTATTTAGGCTAACATGGATAAATTGGACGTGTGAAATATTTTAGTTGAGGAACCTAACGCATAAACTAGGGTACAATGTTTAGCCCATAACAAAATACTAACCTCATTGCATGAGCTATACACGTGTTCAAAGACTTTTCTATTTTTTTTTAAATATTAAATTCTCTTCATCCCAATTTAGTGTTTATGCAATTGCCTAATAAAGTTTATGCCTTTGTCAATCACCAAAATAGATAGATGTGTCATGAGACCTAGCTATTAGGCCTTTTTCTTTGTTTTGTTTTGTGAGAATTGGCCAAGTTGTTACATATTAAGTTATATTATATTTACTAGCCATGTCACTGATGAGTTAATAATAAAATGAAGGCGAGACTACGTTGTTAGTCCTTAAATTTTACCTAAAGAGTACTTTTGGTCCCTAAAGTTTCAAAAGTGAATGCTATTGATCCTTTTATTGATTGTTGTTAGTTTATTTGTTTACATGGCTAACAGAGTAATGACTTGACATTTTATAAGTGATGTGGAACAATTTTTTATATCAACTTCATTTGACACGTTGGAAAGACAAACACATTAATGGAACCAAATCAAACCTGGTCTTCCCCAAATCAAAAACCAAACTCACCCATGACCCATGCCCTCCACCCTCCAGCGATGGCTCCTCCCCCATTTGGACCTCTGACAAGTTTTCAGCCAAAGTGAGGGACAGTGAGACACCCCTCCCCCTTCGGGTTGTATGCATACCTATTAACCCAAATCTAAATGGCATTGTCTGGGTTGTTTAATTCACTGATTGAGAAAATATTTAGGTGACCAAATCCATGAGACTATAACATAAGACCAACCATAATTGCAATCCAATTGTAAAACTCTTCTCTCCCTCTCTCGTATCTTCCAACCATTTTATCTAATCTAAGAGCTTCCTTTATTGAAAGAACAATTATCAAATTAACAAATATATTAACAAATGCCAATCCAAATGAACCTTCAAAATACACACTTTTTTTTTCACACTTTCTTTTCCTAGTCCGTTTGAAACCCATAAAAGCTTCTTACAAATCTCACCAGTTTTGAACCTAACATTGTACACTAAACATTCTTCTCTTTTCTGATGGAGTAATTCATTTCTGTGTTTCTTATCTGTTGGTAAGTTTGTTCGCATTGGTTCCTTTGCTTTATGGATGTGTTTGGTTGCTTGGGAAATGTAAAGATTTGAACTTGGATTTTCTTCTATTTGGCAGCCGGAGGGGAGGAGATTTGATGGAGGTCCACATGGGGAAGGAGCTGTAGGAGGGTTTGGTTTTGGATCTGAGGAAGATTGGGTTTGATTTGGGTATATTCACTAAAAAATGTCAACTCATTATTCTGTTAGCCATGTAGACAAAAAAACTAACAGCAGTCAGTAAAAGGACTAATAGCTCTCACTTTTGAAACTTCAAGGACTAATAGCACTCAATTGAAACTTTAGGGACCAAAAGCGCTCATTAGGTAAATTTTAGGGACTAACAATATAGTTTCGCCTAAAATGAATCCCTTAGAGAGAGACAACTGGCATCATTCTATTAGAAATCACATTAAGACAATTATTTCAAGCCATAGGGATCATCTTGCATGGTTTTGCTTAAGTGAAAGCATGTGAGAAGCATGTGAATAGTAATGGGTTCATCTTGAGAAGATCCATTCAATTTAGAAGCACATGAGAAGCATATGAAAAATGATAGTTACTTCTTGACGGTTACTAAAGATTTCTCAAACAAAGTTTATGGGAATAGAAGCAACTAGCCTCATCACCTCATCACACACGCTCTGCACGTGCGATGAGACTTTTTATTTATTTATTTTGAATTTAATATAATTTTTCAATTTGAATTTATCTATACTATTATTTAAGGGGCCTCCCCTATTTGGATTTCTCATTTTTTAATTCAAAAATGCTCCTACACCCCTATATTTAAGTTAAGACAAAACTAAATGATAATTAGGTAAAAAAAAACAATTCTAACTCCCACTAAAATATTGTCTAAAAAATAGGACCACTTTCCTGATAATTTTCAAATTGCTTTATCCACTTATAAATTAGATTTGTAAAATAAAAATTATATATATATAAAATAAAAACACAAATGTTTTTTTTTTTTTTTTCCCCCTAAAAAAAAGCCTTATTCCACATGCAAAGTGCGTGTGATGAGGCTAGTCTATTGTTAGTGAGGTTATTATGGATGAGATTTTTAAAAAACTAAAATTTAGGATTTCAAATGAAGTAAACTGTTGGGTTTAGTGTGTGCTAGTTTTTAGGAAAAAATGTATTAAACGTGCGTAAAATATATTTAAATAGAGAGTGTGCTAATTTGTAGGAAAAAAGTTTCTTAGGTAGTTTTTTTTGTTCTTGAATTTTGTTGAATTACAATTTTAATCCTAATTTTTTTTAAGAATAAGGATTATCTAATTATATTAGGGGTATTTTTGATATTTTCTGAAATCATAACTAACTTTCTAAATCCTCTTAATATATAGACTAGCCTCTGAGCACGCACTCACGCGCGTGCTCAGAGGCTCTTCTATTTTTTGGGTAAGAATTAAATTAGAATATTTATTATAATTTGGGATTACTATATTTTCCAATCACAAAAAAACCTAGGGGTGTGATGAAAAAAATATTTCATCCACAAATGCATAGCACTTATCACACCTTTAGGGATTTTTGCGGATGAAATATTTTTTTCATCACACCCCTAGGTTTTTTTGTGATTGAAAAATATAGTAATCCCAAATTATAATAAATATTCTAATTTAATTCTTACCCAAAAAATAGAAGAGCCTCTGAGCACGCGCGTGCTCAGAGGCTAGTTATTATTATTATTTTTTAAATGTGGGACCCTCCCAGACTCGATTCTATTTTGTTTTTCCATCACACTCGCGCGAATGCGTGGTCTACTCTCCACGTTTTGAGAAGTCCAGCAAATTTAAATGAAGACGTTGATGGGTGTAAGTAGGGTGATATGTGAAAGAAGAGATAGTGTCATGGATTACCCAAGTTGTGTTAAGGATTATATGGAACAACCCAAGTATTGTCTACCATTATCCTGCTATGATCATTCAATGGCACAGAATTATTAGTATCATATCGTTTTGTAAACAGGATATGAGTTATTGCCTTGGTAGGTTTCTGGCGAGAAAGGCTCAGAGGCTAGTTATTATTATTATTTTTTAAATGTTGGACCCTCCCAGACTCGATTCTATTTTCTTTTTCCATCACACTTGCGCAAATGCGTGGTCTACTCTCCACGTTTTGAGAAGTCCAGCAAATTTAAATGAAGACATTGATGGGTGTAAGTAGGGTGATATGTGAAAGAAGAGACAGTGTCATGGATTACCCAAGTTGTGTTAAGGATTATATGGAATGACCCAAGTATTGTCTACCATTATCCTGCTATGATCATTCAATGGCACAGGATTATTAGTATCATATCGTTTTGTAAACAGGATATGAGTCATTGCCTTGGTAGGTTTCTGGCGAGAAAGGCTTTGGATATCCTTTTTTACATCGCCCATTTTTCTTTAAGTGTAAGCAAAGCAAGAGATAAGATATGATAAGATAAGATAATGATATGGTAAATTTAAGTAGAGAGTAATCCTATTAAATTTGATCATTCCTTTAGTTTAGGAAATAAGTGTAAGCAAAGCAAATTTAAGTAGGTTAGTGGAAGAGTAATCCTATTTTGTAGACAATGTTTTAGTGGGAGTTAAAGTTGTATTTTTACTTTATTGTCCTTTAGTTCTGTCTCTACTTAAACTAAAGGAAATAAGGATATTTTGCTTAAAAAAAGAAAACATGATTTCTTTTTCTACTTAAATTTGCTTTGCTTAACGGAATGTGTATGTCAAAATACATTGGTCTTTTCTATTTTGATTTTCTAATTCATAAATAACTTTTTATATTTTAAACACAAATCAAATATTTGTGTAAAATAGCCCTTCTATTTCTATCTCACATTTAATTTCTTTCTCAAATTTCTTCAAGGAACGTACTGACTGGAAAACGAATGGCACAAAACAAAAAAAAAGACAAATCAATATATATTATTCATATTCTTTAAAAAATAGTCATTAATTAGAGAAAATACTTAAACACCCATCAAACTAACCAAATAAAAGAAAAGAAAAATTAAAAAAGACATGATTTGTTTGGAAACCAACGTTAAAGGACTGACCTTCCTCAAAAAAAAAAAAAAAGAAAAAGAAAAATAACAACATGATTATTGGGTTTGACACATTCCGTCAAATATATGTGATTGCCAACTAATTACTTCAAGATATTGTCCAACATTGGAATCTCTAGGTGGGCCTTTTTTCTTTTTTCTTTTTTATTTATTTATTTATATAAATAAATACCATTTGAGGAGTCCACCTATTCTCTAAGTTTAATATCAAGCGATGTAATTTTTTTATCTATAAAACATGAGTTTTTATTTTTTTTTTTCCTCTTTTCTTTGAATATAAAATTATAAAATCATGGAAAAAATTACTTCTAAATAATATCTAAATAGTAGGAAAAATTTTAGAAATAAAAATACTTAAAACATGTTTAAAAAAAAATTTAATGTAAAACAGTGTTGGCATATATTATTAAAATACCTAAAACATTGGGATTTTTTTTTTTTTTTTTTTTGCTTGAAGTTGTAAAAAAATATGAAATCAACGTTGAAGGACTCACCACCTTCAAAAAAAAAAAAAAAAAAAAAAAAAACCATTGAAGAACTCCATTGCATATTATTAAAATACCTAAACATTGGGATTCTTTTTTTTTTTTTGGCTTGAAGTTGTAAAAAAAAAAAAAATGAAACCAACGTTGAAGGACTCAATTTATTAACTAAGAACACGTAACACTCAGTGCAAATTCAAAAGACATGGTTTGTTTAGAGTCTTTTTGTCTTTTGGTAAGTTATTTTGGATCAAACTAAATTTTACCAATTTTAAAATTTTAAAATTAAAAATAACATAACATTTTAAACTATTAAATATAAGATATATTTAAGGGTGTAGGTTTTTACCCCTAAAAGTTAGTCTATTATTTAGAAGCAATTTTTATCACAATTTTTAAATTTTATCTTTAAAGATAACTTCTCCAGTATCATTCTTGTTTTAGCAAATTTGCATATATGGCAATTGCTCACAGAATCATAAAATGTGCAATGAGAGGCACAAAACAAGACAATATTAAATTTCATAAGGTAGGATATTTATAAATAAAAAAAAAATGTTTTTTAACAACTACTTGATAGATTGGTTACCGCTTCGCTCACCCGAATTCATCCAATATGTCTGTTATGCAATCTAACCAAATTGTTGATGTAGGGTAGGAATTTGTTTTTCCCCCCACATCTAATTGTGTCCTGACCACGGTGCCTGGCGCGGTGCGGTTTTGCCTTCGCCCCGAGTGTAGGACCAAGAGGCCATGGGCTTGCTACTTGCGCAAGGCACCAAGCTTTAGCTTGAATCCCACATCGGTTAGAAAGAGCGCCCCACTACCCTTTATAATGCTTCAGGAGCTTGGGTAGTGTACCATCACTCACATGTGAGTGATGGTACACTACCCAAGCTCTTGAAGCATTATAAAGGGTAGTGGGGCGCTCTTTCTAACCGATGTGGGATTCAAGCCAAAGCTTGGTGCCTTGCGCAAGTAGCAAGCCCATGGCCTCTTGGTCCTACACTCGGGGCGAAGGCAAAACCGCACCGCGCCAGGCACCGTGGTCAGGACACAATTAGATGTGGGGGGAACAAATTCCTACCCTACAGTTGATATGTCACCCTAAAAAAAATACAAAAAAAATAGAGACTAAGGCTTAAATGTAAGGAAAACAACAAACAAAAATAATAAGAGGAAGATAGGGCACTACTTAGAACACATACACTAAAATAATGAGTCAAACCTGATAACCACAAAAAAAAAAAAAAAAAAAAAAAAAAAAATCAATATATATCATTCCTATTCTTTAAAAAAAATAGTCATAAATTAAAGAAAATACTTAGAAACCCATCAAATTGACCAAAAAAAAAAAAAAAAAGAGATAAGATATGATAAGATAAGATAATGATATGGAAAGGATAATGATAACCACATATTTAAGAGATCTATGCAGCATCAATCTCATATCTAAAATTCAAATTCACAACATCTAAAAAAAAAAAAAACACAAACACACACACACACACACACAAGGAATCAATTGATGCTAATTCAATGACTAACAATCCGGAAAACCAACATAAAAAATTACAAAGACCCATTAGTATTTTAATATTTTTGATCACCATTATAAAAAATAGATTTCAAGTAATATTTTTCATCACCATTACAATGATCATGTTAATGTCAGTACGATAATTCTTCTTTAGCAAAACCAAGATAAAAAATTACAAATACCCATCAGTATTTTAATATTTTTAATCACCATTATAAAAAATGGATTCAAGTAAATTTTTTTATCACCATTGCGATGATGATGTTAATGTCAGTATGATAATTCTTCTTTAGCAAAACCAACATAAAAAACGTTAATGTCAGTAGATAATGTAAAACAATAGAGCATAAAATAATGTAGCAAGGAATGAAGCCAAATAGTACTGACCTCAAAGCCTACACATCAACGAAGAGTCATAAAAAATGAATCATCTTTTAATAGCATCTTGCGAAGGCCTGTAAAACAATAAACCAGAAAATATTCAATAAGTCTCGAAATAACAATAAGCAAAACATGGCCAAATAGAGAGAGAAATTGAAGTGAGAAATCTAGAAATAAAAAAGGTGAGAGAGGGGGGGGGGGGGGGGGCTGAGATTTGATCAGAAAAAGAGCTTACATCAAATTTATCTGTTGTTGTTATTGTTGTTGTTTGTAGTGAAATCTGAAGCCTAGATGTGGGTGAGAGGAGTTCCTTAACAATGATGATAATGGTGAAAAGAAGATTAACACAGAAGGAGAGAATTGGAGAATTGAAGAAGCAGTTTGAGTTTGAAAACTAACGTGAGTGTACTGAAAGTGTGGTCCTATTTTGTAGATAGTGTTTTACGTGGAAGTTAAAGAAGTATTTTTACTAAGTTTTACCCCTACTTAAACATAAGCTATAGGGGTATTTTGGAACAAAAAAAAATCTAGTCCAAACAGGTGCAGCCCCTTAAATAGTAGTATAGATATATAGATATATAGAGAAAAAAAAATACAAATTGGGCAAAAAAGCCAAGATTAACTATCAAAACCTCATGTATAAATAGAAAGCCACGTTAAGACACACACAATCAGACATCCAAACAAGATACATTGACTCTCTCTTTGAATCAAAACTATCAAGGCTTGTAACTTCATGCTTCTAAGTGTATCATTATAGCCCATGTGAATTAGGCTCAGTAACTTTAGGCTTTTGTACTTTAATAAAAGTATCTTTAATTTTCTCGTTCTTATTGTTAATTTGTGCATTTTTTTCACATCAAAGTCTTATTAAATTAGGTTGTACTGCACCCATTCCTCTTTAGCGATGTTAGATAATCTGTCTCAAGTGGTTTTCAATCATCTTGAGCGGTTAAAAATTGGTTTGTAATCAAACACTAGCACCAAAAAATGAATACTAAAATAGCATTGAAGTCGTTTTTCATGGGTGAGTGTAAGTGTATTCATTTTTTAGTGCTATGTCTCGTCACAATTCAGTCTATTTTAATAATTGACAAAGGCATAAATTTCATTAGATAAATGCTTTAACCTTAAATTAGAATGACTAGAAAATTAAACATTTAAAAAAAAAAATACAAATGCCTCTAAGTTGTAGCTATTTTAGCTATTAAATATTGAAAAAAAAGGCCAATATTAAAGAGTTCAAAGAATTTAAGAACGTTTTTAACTTTGATGATTTTTGTTTGAAAAAAACTATGGATGTCAATTCAGGTTAGCGTGTAGTGTTTGTGTCGTGTTGAGGTAGGGGTATTCGGCTAAATGACTTAATCTAAATCCGACCCATTTAATAATTGTGTCATAATCTTTCAACCTTAACATGACTTATTAATGAAGTGGGTTGACACGACTCGATCCACTTGACACGCTTAATAAATGCGGGTTGTGTTTGGTTGACACAAATGTGACACGACCCATTTCAACTAGTTTAATATTAATCAGGTTAGGTTGACACAAATTCAATCCATTTAACCCGCTTCAAAAAGCATAAGATTAATATTATTATAAATTTAATAAACAATTTTTTTTTTTTTTTTTTACAAACTTATAACATCACAATACCTATTTAGCATACAATTTGAAAGTTAACAACAACATAAAATACTAAAAACACATTGAGCAAAAGTTCAAAATAAAATCAAAGTACTTAATAAATATTAAGTCCATAATATAGTACCATCCATCTATAAATACGTTATTTACATTGCAAAAGAAGTGTATACATTTCAACCCAAATTCAAAATAACATAGTTCAATTAAATAAAACTTCCATCTAGAAATAAGTTCTTTACATCTCCAAAAAAGAGCATAAACTTCAACCTAAATTCAAAATAACATAATTCAACAAAAATATAACATATATCCACAAAATTTGCCAAATGCAAGTATAAAAAATATAACACAATTTATGTCTCTCCTGTTTTCTTTTTAGTTTAAAATATTGGTTGGATATAAAAGGTATTTGAAAATTTGAATATAAAATGAATATTTATTTGTTATACAAGTAAAATAGGTTGTGTTAAATAAGTTATTTCGAGTTGACAAGAATAAATTGGCGTATCAAACGTGTCAATTGTGGGTTACACATGTTGACCTACTTATAATGTGTTTCTTATTATGTCGCTTTCAGGTCGACCCGTTTACATCTCAAACCTACTAAGACTCAACCTTAACCGGTAAAAACTTGTGTCTTATTTGCGGGTTGTGTCAAACATTAACACTCCTAAAAAAACCCAATACCATTCAAAATGTAAGGGCATTTTGGGCAATATACTACAGAAGACATCAAAACGCCCAAGGGAAAGGCATTTCAGAGCCTATATAAGAGAAGAAATTATAACAAGATTCAAACCCAACGGAGAGGATATGATGCAGCCTGAATGTGGATGATTAGAATGTTTTTGCAAAGAAAAAAAAAACCTTTTAGCACGTGCGTAGCACTCAATTTTTTTAGAACTTCTAGAAATAATCCTATTACCTATTAGAAAGTGATTTAGGAATAAGACAAACAGAGAAAATAAATGTAAATTGAGAAATTTAAAAATGTCGATCAAATTCTATACCTACTAACATTTTTTTTTTTCTAAAAAATAAGGTTTAAAAAGCATAACTAAAAATTTTAAATTCCATAAAATTGGAACGCATGTAACATACAGGGACGGAACCAGGATTTGAATCTGGGGGGGCCAAAGCTTAAAACAATTTTTTTTTTTTTTTTTTAAGAAAATAAAAACTAACACCTATTTCACATTCAACAAAATACTACATATAAAATAAGTGTTTCTTAAACATTTGATATTATAAAAATGTCGACAAAATATAACATACACAATAAGTGTTTTTTAAACATTTCAACACATTTATTAAAATGGAACTCGACGCTCTTTTAAGTCTCGAAAGTCGTCTATGATTGATTATGTACCAAATTTTGCAGCAATCTCCTTCTCAATGTACAAAATCATAGAGTCCATTAGAAAATCATCTTCCATCTTGTTGCGAAGCCTATTCTTGATAATATTCATGGTTGAAAATGTCCGCTCTGTAGTTGCAGTAGAAACTGGAAGAGTAAGCACAAGTGTAATCAATCTATAAATATATGGGTAAAATAATGATTTTTGGGTTTTTACCAACCATTGGCACAACTCAGAAATACTTGACAGCTTCTTGAAGTCCGGATGCCGAACTACATTGTGCTCATAATGATCAACTTTTGCCTTTAAAAGTGTCATTTCTTGATTTGTGAAGTCTTTCGGATAAAACTTGCTTACTATCAACAAAATGTCTATACTTCTAAAGGACTCACGTGCCTCTTTAGGATCAAGAGCTGAACTAAGATTAAGCAATTCCACCGCATGCTTACTAAATCGATGATTTAATTCTTGTAATATAGAATCTATTGCAGCATAAAAAATATCTACCCGATAATGATGCTCAATTGTGAAGTCATCTTGTTGATAACGAGCTAGACCTCCTCTCTCAACATAACGAGCATTCATATCTGGGACATCTTTGTCACGTGCCTCACAAAATGATTTCACAGTGGTTAGTAAATTATCCCACTCTTCATCTCTGAATTTTTGAATAAGTGCTTTAGTGGATGAAACAAAATTCATCGCATTCAAAATGTCTTGAGACTGACATTGCAAAGCTTGACAAGGTGCATCAGTGATCTTCATAATTTCTTTCATGAGATGCAAAATGAACACAAATTCAAAAGAAATCATAGCATGATAACATGAGTATGCTGCTTCTCGTTGAGAAGTAGTATTTCCTTCCTTGATGATCTTAAGTGAAATTTCACATGTTGGACTAAATATATTTACCAAGCTAGAAATCGATCTCAAGTGAGAACCCCAACGAGTATCTCCAGCCCGTTGTAATGTGCTAATCTGATTAAGTCCTCTTCCAGTTTCAAGCTCACCAATTTCAACAAAATATGCAATTTGATCAGCATAAGCTTTTTTTAGTTGCTCAGTACGCTTGCATGAAGTACCAACAACATTGACAATAGATGATAATCTATTAAAATAACTTTGAACAAGAATAACTTCTTTTGATGCTGCCACTAATGCTAATTGCAAGCGATGTGCAAAACAATGAATGTAGTAAGCATATGGACAATCATTTGAAACCAAAGCTTTTAATTCATTCCACTCACCTCGCATATTGCTTGCACCATCATATCCTTGCCCATGAATATCTTGAATATCCAGACTATGATGTGACAAGATAGAATATATTTCATTTTTTAGGGTTAATGTCGTAGTATCGGGGACATGAACTACCCCAAAAAAACGTTCTCGAACAAAACCATCTTTGTCTACAAATCTTATAACAATAGCCATTTGCTCTTTCATTGACTCATCACGAGCTTCATCAACAATTAGGCAAAACTTTGCATCACCAATTTCTTCACGAATTGCCTTTTTCACCTTGTTTGAAAATACATGTAAGATTTCCTTTTGGATTTTTGGTGATTTGTAAGAGGCATTTTTGGGAGCTTTATCAATCGCTTCTGCAACATATTCATTATATGATACCACCAAATCCAATATTTCAAGAAAATTCCCATGATTAATTGAATCAGAACTTTCATCTCGTCCTCTAAAAGCAAGTCCTTGAAATGCAAGCACTTTGACAACATCAATTGAGGCTTTTAACCGCAATCGATTGCTTGCAATTTGATCAGAATTGAAATTTTCAAGTACCTTTTGTATGTGTTGAGACTGGTTCATCAAATCTATCATGGCTTGCTCGGAAGCTCTATGAAAAGAGTTAGGTTCTTTCCCCATATGATTCAAAAAGGAACAATTATTTCCATCATTAACTTTCTTCCAATTCCGAAATCCATCTTTAGTGAATACATGACTCCCAGAATTTCCAGTTGGGTTGTCAAAGAGAAAGCATGGTAGACAAAAAGCAGCATCTTTACTAGGTGAATATTCAAGCCATGGACTAAATTCCTCAATTGCAAACCATGACTGTTTAAATTTACGAGAATCTCTTCCAAATTTAGTTTTCTTGTACTCATCTAGTTTAGGTTGGTATGGACTAAGCTTAATGTCAGCTCTTCGAATTTCATCTCGTTCATTAGCATCATATTCCCATATTTGCTTACGTATTCCAGGATCACGCATAAAACTTGTACTTTCGTCAATGGTGACATTTGGAACTTCTGTTTGGAGATTTTTCGAAACTGGGACATCAACGCTAGGGGTTGGCAATCTTGCATCATCAGTTATGACTTCAGAATTATTAAGATTTTTTCTTTTGAAAAAATTTAATATTGTAGTGGACTTACTCATGATCTACAAATTAAAAAAAAAAAAAAAAGTTTCATTATTTCCATATTTCATAGTTCTATATACCAACTAAAAAAAAAAATCTAAAACCAAAATAATCACAAACAATCAAGCACAAATTTATATATATTACTAATATTAGTCACATCACACAAAGTGACAAAGACAAAATTCACAAGTTCATATATATATATATATATAATATTAGACACATCACACAAAATAACAAAGACAAAATTTTTGATAAAACCAAAACAATCTAACCAAAGACTTGGTCAATTGGTCTTACAAAAAAGTCACTAATGACTTACCAAAGACCACTCTCACAGATAACAAATTCACCATCACACACTCACATCCTACTGTCCTGGTCCCACTTTATTTCTTTATAGTTAAAACTAAAAGAAAAAAAAAAGAAAAAGAAAAAAAGTTACAAACACAAGTCTGAATCCGGTCCACTTAACACAATCAGAAAAAGGAAAAAGGCACAAACAATTATACAATAGTCACTACTCAAGTCTCAGCACAAAGCCACAAACTCAAACTAAGTCTACGGTCCACTCTTGACATGACACAACACTTACACAGTAAACACACCAATCTAATAAAAGCCAATAAGCCACAACTCACAATCACAAATACAGTCAACACAGTCACCACAGTTCATCAAAAAACGCAGAGGGTAGAGCTAACCGGCTAAGGCACTAGGCAGAGCAATATAGCAATTAGCAGAGCAAATGAGCAATATAGCAATTACCGTGTGTGACTATGATCGAGCATCTGAGGAGGAGCAGCAGCAGCGGTTTGGATCTGATCTAAGGAAAACTGGAAAAGAATAGGCGAACGACAATAGCACTCAGCAGCAGTGATGGAGGAGGCGTTGACGCTAACTAGGTTTGAGAATTGTAATTTAGGTTTTCAGATTTTAGTCCATATTTATTTATTTTTTTTTTGTCGGTTATTTTTTTATTTTTTTGTATGAGAGTTTTTCGGCGGTGACTTAGTGATTTTTTCAGATTGATTCGTATACCAATTTTTTTTTTTTTAATTTGGGGGGGGGGGGGGGCTATTAGGATGAAAATTTAATATACTAGCTTTTTTTTTGGGGGGGGTACTAGCTTTTTTTTTTTTTTTTTTGAGGGGGGGGGGGGGGGGGGCATTGTCCGTCCCTAGTAACATATATATTTCCTTTTCAAATACAAATTCCCATT
This sequence comes from Quercus gilva, assembly GCA_023621385.1. Classification (NCBI taxonomy): domain Eukaryota; kingdom Viridiplantae; phylum Streptophyta; class Magnoliopsida; order Fagales; family Fagaceae; genus Quercus; species Quercus gilva. The sequence goes on along the minus strand of CM042482.1, from coordinate 28,982,636 downwards.
AGGCTCAAATATCCAGTAACATTCATTTGCCTTTCTTTTATGAATATAAGCACACCAATTTAGTTTTTAAGTATCATTTAAAAGGGTTTGGTTTATTTTCAGTATTTTTTTAACTAAACTTTTCTTTTGTTTTAACAAGAAGCTGTCACATCACCCACAAACTAAATAAAGTATGAAGATTAAAACCTATAACCACTTGTCAATATATATTTAAAACAACAGGAAATGTCCAATTAAAAATTTACTGGAGGTAAGCCAAACCCCATTTAAAATATACTTTTGAAAATATTGGCATGGGTTAACAAGATCATATGCTATATTGTCACTATGAAGTCCATTTGTCAATTAAATGCTTTTGGAGAAACAACTAAGTTCATTAAAAGTTTCTATAAAAAAAACTTCGCTAAAATAGATACCCCTACACTATTAGAGTAAGTTTTATGCTTTAGCAAAAGCCATATCACTAAATTTATTGCGTTATGTAATAGATTTAATCAAGAGAAATTAAAGCCACTTCACTTACGCTAAAAGAATATAAAGCTTATCACCATTGAATATTGATTAGACCGAAATACAAATATAAAGCTTGTCACCATTGAATTTTGATTAGACCGAAATATTTGTGCAATCCAATATGAGCCAAAAGTTGAATATAGATACTATCTTTTAAACCAGTCTATTATCTTTCAAGGGAATGGACCACCAAAGCAATTGTTATTACTATTTATTGTTTCTATAATCTATATCAAACCTAGAATTTTAAGTTGCCCAATGCATGAATGCAAGCTACAAAGCAACGTCTCCAAAATTAACCAAAATGCAAAATTCATATATATGTGTGTATATATATATATATAGTTCACTTCTATATTAAATAAATGTTTTTACATAGGATGTATAGTGGCATTGTGACCCCCGCCAAGTTGATCTAGCACTAGCATTGGAAGTGCTAAATGTTAAATTTTTAGCATTGAGCATATCAAAGCTCAAAAATACGCTTATATATAATATGCCAAATTCCAAATATTTTTTAGCATTTTATATTGCAAAACTTAAAATTTCGTTTTTTTTTTTCAATTAGATCCCCTCTCCTCCCTCTCCTCACTCTTTCCTCTCACTTTTCCCGTGCCTCTCTCTCCACTCCCACTCCCTCCGCCCAGGCTAATGTGAATCTCTCTTATTTCTTACTCTTTCTCTTCATAGAGCTCAACGTTGGATCTCAGTGGTTTGGTGGTGATGCAATAGTGGGTTTGGTAGATCTCGAAGCTTTGAGATTGACATTTTGAGTCAACTGAGGTTCGGTTTTTTGAGACTGGTGGTTTTTTTTTTGGCAATTGGTGGTGGTTTTAGGCTAAGATTGGTTGTTGTGGGTTGAGATCAGTGGTAGGTTTTTGTGTGTGTGTGTGTGTGTGGTTGTTGTGGCTTGAGATTGGTTTTTTTGTGATTAGTGGTGGTTTTCAGCTGAGATTGGTGGTTAAGATTAGTTGTTGTGGGTTGAGATAAGTGGTTCTAGGTTGAGATTGGTTATGTTGCTGTGGTTTTTTATTTTTAGTATTTTTAAATATTATTTTAATAGGGTGGATGCTAAAATAGTAGATGGAATATAGGGTGTATTGTTAAGTACTATGCTAAAGGGGAAAATGGACATTTGCTCCTAATTTACAAATTATGAGCAAAATATCCCTATTTTGAAACTATTTTGCAATATACCCCTGTTTTTGAAACTCTATTTTAATAAAATCGAGTTCTATGTAAAACTCAATATCCTCAAAATCAAGTTTTATGTATATTTTTAAGTGGAACTCGACATTTCGAGTTCCACTTAAATTTTCAAAAAAAATTAAGTGGCAACATATGCATAGAACTCTACATTGCTAATGTCAAGTCACACCTGTAACTCAATTTTGTTAAAATCAAGTTTCAAAAATAGAGGCATTTTGTTAAATATTTTCAAGACAAGGGTCTTTTGTTGCATAGTTTGTAAATTATGGGCAAATGCTCATTTTTCCTTATGCCAAAGTAGATAAAGTAAGTTTTGTGTGTGTGTGTGTTAAAGTGACATTTTTTTTTTAACATCCAATGATAGTGCTCATGAACACTGTTTTCCTCTCTTTATGTGATATAGCTCTAGATAGTAAGTAGCACTAAAAGCTAACATATTATATATAAGGTTTGTTTGTTTTAGCTTAAAAAGTCACCTTAATTTTATCATTAATTTATGTTTAATTTCTTTTAAAGTTTTTTTTTTTATATAAGAATACTTATATTTTTACACAATTAAAAAAAAACCAATGAATTGAAACTCATCCAAAGACACTCTTATACCACAAAATACATAAGATAACGTTTGATAGGCCTGTCTATTTGACATTTAGAATGGATTTTGGAGGAACCAATCGTATAAAAATCCATAATTTTCTTTGAATTTGTTTTTAAGAATATTAAAAAATCACATATGGATTGATATTCATAACTAAGTGACCAACGCAGAAAAGTTAATTTGTATGAATTGGTGGTTACACTCATGGGTGGCAATTTTTACTCAAATCCATTAACCCACTCATGATCCATCAAATTTAAATAAGTCTTAACCCAACCCAGTTAAACATTTAGGTTAAACGGGTAAAAACCCATGGGGTAATCTAGTTGAGTGAGTCTTAATGGATAAACCTATTGGATACCGGTGGGTTGTCATCTTTTTTTTTTTTACTTTTTTTTTTTTTTTTGGTTAAACAAAACATTTCATTCATTTAATCAGTAAAATTTGCATCTTGATACAAAGCTTCCCTAGCTATTGGAGGTAAATCTTCCATCCAATACATGTCATCTATAATATTTCTTGCATATTGAGCTAACACTTGAGCCACTCTATTTCCCCCTCTCCTAGTAAATTCTATACTCATGCCCAATGCAGCCCTCTAATCATTTGCTGAATATCCCCTACCACATTTCCAAGCAATGACTGATCTTCCTTTAGAGATGATATAGCATTCATAATAGAGCTGTTGTCTCCTTCAATGACAAACTCAAAGAAGCCAGCATCCATTACAAATTTGATTGCCTTTCTACAAGCAAGCAGCTCGGCCTCTTCACTGCAGAGCACCTCTAGTCCCTTGGTTGCCATTACCTCCCCTTTATCATTTCTTATCATTGCTCCAAAGCCTGATCTGTCCAAGCTTGAAAACATAGCTGCATTAAAATTAAGTTTGAACACCGAATTTGGAGGAGGCTTCCAGGTATCTTGACTGGCCTACATCACCGATTCTGCTACCAACTGATCACATGTAGACTGAAACTCCTCCAAAGAACCTAGAGCACGCTTGTTCAACCAGTTTGGGTCATGAAACTTTCCACCATGAATAAATCTATTCCTCTAATTCCTAATAAGCCATGCTTGAACCAACACCAACTCTAATTCTTGTAAGGGTACTCGATTCAACAAATATTCCACTAGCTGAATCATATTAGTCATTCCTGTAACACCTTTCTGTAGAGATTTCAAGCTCCCAGCCTAAATATCCTGAGTCATATCACATTCCCATAGCACATGGATAGCTGTCTCCAAGAACCTTATACAAATTGGACATGTTGCATCCTCTATAATCCTTCGCTTTGTAAGATTCATCTTCGTTGGCAAAATTTCATTACATGCTCTCCAACCAAATACTTTGATTTTATTTAGAATTCGAAGCTTCCAAATAGCAACCCAAACCCTTTTTCTAGCACAGCCCATTGAGCTCTCGGCCACAGTCCCTCCTCTCATCACGTCCCTAGCCATTTTGTATGCCGATTTGACAGTAAACATCCCCTTCTTATTATGCAGCTAGACTATAGAGTCTTCCACATACCTCCTACTTAATTGGATTATGCATATAGCTTCAAAATCTTCCTTTTCAAACATTTCCATAATAAAATCAGTCCTCCATGAATGCAACTCTTGGTTAATAAGCTCTGCAACTGACACATCCCTAACATCATCCTTGATCGAATGCATGATAGCATTTGTTGGATAATTAGGTATCCATTTATCCCCTAAAACCCAAATTGAGTGGCCACTTCCAACTCTCCAACAACACCCAGATTTCAAAATAGGTAAAGCTGCCATAATACTTTTCACACAAAGGAACAATTTCGGACTCCTTGGCATCAAGAAAATGAGATCTTGGGAAATATCTTGCTTTAAAACATTGATACACTATAGAATTAGTATTATGCAACAACCTCCACCCTTGTTTAGCCAACATAGCTAAATTAAAAGCTCTTAGATCCCTAAAACCCATTCCTCCATCCTTCTTTATAAGCGTCAACTTTTCCCAATTTTTCCAATGAATTTTCCGTTCATTACCTACTTAACCCTACCAAAATTTGGCACTCATCGCATCTATTTCATCACAAAGTTTCATGGGGAGTTGAAACACACTCATGGTGTAAGTGGGAATAGATTGAGCCATCGCCTTAATAAGCACTTCTTTACCAGCCTTAGACAACATCTTGCCTTTCCAACCTTGCAATTTTTTTCCATATTCTATCCTTCAAGTAGGAAAAAGTATGATATTTAGTTCTCCCTATTAATGTAGGCAGCCCTAAATATGACTCAAATCTATTTACCTCCTGAACCCCCAAAATCCTCAGTATTTCTTGCTCCTGACAATTAGAAGTATTACTGCTAAAATAGACCGATGACTTCGCCAAATTTATGCATTGTCCCAAAACATTTGCATGGGTCTGAAGGATCTCAGAAATGGCCCCCACTTCATTTTGTGTTGCCCTGCAAAACAAAAGAGAATCACTTGCAAATAATAAGTTAAGAGACTCTGGTGCCCCTCTACAAATGGAAGCTCCATGAATTTTTGCATCATTTTCTGCCTTTGCCAATATAGATGTAAAGCTCTCTACACACAACAAAAACAAATATGGTGAAACAGGGTCTCCTTGACAGATCCCTCTAGATGGAAGCACATTCCCATATGGTTTTCCATTAATTAAGATAGAGAATGATGGAGCGGTAACACAAGTCATCACTCTATCAATCCACTTTTCTAGAAAGCCCATTTTTTGCATGATGCCTTGTAAAAATAGCCATTCCACCCGATCATAAGCTTTACTAACATCTAGCTTCAATGCCAGAGAACCTATCTTGCCTTTCTTCTTGGCATGCATAGTATGCAATGTCTCATATGCCACAAGAACATTATCTGTAATAAGACGACTTGGCACAAACGCACTTTGAGTGGGGGATATAATATCAAGGAGTACTTCAGCTTGTTTGCAAGGACTTTGGAAATAATCTTATAAATAACATTACATAGGCTAATTGGTCTAAACTCAGACATTTCCTCTAGATTCTTCACTTTAGGGATGAGCACAATATTGGTATGATTTAAAGCAGGCAACATAATCCCATCATTCAAGAACTTTAAAATAGCACTCACAACATCATCACCCACAACATGAAAGATTTTTTGATAAAAGAAAGCATTCATATCATCTGGTCTAGAAGCCTTTGTTGGTCCCATCTGGAACACTGCTACCTTGATTTCATCAATAGTAAAATCCCTTTACAGAATATCCTGCATTTTAGGTGTTACTTGCCTGAAATTGTATTCAGACACTCCTCCATTTGATTGCATGAACCTACACAAAACAGATTATCAAAGTAATCAATTGCTACCTTGGCAATATCCTCAACCTCTTCCACCCAATGATCCTGTGAATTCTCAATACCCTTTATATGGTTTCATCTTCGTTGTTGTGATGCTTTTGAATGGAAGAACTTTGTATTTTTATCCCCTTGTTTCAGCCAAGCAACTCTTGACCGTTGCTCCCAGTAAATCTCCTGCTTTAACAAGAGATCATCCAATTTTTTACTAACCTCCAAATACTCAGCCTTACTATCATTAGTAGTGTCAGCCCTATTTAATCTATCAAGTCGGTTATGAAGTTGTTTAATTTCCTCCACTTCGGGCTCAGTCTTTGTTGCTCCTTATGCCTTCAAATCCTTCCCACAAGCATTTATTTTCTCCTTCACTACTACTAAACTGGTCTCCCTACAACTTGCCATGCTCCATGCTTCTTGTATTATTGTCTCACAATCATCCCAAAGAAGCTAATTCTCCTCAAACTTGAAACCCCAATCTGCTCTACGTTGTTTATGGCTGAATTTCTAAACCTGGATAGCAATAGGTATGTGATCCGAAGCATGAGGGAGGAGGTGCAAAACGGTGCTCACCTAGAATTTCTCTATCCACCCCTTCGTTGCAACAACTCTATCAAGTCTCATCTTTGTATTCGCATCGTCGGGTCTCTTATTTGTCTAAGAATACGGGTAACCTTTGTAGCCTAAATCTTCCAACTGACAAGTCTCCAACGCTTCTCTAAATGCATTAATTTGGGCTGTTTGTGGCTACCTTGTGCTCTACTTTTCTAAAGTATTAAGAATGACATTAAAATCTCCAAAACATAACCATGGACCGTCCACATAGTTCTTCAAATATTCCAATAGCTTCCATGACTTAAATTTCTGTTGTGCATTCGGCCATCCATAGAAACCTATCATAAACCATACAAATCCATCTTCTTCTGTTATCTTTGCTAAAACTTGATTAGCAGTGTAGTTCACAACTTCCAAATTGATATCATTCTTCCATAATAAAGCTAATCCTCCACCCGAATTTGGATGTTTGATTATTACTTTATTCTGATAGGGTAGATTACTATAAAGATTATCAAAACCCTCCTTGTCCAAACGTGTTTCCATAAGGAGACACATAGTGGAAGCTTGTTCCCTCACTAATTTGCGAAGGCTACATCCTGTCCAAGGGTTCCCAAGCCCTTGGCAGTTCCAGCTTAAGATCCTCATTGCTCCTGGCAAGGGTGGATCTCCACCCCCACCGATATATCATAATTGATGTCACCTCCATTCCCCACCTTTCCACGCTTTACCACCCTTGTGTCATAACCTTCGGCCTTCCCTTCCTCCATATCAGACATTGGAATTCTTTTCCCAAGGTTTGGCAGCATTAAGGCCTTAGATATTCCTCCAAGCCCAAAATCCATTCGGTTTATTCTAGTCCAAGTGGATTTGGGCTTTGTAATGCTAGACCCAGCCATGCCCGATTCTTGATTCATATTACTAGAGTCTGAATAGATCACACCTTCAATTGACTCACCCTTTGACACCCCAGTTAATTGTAATCCAGCTGTCATTAAGGCTTTATCCCTCATTTGATCCTCGTTATTTTCCTGAAAATCTGGCCCCGTTACCATCTTTGTAGTATTTACTCCCTTCACGTAAGCATTACCTTCACTATCAGCATTATCAACTTGCTGAAAATTAGGCAAAACCCTTATATTCTCGAGATAACCCTCATCCAGCGTACTAGGATTTCCACTTCTCATCTCTGTTGTCGTTGTCTCCTCCTACTGCCTTCCCATTGGACTCTCATTCTGATAATCCCTTGAACTCTGCTCCCTCTCGGCACTTGGACCTGTGTTTCTGGATGGAGAGTAATTTGGCCGACCCCCCAATGCTCTTAGAAAATCCCCATGCTAATAATCCACTTCTCCTCCATTCTTAATAATTGCAAAGTGTGAGGCACAGTGCTTCACATCATGACCTAACATACCAAAGTAATGGCAAAACATGAGTAAATGTTCATACTTAAATGAAACCCAGGTACAAACACCATCCAATCTTGCAATAAAACCACCCCGTCGAAGCGGCTTCACTATTGGCAATGCAACTCTTACTCACATGAAAAACTTGAAGTCATCCTGTCTTCGCTTCCATTCCATTTCTTCGAATATACCAATCTCGGTTCCCAACTTCCTTCGCTACTTGAGGGGAAATCATATCAAACGGTGCACCCCATATCTAAACCCAAAGAAAAGCATATTCCATTTTTATGTTCCCCACCATCATCCCTTTCTACCACCGTTGAAGCAACAGTAACTGATTATCAAATGACCACAGACCACCTTGTAGAATTCTAGACATATCAAACTCCAATTGAAACTTGAATTGGAAAAGATTCGGACCCACCTCAATAATTTGCATACTATCTTTCAATTCCCATGCTTTTTTGAAGGTATTCTTTGCCGCTCTTTTGTTGAAAGGTTTACATGTAAGGAATTTCCCAATAAGACTCAAATTGTAACTTTTCAGAGCCTCCAAACGCCCTTCATCAAAGATGGGAATAACTTTCTCTTCATTAGACTTCATATTTCCCAAACCATCAATAACTTCATCTGCCATGAGAACGTAGAGACCAAGAAAAATAAAGAAAAGGAAATACCCTTAGACCTAAGCCAAGGGAGGGAGAGGCTCGTTCAACACGAGAGAGAGAGCTCCACTGCGGGGAGAGTATCGGATTTTTATTATTTTAATTTAAATGTTTTAAAATCTAAATTCTAAAAGAAAAGGGAAAAATTCAAACCCTAATTTCTTTGATTTTCTTTTCCCTCAAACACAGCCTAATCTCTCTTATTTTATTTCCTCCTCCATTTTATTTTCCTTCAAACACCACCTAATCTCTCTAATAAGTCCCTAAAATAAATGGGTGGTCGGACAAATGGCCAACCAAATCGCAAGACGATTGATAACCTAAAGAAAGAGAAGAAATCTTCTAAGTCCTCAAAACCATGTTTGGTTTGGTGGATTTAGGAAGGGAAAGAAGTAGGTGGACGAGTCCTTTCTTCTATTTGGTTGAAGGGAGGGAACGAAAGGGGAAATGATTTGGAAGGTTTGTATTTCTCCTTCATAATTAAGCGATAAATGTGCATGTATAATGATGATGCTCAGATCGTCAACAAGAACTTTCGTCCAAGCAAGGTCGTCCACAGCTAATCCAGGTCCTGAAACAAGATAAATTATTGAAAGAGACAAAGGTCACCGGTGTGGCGCCAGCCACAAAGTCCCCGATGCCTAAGTTAGAATAGTTTGAAGATAGAAGATATCTAAAGTTGAAAGTATTAGAAAGTTCTGTCTACGTACCCCTACTCGGGTTCTGCTCATAAGTATATATAGGTGCTTCTTTCTTAGCTGTTGGTCTGGCTTTAATGGTGCAATCATTGTTGAAGTTGTAACGCTTGTGCAAGGTGTTAAATTCGATAAATGCACTCTAACGGTATGGAAATCTATTATTACATCTGTAACGCTTTGTCACGACGACTATGGAATCCTGGACAGGTGGTTCTCCCAGGGCAACGCTGGCACCAGGCTCGTCCATGTTAGTCGTCCTTCTATGATGGACGAGGTTACTTTTTTTGGGGACCATCAGCTGCCCCCCTATTCTAAGGCCGTCTATTTTCAGAACGGTCTTAGGAATGCGAGAAGTTTTTTTTTATTTTGAAAAGCTTCTCTGACGCTTAGGGATCGTGCCATCCACATTAATTGTTTCATGGCGGCGTGGCGAGTATTGGGGCCACGTGTCCTTTTCTGGTTGGTAAGGGGGTCTCGTTTCCTGTAAGGGCCTTTTTAGTTTTTCCCGCATTTTCCAAGGCAAACCTTTTTACCTCTTTGCCTCTTATCCTTTAGTATTCCATTGCTTCTCTGATTCTTAACTTTTCTTCTTTCTTCTGTGTTGATTTTTCTGGGTTTACTGTGACCGCTGCGTTTTTTACTCCCATCCGTTTTGGTTTTCTTCCTTATTTCCAGTATGTTTCCTTCCTTTCGTTGCACTTCTTTCCTTTCTTAGGTTGTATGGTGTAATTTTATTTTCCAAAATTGCGCTTCTTTCTTTAATGGTGGGTTATACTGAATTTAGGCACATTTCTCCCTCCATCGCTTTTCTCTTTACTCGCTTGGGGGGGTTGTTAGATTCCTTTAGTGACCGGTACCCACAAATTGGGGGTTTTGTCGTAGGAGATAGTGGCCTCCATTTAGCTTTAGGATACCTGTATCCGTTGCTGCGCCAATCTTTGTCTTGGTTTGAGTCAATTCGTAGTGTTATTAGGAGGGAAAACATGGGATCCGAAGTGAGATCAAGTGGTCAGGAGAGGACTTCGTCTTCCGATGTGGTTGCGGAAGGGGCTGTTACGGACACGGCCACTTCCGTTCCTCCTTCTTTGTCTGTCCATCCTTCCAGTTCTACCACTCCTCATCCTTTCCATGCCCTCAAGGAAAAGTGTGCCTTGAAGGAAGATGTTTTTAATAGATTTAGGGATAGATTTCAGTTTCCTAGTGAAACTAAGGCTTGTCTTCCCAGGAAAGGCGAAAAGGCCTGTGCCTTCACCCATGGTGAGGTCTGTTTTTATGAGGCTGCTTTTTTGTGTGGCCTCAGGTTTCCCGTCCATCCATTTATTATGGAACTCCTAAATCACCTACAGATTGCCCCTAGGTAACTTATGTCGAACTCTTGGAGGATCGTCATAAGCTATATGGTGATTTGGACGACCATAATGGACGGGGACATGATCACTTTGAATGAGTTTACCCACCTCTATCGTTTAAAGGAATCCAAAGAATTTGGGTATTATGAGCTTGTTCCCTGGGATAAGAGATCCCGTCTTATTGTCGACCTTCCTTCGTCCTTCTATTATTGGAAATCCAGATACTTCTTTGTGTCCGGCGATGGTTAGGAGACTTTATCCGATGATTTTTGGGGGAATGTCCCTAGGTTGCTGCGCCGGTAGGCGACCCCTCATCTTGGTGTGTTTACCTTTTATGTTTCTTTTTTCTTATAATTTAACTGTCTTGGTCGTCCCTCTAATCTTGTGTACTTATTCCCTTTTTTGTAGTGAAAGAGCGCCCTGAATTGGAGAGCCAGTTTAAGGAGAGGGTGCAAGAAGCGATTAAGTACACGAGGACGATAGACGATTTTGACGATCTGGTCGATTCACGAACGTTGGCTCGACACTGCTTGGGGCCCAAGCCTTCAATTTACGTGCTTCAAACAATTGATAGAGAACAGAAGAAACGTTAGTCGTCCAGGCTTGCCTGACCATTCCTTCCTTTTTCTTTTTCCCTTCTTTTTTTGTTTATTTTTCATTCCTCATTCTTGTATAGAGATTACGAGCAAGTTTAACAAGGAAATGTATGCAAAGATAAAGGGGAAGAAGAATAAACCCTTTTCTAGTATCGGGAAGAAAACTTTGAGAATAACAGATAGGGAGAAAGAAAAAGAGAAAGAGAAAGAGACAGCTGAGAGGGGTTCATCCACCCTTACTTTGGACGAGGGAAGGGCAGCTTCCCCTGCAATTTCTATTGAAGAGGTGCCTGTGCCCAAGAAACGAAAGATGGTTAATAAAGGCAAAGAGAAGGTGGGCTTAAGTATTTGGGTTGATGCTGAAGTAGCTATTACTCGTGCAAACGAGTTTTTAACTCTTGAGGAAATGAATGAGCTTTCCCTGGTGCCGTCCCATGAAATAGTGAGTTAGGATGTACATAAGCTTGTTCAGGTAGTATTTCCCGACCTTATTTTCCTCTCCTTCTTTTTTTTTTTCTTTTTTTTTTTTTTAATATTCCTTGCTGTTAGGTGTTGGGAGAGACGATGCATCTTACCTCGCAATATTTGGCGAACAAGGAAAGGCAATTATGGCTACTTCAAAGGTGGAGTCTTTGGAGGTTGAGGCTTAAGGATTGTGGAAAGACCTGATTGCTACCATGGACGCACATAATACCTCTAAGGAGCAAGTCAAGGCTTTGACCAAGCAACTTGAGGCTGAGAAGCTGTTGATAAAACAGAAAGACGAACTTCTTGCCTCTGCTGGTCTAAGGATGAAGGCAGCAGTTGCTAAAGCTGTCCTTGCCTTCCAGACGACTAAAGAATATAACACAATTTTGTTCCAATGGTACTTTAAAGGTTTTGAGTTACTGAGAAGGTACCTTGTGAAGCACGGGCCAGGGGTTAATCTGGAAGACTTGGATTTTGAAGTAGTGGATAAGGAAATTGAGGCTGATGAGGTGGCTCAGGCAGCTTAGGCTTCTGCTACTTCTGGCGAGGACCTTTCAGAGGCTGACAAGACTATGGATGAGGATGTTCCCCCTGCTTGACCCTATGGCCTTACCTGTTGCACTTTCCCCTTTATTATTTTTATTTTTTTATTTTTTTATTTTTTATATATGCCCTACATGTTTTGGGGGCTTTTGGGTAAACAATCTCTTTTGGGCCTCGTTTGTTTTGGGGCATCTGAACAATTTGCGTCCTTTTTATATGTATAAGATATGTTTGTTGGTATTTTCCTTTTACTACTAGTATATTCTTCGTTCGTAGCGAATTTGCACTGAAATTTCATCTGTCTGTGGACTTAGAAAATTTTCAGGTGAAGTACTTCCTTCATCCTGATGAGGACTTTGAAAACTTTCAAGTAAGATACTCTCTTCGTCCTTCTGTGGACTTAGAGAGCTTAAAATAAAATGCTTTCTTTGGACGATGTATATTTGTTAAGGAACCCTGTGCTCTTTTTCTTTTTAGCTTGTACAATGTATATCCAAATCTTATCATTTTTCTTTATTTGGACGATGCACATCCATTTAAGGAATCTTATCGTCTTTGTTTGGACGATGTACATCCATTTAAAGAATCTTATCGTCTTTTTTATCTGGACGATGTACATCCATTTAAGGAATCTTATTGTCTTTTTCATTTGGACCTGGATGGCCATTTTGGGTTTGGAGGGAGAGACAATAAGAGCGCGTGGATTGCTGAATAATACTTGCATAATACTGAGTGACCATTTATTCAAATACATGATTTGTGTTGAAAAAGGATGAAATTGAATCATATAAATTGCTTACATTTAGGCTATGGTTCCTTTTCATAATACCTCTTCAGATGTTCGACATTCCACGGACGAGGTAACTTATTCCCTTCCAGGTCTTCCATGTGGTAGCTTCCCTATCTTGAATAGTGAATGACCCTGTAAGGTCCTTCCCAGGTTGGTCCTAGTTTGCCTTGTGCTAGATCTTTTGTTGCAAGAGTTACTTTTCGAAGGACGAGATCCCCATTGTCAAATCTTTTCAACTTTACCCTCTGGTTGTAGTACTCAGCCATCTTCTGTTGGTATCTGGACAATCTTCGGGCTACCTGGTCTCTGACTTCGTCCAAACAATCCAGGTTCAGCTTCAATTGGTCGTCATTGGTTTGCTTGTCAAAGAACTCTCTCTTGAGGCTGGTGAGTCCTATCTCAACTGGGATGACAGCTTCGGCATTGTACATTAGGTTGAATGGTGTTTCTCTTGTTGGCGTTCACATCGTAGTTCTGTAAGCCCATAGGACGCTGGGTAGTTCCTCTGGCCATGCTCCCTTCGCTCCTAGTAACCGGAACTTGATAATCTTGAGCAAGGTCTGGTTCGTTACTTTTGTCTGCTCATTGGCCTGAGGGTGGCTTGGTGATGAGAACTTGTTTTTGATTCCTAGGCTTGAGCAAAACGTCCTGAACCCACGACTGTCAAACTGGCGGCCATTGTCTGAAATGATCGTCCTTGGTATCCTGAACCTGTAAACAATATTTTTCCATACAAAATTTTGTACCTTTGCCTCTGTGATCGTAGCTAGAGCTTCCGCCTCTACCCATTTTGTGAAGTAGTCAATGGCGACGAGTAGAAACTTCATTTGTCTCTTTCCCTGTGGTAGGGGACCCATGATGTCGATCCCCCATTGTGCGAATGGCCAGGGTGAGGTAATGATCGTCATCTTTTCTCCTGGGACTTGTTGAACGTTTCCATACCTTTGACAACTGTCACATTTCTTCACAAAATCTGTTGCGTCTTGCTGCATTGTGGGCCAGAAGTAGCCTGCCCTCATGATCTTCTTGATAAGGGATCTTGACCCCATGTGGTCTCCGCAGATTCCTCCATATACTTCTTCCAGGACATACCTGGCTTCGTCTTCCTCTATACATTTCAAGTAGGCTTAGGAGAAGCCTCTCTTGTATAGCTGGTCATTCAACACTGTGAATCGGGCAGCTCTTCTCTAGATCTTCTTGGCTTCTTCTGGATCTGCTGGTAAGTGTCCATCCTTGAGATGAGACATAATTGGATCCGTCCATCTTGTGCGGGTATGCACGGGGAGTGTCTGGAATTCTTTAATGCTTAGGGAGTTTTGTTCTTCCAGTCTCCAATCATTCGCTTTGTCCTGGACTTCTGCTGATGCACTCCATGCTACTTCGTCGGCTTCTGCATTCTGATCCTGGGGAATCTGGATAAACTTCGCGTGATCGAAGTTGTTCACCAATTGATTCGTCAATCGAAGGTATTTCTACATCCTTGTCTCCTTTGCTTCAAAGTCTCCTCTGACTTGCCCTATGACAAGTTGCGAGTCGCTTTTGAGTATGATGTTTTTAGCTCCGAGAACTTGGGCTATTCTTAGCCCGGTTAACAAAGCCTCGTACTCCGCTTCATTATTCGTTACAGGGAACTTGAGCTGGACCCCATATTTGAGGACGTCTTCTTGAGGTGAAGTAATAACGACTCCTGCCCCGCCTCCTTTTTAAGTAGGCGATCCATCTGTATTAATCGTCCATAGATCTTTTTCTTTGTCTGTGTATTCAAGGATTGTGAATTTTGCAATGAAGTCTGCTAATGCCTGAGCTTTTATGGCCGTCCGAGGACGATATTCTATGTCAAACTGGCTGGGTTTGATGGCCCATTGTATCATTTGTCCAGCTGCCTTAGGCTTGGTCATCGCTTTCTTGATGGGCTGGTCCGTCATTACGATGATAGGATGTGTTTTGAAGTATAGACGAAGTTTCCTTGAAGCGACAATTAGAGCAAAGGTGATCTTCTCTATCTTCGGGTATCGGGCTTCGGCTCCCTGGAAGGCCTGGCTGATGTTATATACCGGGCGTTGTATCTTGTCTTCTTCTTTGATTAATGCTACGCTGACTGCGGTTGTTGATACGGCTAAGTAGAGAAATAAATCTTCTCCTTCCTTGGATGGGCTCAGGAGAGGAGGGTGGCTCAAGTATCATTTCAACTCCTGAAAGGTTGTCTTGCATTCTTTCGTCCAGGCAAAGGCTTGTTTTAGAGTCTTGAAGAAAGGAAGGCATTTGTTTGTTACCCTCGAGACAAACCTATTTAAGGCTGCTACCCTCCCTGTTAGGGCTTGTACTTCTTTGACCGTCTTTGGAAAAGACATCTCGACGATAGCTTTTACTTTTTCAGGATTTGCCTCTATCCCTCTTTGTGACACCATAAACCCAAGGAATTTCCTTGAGGAGACCCCAAAGGCGCACTTGGACGGGTTTAGCTTCATGCTGTATTGCTTGAGTGTGTTGAACGTCTCTCTAAGATCGGCCAAGTGGTCCTCTTCCTCTTTACTCTTGACGAGCATATCATCGATGTATACCTCTATGTTCCTCCCAATCTGTTTTTCAAACATCTGGTTCACCAACCGTTGGTACGTGGCTCCTGCGTTCTTCAAGCCAAAAGGCATGACCCTGTAGCAGTAGAGCCCCTGGCTGGTAATAAATGCTGTCTTTTCTTGATCTTCCTCGGCCATCTATATTTGGTTGTATCCAGAGAATACGTCCATGAATGTGAGTAGCTTGTGCCCGGCTGTAGAGTCAACCAGTTGATCAATCCTGGGTAGAGGGAAGCTATTTTTTGGGCAGGCTCTGTTTAAATCCGTGAAGTCAACGCACATTCTCCATTTCCCATTTGCCTTTTTAACCATGACGACGTTTGCCAGCCACTCGAGGTAATAAACTTCTCGAATAAAGTTAACGTTGAGCAACTTGTTTACTTCATCCATGACTGCTTTGTTCCTTTCAGGGGCGAAAACCCTCCTCTTCTGCTGGACGGGCTTCCTCTCGGGGTCCACGTTTAGGTGATGCTGGATAATTGAGGCTGGAATGCCTGGCATGTCCTCATGACTCCAGGCGAATACATCGAGGTTGTCCTTCAAGAAGTTGATGATCTCTTCCTTCGTCTTCTGACTTAGATTCGTCCCTACTTGAGTCGTCTTTACTGGATCTCCCTCGACCAGTTCTACTGTTTCTAGCTTCTCGATGATCTCTGGTGTTTTATTTTCGATTATCCACGCGTGGTTCTCCCTCATGGCTAGGACTACCTAGTAACATTTTCTTGCCAATACCTGGTTTCCTCCTATTTCTCCCACACCATGTTTAGTTGGAAATTTCACCTTCAGGCAATAAGTGGAAGTGATAGTTTTCCATCGGTTGAGGGTCGGTCGTCCTATGATCATATTGTAGGATAAGGGTGAATCAATAACTAGAAAGTTGTGTTTGTTTGTTACCTGGTGAGGATAAGATCCTGCCGTGACCGTCAACATAACTATCCCTCGGGGGTATACTTTATCTCCGCTGAAACTGACGAGGGGGGACTCGAAAGGACGAAGCCTCTTCGGGTCTACTTTTAACTGCTGAAAGGCGGAAAAGTAGATAATGTCTGCTGAGCTTCCGTTGTCTACCAGGACTCTTCTTGTATTGAATCCTTCAATCATGATCATGATGACCAGCGGGTCGTCGTGGGGTTGCTTTACTCCTCTGGAGTCTTCTTCGGAAAAGCACATATCTTGGTTCGTCCTCCTTAACTTCAAAGGAGGCGGGCTATGCACGATGTTTACCTGCCTCTGGTGCAACTTTTTGAGTGACCTGATCGACCCTCTTGTGGTTGGTCCTCCTGCTATAGTTTTTATCTCCCCGATTGCGCTCTGTGGACGAGGTGGTAAATGGTCCTCGTCCCTTTGGGAACCTCCTTGCTGGTTCTTCTTATTGTTCCTGAAATTGCTGGAATCTCCCCTCTTTACATACTTCTGTAACTTACCCTTTCGTATAAGTTCTTCAATCTGTTCCTTCAAATCTCGACAATCCTCTATATAATGCCCATGGTCTTTGTGAAAACGGCAGTATATCCTTTTGTCGCGCACGTTGGGCGATGAATGGAAAGGTCTGGGCCATTTAAGACATTGTTCGTCTTTAATCTCTGTCAAGATCTGGTCAACTGGCACCACTAGGGGTGTAAACTTAGTCTGTTGAGGATTCTTATCATCCCTTCGTCTGCTTCCCTCAATATCTCTTCGATCTACTCGATCTCTTTTTTGCCCTGTTCGCTCATCTTCCTTTTCCTTCTTCCTCTCTTTATGTTATCCTGCCCCCTCTATGGCTGCCAGGGCTTCCTCTGCATTCATGTACTTCTAGGCCTTTAATAATACTTCTGCCATCGTCTTGGGGGATTCTTCACCAGAGAGACCACGAAATCTCTAGACTTCAGCCCCACTTTAAAGGTTGTGAGCTGCACCTTATCATCTGACTCGTCCACTTCTAGCATCCCTTGGGTGAAGTGAGTTACGTAAGACCTCAAAATTTCCATTTCTCCCTGTTTGATGGTGAGCAAATGGTCGGCCGTCCTTTTTGGGCGTTGTCCGCCGACGAAGTGATGGACGAAGGAATTGCTGAGCTACTCGAAATTATCAATGGACGAGTTTGGTAACTTAGTGAACCATTCTCTGGCTGCACCCTTTAAGGTAGTAGGGAAAGAACAGCACAAAATCTCATCAGAAGGTTGCTGGAGACCCAGGGTTGTCTTGAATGTGTTGAGGTGATCCAATGGATCTTTTAGCCCGTCAAAAGGCTCTAGTTGGGGCAGACAGAACTTAGAAGGTACTGGACACTCCTGGACTACAACTGTGAAAGGTAAGTCCGTTTTCCTGACTATCCTGTCCAAACTTTGATCCGTCTTTCCTTTGATAGCATTCCTTAGTTCATCCATTTCCTTTCTCATCTCCTTGAGGAGGTCCGGATTTGCTTCTTCTGAAGTGTTGGTTCGTCTCATGTGACTGTCTCCCTCATCATCCCTGTTGATTTTCGAGCAGTTATCTCCTTGTTGTAGCCTCTGCCTCATTTCCTGGTTTAGTGAGTTCTTCTACAGTGGCTGCAAGTGTCTGAATTTGTAGGGCCAATGCCGCAGAATCCGGATTAGCGCTAGACTCCATGTGGACTTATAGCTTGGAATGGAATAGCGTTCTTGAACTAGGTGCCCAAGAATCGTTCAGTGTCAACAATGATTGTTCCCCACAAATGGCGCCAAACTGATGATGCTCAGATCGTCAGCAAGAACTTTCGTCCAGGCAAGGTCGTCCACAGCTAATCCAGGTCCTGAAACAAGATAAATTATTGAAAGAGAGAAAGGTCACCGGTGTGGCTCCAGCCACAAAGTCTCCAATGCCTAAGTTAGAATAGTTTCAAGATAGAAGATATCTGAAGTTGAAAGTATTAGAAAGTTTTGTCTACGTACCCCTACTCGGGTTCTGCTCATGAGTATATATAGGTGCTTCTTTCTTAGCCGTTGGTCTGGCTTTAATGGTGCAATCATTGTTGAAGTCATAACGCCTGTGCAAGGTGTTAAATTCAATAAATGCACTCTAACGGTATGGAAAACTATTATTACATCTGTAACGCTTTGTCACGACGACTATGGAATCCTGGAAAGGTGGTTCTTCCAGGGCAAAGCTGGCTCCAGGCTCATCCATGTTAGTCGTCCTTCTATGATGGACGAGGTTACTTTTTTTGGGGACCATCATATAAATTGCACGAAAATGGCTGGAAATGAAATATGATGTGTTACTTTCACCGTAAAATTAGTTTAATAGCCATGTTTCTTCTTCTTTTTTGTTTTCAATTTTCGCTTAGGCCAGATTCTTTTTTCCCAAAAATATGGATGGAATTCAGAACACTTCGCCAGGGGCCGAGATTTGTTGCTCCAACAAAAGCCTATCAACAATGTCAACCAGGTCCCTGACTCCCTATAAAGTAAATGTGTGAAGGTAGCCATACCAGCAGAAGCAGATCGTCATCAACCTTGTATTTTGATCCATTGACCTGCTGTCTCTGCACGACATTATGGGGAAAAATTTCAATGTTTTCAAAGCAGTTTAGCCACATTTAGCAATCCAATCTACTTTAGTTTATAAATTAGTTTTGAGGCAGTCATTAGTCATAACTCATTACTGGTCTTGAAAATATAAAGTACGGCCTAGGCTCCACCGTAGCCCTGGAGAAACCATTTCTATTAGGCCAAATACGGAAAATTATTCATTAGAATCCACAAAAGTAACAAATTTTAAAAACATAAAAAGAACATGCCATTCTTTTCAAAATATGTACATGTGTTTAAACTCATGTATCTAATTTTTAAATAATATTACATATATTTTTACACACTTTTTCATCCATATGTACTTTCAAAAAATACAAACAATGTTATCAGAATAACATTACCAAACAGACCCATAGAGTCTATTTGGCATCAGTTTTAGTTTTTAGTTTTTATGTATAGTTTTTTAAAACTTTACTTTTTCAAAAAATTTTGAAGTATAAGTATACTTTAGCACACTTTCAACAAAAATTTATGGACAAATTTTAACTACAAAATTAGTTATAGCCTTACTCTACAACCTTACTTAATATCTTTTTATTAGAGGTGAATTTTGATAAATTTACCGTTGGATTACATCTTCTTCTTATATTCTCCATTCTTGCAAAATTTCTAGAAAATTAAAGATTAATAATCATGTCATCAATAAATTGTTTAAATTGCAAGTTTTTGTAGTTTAAAATTATGTATAAAATATAAGTTTATAAATCATATAGTAAATAATATCCAATTAACACAAAATTTTATATGTGTATTAAAAACGTAAAAAACATACAATTCAATAGTTAAATTTTTAAAACATGTAGTAATGTTTATTTTATTAAGCAAGGTTGTAGCCTTAGGCTATAATAAATTTTGTAGCTAAATTTTGTCCAAAATTTTTTTGCAAAATACTCGATAAGTTGTTCCCAAACAGATACATAATTATGTTAATTTATTTAGTGAGAGTTGTAGCCAAATTTGTCCTTAATTAAACTTAGGTCCCTTAACAATAAATTAGGCCCTTACAAACAAAAAAGGAAAAGTCCATGAAAAAATTTATTAAACTAAAATTTTGAAAGAAATGTAACTTGTAACATTGACAATGAAACGCGCAACAACTTCAAAATAAGAAAACTCATAGAAGGAAATTGTAACATTTTAACATCCAATTGGCATGAAATTTGACATGTGTTTTAAAAATATAAAGAACACACAATTCAATTGTTAGATTTTCAAAATATGTAGTCATTTTCATTTGTTTAGTGAGAGTTGTAGCCTTTAGTTATAATTAAGTTTGTAGCCAAACTTTATCCTTAAACTTAGGTCCTCTTAAAAATATAATAGGCCCTTACAAACAAAACGGAAAAACCCAAGAAAAATTTTATTAAACTTCAATAAAATTTTAAAAGAGATGTAATTTGTAACATTGATAATGGGACTATCATGTAACAATTTCAAATTAAAAAAAAAAAAAAAAAAAAACTCATAGAAGGAAATTGTAAGATTTTATGCATTTGCGTGTTTTTTTTTTTTTTTTTTTCAATTATTAAATTTTTTATTATAAGATTTTGTATAATTTAAATTTCATAATGACCATCTTAGAAAAAATTCCTAAAGTTGCCACTTGTTGAATTTGAGTGGGCATGTTTATTAACACAATAATTAGTTAATTACTTATTAACATTATTACTTGACAATTTCTTTATTTAATTGTTGATGCGATTAATGTCACATAAATTGCTGTTGGTTTTGCTAGGCCATTGACTCTCAACATTCTTCATATTTTAATATCTTGGTTTTGCTTGACACTTTGCTTGGTACGTTTTGTTGATGGAAATTTCAAAGGTACAGACATAAAGTAGAAGCCTCCTGTATGCGGTACTAGGCCCCCACCCCATCCAACAGCAAAGACATAATTAAACAATTATGGCATTCATATTCTAGTCTGGACTCCGGACACGGACACAGTCATTCGAACGTGGAGTCATTCCATCATAATTACCAAGGGCAAGGGACTATATCTGGAAGAAAAGTGAGATATATAGCACTGCATGCCCCTAGGTCAGGGCAAAAAATAAGAGACGAAGAAAATTTTAATTTTTCAAATTAGGGAGTGCAGTGAATTAGGTAGATTCCAAATGAGGCACAGTATTTTTTTTTTTTTAATATATATATATAAAGAAGAGGCATAGTCATTTTAATACCACATGAAGGTGTAGTATCATTCTACCATTTCTCAACCTAGAAGGATAATAACGGATGTAGCTAGTATAGTATTATTTTTATTTTTTATATTTTATATTCTTTTTATGAGCACAAATTATTGTACACATATAAAGTGTGGGCATTTTTTTAAAATGCAGATATTATGATTATGCAAAACGTGGGCATTGTGCAAATTAGGGTCCGTTTGGATACAGCTGAAAACTGAAATCTGAAAACTGAAAAACACTGTAGCAAAATAATTTTTAAATGTGTAAATAGTATCGTGAGACCCATTTTTAAAGAAAAAGTTACTGAAAAGTGAAATTTATGGATCCCATCACTGAAAAGTGGTTGAAAAAAGTACTGTATGTGCACTGTGTGTATATTATGTACACACTGTTCACCCCACCAAGTCAACATTCACAGCTGGAAAAAAAAAAAAAGGTTGAAAACGCAAACGTGTGTCTGGGAAGCGCAAAACGCGCTTCCCAAACGCACACTTAGTGTCTATTTGGATACAGCTGAAAACTGAAAACTGAAAACTGAAAAACACTGTAGCAAATAATTTTTAAATGTGTAAATAATACTGTGAGACCTATTTTTAATGAAAAAGTTGCTGAAAAGTGAAATTTGTGGGTTCATAAATAGTGAAATTTGGGCTGAAAAGTCAACTATTGTGGCCACTGTTCATTAAACAGTAGCCGCAACAGTACATAAACAGTAAAAAAGTGACTGACACCCGTGAAAAAAAAAAAATGCTGAAACGCAAATGCACGTTTCAGCTTTTCAGTTCAAGCCAAACGGACACTTAGTGTACATAAAGAAGTGAAAATTCGAGAGCAAGTCACTTTTTACCGTGATGAGTTAAACTCCTGTGCTAAATGGCCCTAACTTCGGTACTAATGCATCTCACACTATTTAAACCCAAGCATTAAGTCAAAGCAGAGAAGATGGTGGTAAGGAGGAGAATGTGAGAAGAAAAAGATCTGTACATGCAGTAAAGTTTGAGAGAGAGAGAGAGAGAGAGAGGGAGAGAGAGAATGGAATAATGCATGGACAGTAAGTAAGTATGTTAGAATGGTAATGAATATTTGAAGTATTAATTAAGTGAAAAAGAAAAGAGGGAGGGGCAGAGAGAGAGGAGAGGGGCAGTTCGGATTGAGAATAAGTGTGAAAGGCACGAGACGTAAGGAGAACAATAAATGAGAGAAGGGTAAAGAAAGTGTGATGAGGCTTATGATAACCCTCATCATCGTCACGTCGTTTTTCCTTCGCTACTCCCAAAAACCCTCCCAGAATTCCACGCTTCCTCTTCTTTCTCACTCTTTGCAACCCTTCTTTGCCTTTTCCTTCGTTTTTTCTTTTCTTTTTCTTTTTATATTTTCATTTTTCTTTTGTCTTGTCTCTCTAGCCTAGTCAACCTCATGTGTGTTCCGCACTTTGTTCCATATTAAACCAACACCATTCTCTCTCTCTCTCTCTCTCTCTCTAAAGTGATCAATCCCCATCTCTGATTTTCTGAAACTCAAATACTCACTATTTCAGCTTAACTAACCAAATTTCAGCATTGGCTCTCTCTTTAAAAGCATCAATACATACTATTTATAAACTATATGTCTATTTCCTATGTGAGGGAGGTAATGATTCCTATTTAATAACCCCACCATTCTTGCATGCTCTATTCCCATATTTACTACTCCAACACCATTCTTTAACCCACCGTATCAAAAACCCTTTTCCCCTCTAGGGAAAGAGAGAGACTAAGAGGTGTATTTAATTAAAGCCCTACTTTACTCTCCTGCTTCTTCTTCCATTACATATACCTCTTCATCTACATCACAAACCCCCTTCAATATATTCAGCTCTACTTATAGAGAGAGAAAGAAACTGTTCCTTCTTTTAGTCTATCAAAATGTGGATGATGGGTTATAATGATGGTGGAGAGTTCAACATGCCTGACTCATTCCATGGCCGGAAACTTAGGCCTCTCATTCCAAGGCCACTGCCTTCTACCAACAACATCAACAACAACAACAACTCGACCACAAACACTCCCTGCTTAAGCCGTATTCATGGCACCGATTTCTTTTCACAATGTCAACATCTGCAGGGTATGTAATAGTTTGTCATTTATATGTGCGTGTATATTTGTGTGTCCGAGTGATTAGTATTTTTCCTTGTGTATGTTTGCGTGTTTCATTTGGCTATTTGTTGCAGCAGCTGTGTCTGAGCAGAACAAGATGAGAGAGTTCAACACTCCACCTGTTGTGGTGAGCTCAAGGTGGAATCCAACACCGGAGCAGCTGAGGGCTCTTGAAGAATTATATCGACGTGGGACTCGAACACCGTCGGCTGAGCAAATTCAGCATATTACTGCACAGCTTCGGAGATATGGTAAGATTGAAGGGAAGAATGTTTTCTACTGGTTCCAAAATCACAAGGCCAGAGAGAGGCAGAAACGCCGCCGTCAAATGGATTTGGCTTCGGATGACCACCACCGTGATAATATTGAAAACTTAAACAGGAAAGACTTAGGTAAAACCCATGTAGAATAATTATATTTAATATATTATTATTTTGATCACCACAGCCACTAGTACAGTTCATGTTAGAGAGAGGAAGAGAGACAGGACAATTTTGTATGGCTTTTTGCTTTACATTTTGTTCTTAGATATGTTTGATTTGTATTACTTTTTTCTATTCTGATTGTTGTTGGGATGTAAAGTTGTATTCTTTTTGTTTTTCTTTTTGTCTACAGGGGCAAATAGGACAGTGTTTGAAGTTGAACAGTCCAAGAACTGGGCACCCCATACAAACTGCAGTACGCTTGCAGAGGTCTATTTCTACCTTCCTTTGTCTGTCTTTCTACACACTCTATTCCTCCTTTTTGAACTTGGAATCCCTTTAGTCTCAAAAAAGTATGTAAGAAGCAATTAAACTTGGATAATTTGCATATGATTACTAGCTAGATCATTGTTGAGTTTATAATCTTAAAAAGGTGAATATATTCACTAGGGAACCAACAAAATGCTCTGTTTGTTGGGAAATGAAAAGGTCCAAAAGCTGTATTCCTTCCTTTCTGTCGGGGCTTCTGTTATGAAACTTAGCTGGGATTTTGGGTCCTGTGCTTTTTCATGTCAATTAGGCCAGTACTGTTTAGGGCGCCCCCCCTTAACATTCTACAGAAATGAGCACCTTGTGATTGAAAGGACCATGCTAACCCTAGCTGAGACGCTAGTACTACTTTGTTTTTCATGGACCATGAACTTTGTCCTAAATGCTGACTTTACTTCTCAAGACAATTAAGGAGCGCCCAATTAAAATTGTCTCATTCTATTTATCAAAAAATGTCTCAGATTTGGAGATTTCATGTGATTGCATGTCTATAATTATTTTTCAGGAATCTGTTTCAATACAAAGGTCAGCAAAAGCAGCAGTGGCAGAATGTATGACAGATGGATGGATCCAATTCGATGACGGAGAATTACAGCAAAGAAGAAACTTTGTGGAAAGGAATGCCACGCGGCAGATAATGCAGTTGACTTGTCCTCCTCATCTCACCCACCTCATAAACACCCCTACTTCATCTACTACTACTGCTACTACTACCACAACCCAAGCTACAGTGAGAACTACAATGGAACAAAAGCTCATTAAGACTCGTGACTTGAACATCTTTATTGCACCCTATAGAGAAAATGGTATCCACTACTTTAACAGTAGTGTCAGCAATGAAGAAAATGGATGTGGGGAATCTCAAACTCTTCAACTCTTTCCACTTCGGAGCAGCAGTGATGGCAACAATAACATTAACGAAAAGGAGACTGATATATCAATTTCAGCCATGAATGCCAACTTCACTCCTTTCCAATTTTTTGAGTTTCTTCCATTGAAGAACTAAAACCAAAGGGAAATTACTTTATGGGGGGTGACAGCCAATGGTTCGCTTATCAAATTGCTATGTATGGAAGATGATAGGTTGAGTTTGGATGTTGTAATCTTGTTGGAAAATGGGACTTTTTTTTTTTACTTTTTTTTTTCTTTTCTTTTCTTTATTGCTAATGATGTAACATTTCATGGATGTGCAATGGTAAGATGCGGGTATAAAATAAGGTTGCCTTAAAATGCATTTGGACCATGTTGGTTGAATCAATGAAAGCAAAACATTTTAGAGAATATTACATAGGCTAAATGTTGACAGATATATAGGCCTTGTTTTAGAAATTTGATGTGTCATGTGCTTGCAATATTCATGAGAGAGAGAGAAAGCTGGGTCATCGAATGGAGGGTCTGAAATGGAAACGTATGTGAGTTTGATGTTGGCATAAGGGATCTGATTGGAAATTAGATGTGAAAGACTTTGACGATGATGTGACCATGAATATGGGTTAGAGGTACCTCGTTCATTCGGTACATATGAAGTGTGATAGATGGTACGTGGTACATTTCATTAAACCAATCTCGGTGAAAGAGCAAGAAAGCTTATCTAATGTATGGAAAAAGCTTAAGTACTGCATGCAATGAAACTTAACCGTTGAACTTCATTTATATATATATATATATATATATAGAAAAATAAGGATCCACTTTTAAAACTGAGTTCTTTTTTATTTACCCTAAGATTAAAAAAAAAAACACCTGTATTAAAACTTATAAAACCATCGTGACAATAAATATGATTAGTGCCATATAAGTCACACTTAAAAGGAAGAGAAATATTGAAAATGGTGAATACAAGATGCTGAGAAAGTTAGAATCAAATAGAGAAAAATGTGAGAGGGAAATACAGTGAAAAAAAAAAAAAAAAAAAAGATGCCCCACTTGACTTGCCATTTTTTATTTTTACAAGATAGAAATTCTACTATAATATAATCTAAGTTTATATGTATGTAAAGCTTATTTTTGGAGACTTGAACCTCAGTCCTACCCTCTCATACCCTACAAGCACTTATACTCGTGAAGTGACCATCGCGCCAAGTGTGTGCAGTGATTGACCTACCATTTTAGAAGGTTGGATTTCAGTTGACCTATTTTCACATGTAAAAAAAACCTTATCCACTATATCCATTTTTATCTTTCAAATTCGGGTAGGTTAATAATTTGTAGTTGAATTTTGCCTAATCTAAACATTATAATGGTTAGGACAGAACATTGGATAGAGTTCTTAAGCAAGATTCATATCTAGATTTCTTATTTGATTGGAAAAGATTTTATCAGTTAACTAATTAACTGCTACTCACATTTTTATTTTTATATCTAGGGAAATCTATATTTAAACAATAATATTATAATATCATTCCTACTAAAACTTTATTAAGTCGTCCCCGTTTCGGAATTTTTTTCAGGTCTTATTGAACTCCACAAAATAATTATGGGTGACTTTCCTTAGTATTCAAGTATCATGGTCCATAGTAATCAATTATGAGGTACTTAATTGAATTACGATTATAATCCATAGTAATATTAGTTTGTTAATTGAACCATATAAGAAAATGAGTTTATGGATTAAATAGTTAATAAAAACTTTTTTTTTTTGAATAGTTAATAAAAACTTATTAATACAATCAAGAACAGAGCTAGAATTTTCTTTTCGGTGGGCAGGCCAAAGCACAAATCAATTGAATCATAAAAGAAAAAGAATTATACAAAAATTTCAATAATAAATTAATATATGCAAAATAAAACTAACATTTATTAAGTGTTAACAAATACAAATAAAATAAAAGACATAAGAATAATTCTTAATAAATTTCAATTTATCATTTATCAAGATGTAACTTTGCATTATATATGTTAAATCCCACAAACCATATATTGATTATGTATTAAATTTCGTAGCAAGTTTCTTTGATTCTAAAGTCAAAGGTTATCACCACTGCATATCTTTGATGCGATGGTCACTCCACAAGTATAAGTGCTTATAAGGTGTGGGAGGCAAGAGCCGGGGTTCAAGTCTTTAAGAGGAAGTTTCACACATACATATATAGTTAGATTAGGCTAGAATAGAAATTCTATCTTGTAAAAAAAAAAAAAAAAAAGAGAAAGTTAAAGGTTATCCTAAATTCTCTTACATAAACAAGATAATGTTATCATATCTTATTTGGTATCTAATTCCAAAATAACCACACAAAAAAAAAAAAAAAAAAGATTCAAAAAAGAAAAAATGATGAAATTAAAGGATGTGAATGAGAGAAATATATAACGTTGGTAAAATTTAAAAACCTAAACAATTTGACACAAAAATAGTACTTTGAATTTGACTATCTCAAAATGACTCCACATTATATTTCGCTTGATCATAGCTACCAAAAAAAAAAAAAAAAACATTTTCAGAACATAATTCGTTCCTCTTTCTTTTAACTGTATCAGCACCGAAACATATATACAATCATAATTAGACTTCACTTAATTTTTAAAAATTCTATTATTATAATTGAAATTAGTAAATTGACTAGAAAAAAATTAAGAAAATAAAAGGAAATGATATATTTTTCAGCTATTATATATACATGAAATATGAAATAAAGTTAAATTATCTATAAAAATAATTAAATATATAGCATTTTAAAAATAAAATATAACCTGCTATTAATTAGGAGGAAAATCTATAATGCAATTACGAAACAAAATATATAGTCAATGTTAGTAATAAATCTAGCACTAAAAAATATTTATCTTTGAGATTTGCACGACACGTTGATGTGTAATGTCATTAGTATTTTCATTAACAATAAAGAAAATCTGTTTTTACTTTAGCATACAAATATATGTTAAAAATGGGTAAAAAAAAAAATTTTAATTATATAATAGAGACATGGAAAACAGGTTAGGTCAATATCACTTATCCATTTTAAAAAATAGGAATAAATTCTATTCCATCTAACCACATAAATTGCAATCAAATATTATAATATTAAGGCATGGAAAATTCTACTATACACTTTTTTGCATATCATAACTATATAATTTTAATTGTTATACTTTTTTGCATATCATAACTATATAATTTTAATTGTTATAAAACGAGTAGGTTCTAGTTAATTCAACAGCTAAAATTCATAGAGTGAAACTATTTCTCTAAAACAAAATTGTTATAAAACTATGTGTATTTATTTATTATATATTTTATAATAGTAGATTATTGGTTAACATTAGGTATATATGGTATATACAAAGTAGGGAGATGATCCTAGACATTAAGATATTATACTCTTCTCAAAAAAAAAAAAAAAAAAACAACAAACAAACAAACAAAAAAAAAAAAACAAAAAACAAAAAAAGCTTGTTTTGGATTGGGTTGGACAACTAGACGCATAACCAGAGAACCGAATATAATAATCCGAATACACAACTTTTAGGCCTAGAATAGAACAAATTATTTGTGGACCCTGAATTGAACCAAAATAGTCAAGAGCAAATCAACACATATTAGTCATTTTGGATCGGATCCCAAGGTAGTCAAGACTCAAGACCCAAGTTGCAACCCTAAATGGCGATCATGTCCCTTTTTCCAAGCCGAAGGTGCCAGTTTGGTTGCTATCAAGTCTGTAGAGGTAAATATTTTGTTCAAGTCTTCAATTTAAGTACAGCAATCTCACGAGGCTTTGCCCAGCCTTTTAAAAGTAATAAATATAAAAGGAATACTAGACATAAGTGTTGAGTTATTACTTATTAGAAGCTTGTTTCTCATAGAACTTTTGCGGTGATACTTTGGGTTAAGTAATATGTTTGAGTTTGATGAAAGAGTGTAATTAAATGTATGTGTTTAACAGTTAGTTTGTTTCTTAAAAAAAAAAAAAAAAAAAAAAAAAAAGAAGCTTGTTTCTCACAAAACAAAAACAAAAACACTTTGCTACATAGTGTAATCAATGCATAAGTTTCAAGATTGATCACACATGGAAGTAGAGATAAAGGTATAGGAGTAGTTTCACTGTTTCAGTATAGAGTTGTCAAATTTGTGATTGAGATATGAGTGTCCAAACTTCAGAGACATTCCTTTAACTAATTCTTTACCACGTTAAAAGTGAAATCTAAAGGTCTTACACTTTTATTTTAAAAAATTATGCCATGATTTCTAGTTTAAAAAGGCTAAGATGGAATGTCCTTATTCGGAATCCACTAAAATATTTTTATCAAAAAATACTCATTTTTACCTTAGTGTTAGATATATATTAAACATATTAGCCAAATAAAATAGGCCCAAGTTTATTCCTACTAGTACTAGTAGTCCAGGGTTTAATCATCTATATATACTCATGTTAGGATTCATTGTAACATAGATTTTGTACTATATTCTTATACAATAAAGATATAGCTCTTAAAGGTTTTCTCCGTGGACATAGACCAACAAAACTGAACCACATAACCCTTGTATTCTCGGTATTCCTATTCTATGCTTCCCTTTCCGCATCTACTCTAGCATATACAACATGATATAACACATCACATTACTAATATATTTAACAGTTAGAACTAGATTATAACAATGTTGAATTCTTTAGACTGAATTTATCACATCTTTGTCCCCACCAAAATTTACGTATTATATATTCAATATTCTTACAAAGATCAAGAGGCAATTTAAAACAGCTCATGACAAAGGTAGGAATAGCCTGAACATCTAATTTCAAAAGTATCTCTCTACCAGCTTGTGACAGTAGTTTCTCTTTTCACCCTTGTATTTTAGAGCACACACCACACATGCACCACTATCGTGTGGTGCGTGCTCTAATGCTCTTATCGACATTTTTTTTCCTTTCAAAGTAACTTAAAATCTTAAATAGTTAAATTTAAAGAAATGTTACTTTGGACATCATTATAACAATGCTTACTTAACCCACTAAATATCTAATAGGAGACAATATAAGGCATACAACCAAAAGCTTTATAGTTCAACTCATAAATCTTGACGGAGACATCCATAATTCAAATTCCGTCTCCTCCAATTATCAAAATATTTTTATATATATACATAATTTTAAAATCAAATTATCAAAATATTTTTATATATACATGATTTTAAAAGCTATATTAACGTACCTCTTATTTGGATAGGTATGTTAATGTACCTCATTAATGTACCTCTCTTTTTTTTATTCTTTTTTTTTTTTTTTTTTTATGATAACTCTCTTGCTGCACCAAGTATAGAATGAAAATAGTAAAAATAATTTGAAATTGTGTCTTCAACTCACGATTTCAAGTTTAAATTCACCTGTGTGTAGGGACGTGTGCAAAATGATGTGTATAATTAACACCATCCAAATGAAAACTATATGTTAAACCATTTTTGTATATGTTTAACTCGCAACGATAGAACCTCACCCAAAAATCTATTTTGATCCTATATTTTTTTATATGATGACTCTCTTGCTGCCCCAATTATAAAATGAAAACAGTACAACCAACTTAAAATCATATTTTCAATTCACAATTACAAATTCAAATTCACCTGTGTGTACGGACGTGTGTATGCAAAAAGGTGTGTAATTAACACTGCCTAAATGAAAAATATATGTTAAACCATTTTTGTATATATTTATTAAGAATTAAATAATTACAGAAAATGCAAAGAAGGAAAAGACCAATTTAAGGGTCCATGAGAATTTGTTTGTCTCGGACAGAGGAATGAGGTACGTTTTGTTGTTATCTCCCAAAGACAATGAGAGAGAGAGAGAGAGAGAGAGCCGACTTACTTTAGGAGAGAGCAGTGAATGCTTAACAAGGAAGAAGCGTAAAATGATGATATTTTTGAAAAGATCACGGTCGGGTTCCTCGGCAATCTGCATTCTCTTTCCTTTTTTTACTGTTTCACACCTTGTGTACGTATCATCTCAGGTCTTCGCAGCTGCACATTATCTCATATCAGAGATACTGAGATTTATAGAGAGAGAATCCTCTCTTTCATGCACAACATACTTTCAATCACACATAGGATTAAGAAATGATGCCTCTTTTTTAGCAAAGAGTCAAATGCAAAGTGTAAAACATATCTAAAAGAGAGTCAATTTTATGTGTACGTACCATCAACCATGTATGGAGACGTGAGCTTCACTTGATATATATAACGTTATTTCTCTTTCTGTTTACTTTTCAGTTTTTATTTTACTTGGATTCCTTTTCACTTGTAGGGATGGGAGTTCTTTTTTTTTTTTTTTTTTTTTTTTTTTTTCGAAAACTAATAAAAATTGAACAATAAAGTTAGAGCATCCATCATTTTTGCTTATATATTTCAAGCATAATAATCCCTCGCAAGAAAATTGTTCAAGAACCAATTTTTTTTTTTTTTTTAATCTAAAAGAAACTGGATCACTTTTTAAAACTTTTACCCTTTGGTTTTTGAAAGATAAGATTGTAATTTTTAAGCATATGAATAATAACAAGTTATACCAAACAAACACAATAATTATAAGATTTTTTTTTTTGGTAGAATAATTATAAGATATTCTATCATTACTATGTCACTTCGGCAAACTATAAAAGGCAAATCCGCAACATGGGGACTATAAAAATAAATAAATAAATAAAAAGCTTATTTGCAGCATCTTTTACTTTTAACGTTTGCAAGAAAATCTATAAAAAGTGTCTGTTACTACGATAGCGCCCTAGTTGAATATAAAATTTTATTTTAACCTCAAGCTGTTTTTTGTAATTATGTATCAATTTCCAAAATATCTCTTTTTGTAATTCTTTCTTTGGGTGAAATGCAAATCATTATTACTTATCAAACACACCCCATGTTATGACTTTCAATGGCATAAGCTAGGGATACTTCCATGGCATAACTGACTTTACAAAAAAAAAAAAAAATTATTTATAAATAATGTTCTAACAAAGGGTTCTACGTGTTTATAAATAATAAAAAATAATAATAAAAAACAAAACAAAACAAACAAACTGATGTAGTACAGAATCTTCAAATTAATTTCTATAATTTGTTATATTTGGTATTTTTATGTAATTTTCGTTATTTTAGATTTAGGGCATTTATTTCCTTGTTTTTAAGTGCTTTTAATGATGCTTTTTAGGTCAAATTTTGTTCCTATTATGGTTAGGTATTAGTTAGGAGTTATTTTATAATATATTTTCTTGTTTGTCAAGTTTTATAGAGCCTTTAAATAAACCTCCAAATCTATAAACTTTTTTTTTTCAACAATTATTCAATCAATAAAATTCAGACTTTTTTTCTGGAGGTGGATTCCATACCCTTTCTCCTTGTAGATTCAAGGACCCTTGTGAATTTAAGGAACTCTTGTGGATTCAAGGTTATTTTTAGAAGTAAACATGTTTTGTTTCTTGTTTTCTAGAAGTAGACGTGTTCTGCTTTTTTACGCTTCTGCATCCTACATCAGTTGGTTCAGAGCTTTGACTTATCCTAGTCTGATGGCTAACGTATGAGACAATAGCAAATCCGATGACAGAAAACTTAACAAGTATTACATGACGTATAGCTAGCCCTCACAAATATCTTTGCTAGGATGCCATCATTGGAGCATGGAAACAATAGGGATAACTGTCGCGGGGACATAACTCCCAAGAAACTTATTTTTAAGCAAATTTCATATAGGCCCTACAGAAGAATTGCAAGTTTTAATGAAGGTCATGTTATGGAAGAAGATCCTAAAATCAAGATTATTGTAGAGGAGAATAATGAAGATCCTATTATAGAGAAAAATATCTTGAAGTCAAGATGGTAGACACCATTCAAGAAGAAACCGAAGAGGAAAGTTTCAAGGATCTCAATCAAATGAAATCATATGATTGTCAATCTCAAGATCCTTTTATTTTGGTGGCATGCGATACACCGAAGTTTATTGATTTTATTAGAGTTGATAGTTTTCATTCAATTGTCAATTCTTATTTGGTAAATCTCTACAATTATATAAAGACCAAGGAAAAAAAAATTCAAGTTCATTTGTTTATTCCATTGATGAGTTGCAAGTTTGGAAAGAAGACCAAGAGACTTAAGCATTCAAAGTATTTGTTCTCTTGGCATGAAAGATTTCAGATTTCAACTATAAACTTGAGGATGAGTTTGTTTCAAGTAGAAGGGCCTGATATGGGACGGAATCTTCAAATTAATTTATGTAATTTGTTAAATTTAGTATTTTTATGTAATTTTCGCTATTTTAGGTTTAGGACATTTATTTTCTTGTTTTTGGGTGTTTTTAATGTTTTTTAGGTCAAATTTGGTTCCTATTATAGTTAGGTATTAATTACGAGTTATTTTAGAATATATTTTCTTATCTATCAAATTTTATAGAGCCTTTAAATAGGCCCCCAAGTCTGTAAATGTTTTTTTAACAATTGTACAATCAATAAAATTCAGACTTTTGTCTTTCTATTTTTTGGTGGATTCCAAACCCTTTCTCCTTGTGGATTCAAGGAACTCTCATTAATTCAATGTTAATTTTAGAAGCAAACATGTTTTGTTTCTTGTTTTCCAGAAGTAGACGTGTTCTGCTTCTTAACGCTCCCACATCCCGCATCACAAACAAACAGAAAAATTAAGGGCTATATATTTAATGCATTCTTACCCTCCTCACATGCTTTACGCGTGTGTTAAGAGGCTCTATCCTTTCTTTCTTTCTTTCTTTCTTTTTTTTTATTTTTATTTTTTATTTTCCTTTCAAAAAATAAAATGATAAAGAAAAATTGTAGTAAAATTTATAATGTAAAGAGAAAACAATTTATGAAGATATTAAATACTCAAGAATAAGAAAAATTAATTAATGCAAGAAAATGAGGTGTGATCTCATGTTAAGGAATTTAATTTTTTTTAATAACTTTATTAACTTTTTAATACTTATTTGTCCTAATTTCTTATATTTTATTAAAATTAATATTAAACACATGTTAGGTAAAAATAAGAAGGGACAAAGTTTGGCTACAACTCCCACTAAAAAAGTTATAGCCATGTCAAATTTCCACTAAAAAACAAATTTCTCAAAAAAAAAAATCCCACTAAAAAATAGTAATATTGCTATATATATTTTTTGAAAATCTAACTGTTGAATTGCATGTTTTTTATGTTTTTAATACCCATATCAAATTTCGTGTCAATCAGATGTTGTTTACTATTCGATATATTAACTTATTTTTTATGCATAATTTTGGATTATAAAAATTTTAAATATAAACATTTGATTAATGACATATTTATAGATCTATGATTTTCTAAAAATTTTGTAAGTATAGAAGATATAAGAAGAAAATATAATTCAATCGTAGATTTCTCAAAATTTACATCCAATGAAAATATATTGAATAGAGTTATAGTCATTTAAAACAAAAAAAAAAAACAAAAAAAACAATGTTATGGTTCTCTTACCACGGCAAAAAGATATTAGGAAAACATACACTTTCATATACTCCATAAAGAGGAATCTATCTATGGTAAAAATAAGTAAGTTATCTGTTTCTTCTTTCCTATTTTCTCTATATTTTACTTTACGTAAATTACTTTTTAAATCTTATAAGATCTTATTCAAATCTTAAAATTTTAAAAATATTTCATTTAATCTTTTGTCACAATTCCAATTAGTTTAATTGGTAAAGTCTTCTAATAATTGAATAAGTGATCTAAGGTTTAATTTATGCCTACACCAAAAACTGATTGATGTTTTTGTCTAATGATAAAGAATTATCATTCAAAACAGATACCATAAGTTGAAACTCTCTTTAAAAAAAAAAAAAAAAAAAACTTTTTGTCACAATTCTATTAAATCCATCTTAAACATCACATATCATGTCACTTAATTGGAATTTATTTCAAATAATGAGGCTTAATTGAAACATTTTAAAGTTTAAATGGAGCACACCCAAAACTCTAATATTTAAATAAAACAATCCAAACCTATGAGGTTTAAATGAAAATAACATGAAACTAACCTCCTATAAATAAAAATAAAATGTAACTAACCTAATAAAAAATAGTTGGCTGCCATGTCCGAAAAAATACCTTTGCCTCCTTCAGTGGTAACTTTGGAAACTCTGACTGTCAGAAAAGCTGTCCAATTTGTTCAGGATATTGGTCTCCACAGCTGAGTCTTTGAAGGTGATTTAGAAACCTCCATTAACGCTCTTTGACACAAGGGATTGCTGCATTCTTCTTAAGGCCATTTGATCAAAGACATTTTGTCTAATGCTAGTTCTTTGCAGCACTTTTTTTTTTTCTCTTATACACTTTGGCAAGGTAATGCTTTGTCACATTCTTTAGTCAAGAGAGCAAGACTTTTTTCTCCTTTGTTGGTCTAAATGGAGTCTCTATTCCTCCCAACCTTTACAATTGTTATATGTCTGACTTTAAAGATTTTGTTTAATAAGCCGTACGTATCGACCTTCTTCTCAAAAATAAAAATAAAAAATAGTTAGATTGATACTGTGTGATGTTATTACCTTATATAATTTCTGATGTACTGTCATAGCCTTCCTAGACTCTCACACGCGCTTAAAATTATCTCTCAAGGCAAAAAGGCATTAGCAAAAATCATGGGCCTCAGAGTCGGAATCGCATGAAATTTGGCAGATTGAAGTGAAACAGCCTTCTGAGCAATAGTTATCGCTTTGCCATGAGGTACCCTCTGAAAATGGCAAATTCCTTCATTTAGACTCTGAAAATTGCGATTTTGCCGTTTAAAATAATTTTTGTTTCCTTAATAATTTTTTACTCAAAAATCAAAATAAGGTTCTACTTGTTTTGGGTCGACCCTTAAGGTCAGTAGTTTATGATTTTGCATTTAATTCAATTTTGCCATCTTTGGTAAATTTTGGTATTTTGACACCTAATCACGTAATTAGTGTGAATTAGGGTTTTAGACGTTTTCCTTAGTATATATATATTTTGTAGTCATCAAAAGCAAATTAGTGTCAAATTCTTTCTCTGAGGATTCCAATTTATCTCCTCGTGGATTTAGGGAAACCCCTCGTGTATTTGAGGTTTACTACCAAAAGCTAATAGTTTTGTTTCTGTTCTATCAAGAGAGCATCGTGTGTGCTTTCTTCAAGCTTCTGCTACATCAATTTATGAGCATTTTTTCTTTCACAATTTCTTTCAATTGAACTATTTTTATTTCACATTATTAGGGAAAATCCCAAAAATGAATTAGGGAAAAAGGAAAGGAAAATCTCATTTGTCTTATATTAAGAACATGACAAAGACAGTGATATAAAAATGGATTAGAATTGGATAATTTTAATTTAAACCTTATATTTTCAATTAATTTTATTTAAACTAAACCACACTTTTGACCTTGAAAGTTTGTGGTTGTTTCATTTTTATTATTTACGTTTCAAAATTTTCATTTTAACTATCATGTTTGATTTCATATTACTCATGTCATCCATTTCAGTTATTAATAATCTAATGATACATGAAATTATATGGATGACAAGGGTTAATATACACAACATATCTAGCATTTAACCATTAGATTACTAACAAAAATGAATGGAAAAGCTAATATGAAAATAAAAAATCAAACATTAAGGACCAAATGAAAATTTTGAAAATTAAAGGGCCTAAATGAAAACAGCACCAAACTTTAAGGGTCAAATATGTAGTTTAATATATATTTTTAAACATTATAATTTCAGATTGTTTTATATAAATCTTATTTGCATATGTTTCATGTAAATTTTAAACTTTCAGAATGTTTCCCTTAAAACTCAAATTTTGAAATAAATTATTTAAACTAGCATTCCACATCATGTTTAAATGAAACATTTTTGAAAACTTTAAAATTTAAGTGAAACATTGTGAAAGTCTAAAGTTTAAAACAACAAATCCAAAACTGAATTATTAGTCTCTCAATTTTACCATGTTTGCGTAATTAATCCTTAAAGTTTCAAGTGACCGCTATTGTTCCCTCAAATTTAAAAAATGAACATTATTGCTCCTTTTGTTAATTTTCATTAGTTGTCATTAGTGTAAATGCTTACGTGGCTAATGAAAGAGAGTGACGTGAAATCTTTTTAAGTAATGTGCTATTTTTTTATTAAAAAAATTATGAAACACACTTAACACATCATAAACCCATGAATTCATTTACCTGGCTCATTTCCTAAATGGTGTTACCCATGTTAAATATAATTATTAGCAATGCGATGTGTTATACCATGTTGTATATGCTAGAGTGGATGCGGAAGGGAAAGCATAGAATAGGAAAACCGAGAACACGAGGATTACGTGGTTCAACCTTGATGGCCTACATCCACAAAGAAATCCCTTGCTACATCTTTATTGTATAAGAGTGTAGTACAGTAACCTGTGTTACAATGAATCCTAACATGAGTATATATAGCGACTAAACCTTGGACTACTAGTACAAGCAGGAATGGGCTTGTGCCTATTACATTGGGCTAATATGTCTAATATATATCTCTAACACCCTCCCTCAAACTCAAGGCAGAAACTTGATGAAGGCTTAAGGTTGAATAAGCATGAGAAGATCACTTGGAGATGCCTTGAAGAATGCCTTTGAAGAAACCACAATGAAGAATATGCCAATTGACCAATTTTGGAGCGTCAAATGAAGAAACAAAGTTCAAAATTGGAATCCACGCGAAAAACTGAGCAAGATAGGCCCTTTCAGAAATTTTGACTTTTGGTCAAAGGTCAACGCAAAAAGTCAAAGTCACCAAAGGTACCGGCGCGTGGTGGCGAGACAGATACCTAGGAGGCACGTGTGAAGTTGTATGATTACTAGATTATCAGGCCAAGTAGATCGGCGAACAACAAGGCCGTCTTGGTGACGCATGTGGCTGAGATCCGAGGTGGGAGTCGAGAAACTTTAGTGGCGCGTGTGAAAGTTTTAGGAGCCGTTGTTCGCACGTGGTGGCGCTTGCGGATTCCGTTGGAGGTCGGGTTCTTGGGTTTTGGTCTCGATATGCTGTGGAGCACGTCTGTCTTGTTGGTTTGATCAGGCGAAGGCTTGATTTGCGCAGATTTGAAACGTTAAGTCATGACTTTGCTTGAATTTGTTGGATTTTTACACAGCACAGAGCCATGGTGACTACGAGATGCCATGGAGTCTAGATCCAGCAGGCAAGCATGTGTGACTTCAAATGGTGGTGTGCACATGATAATTTTCTTTGCTTGCTAGAGACGTTTGTTTGATGCCAAGAACGAAGTTTGGCTCTGATACTATGTTAAATATAATTATTAGCAATGCGATGTATTATATCATGTTGTATATGCTAGAGTAGATGCGGAAGGGGAAGCATAGAATAGAAACACCGAGAACACGAGGATTACGTGGTTCAGCCTTGAAGGCCTACATCCACGGAGGAATCTCTTAAGGGCTACATCTTTATTGTATAAGAGTATAGTACAATAATCTGTGTTACAATAAATCCTAACATGAGTATATATAGCGACTAAACCCTATACTACTAGTACAAGCAGGAATGGGCTTGAGCCTATTACATTAGGTTAATATGTCTAATATATATCTCTAACAACCCAAATCAAGGGTCGTCCTCTCTCCACTGCCCATCCTCCCCCCTTTGGCCAACCCTCTCAACTATTGCTCTTTACCTCTTTTTGCACTGGTAAGTGAAAGATTATTTTATATTGTTATTAATAAATTGGGTATTCCGTAGTCCCCATTTACTATGCCATTATCGGGAAAACAACCACAACCAAGATTACATTCTCAAATATATGGTTGTGTCCAAGTCCATTTTACACTGTCTTCTTGACTAGATGATTAAACAAAGATTCTCACAGATTATGATATAAAAATGAAAAATAGGTATAAACATATCTAGAAAACCATGGTGGGCATTCAGATAACCCAACAATCCAACATTTATATCGAAATCAACTTGTTGCTTTGATCCTTATTGGGTTTTGCACTTGCGCCATTTGAAGCTTTCGCTTGGCCCTTCGGACCATATTTCTCCGGAAAATAAAAAGAGAATGAGAAAATAAAGAGAGTGAGAATAGATCTGAAGCAATTAAGAATAGAAAGATATTTTTAAAAAAATATCTAGTGATTGAGAGGGAGGTTGTGGGTGTAGTCGTTGTCACTTATTAGAGTTATCGGTTGGTGGTGCTTTCATTAAAAAATATATCCAAAAAAAAAACTCACATCATAAAAAAAAAAAAAAAAATGTCGAATAATAATAGAACACACTTAAAACTTAAGAGACTAATTACGCTCAAATGATAAACTTAAGGAACTAACAGTATAGTTTCGCCTAAAAAGTAACATATCATTTTATTTTAGGGTTCATTTTAGGATATTCCTCCCCCCAATAAAAATAAAAATAAAAATAAAACCCCTCCAAGTCTAAAGAGAGCATGATTCACAAAGACTTCATATGTCAATTAAATAAACTAAAACTTCCACATACTTAAAATACTTTGTGATCGTCCAGAACTTTGTAGCCTAATTGGCATTTTTTGGTATTTTTTAAATATTTCATTTTCCATTGTAACTATCAAATTATTTTATTAAAATAAAAAAATAATTAAATTAAATTAAAGATAATTATTATTTAAAAAAAAAAAAAAAAAAAAAACCCTGCATTGTGATCAAAGTAAAAATCAGAGTTTGGAAAAGTTGCCTAAAATCAATTCAGTTTAACCATTTCAACTATTTACTTGGTGGGAAAAATATAAATGTAATAATCAAGCCATTCAAGCTACGGGGTTAGGAGGGAAAGGGTTCGAGCTACGGGATTAGCAACATATTGTAATTATATCTAAAAAAAAAAAAAAAAAAAAAAAGACTCTGTCGGTTCAAACTGTTATTGTTAAAATACCTTGTCTCCACTCTCAGCAATCAGCATATACAGCTAAAATGCATTAATTTATCTCTTAAATGTATGTTTGTAACTTGGAAAACAAAACGAATGTAATTTGTCTGTCCTTGTGTCATTGTCTATTTCAATTTTCAAGCTAAGCTTCCTGTCGACCGAGTGGTCACTCTCATTAATTTATGGTTGCAATTTTTACATTAAAATTTTACCGTTAAATATATCACAGCTGCAGTATGCTAGAATAAAATCCAGTAATTCATTGAAATGATTCTTTCTTTCTTTTTCTTTTTCTTTTTCTTTCTTTTTTTTTTTTTTTTTTTTTTTTTTTTGAGTATAATTGAAATGATTCAATTGCATCTTATATATATAATTTTTTTTTTCTTTTAAGATACGATAGAGCGTCAGTCTATATATGGCATTTGCTCTAATGAATGGCATCTTAGTCTTACACTTAACTCTCATTCATTCTCACTATAAATGGCAAGATTTGGAATATAGACTGAAGCTCACTATCCAATGAAATTTATTTTGTAGGTGATTCTCATTTATATTTGGGTCATGCTTTTTTATTTGTAACTCATAATTGTATTAGGAGGTTATTACTTTTTTCATTCCTTTTTTTTTTTTTAATAATCTTTTATCATTATTTTCAAGAAGAAAAAATTTGACTCTAAACATATTTGGAGGTCGAGACTCCATCCATCAATAAAAAGATTACATGTGTCCCATCATTTACTCATAACTTGCCAGGTTAATTGGTTGGGTAAAATCATTTCTTATTAGTAATTAATTAGAGTCCAAAACTTTAAATATGTTTGAAACCAATTTTTTTTTTTTTTTTAATGTGTACGGATTAGATAGAATGAATGAATAATGTGGAGTCGACACGTGAAATTGACGAAATGGGGTAATGGACTCATAGCACATGGCCTGCAGTAGAAATTGACAACACACAATACTTCAGAAACGTATATGTGTACGAACTAACCGACCAGATCAAGCATACCTAGCCACATGGTTCAGTTTAATTATCACACTGAACGTCCCTATCTTTATCATAAATTTTCCTCCTAGTAACTGTAACATTGTTAAATATAAATTCCATTCATAAAAAATAAAAAACAAAAAACATTATTATAAACTTCTATATATCATGTAATGTCTCTCTCTTTTTTTTTTTCTTTTTTTTCTTTTTGAGGTCTATATCTTATCACAACTCTCTTGCTCTCTCAATTTAAATCTCTAAATAAATATTTTTGACATGCAACAACAACAAATAATTGTGGTACACAGTTTAATTAATTGTGTTTATGATGGTTGAATAAGAAATTTAAGATTTAATCTCGTAAATACCCAAAGTCAATTAGTATCTTAATTTGGTCATAAAGAACACGAATTCCTGAAGACTAAAGGCCCACTTGGTAAAGTAGTTTGAGCAGTGTTATTTGTAATTTTTTGAAATATATATAAGTAAAAAAGTGTATAAAAATATATGTAATATTATTTAAAAACTAAAATTGGATGTTTGAAATGCCCTACCAAACAAATCCTATATTTTGAAATGACAGCACATAGAGACTATGCCCCCACGTATGATTCAATAACCTGTTCTCACGTGTACGGAGTATTAAATATAACGTGAGTAGATGAAAGAATAGCCCTCGAGAGTTCATACTTTTGTACGAAGAATTAGACTTAAATATGGTTAAGGTAGGAAGAGAGCTAAGTACGAAGGCAAAGAGTGAGGGAAAGAACGAACAAGAGAAAATCATTACCAATTATTCTAATATCACTAGGTCGGTAAAACAAATCATTACATATTAGAATATTATAATAGTCTTAGAAAATACTCCATAAAATATATGCAAATCCATTAAATTCTGATAAATTAAATAATAAATATCCCTTTTATAATTTATTATATGCCTTCACAAAGAGAGAAAAAATTCATGCATTCATATATTATTAACTCTCTAAATACAAAACGAAATAAGTTTGATTTTGGGAGAAAAATCTTTTACTAAAGAAATTTATTTATATATTGTTTAGAAATACATGTTATTTTTTTGTATTTTTTTTTTTTTTTATATACACAAAGAAGAGGGAAATGAGTTCTAATACAATGGCATACCACAAACTCCACTTAAATGTCATGGTAATTTTAAATATTCATAAAGTTAAAAAGTTATATATAGCAAACAAATTGAATAAATAAATAAAAATAAAAAAAATAAAAAAAAAGAGAGGAGAGAGAGACATTAGTACTTCAAATGAGTGTTTATACAATAATTTTTTTTATAAAAATAAAAATAAAATAAAATAAAGTGGGGCCATTAGTACCAATTAAGAACTAAGGTACGTCGAAGCTTACACAAAAACTCACCCAAAAAAAATTACTTAAGAACTAGGGTACGCTGATCATAAATGTTTCCACCATTCATACTGATAGAGAGCTCACTCATAAAAGTGAATGGATTGGATTAAGGTGATCTAGATGCTTTCAATACCTTACAAAGACTCTTGTAAAAATTTCACATGACAACCTAACCTTAGGCAGAGATCAAGACACCTAGGGATAGAGCGTGATTCTACTTAAGGTAATGGTATGAGGGTTGTGGCTTGGAGTAACTTTGAGGTAAATGATATTCGTACAGGGTAGCCATTTTGTAGAACCATGCCCTAATTGATGCCTATGATACCATATAAGATACATTATGGAGACTCCAATTAAGTTTTTAATATAACATACAGCAAAGATGTACACCACTTAACCCAAAAACATAAACCTTTGAGTTTAAACCCAATTATATTAAATTAAATTTCTCAACTTCTTTACTTTTTCTCCACGTGAGACTTTTACTCATATATAATTGTATACCTAATAATCTTCCCCTTACTTGTAAAGACATTGCCTCTTAGTAGAGCTTTGAGACCTCTCTTTTGTAGACCATAAGCAAGTCCTACAAACTCCCCCTTACCTAATGATTTTTTCATCAACCACCAGTCATTCATGGGCTCTCGTACACCATCCATATGAATCACATATCAACCACACATGCTTATTTATGGGAACCCAATATGTCTATGTCAATAAGAACCTCATGATGTATCATTCTAATTTTGAACTAGCACCATTGGGAATGCAAGAGTATTGCGCATTTTCTCAAGATTACTTGCGTAGGTTTGCCTATGTGATGCACACTTGTGTGTAGGCTACAAGTACACACAACTTGCCCTTACTTCAATTATGAAAGGGATCTTGATAAACTTGCCGCCTTGCTGCATACCCCAATTGGTTGTGATACCATTCAGCAAAAAAAATTGGTTGTGATACCACTTGTGTTACATTAAAAACTTAAAATCAGTACTCAATGATAGTTTGGGGAAAAAAAATCTTAATATGGAATGTTTTCTTAAAAAGTTTTTTTTTTTTTTTTTAAATGCATGTATTGCTTACAAAATTTTATAAACAATGCATGTTACATTTGCTTCTGCATAAAGAAGTTTTTCTACATTAAAATTGATTAGCAATTGCTCAATGTTTTTTAGAGGTGATGATCTTCCTTCATTAAGGCTTAAAAATATGGTTATTAATCATGCTGCATGCTCAGGACTAGGGGTGTCAAATAGACGGGTTTGGGGTGGGCATAATTGGGTTGAGTATATAAAACTCATTTACCCATTAAAACCAATTTAAACTAATTGCTTCTAACCCAAATCCAACCCAACCCAATTATTATGGGTAAACCCCAACTCACCCAATTACCCAATTATCAAAATTACTAAAATGCCATTATTGTGAAAATCCCAACACTTTCTTGGATTCTCTTTTCCACTCTCTCTAGTCTCCATTTTTGGGATTAAAAAATTCCACATAAGCACATCCACGTCAGCAATTATATTAAAAATCCAAATAAAAAAATATTTTCTTTTCTTTTCTATTTTCTCTCACTTTCTTGGCAACTAAACAGTGCAATAAATACAAAGAAATGTCATTTCAAGCTCAAAATTT
The DNA here is from genome assembly GCA_023621385.1 of Quercus gilva. Lineage (NCBI taxonomy): Eukaryota > Viridiplantae > Streptophyta > Magnoliopsida > Fagales > Fagaceae > Quercus > Quercus gilva. The sequence continues at coordinate 28,938,840 of CM042482.1, read as the reverse complement.
TCCTGGAATTTCGAAAGCAACTGTCCTTGAAACAAATAGAAATTCTACTGAGCCAAAAAAAGAGAAAAATGAATGCATCCTTATGAATTACTCCATTCTTAAATTACCCAAATAAAAAAATACAAACCCAGTAATGGTGTTTGAGATATAATGTGAAAACTATCGTGTCAAAAAGTACCCCAATTCAAGCTTTTGTCTTTCACGATCAGTGAGCTTGGCAGCAAACCCATTGAAACTCCTTTTGTAACTTCTAACCAAGTTCGAGCGGTGCTCCGGTGGAGATGACGGCGAGCCAAGTCTAGACTTGGCGATGAGCCTTCACATTTTGGCGGCGATCTACTCAAGTTTAGGGTAGTTCGAGGAGGCGATTTCGGTTCTAGAGCAGACCATTCAGGTTCCGGATCCTCCTAGAAGCGCCGCTCACGCGCTCACGGCGTTTTCCGGTCACATGCAACTTAGTGACACGTTTTCAATGCTTGGACAGATGGATCACTCAATCGCTTGTTATGAAGAAGGGCTTAAGATCCAGATCGAAGCCTTAGGTGAAACTGATCCACGCGTCGATGAAACTTGCAGATTTGAATTTTTGTGCTTTTGATTTGCTAAATGTAGATCGGATTGCCATAGAGAAATGTGTTTGTTGTGCCTCATTGTTCTCTGTGAGAGCTAGAGAGAGAAAGAGAGAGAAAGCAAGCGAGAGGAGAGAGAGAGAAGTGTTTGGAGTCTAAGAAAATGAAAGGAAAATAAAAATACTGAAACGTCAGAGGTTTTTTTATTTATTTATATATATATATATATATGGGAAGGGTTGGGTTGAATTTGTGTGTATTGTTTTTGAGTCAAATAGGTCTCAATGGGTTTTTAGTTAAAACCCAATAATTATTGGGTCTAATTGGGTTGATGTCCTTTTAACCCAACTAATAATTTGGTGAGTTTGGGTTCAATTAGAATAGGTGAATTTAGATGAACAAATAAATTTGGGCTTATTTTGCCACCCCCTGCTCAGTACTAGTTTTGATTTTTGATTATTAATTATGGCCTATCTTTTTATTTTTCATTTTTGCAGATTTGCTGATGAAGTCCACCCATCTTTATCTAATGAAAGTCGTTTGATTTTTTGTCTTTCTGTCACTAGGAAAGTTGGGTTTCATCCTTCTTCTCTTAGGCGGTAGAAGTTTCTGTCCCTTCCCTAAAGGAGAGTTTGTTTGTTTGTCATTGTCTTCTCTTGGGTTACCAAGTGTGTCTCAAGAGCTTGTTGGAAAAGTTGGGTTTCATCCTTCTTCTCTTAGGCAGTAGAAGTTTCTGTCCCTTCCCTGAAGGAGAGTTTGTTTGTTTGTCATTGTCTTCTCTTGGGTTACCAAGTGTGTCTCAAGAGCTTGTTGGCTGTCTTTTTTTTGTGTGGGGTTTTAGGGAAACACCATTCTTTTCTTTCCTCTTTTCTCTCTCCTTCATAATCCTTTCCTCTACGTAACTCCTTTCCAATGGAGGATTTGACCAAAAATTGGAATAATTTATCACTTTCTGAGAAAGAAGATACTGGTTTTGTCCTTCCAAAAGTCCACAAGTCTAGAGATTTCACTATATCAGCAAAACTTCTGACTTCACACTACCTGGTGATGGAAGCCGTGGTTCGTACCTTCAAGCAACTTTGGAGATTTGCGAATGGTTTCAAAGTCCGAAATTTGGGAGATCGTATGGTGCTTTTTGTTTTGATAATAGCTCAGACGTGGAAAGAATTTTTCAGAATCAACCTTGGAGTTTTGATAAGAATTTGGTGGTGTTCTAAACTCAAAGATTAAGTTTTTGATAAAGCTCTGTTCTGGGTTCAAGTTCATGACATCCCAATCCACTTCATTTCTAAAAGGGTGGCGGAGAGTATATGTGACATCATCGGAGAGGTCCGGAGATCACCTGAATCAACGGATGATGATGGAGGCAATTTATACGGGTTCGTGTCACTATTGATATTAATCTTCCCTTATGCCGCGGACGAGTAATCACATTGGAAAATGGCGAGAAATCGGATTTCAATACGAGAGACTTCCTAATCTCTGCTGTTAGTGTAGTCCTCTCGCCCACGATGACAAGCAACGTGAATTTTGGATTCGATTCAATCACGTGCAGAATTTTATGCCGTGCACACGGGGCTTTACTTCTGGGAGTAACGTTTCTGATTCAAACTCCTTCACTTATTTAGATCACATGCAGAAGCTCAAATGCAATCACGTGCAGAATTTTATGTTCAGTCACTTGGCCACTCAAACCGAAACCGAAACGTAGGCCCCAAAGAATAACTCCATTGCTTCTCCAACCCGTGACCTGCCCTCTGATTTGCAGCAACAAAACAACACTCCCATCCAGGGTAAGTGGTCCCGACTTCTAAAAGCCCAATGTGCACCCTTATCCCAGCATGATTATGGAGAGTTTGGTGGTTTAGGCAAGAGAGTGCAGGATGATAGCAGAGCTTCCTCAGAGTTACCAAACAAAAGGCAACAGGTTTTTAAAGGGAATGAATCTAAACCACAAAAATCTGTGGAGGCTGTTTATCAGCCCTGCCAGGCACAATGAATCTTTTAGCATGGAACTGTTGTGGGCTTAGGAACCCATGTATAGAAAGAGAGCTTGTTGAAATTATAAGGGCAAAATATCCTTTTGTCGTATTCATAGCTAAACATGGGCAAATGAAGTACGGCTAAATCTAACTCTCAGCACTATTAATTTTGATAAAAAAAAAGGGTGGAGTCGAGGACAACTAGTGGAGGCGGGTTGGTGCTGTTCTATAAGAATTCTATTAAGCTAGATGTTGTGGATTCACACATGTATTATATTGATGTAATTATCAATAGAAACTTAGAGAATGAATGGAGGTTTACAGGATTTTATGGTGAACCAAAAATAGCTAAACGAGATGAAGCTAGTCTATGGAAAAAAAATATGGTCCTTGGATTGCCCAAACAAAGTTAAACACTTCATTTGGGGAGCTTGCAAAAATTCGCTCCCAACCAAGTGTAATTTGGGGTCTTCAGAGAATGTAGTTCATGCACTTTGGAGCGATGGTCAGGTACTTGCTTCTTTGGCACAACAGTTGAATCAAGCATATAAAGCTATTGAAATTGAGGCCATGGCTACCATTAGAGCTTTGGAAATTGCAGTTGAGCTAGGCTTGGACAAAGTTGTTGTTGAGGGTGATTCAAGCATTGTTACAATAGATTTGAGGACAAAGGAATCAGGCTTGACATCCTATGGGTGCTTATTTCGGATTCATGTGTTTTTTAGAGTTTTTTTTCTGAATTATCCTACTCTCATACTAAGAGGGAGGGTAACAAAGTAGCACATTATTTGGCTAAATTAGCAGAAAATTTTCTAGATATTGTAATATGGATGGAGGATATTCCACCATCAGTTTTTTGCTTTTGTTCAGGCTAATTTAACCTCTTTTTGGGAATAAAATTCACTATCTTCCTTCTCAAAAAAAAAAAAAAATTCCACCCATCTTTTGTGAAGCTCAATACCAACAGTGGCTCAAATGAAAATCCTGTCCCTTTTGGTGCAGGAGGCTTTCTATAGGATTGTAATGGCCCATTGGCTGGGTTTGAGTGAGGTATGGGTCACATTTATAGCTTGCATCAGGAGCTATATATGGGTTAGATGCAAAAGCATCCACATTGGTGGAGCCATAAATTTAACAATTTGGTTTCATAAAAAGCTACTTTATCTATTTTATCACCTTATTTTACAAAACACCGGATATCAGTAATTATATTTTAGTTTTCAACACAATAAAATAATATAAACAACACAAAAAAAAATAAAAATAAAAAACAAACACCACAGTCACCTCCACCTCCACCTCCACCTCCACCAACAGCCACAGCCACAGCCACAACCACCACTCTACTCTAGCAACCACCATACAATGCAAAAAAAAAACAAAACAAAACCATAACCACAACCCATCACCATTAGCCACCGCAACCACCAGCCATGACAACCAACCATCACAACGATAACCAACTGCCACTACCACTGCCACAAACCACAAACCACAAAAGACATAACCAAAATCCACAAAACCCACTGCCAAAGCCAAAATCATCCACCACCACCACTGCCAAAATCCAGAAACCCACTGCCAAAATCATCCACCACCACTACTATAGCCAAAATCAACCACCACCACCACCACCACCACAACCACCAAACCCATATGAATACACACAAAAAAAAACCCAATCACAGCAAAAAGAGAAAAGAGATGGGCGGCGGCGACTTAAAGCTTGGGCCGAAGAAGAGCAAGGCAAAAAAAAGAGCTCTGGTGTGACCCATGACATGACCCATAGCGTGACCCATGGTGTGAATTTGATCTGAGATGAGAGATAGAAAGGGACGAGAGAGAGGAGCTCTAGTCTAAAATTAAGAGAGGGGAGTAACAAGAGAGCAAGAGAGAGAGGGAGAGATGAGCAGAAAGAAAAAAAGAATAAAAAAGAGGAGAAAACAATAAAAATATATGAAAGTTCAAAATAGGTATAAAACACCCTTGAACGTTTAGACCCCAAAATACAAAATTACTAATTCAAGCTTTATATCAAACAATTAATGTGCGGAATATGATAACAAGTTTATAACAGAATTGATAAACAATCTAAGCCAAATATAAACACATCCACAACAGTAAACATAAGGCAAAGATAAAAGAAAGAAAGATGCAAACACACGGACAACACACGATGTGTTATCGAAGAGGAAACCGAAGCCCTCGGCGTAAAAGCTCTCCGCCGCCCTCCAAGCGGTGATACAATCCACTAAAGAATATAGTTGGGATACATGAACAGCAGAAGACCCTCCAAGCCTAATCTACCCAAGTACCTAAGCCCTCTAAGCTTCTTGCTCCAACGAGGTTACGCCGAACCTATTTCTTCTTTAGCTTCCCGGATTCCGCTACTTGACCATAGCATCAATCAATGTATATTGATTCCTTCCCAAACTGCTTCCCTAAGCACCAAATGGACCTTCTCACAGATGTGGGTGTGGTGAGACAAGGATTTGGTAAAAGAACTCTCAAGGGTATGACAATGGAGAGGAAGAGAGTAGAGGAATTTGTAGAGTCTCTAAGGTAAAGATTGGGGATGAGGCAATCTTGTTTTTCTCTAGGGTTTTCTCTCACAAAATTCTCTCTGGAAGCTCTCTCAAAATGATGGGTATAGGGGTGTATATATAGTAGGGTGAGAAGGGAATGCAAAACGTCAGTTTTTGCCAAACAGGGCAATTTGGCAACTTGGTCTCGCGGCTTGTCCAAGTCACGAGTTCCAGTCGCGACGTAACGGCCTGGCCAGCCTGGGACTTTTGTCCTGTAGCGTGACAGCTGGCGCGACCCTTTAGCTCCCCCATGTGCCTCTCACGTGCCAGCTTTTGGCGGCTTGCCAGTCGCGATCCACCCGTGAGCCCTAGCCGCGAAGCTCTGTTTTCTTGCACACTCTTGAGCTTTTCTTCACATCTTCTCACACACTACCCTTACAATTTTCTCAACTAAATACAAGGTTACTAAGTGCTAAATTACAAGCAAATTGGTCACGAAATAAAGCCAATTAGATGGTTGATAAAATTCAACCTTACAATCTCCCCCTTTGGCTATTCCATGACAAAACCCTACAACAGACTCTAGACTTAAACGTGAGTTGGGAACAGTTGGAAAACTCACTCACACCTAACTCTAGATTCTATAAGCTCTTGAACATATGAATAAGTAACTCCTGAAACACAATAACATAGCAATATCATTGTATGCAGAAAACTTAAAAAGCATATGGAGCTAAATAAGCAAGATCAAGCAAAAATGAACATAAGCATAAAAGCAATACTTCATGGCAAGATCAACAACAGTAGTCACTTAAGCAAAAGTGATTACTATGTCCATTCACAAGAAATGAACATCCGGACATGCAAAAATGATAAACTCAATTGAAGAGAATCATTTGCAAGTCCAACACTCAACCAATGCATACAAACATATATGCATCTAGAAACAATCCTACAAGGGCACAAGAGTGTTGTACTTAAGAAAATGCAAAGCATTAACAAGTACCAAAGCACAAAGCACAAAGGCTGCATATGCAAAGAATTGCAAATATATGGCACAAACCATAAAAGCCTACAAATAGTGTATAAAAACAAAACAACCCTTAAAGCTTACATAAGTAACATGGGTACAAACTGAACCATACAAAAATATAAATTACTTCTCTTATCATATCACTCCCCCTATCATGAATCATAGGAGCTGTGATGAACTTGAAACATATATACTTGTAACCTGAAACACTTGCACAAAACACATTAGACCCCGAGGGTAAAGCAAGTAATAAACGGACAAGTATAATGTAACAAATAAATTGTGATCAAGTAAACATGATGTGAAACATGTAAGCAACTTGACCAAACACCAAACACCAAAACAAAGTTTTCTTATTAGCTCAATGTCTTTTCCCCCTTTGTATATGCATCTCCCCTATGAAATATCTCTCCCCCTACGAATGTGTACGAGAAATGGAATTTCTCCCCCTAAGAATGTGCACAAGAGTCATATAGAAATGACAAAACTTTCCGGTATACTACTCTAGAGTATACTCTCCCCTTTTTTGACACGAATAGACAAAGGGGTCAAGGAGAAAAAAAGGCAAGAGATGAAGGTATGAATAATGATAATTATGCATGAGGGGTGCAATAATGCATGTGGGGTGCGAGATGAATGAGAAAATGAAGTTAATCCTAAGACATGACATGCTAGGAAGAAGAAACAATATATGAACTAATGCATGACAAGGGTAGCAAGGTGTGTGCAAGAGGTGGCTAAGTGCAATGCATGACCAATGCATGAAAAATGCACATGTGGGGCAATGTGTGTTAAATACACAACCAAAGAACCAAACATGTTCCTAATGAGGAAACATGAGAAACCCTAAAGTTTGATACTCATTGGAATCCAAACAAGTGAGAAAATGCATAAGAGGCATTTTATCAAACACCTAGCATGCACACTATGAAGAACAAAGTGAAATAATGCATGAACATTATGAAATCCACCCTAAATACATGCTCTTTTTGCCACAAAGGGCCAACATCCAAAGAGAATCATCAAAAGAAACCAATCTCATATAAAAATTTTGAGAAAAAATTAAGTTTTCCCAACCTTTATGATGAAAATCCCAACCAATAGCACAAAACTCACCAAAACATAATCCAAGGATTCAAATCAATGAAAAGAGTTTAAAATTACCTTAGAGATGTTAATGGAATGAAAAACCATTTAAATTGGTTGGGTTTTGATGTAAAAATATTGGAAAAAGGATTTAAGAGAGGATGGGAGAGGTTTAATACAAATTTCCCACGAAAAAGCTCTTAAAAAGATTGATTCTGGGCATTTCGCGACTGGGCAAGTCGCCAGTGAGTCACCAGTAAGTCGCCAAAACCTTCTGTGTGAACTCGCTACAGTATTTGGCTGGTTGCAAGTCGCCAAATTAAGTGGCCAAAAATTCTGACACTTGTTTTTCAACTCAGAACATGTTTAAACACTGAAAAACAATGTATGCACTAAACATGAACACAAAGAGTGATGAAAATCACTTCCAAAAGCATATAAAATTATCAAAAACCTTTTTGGATTGATCCATATAAAGTTGAGCACACACACATCACATTTAAACAAATACAATCGAACAAATGAATAAGGCATTCATTGAACATTAGGCATGTGTGTTGTGTGTGCATATCAAGTGTGGAATAGTCCATAGTCTAGAGTGAAGTTTCAATGATCAATTAAATCAAGTCATACATAACTAGTACTTAGTCAAGTGATCTATCTCAATTATAGAAATGAACATATATAACCTCCCACAAGAAAATGATTATATATTTTTGAAGCTTTTCATTTGGCTTCTTTACAATTCATATCAATTGATCTTTTTGAATCAATACATCTCATTTTAGAGATCGATGCCTGCAATTTTTGATATTTCAATTTGGTGAACAAGCCTTTGGCTTTTTGGGCATCATACATTTTATTTTGGTCGCTTTCCCTTTTTCCTAGTCAAATACTAGTATGTGTGACAGGTTTTTGCAGCTCAATATCTCTTTTCATTTGGAGATTTACATTTAGTGAGCTCTTGAATCAAAAACAACAAAATAAAGAATGGGAATATATATAGGCACAAGTTTATGCATGTCTCAAAACCAACAAAACTATTGACTAATCATTCATGACAAGCTTGAAAATCGATTTACAACAATCACACAAAGATGTCAAGATTTTTCCCACAAAGATATAGGTGCATAAAGAACAAGCTAAGCTCGTAAATGCATAAAGCCATTTGTACGAAGGTACAAGGCAAACCTCACATGTGATATGTGCTCAAACATATACGATCAAACTTTTTGAATTTTTCATTTTTTATGTGGTTTTGGATTTTTACTCACACAAAACAAAGACATAAAAGTAAGATAAAAACAAAAACAATGCATATGAATAAATGCAAGATGCACAAAATGCATGAAGATATAACATGCAATGCATGAAGGGTCCCACAAAGATCAAAAGAATTAGATCAAGGACCAAAAGAGCAAAAGCTCAACCATAGGAACCCTTCCTCATCCAAACAGAACGATTGTTTGGAATGAGTGTCTCAAGAGAAGTGAGACGAGAGTTGGAAGAATGAGAACTGGAGATGCACATAGTCAAGGAGTTAAGAGCATTAAACATTTTCTTAATCAACATGCTATTTTCACTTAAAACCGGTTTACCCTTTTTAGCATAACTTTCAAGAAACTTAAGTTTCTCTTTTCTTTTGAGAGCATGAAACTTAGAGCAATGAGGTCTTAGATGACCAAAGGCACCACAATGGTGACAAACACTGTGTTTAGGTCCACTAGACTTTTTGGGAAGGAATCTAGCAACATGGTTTTGTTCTCTCTTCAACTTATAACATTGAGGTCTTATATGACCAATCACACCACAATGGTAGCAAGTTGAAACAAACTTAGATCCATCCAAAACCTTAGGTTGAGACCTAAATAGAGGCTTTGACTTAACAGCCTTTCTCTCCACCTTTTGATTTCTTTTATGTGGAGGAATGTATACCGATTTGTCCTTTGGGGTAGAACACACAATAGGCACAAAATTGGGTACCACAACATGATTGCAACAAATAATTTCATCCCTTTTAACAATAGGTTCAGCAATCAAACACTTGGCATGCATCTTAAGAGATTCATTTTCACATTTTAGCTCATCAACAAGTTTGTTAGACAAAACAAGTTTAGCATCCAAGTCCATATTCAAACATTCAAACTCTTTCAGTTTTTCAACAGAATTTTCAGTAAGTTTCTTATATTTTTCAATCAATTTGTTGGATTCATTGAGCTTAGCAATCAAATCATCCTTTTCACAGAATAACTTGTTCAAATCCTTATTAAACTTCTTAGCCTTTTTCTTCAAGAGTTTGATGTTAGGAATATCAACAACATCCAAAGATTCATGTAACATAGTATCACAATTATGAGGATTATCACTCATGGAGGCATTTTCACAAACACGTGACATGCTACATTTATCATCAACCAAATCATACAAAGAGGCATACAATGCAACATCCATGGTAAATAACACAAGGAGTCAAGGATCACACTTAGGTATTTAAACCACAACAAGTGTACCCGCTCTGATACCAATTGAAAGTGCAAAATGGGTATGAAACACCCTTGAACGTTTAGACCCCAAGATACAAAATTACCAATTCAAACTTTATATCAAACAATTAATGTGCGGAATATGATAACAAGTTTATAACAGAATTGATAAACAATCTAAGCCAACTATAAACACATCCACATCAGTAAAAATAAGGTAAAGATAAAGGAAAGAAAGATGCAAACACGCGAACAACACACGATGTGTTATCGAAGAGGAAACTGAAGTCCTCGGCATAAAACTTCTCCGCCGCCCTCCAAGCGGTGATACAATCCACTAAAGAATATAGTTGGGATACATGAACAGCAGAAGACCCTCCAAGCCTAATCTACCCAAGTACCTAAGCCCTCCAAGCTTCTTGCTCCAACGAGGTTACGCCGAACCTATTTCTTCTTTAGCTTCCCGGATTCCACTACTTGACCATAGCATCAACCAATGTATATTGATTCCTTTCCAAACTGCTTCCCTAAGCACCAAATGGACCTTCTCACAGATGTGGGTGTGGTGAGACAAGGATTTGGTAAAAGACCTTTCAAGGGTATGACAATGGAGAGGAAGAGAGTAGAGGAATTTGTAGAGTCTATAAGGTAAAGATTGGGGATGAGGCAATCTTGTTTTTCTCTAGGGTTTTCTCTCACAAAATTCTCTCTGGAAGCTCTCTCAAAATGATGGGTATAGGGGTGTATATATAGTAGGGTGAGAAGGGAATGCAAAACGTCAGTTTTTGCCAAACAGGGCAATTTGGCGACTTAGTCTCGCGGCTTGTCCAAGTCGTGAGTTCCAGTTGCGACGTAATGGCCTGGCCAGCCTAGGACTTTTGTCCTGTAACGTGACAACTGGCGCGACCCTTCAGCTCCCCCATGTGCCTCTCACGTGCCAGCTTTTGGCGGCTTGCCAGTCGCAATCCACCCGCGAGCCCTAGCCGCGAAGCTCTGCTTTCTTGCACACTCTTGAGCTTTTCTTCACATCTTCTCACACACTACCCTTACAATTTTCCCACCTAAATATAGGGTTACTAAGTGCTAAATTACAAGCAAATTGGTCACGGAATAAAGCCAGTTAGATGGTTGATAAAATTCAACCTTACAATATATATTAAAAGCATTTGGCTACTTGCTGCTATAAACAGGTACTAGTACCTGTTTACTGTAGCACGTATCCAAATTTTTTTTACTATGGCACCACCAATGTAGCATAATATTTTGTAGTTAGAGGAAGTAAAAATAATATTATAGCAATATGTCTCCACCAATAATGATGCTAGTTTACTTTTTAGCATGAAACATTGGTTATGGAGGTGATTTTTGAAACAAATTCCACATTGATTGATTCTTTTGTGACATGTACATAGTTTTAAAAACCGGACCGGACCGGCCGGTCCGACCGGTTCAACCGGGAACCGGCCTTAAATCCGGTCCGGTTATGATAAAAAACCGAAAATGCTCAAAAAACTGCTGAACAGTAAAAACCGGAGGTTCAACCGGAAAAACCGGAAAACCCAGAGGTTGAACCGGTTTATAACCGGTTGGAAATTTTTTATATTTTCAGGCAAAACTATGCCGTTTTGGTCATCTGAATTTCCTCTAAAAGCCTAAAAAGTAAAAACTAACCCTAAGTGCTAACTCCCTAAGCCGAAAGTGGAAACTCATCTCACTATCTCAGTATCTCACACACTCACCTCTCAGACTCAAACATCTCTCTCAAGTCTCAAGTCTCAACTCGCTCATCTCGCTCTGCAGCTGCGATCTGCCTCACCGAACCGAAAGTGAAGCTCACTCTTCGCTGCCTCAAGCTCGCTCTTCGCTGCCTCAAGATTGTTTGTTCGCTCACCTTAAGGCTCGGCTCTCTCTGCCTCATGCAGTCACGCGCACAATCACGATCAAGCAAGCTGAGTTTTTCTTTTTTCCTTTCGAAAACAGAGTGAGCTCTACCTCACGCACCTGGGTTTTGGGCTGTCGTATTGGGCTTCTCGGCATCTAGGTTTTGCCGTTTTGGGTCTCTTTCTTGGTTGGTCACGCACTTCAGCAAGCACCTGGTAATGAATGTTCTTTACTTCTTGTCTTCTTTACTTTTTTTCTTTTTCATTTTCGCGGTTCTGTTTTTTTTTTTTTTTTTTTTTTTTTTCATTTCTCTGATTCTCTCGGCTTCATCAGGTAAGTAAGACGTAAGAAACTAATAATTAATATTCTTTTTTTTTTTAATGATTTTGATTACTTGATTTTGATTTTGATCATTTCTCTGTTCTGTTTTTTTTTTTTTTTTTTTCATTTCTCTTGGCTTTATCTCAGATTCTCATTTCATGTTCTCGGGCCTCGGCTTCAGCTCAAGTTCTCCTTCTGTGACTTCACTGGTAAGTGGTAACTTCAATTATTAATTTACAATAGCATTTTAGTTTAATTTTGATTTTGTGTATGCTGTGGATTTGATTTACAGAGCATTATTGTTTGTGAAATATAGTTTAGAGTATTGTACTATTATTGTGTGTGTTGTATTGATGAATTTATTTGTTGTTGAAATGGTTGCTGCCAGTCTGAAATTGTTGAGTGAAATGGAATCCGCCTCTGTACCGTCTAATGAACATGCATCTACAACTGGGTCTAATGCTAATTCTTCGTCTGTGAGAGCGAAATGTGATCCCGCATGGGATCATGTAACTGAAGTAGTGAAAGATGGAAAAAGTAGTTATAGATGTATACATTGTGGGAAAAGTTATAAGGGAGGGGGCATCAATAGGATGAAAAGACATTTAGCTGGAATTAAAGGTGATGTGGCTTCATGTATGGCTGTACCTTATGATGTTAGGTTTCAAATAGTTGAGAATTTGAAGGAAATTTCAAAAACTAAAGAACAAACAAAAAAGGATCAGGAAGCATCTAATTACTCACCATTAGAGGACTCACCAGAATTTGAAGATGTCCAAGAAATTATTCCTAGAGGTAGGGGGCTAGGTAATAGAAGTGGTCCTAGTAGTTTTCCACCAAGATCCAATCTTGGCAAAAGGAAGGTTGGTAACATTGATAATTACTTCGCTCCTAGAACAACACCGGGAGCTCAACCTTCTATTAAAAGTATGCTTGCTGGTAAAGAAAAGAAGTGGAGGGTTGATATGTCTGTAGCAAGATGGATGTATAATGCTTGCATTCCAATTAATGCTGTGAATTCTAGTTATTATCAACCTATGTTTAATGCTGTAGCTTCTTATGGTCCTGGATATAGAGGCCCAAATTATCATGCCCTTAGAGTGCCTTTGTTGAGAGATGCAAAAAGAGAAGTCCAATTGATTGTTGATTCTCATCGATCATATTGGGCTGACACTGGTTGTACAATAATGGCTGATGGGTGGACTGACACTAGGCATAGAACATTGATTAATTTCCTTGTCTATTGTCCTAAAGGAATTATTTTTATACGTTCTGTTGATGCTTCTGACTTGGTTAAGGATGCTATTAACTTGAGTAACTTGTTTGATGAAATTGTTAGTTGGGTTGGTCCTGCAAATATAGTACATTTGGTCACTGACAATGCTGCAAATTATGTAGCTGCTAGAAGAATTGTGTGTGGAAAATATAGGAACATTAGTTGGTCACCTTGTGCAGCACATTGCCTAAACCTAATTTTTAAGGAGATTGGGAAAATGGATCATATAGCTAAACTTGCAAAGCGTGCATCCAAGATCACAGTGTTCATCTATAACCATGTGGCTTTGCAAGCTTGGTTGAGGACTAGAAAAAATTGGACGGAAATTGTGCGTCCAGGGCCAACTAGGTTTGCTACTACTTTCATTGCTTTAGGGAGTCTTAAGGAACATAAGCATGACTTACAAGCATTGGTGACTAGCAAATTTTATGTTGAATCAAGATATGCAAAAGATAAGAAAGCAAAGGCAGTGGTGAAAATCATTCTTGACAATCAATTTTGGAATGATTGTCATGTAATTGTGCATATTATGTCACCATTGATTCGTTTATTACGCATTGTTGATTCTGATGAAAAACCAACTATGGGTTATGTATATGATGGCATGTATAGAGTAATTAATGGAATCAAAAAAAATTTCAAGGACAAGAAGAGACTATGGGAGCCTTATGTTAATATTATCAAGGATCGTTGGGATAATCAATTCTATAGAGATATTCATGCTGCTGCTTATTGGTTGAATCCTGCATTCCAATATGACTCATCCACTCTTAATAAGAGGCTAGAGACACAATCTGTTGTGACAGATGTTATTGAATCAAAAGTTTCAACTGGTCGATTGAAGTTGGTGGAGGAATTAAGGCTATTTCGAGAGCGTGAACAAACTTTTGGAACCCAACTTGCTCAAGAATCAGCCAAGACATCTCAGCCGGGTAAGATATTGTTTATTTTAGCTAATACTAAAATGTAAATATGTTTTAAAGATCATAGCTCTTTTTTATATTTTTGGGATAAGTATAGTTGTGTTTATTGATTCATTGTATCTTTGTTTTGTGTTGTATATGGAACTTAGATGAGTGGTGGAAGTTGTTTGGATCTTGTGCTCCAACTTTACAAAAGTTTGCAATTCGAATCCTTAGCCAAACAACTGCCTCTTCGGGATGTGAGCGGAATTGGAGTGCTTTTGAACAAATACATACCAAAAGAAAAAATAGATTGGAGCATCAACGACTTAATGATCTTGTGTTTGTTCATTATAACTACCGATTGAAAGAAAGGTATATATTATATAATCTCTTTGTTTCAATGTTTTTGTGGGAAAATATGAGTAATTCACTGATTTGGTCAAGTGGGTTCTTTGTGATTGTAAAATATAAGTGATTTGGTTACTAATTAAATTATTCATTATGTTCATCTTATGATAGAGTTAAAAGGAAGAAGTTCAATTTTGATCCTATTGATTATGCAAGTATCGATAAAACTGAATTTTGGGTAGTGGAAGATGAGGAACCTCCATTTCTGGATCATGAGGAGATAGAGAATGCATTATATGAAGAGGGAGCCTATCCAATTGAAGAAGGATCTTCTAGCCACGTACAAAGAGGTTAGCTTATAACAATTCTTTGCCTAGACTATTTATGATTTATGAGAAATGATTATGAGAATTGTTATTTCATTTATTGTTCTTTGGTTTTGGAATTTGTATAGATATAAATAATGAAGTGATTGAGGATGATGATGACATCAATTTGGAATCATTTGGTGATGAAGATGATGCTCCTCCCGGATTTAGAGATAAAAATCATCCTATTCATGTTGAAGATGAAGAAGATGAAGATGAGGATGATGATTATGATGCTAGTGGTGGAGCATTTGGTTCACATGATGATATTGATTTCGATTATCTTCATAACAAATGAGGCTTGAGTTTTAAAACTTAGTTGTTTGTTTGAAACTTTAAAACTTAGTTGTTGGTTGTAATGAACTTATTTGTTATTTGCCATTTGGATGTAAATGTAATAACTAATGAACTTATTTATTTGGTTTTGTTGAAAGTTTATTAGAATTTCAGGATGATTATTTTGTAATGTTAATGTTATTACTTATTGATTTGAGTCATGTTGAGATTGCTTAGGTTTTTTTGCTTTAATAAGTCAAAAAGGAAACATATTTACATATTGATTTGGTTTTTTTGCTTAAGGTTTACAGTTGATGTTTCTAAAGCAGGTTCAAAGTCTTAGGACCCTCTATTGCTGAGTGTTATGTTGTGACTAGTCCATTGGCTTTTTTTTGAAGGAAATTAAATATTTGTTATTATAGGTTTGTTAGTTTTAGACTTTTAGTATATTAAAAAATTATTAATTATTTATATAATTTAAATAAATAATAATTAAATTATTTATGACGTCACCGGTTCGACCATCGGTCGGACCCCGGTCCGACCATAAAACCGGTATTTAGCTCCTTTTCCGGTTCTTTAACCATACCGGTTTTTAAAACCATGGACATGTATGATAGAAGAACAAAGTTTCTCTCCAAACTAGTTTGGAGAGAAATTCTACAAACTAATCATATATCTTTATATTGAGTGTGAATTTTGAAAATCTAACCATTAGATTGCATATTCTTATTACATCTTTAATGCTTACAAAATTTCAAGAAAATCAAAGATCAATTGCTATGTCATCAAATAAATGTTATAATATTAAGTTTTTGTAATCTAAAGTTGTATATAAAAAATAAGTTAATTGATCAAATAGTAAATAACATCCGATTTGAACGAAATTTGATCTGCATGTTAAGGATATAAGAAACATGAAATTCAACGGTTAGATTTTCAAAATTCACACTCGAAAAATAAATATATGAAAAGTTTGAAGAGTTTCTCTCTAAACTAGTTTAGAGAGAAACTTTGTTAACGATGGAACCTTACCCAATCATATCCATGTTTTGTAGCTTATAGTCACGTGACTTACAACATATATGCCTTTAGTGGTTTTGTTGCATATAAAAAATTATTAAATTTCATATTAAAAATAACATGAATTTAGATTTGAGAAGTGGGAACACAAATTGAACATAAACCCAAAGAACATAAGCCTAAAAAAATTATAAAATTAAATTTATTTTCAAATGGGAAGAACACAAACCCAACACATACAGATTTGAACAAAAATTTCTTTACAGGCTCAATCCAAAATTTTATTTATAATAAAAGTTACAAAAAAAACTCAGATCAAACTCAATACATTCACAAAACAAAATAACTATGAATCTTACAAGTTACATACAACCTCTAAAGCTCCAATATCATACACAAATACAAAGGGATAATATCAAATAATTAAAATTAAAGAAAAACAAGCACAAAATGGTTCCTCTCCCTCTCTCTATGATTAAGACCCATTTCCACCCCACCTCTACGTTTCTCTTTTCCTCTCCCTCTCTTTGTCTCTACCCTATACCTCCATCACACCTAGATCTCCGTCACAATCCATGGCCTTTATTAAGACCCAAATTTGCTCATCTCTTAATCTCCCTTTTTTTCTCTCACTTCCGCTTCGTGTGTGTTTGTACCATGGCCATGGCTTAGGTTCGTCACAAAGAGCTTGTCATCTTGTCCCCAGCAACTGAGTTTAATGGTGGTGGTGGTGGTGGTGGAGAAGATGAAGTCAAGCAAGTGCAAACCAAGTAATGTAAAAAAGCCGAATTTTTTGGGGGGTTAGTTGAAAAGAAGTTAGAGACTCAGAGGTTGATGTGTGAAGGAGAGGATTTGAAGAAAATTTAGTGATTTCTTGAAGGAATTTCAGTTCAATCTATGTTTTCCAACTTCCTAAATCCGAATTCATGTTTTTTTTTTTCTTAATAGTTGTTTTTTTTTTTTTTTTTTCTAATATTGATAAACTAAATTTTTTATTCAGATGCTAAGGTGTAATGCCAATAAAAAATTTTATTATTATTTTAGTTGTCACATCAGCATTAAGTGTGCCAACAAAACTCACAAGTTGCTAGGTAGACATTTTCCAATTAATAACTTAACAATAAGAATATTGCAAGTTGAAAATAATGGCCAAATTGATTTTTACCAAAATGTAGGGATCAAATTGGTATTTTTGCCAATTATTTATGACATCACCGGTTCAACTACTCATCCGATCATATTCGGACTACCCTGAATTACCCATCCGATCATAGTGGGACTAACGAAACGAAATTCTCTCCTTTCTGATTCTCTGTCTGGTTTGATTTCTGAAACCTTAATTGTTGGAGGTAAATTGCAAACATGTCCGATAGGTGCTGCTTTTGTGGCTGATGTGGATAATGGGCCAAATCTAGAGTTAGGATTAGGAGAAACTATTTGAGCCCATTGGAAGGTCACGGGTTGCAAGATTTTTTTTTTCCCCAACCCGTCAACCATGGGTCACTGAATTTCTTTCTAACAGTGAATGAGTATGGTAAAGTGATCGTCGGGCCATTAGCATTAGCAAAAAAACAATGGCAACCTTTTAGTGGTGGAAGATTTTACTACTACTAATGGATTATTCTTGTTTAACTTGTCGAATTCTCAAGCTTGTGATCAAGTCTTAGACTCTAGACTGTGGCATGTCAATTAACAAACACTTAATTTTGAGAAGATGGATGCCCCATTTGTAACTTAATTTCCCCTATCTTATCTAAAAGTGTCAATTGTCAAATACAAAGTTTTTCACAACTGATGACTTGTTTTGATTAGAGCAAAATCACTTTTAACTAAACCCACCACTAAAATTTACTACTAAAAATACTTCAAATGAATTTTTCTTGTTTAAATTATCAAATTCTCAAGCTTTTGATCAAGTCTTAGACTATAGAATGTGGCATGTCAATTAACAAAAGCTTAATTTTGAGAAGATGGACACCCCATTTGTAGTTTAATTTCCCCTATCTTATCCAAGTATCAATCAAGTAATGGGAGACAACATTTTTCACAACAACTGATATGACTTGTTTTGATTAAAGCAAAATCACTTTCACCTAAATCTACCACTAAAATTTACTATCAAGAATACTACGAATGAATTGTTCTTGTTTAAATTCTTGAATTCTCAAGCTTTTGATCAAGTCTTAGACACTAGAATGTGGCGTGTCATTAGCAAAATTAAGGCTTGATTTGGAGAAGATGGATGCACCCGTATGTAACTTAATTTCCCCAGCCTTATCTAAGTGCCAATCAAGTAATGCTAGACACAATACTCTTCACTACAGTTTATATGATTTGCTATGATAAGAACAAAATCACTTTTATTTGGACAGTTGGACTCGTAACAAACCATGTCAACATTTTTTTTTTAAGGTGAAAAATGTTGTCCCTAAACTGGGGCCAATTTTTGTGAATTTCTCGTCATATGGTGGTCGAATGTTGGGAGCTGAAGTCTTTGAGCTACATACGCAATGATAGCCTATAGGCAAGCCCCTCAACTTTGATGCAGAAATTGAGAAGCAATTAAGAGGGGATATGCCAGGATCTATGTGGAGGTGGATCAAAGCTCAGAGTTTTAAAATGGTGAATGTGCCTTGTTAAACTTTAACGGTGAATGTGATTCCTAAAGGTAACGACGGCGCTCAGAGGTAGGGAGTACATCAGAAGGGTACTTCACGAGTGGTCAAGATTTATCGTTGGAAAGACATTATAAAATTTTGAAGACGGGAAAAATTTTAGCAGTTTTGAAAGGGAGAGAATTTCAAACTTCTATGTTAATAGTCCTTAAAGAGTGAAGGATCGTAATAGTTGTTTGGAAAATGTGTCGAATTTTCCTTCTGAATGAGTGGAATGAAGAAGATATGTAGATTTGGAGACTGCTGTTGATGAGGATCAAGAATAGGAAATGGTTACTCAGCAACAGGTGGTGTCCTTAATCTGTGATGTGCAACATGAGACTTCTAATGCGGAAGATAGTGTCACTTTGATATAATTTATTGATGCTAATGTGGTTAATGGAAATAAACTCATAATGAAGAATAAGAAAGGGTGATCAGTGGAGGGTTGAGGGATAAATCTTTTCAATCTCCTATCAATGCAAAATTCTCATATGCGTCCTATGAGATCGGTGCAAGAGATTTCTTCTCCCTATCAATGTAGCTTTTCATGTAGAATCTAAGGGGCTTAAATGACTTATTGAAGCATAAGTTGGGATCCATATGTGTCACATGAAACAGGTGTAAGAGAAACCTTCTCTCTATTAGTGTAATTTCTTGTGTAGAATCTGATGGGCTTAAGTGACCTATTGAAGCATAAGGAGGTTTAATACTACCAAAGTAAGGAAATTTTATTTTTCATTGATTATGCTATATAAACTATAGACTGTGTTGAAGGTGTTTAATACTACCAAAGTAAAAGAATGTGTTTCCTGGATGGTGCTTTAAGGAAAACTATATTCACCATGACCTTGGCAGGATTTGCCTTTGTTAGAAGGGTAATTGTTTTGGTGCAAATGTGTTGTTTAAATCAGCTAAGCTTATTAACTATTATATTTGCTATGGGTTTGGTAAAGTTGAGTTTTATTTGTCTATGGTGTATTTTGCCAATGTTGGGGTGTTGAGAAAGAAGTTATGGACTGATTTGGTAGATTTAAAAGTCAAGTTTATCCAGGTGAACCTTGACACTGGTAAGTGGTAACAGTGGATTTTAATTATGTCATTCATGTTAGTGAGATGTTTGGTGGAGAAGGTCATGATAGTTTGAATAGGAGTTTAATAGAAGGGTGGTCATGATAGTTTGGAGAAGGTCATAAGTTACAACGCTGAGTTGCTTGAAAATCCTCACATGGTTGGTTTTTCACATGGTGTAATAGAAGGGTGGAAAAGCAATTTCGTGCAAGGAAATTGAATAGAGTTTTATTTAATTTAAGTAATTAGCTGAGTGATTTTAGTTGTGCGACTATGGAGTTTATGCCTCCGGGTATATCTTACCACTTGCCTATGAATATATGACTGTTCAGTGTTCACTAATACGTTGACCAGTCCTAAGCCTTCACCTTTTTTTTTTCTTTCTTTTTTGGGGGTGGGGGGGTCGATCAACTCAGGTTTATGGAAATTGCACAAGCTGTTTGTAAGAGAGAAGTTTCAGCTCTGCCTACAATTTTTATAAGAAGCTGAATTCCTCATGGTTGAGCTTAAGAAATTTAATCGAGCTCGGTTTAGGAATTATGCTTTCGAGGTTCAAAAGGTTGGGTTGGTCTAGGGTTTTCACTGTTTCATTCATGTTTCTTTCTGAAATTCTGAGGAATGTATGGCTAAAACCAAGCAAGATGGAATAATTTGGGTTACCCTATATAACACCTTGTCTTTTCATAAGATTTTTAAGGGTAGAGTTATAAAGAACCAAGCCAAATTGATGTAGTACGGACAACATAAACTTTCTTTGAATAGAGAGATCATCAGAAGTTAACACGCAAGAAGTTTAGGAAGTAGCAAAGTTCAAGTAGAGATCACCATTGTCAACGACAGAATCGTGTGAAATTTGGTGACCTGAAGAGAATCATTATGAGGATTAAAATTCATTGCCCAACAATGATGACTTACCTCTCTTTTCAAGCAAACTCCTTCATTTAGGCTTTTAATTAGTAGTTTTTGTTATTTATGGTTGTGGTCCCCAAACCTCCTTAGGCTAACACTGCACGAAGTGTTTGGACCCCAATTTATTTATTTGTGGGCTTTCTTGCAATCCTACAAGTAGAGCTCCAAGCTTCACCTACATAGTCCAAGCTATATCCTTCTCCCTCCTTCCTCACTTACACTCCCTTCCCTTCGCCTGTGATTCCCCCTTTTCTAATTCTCTGCCCCTTTTTCCTTGTGTTTCCCTTTGTTTCCAATGTTTTTCTTAATGTTTTTTAACCAACCTCTCTTGTTTGCCTCCCCATTCCTTTTATAGTATCCCATTAGTGGGGTACTTATCATTACCATTTCACCACTTCACACACATTTCCACCTTTGCCAGAATCCCAAGAGAATCAACACGTCTTCGAAGATTCCCTTGGAACTTGTTCCAAATGCCAAATAGTGTTTGGTAGTGAGTTTCCCAAAGGCATTGACAGTGTTTGATTGCTGGCCTAAATTTGACAGTCCCTTCGCCAGCTTCCCTCTAGCTCATTAGTTAGTATTGGGCCCAACTTGGCCCGAACATAATATGGTTCCCCTGAACACTAATCCTTAGACTCTTGCACATTTTTCAGTGGACTGATCCTATCCCCATAGTGTTGGGCCTTGGCCACATGGGCCGTTCTTGGTCACCCGGGCCCAAGCCCCTACAATGGTAATTTTACCTCTTGTTATAATTTTCAATTTAAAAGTCAAAATTAGTTCCCATTTGTTTTGGGAGGTCTTTCATAGACAATAGGATTTAATTTTGTAATTTTTTATTTTTTGTTAATTTTTCCTATTTTCTAGCCAAATTCCATGCTTAACACAAATTAGGGTTTTCTAGTTGTTCTAAAAGTGCTTTAGGATTTTCTAAGGGCCACCTTGACCTAGCAATCCTAGGAGTTCTTTTTCTATTTAAGTACATTTTAGCCTCCAAGGGTAATGTAGTTTTCTGTTTTCTCATTAATAAAATTTCAAATATTTTTCTCCTTTATTTTATGGTGGATTCTAGGGTTTTCTTTGTGGATTTAAGGAACCCTCTTTGTAAAATCAAGAATTATTATCTTGAGGAAAATGTGGTTTATTTCTTATGGCTTTCCACTTGCACAAGTTGATGTATAATAGTAAATTGCAACAAATTAGAAAACCTAGACCAAGTTAAGGAGTTATATTTTGTAGTTTATGAGAATTTTCTTGGGTTAGAAGAATGAACAACGTTACCTGATTTAAGAATTTTGCTTGAGCTAAATTTAGTTTGGCTCAAGTGAATAATTTGGTTTGCATGAGCAAGTGATAGTTGCGGGATAAATGAACTAATCTGCTTGATTTTAAAATGTTTGATGAAAACTTCTCACGAGCAAAAAAAGAAAATTCCTTATGTATTTCACTCAAGCAAGATATATTTTGTTCAGGCAAAATTGTGACAAAAAGGTAGTTATCTGTAAAAAATTTCAAAAAAATAAGGAAAAGTGAATTTTTATGTTCTTTACAAGTAGAAACGATCTTAACAACATTTTAAAGGCTATGTCTCTTAAGTAACAAGTGATCTTTCAAATGTGCATTTTCAATGGTATCTTTATCGTTTATAAATAAACATTCAAAAAAAAAAATTTTTTGATTTTTATCTTGCACACAATAAAGAGTAATTCATAAAATTCTCCAAGTTTCGATTTGTAGAATTTTAGATGATTTGCTATTTGTGTAATTTTAGATGAGTTTGCAAACTAGAAAACACAATCAAGAGGGGCAATATTATCTTAAAGAAAATTATCTTTTTGTGCCTCTAAGCCTACTTTGTGAGAAAAATGGTTTTGCCTTGTGTTTGGGTGGTTATCTTTGAGCCAAAATAAAAGTAGGACCCATAAGACCTTTTAGGTGAGCCCGAGTTGGGTTGGGTTCACCTCCGCATGCACTACAAAACACTCAGGTCTTAAGCCGGGTTTTTTTTGCCGCGTTTTCAAAAACACGGCTACAAGTGGGCTATAGCCGCGTTTTTAGAAAATGCAGCTTAAAGTATTGAACAAAAGCCGCATTTTAAACAAGCGGCTATAGAATATGTCTAAAGCCGCATTTTTTAGTGTTATAGCCACGTTTTTTGGTTTGGAGCTACTGCCACGTTTTAAACATGCTGCTATAGCACCGTTTTAATTTTTTTTTTAATCTAAACCATGGCCGCATTTGAAAAATGCAGCTCTACCTTCCCTATAGCC
This sequence comes from Quercus gilva, assembly GCA_023621385.1. Classification (NCBI taxonomy): domain Eukaryota; kingdom Viridiplantae; phylum Streptophyta; class Magnoliopsida; order Fagales; family Fagaceae; genus Quercus; species Quercus gilva. The sequence continues at coordinate 28,915,857 of CM042482.1, read as the reverse complement.
ATGTTTTTAGACGTGGCTATAAACTTAGTCTATAGCAGTTTTTAAAAAATGCGGCTTTAGTTTAGGAAGTGGCCGCGTTTCTTACACGCGGCTTCAGCTTTGCCTATAGCCGCAAGTTAAAAATGCGGCATTAGGCTTTGTATAAATAGCCTTTTAGTTCCTAATCAGCCCTAGCTAGCTCCCATATCGCACATCAGCCTCCATCTGTTACTCTCAAGCCCTCACCCTCCATCTCCGATCTCAAGCCCTCATCCTCTATCTCTCCATTCTCAAGCCCTCACCCTCCATCTTTCACTCTCACTCTCATTCTCTCTAACTCCAGCTTTGCCTATAGCCGCCAAACTCCTTTCCCATCGGCGAAGCTCTGCCCCTGGGGCCTCCAGCTGACATCTCTACCTGCCGCTTTGTCGGCCACACCAAAGACGTCCTCTTCGTCGCTTTCTCCATCGACAACCGTCAAATCTTCTCAGCTTCCCATGACCGCACGATCAAGCTCTGGAACACCCTTGGAGAATGCAAGTTCACGATTTCTGACCTCGAGGCGCACCAAGACTGGGTCTCATGCGTTCATTTCAGCCCCAACACTCTTCAACCCACCATCGTTTCAGCCTCGTGGGATAAGACTATGAAGGTTTGGAACTTGACCAACTGTAAGATCAAGAACAAGAACTTGACCAATTGCGAAGCTCTCAACCATCGCAGAGAACTACGGTTCTCTCTTCGCTTCTCTTCGTTTAGCTCTATTTGAGGTACCTTCACTTTTTTCCTTTTTTGTTTGGATGCCGATAAAGTGTGGGAAAAATAATGTAAAATCAACTTTCTGTTTAGTTGCCGAGAAAACGTGGGAAAAGAGAGGAAAATGAATTAAATTTTAGATTTTTTCTCTGTTTTGGTAGCGACAATTGGCTAATTTTAGTAGTTTGCCATATGGAGAATAATGTCATGGGGTTATTATTCAAAATCGTTAAGGAGTTAAGAAGAAATTAACTTCTAAAATATCTTTTTAAAAAAGGGTGAAGGTATTAAAATAGCATGAATACACGTAGAAAAGGAAAGAGACATTTTGTGGTTTTATAAACAAGTGTGTTGGTCAATGGAAGACTCCACTTTAGCGAAGGAGAAGGACCTATCCAAGTGTATCTCTGCCCCACACACACACACACACGCTTACACCTACACGTGAGAGCATTAGTCTAAACCCCAAAATTTAAGTATATTAAGTATCTTAGGTTGAAACATCTCTTCATCCTTTGGCATGATATAAGGCTTAGAGCATTGTTCTAAACCCCAAATTTTTACAATAAAACTCATAAGATCATTGTCATTGTCAGTCTCATCGACTACAAGTGAACCAACATCTTTTTCACTATCTCTATGCAGAACAAAGTTGGTATCTGAGAGGACGAGAGTTGAAGGAGTGTGTTGCTATCACCCAAGAATGCCACCAAAATTATGGACACTTAGGGGGTGTTTGGCTTGAAGCATCACTCAATTTCAGTTCTCATAACTTAGTTCTTATAACTCAAAACTCTAACTCATATCTCATATCTTATTCTCTATTTTTATCTATAACTCACTCCCAATTTGTTTGGCTTCAATTTTCAGTTTGCAAAACTCAACTTTATCTCAAAATTGTGGAGCCTGATTGGGTCAAATCGGTCCTCCCTCCTTACCTGTGTGAACATGCACTCTCTAGTTAGCAGTGAGCCTCTAGAAGCCAAAGAGGCCAAACCCAGGACGCAAATAAAAAAAACCTAGCCACCCCCACTAATGTAGGACACAATTTACTATTTAATTATTGTAATTTATTAATTTTGATATTTAATTTGTAATTTTCTTTACATTTTGGTTTAGGGTTATTATTTCCTTATTTTTAGGTGCTTTTATTGCTTTTTAGATCAAATTTGGTTCCTATTATAGTTAGGTATTAATTATGAGTTATTTTAGAATAAATTTACTTGTCTGTCAATTTTTACAGAGCCCTTAAATATGTCCCTAAGTCTGTAAACGTTTTTTTTAAAACAATTATTCAATCAATAAAATTTAGACTTTTGTCTCTTTATTTTCTGGTGAATTCCAAACCCTTCTCCTTACAGATTCAAGAAACCCTCGTGGATTCAAGGTTATTTTCAGAAGCAAACATGTTTTATTTCTTGTTTTCTAGAAATAGATGCGTTCTACTTCTTGATACTTCTGCATCCCGCATCAGTTGGTATCAGAGTCTTAACTTATCCTGGTCTAGTGGCTAACATATGAGATGGTAGCAATTCTGGTGAAAGAAAAACTTAGCAAGTATTACGTGTCGTATAACTAGCACTCACAAATATCTTTGCTAGGATGTCGTTGTTGGAGCATAGAAGTAATAGGGATAACTGTCGCGGAAACATAAATCATGAGCAACCTATTGGTAAGCAAATTTCATATAGGCCTTATAAGAGAATTGCAAGTTTTAATGGTTATTTTTATAAAGTAAATTTCCCTGATTGGTTACTTGATCGAGATGATTTATTTAACTAAGAGAATATTTGTGATGAGAGAAAAGTTAAACTTTCTTTGTGTAAACTTAAAGAGTGTGCCTTCCGTTAGTGGGAACGAATACATACTGATAAAATCCGACAAGGTAAAGACAAAATTCGTTCATGGCCAAGAATGAAAAAGATGATTACTATCAAATTTTATCCTTTGGATCATGACGAACTTTTGTCTTATACAAATCAAGATTATTTTTGGTCAAGAAGTTCACACTTGAATTATTTTGGAGAACCATATATTCCACCATTAAGAGATGTATTGTGTGCTGAACAACACATTTTTCTTAAAGAAAATATAGAAGTTTATGAGGAAGTTAATGAAAATCTTATTATAGAAGAAAAACCTAAAATAAAGATTGTGAAGAAGATTAATGAAGACCCTATTATAGTTCTCAAAAAAAAAAAAAAAAAAAAAAAACCCTATTATAGAGAAGGATCTTGAGGTCGAGATAGTAGAGACCATTAAAGAAGAAATTATAAAGGAAGTTGTCAATGATATTAATGAAGTCAAGTTAGATGATTGCAATGTTCAAGCTCCTTTTATTTTGGTTGTAAGCGATACACTGAAGTTTGTTGATTTTATTAAGGTTGATAGATTTGATTCAATTGTCAGTTCTTATTTGGTAAATCTCTACAGTTAAATGACAACTAAGGAAAAAGAAATTCAAGTTGATTTGTTTATTTCATTGATGAGTTGCAAGTATGGAAAGAAAATCAAGGGACTCAAACATTCAAAGTATTTATTTATTTGGAGCGGAAGATTTCAAGTTTCAAAAATGAACTCGAGGACGAGTTTGTTTCAAATGGAAGGGTCTGATGTAGGACACAATTTATTATTTAATTATTGTAATTTATAATTTTGGTACTTAATTTGTAATTTTTGTTGTTTTAAGTTTAGGTTTACTATGTCCTTGTTTTTAGGTGTTTTTAATTCTTTTAAGGTCAAATTTGCTTCATGTTATAGTTAAGTATTAATTAGAAGTCATTTTATAATATATTTTCTTGCGTATTAAATTTTACTGAGCCCTTAAATAGACCGCTAAGTTTATAAATATTTTTTTAAAACAATTATTCAATCAATAAAATTCAAACTTTTATATTTCTATTTTTTAAGTAGATTCCAGACTCTTTCTTGGGTTCAAAGACTCTCATGGATTCAAAGAAGTCTAATGGATTCAAGCTTATTTTCAAAAGCAAATGTGTTTTGTTTCTTGTTTTCTAGAAGTAGACTAGTTCTGCTTCTTGATACTTCCGCATCTCTCGTCACCCGCCTCCTACCAATACCGACAACCTACAAACCCACCCAACCCACCGCCATTGTTTTCCATCCACCACCGCACAAATCACAAAAAATCAAACCCATCCACCATAGCAAATCCACTCACACCATCAAAACTTCCAACACCACAACAAATTATTATATATAAAAAATAAAAATAAAAAACACCACAACAAATTACCCCATAAAACCCACAAACGCTAAACATCAAATTCCAAGCCCAGAAAGCACATCTCAACCCAATTAAAACGCAAATCACATCTGAAATCGAAGCTCTAATATTGTTATTGGGCCTCCACCACCTTCGCCATCACTACGTGAAGAAAAAAGAAAGAAAGGCGAAGAAGAATAAGAAGTTAAGAGAAGAAACTAGTGTGACTGCCATTATCGCGTGAAGAAAGAAAGATAGAATAAGAAGAATAAGAAAATTAGAGAAGAAACCAGAGTGAAAAAGAAAGAAAGAAAGTAAAGAGAAAAGAAGAAAGAGAAGAAGCTGAGAGCAAAGAAACCAGTGTGAAGAAGAAAAGAAAGAGCCAGAAGAGAAAAGAAGAAAGAGAAAGAGTAAGGCTACGTTTGGATTAGGCTAAAAGCTGAAACGTGCGTTTGCGTTTCAACTTTTTTTTTTTTTTTCACTCATTCAGCCCAAATTTTTTACTGTTCAATCACTGTTGCGGCTACTGTTGCGGCCACATTTGACTTTTTCACACAAATTTTACTATTTATGGACCCATAAATTTTACTTTTCAGTAACTTTTTCATTAAAAATAGATCCCACGATACTATTTACACATTTAAAAATTATTTGTTACAGTATTTTTCAGTTTTCAGTTTTCAACTGTATTCAAACGGATCCTAAGAGAAAAGGAAGTTTCAGATGGGAAAGAAAAAGTGACGAAAAAAGAGAGAAAAGGACTATTGGACCACATGTGTGATTTGACCATAGCTCCCACATATCATCAAATATTTACAATAATGTGCTGATATCTCAATTTTCATAATTCAAAAATTCTTAAAACGTGTTCTCAATTCTCATTATTTTAACTCAATTTTTTTAGTTTTGAATGATGGAAACTCAAAAAATAAACCAAAATTCAAATTTTTAGGTGGGGCTCACAGATTTTGAATTTTGAATAATGGAAATTGAGTTTTTCTTCTTAATTCTCTTTTTTTGTTTTTTCTAGTTTTTTTAATTTAAAATATTTTTAGAAAAACCAAAACTACATCTTTTTTGGAAACTCAACCACAAATCATATAATTTTATATTGATAATATCATTAGTGAATTTAGAATAATGTAAACTTAAGAATCTAAATTGTATTATTTAACTTTTGTGTTTTTAGTATTTTGTTAATTTTTACATTTAAGGTGTGCTTGGATACTGCTTATTTTGCTAAAATTGAAAACTTATTATTGAAAGTACTGTAAAAAAAGGAAAAAGTTAGTTAAAATAGTACAATAGGGTTCATGAATAGTACCAAAAAATACAATGGAGCTCATAAATAGTATCAAAAAATGCATGAATAGTATCATGGGACCAACCATTTTGTCAGCAAAATGCAAAAAAATTTCATCCCCAACGCACGCTCAAGGCCTACCCTAGGCTTAGGCCAATTGGGCCATTGCCTAGGGCCCCCTTACTAGAGAAGGCCCCAAATTTGGGGGCAAATTTTTTATTTATTTATTTTTTATATATAAATATTTTTGGGAAATATTAAAACATTTTAGTTTACATTTTTTTCACTATTAAGAAGGCTCAAAGAATTAAGTAATGTTAGAAATAGAGATAAGACAAATTTAAATAAATAGACGTGTTACTAATTACAAGTAATTCATATAGGAAAATGTTAAAAATACTTTAAATTTTACTATATAACTTTTATTTATTTAATTATTTTTATACAAGATAAAAATTTTACTATAACCTAATCTAAGTATATATGTGTGCGAAACTCTCTTATAGATATTTAAATTTTGGTCATTGCCCCTCACACCCCACAAGAACTTATACTTGTGGAGTGATCACTACACCAAGGGTGCGTAATGGTCTTCATAACTTTTATAATTTGATATGACAATGAATATGATAAGTAGATATCAACAAACTATTGAATGCATTTTTTAGTAAATATTTGTGATTAGTGATATATCTTTGTAATTCTCATGTTGTAAATTTTATAATATGTCTAGTATTTTTGTAAGCCTTATGTCATTGATCACATTCATTACAACACTGATTTATAGTAAAATTTGTTATAACTTTAGCATTTTCTCAAAAAAAATCATATTAAAAATTAAAAAGAATGAATTTTTAAAAAATTATTATATAAAATACTAATTAAATATTATTTAAGTAACAACATAAAAGCTTCATTTGAAAATTTTACCTTGAGCCTCCGAAACGCTTGGGCCAGCCAGCACACACTTAGTATTTCTTTTTTCTTTTCTTTTTTTTGATGAAAAAATACAGGTCAGCTCTTAATCCAATCAACCCGACCCCCTTTCAACACGTTTAGAATAACTTATTTTTAAATTAAACCCATTTGACAGATGTTCAATCATATCATGCATCAATGGAAATTTTAACACTAAGAAATGTTAAGCGTGTTCATCACACATCCAAAATCATTATGCAAATTCACATGCCATGATCCTGGTCCATTTCCCACATACATGTTCATCAGATCTCATCACATTCTCGGTGACAAAAAAGTTAGAGAACTAAATCAAATAATGCAAAATGAAAATATGACATTTTTTTTGTGCTTTTTGCCATTAACAATATTTTGCCAATTGTCCAAGGAATCACGTTAAAAACAAATATAACTTTGGTACTAATATAAAATTTGAAACTATATAGGAACGAAAAAAAAAAATACAGAAAATTTAGAGAGTAATTTGTAGAGAAAAATTGAGAACTTGGAATAAAAGTAATAAAGCTACTAGCACTCATTTCTTCCGGGAAAAAAAAAGTGAAGTTTCTAGCACTCAGACTCAAAGTTGTCAGTTCTGTCGGCCAATAAACCTACCTATAAGAAAAAGAATAGTCCAGAGACCCTTTCATAACGTCTCTCGCAATATCTGGGGCCGTTTCACTTTCGCCGTCCCAAACAGATTTTGCCTGTTCAATCACTTGTAATTGTATAGTGACGGACCCAGGTGCAGGGCAAAGGGAGCCCGGGCCCCCCCGGGTCCAAAAAAAAAAATTTTAGTATGTAAAATTTTAAAAAAACTAGTTTGGGTCCTTAGTTTTTAGCTTGGGTCTCCCTTGGTTTTTAGCCAGGGACAGACCCAGGTGCAGGGCAAAGGGAGTCCGGGCTCCCCCTGGGTCCAAAAAAAAAAATTTTAGTATGTAAAATTTTAAACAAACAAGTTTGGGTCCCTTGGTTTTTAAGTTGAGCTCCCTTTGATTTTTAGCTTAGGCCCCAGCCAGCCAACCTAAGAGTTTTCAAAAACCCAAGAAAACCTTAAAAATATATATATATATATATATATTTTGTATAAATCTATTTATAATAATAATAATATAATATATAATAATGTGGTTTATATTAGAATATTAGATTATCTATTTATATATGATAATAGTAGGAGGACAAATAATTTTTTAATTGTTTGATTTGATCTAATTGCACTTAAATAGTAATTTGCACTTCATTGTTTACACTTTTTTTTAACAAAAATTATTGTATAAATCTTCAAGATTTCATACTTATTAATCAATTTTTTATCCTAAATGCTGAAACATTAGATGTAACTCCTTAGAAAAGCTCTAAAATGTAAAAAGGTAAGTTTAAACCTATTAACCTAAGTACAAATAATTTAGTACAGTGAAAAAAATGTAAGCACAAGTTTACTTAAAGTTAGTTTGTAAAATAAAGTAATTTAATTTTGGCCATAATTAGGGCCAAATTAACTTGAGTTTTTTGCATTTTGAGCCAACGTAGGCTTAACCTATTAACACAATGTAGGCATAACTAACTTGCTCCTCCTAAAAAAATTTCCTGGCTCCGCCAGTGACTATATGGATGTGCGTTTGAATTTTTTTTTTTTTTTGCCTTATCTCTGACCCCCTAGTTTGAAATCCTATGTCCGTCCCTGTTGTATACTGACAATGCAGTGGAGAAATTATTATTTATTCTGAGAGAATTGTTAGTGTGGTCTTAATTAGATAATGTCATTTATATAAATATACGTATAAATTATCAAATGATGTTATATTTATATAAGAGAAATGATAGTATTTTATTAATTGAGAAGATAGGAGGGTCACGTCAATATTACTCTAGTAGACCTAATCATTTCATCACGCAGTGGGCTGTGAATTCCCATCCAAACCTCGAAATCCGTGTAATAATTATTAGCCTCAATAACCTCTTTTATTAATGAGAAATTTTAGGTGAACAAAAGTCAAACGGCCTGATGGGAAATAGCAAAGGAAAGAGTTATAAATTATAGTATGTTTGGTAGACTATAATAAGTATTATAATGTAATAGTCATTCTTATAATTTAGTTATTTTTTTAGTTTGATTACTCTTTTATTATAAAGAATAGTCATTCTTTATGAATAGTTATTCTTTAAAATGAGGAATAACTATTTCTCTTTAAAAAGTGGTATTAGTTATTCCTTAGTAAGTGCAATAATTTTTATATTTAATATATTTCTAAATAAACAAACTTTCCATATACATCTAATAATTATTAAAAAAATTTAAAAAAATAGTACATATCTCTCTTAAATTTAAAAATAATAATTTTTAAGGAGATTTAATTGTATGAGTAAGATATTTTTTAAAATAAATGTTATAAAGATATTTCTTAAAATAAATGTTAAGTTTTATTCTAATATTATAAGTTACAACAAAACTAATGAATATGTTTAATTATTACATTACAATACACTTTATTACTAGTAATAAATTACTAGTAATAAAGATTACAATTTCTGTCGTAATACTCATTCAGTGCACCAAACGTACCATAATATATAAGGTGCAGCTTGTGTCAAGTGGTTAGTGTTATTGAACACATTACAATATGAACATGCATCTAAAATTGAACACGTGTTTATATTATAACGCGTTTCGTAGCCATTGGCCACTAGACGCAAGCTGAACCCTTTATAAAAAATGTTGTTCTAGCAAGTGGTTATTGAAAAGTAGATATTGATACTAGCGACCAGCTTAAACGAGAACTAATATAAATTTGCTACATTAATAATTTGTAAAATTTTTGTAAAAATGTTTTTCTTTTAGCATTACTTTTTTCACAATATTTTTCTCTTCTCCAATTTAAGGCCACCATTGAAATCTTTTTTCTTTTTTTTTTACCTCACCATAACACATAATAACATCTTATCACTTAAGATTTGTTATGCAAATATTGTAGACATAGCCTTACTCATTTTTAATAGAGAAATGATATGTCTATAACATTTTCACAACATTTTTATAACAAATCTTAAGTGGTGGATTGGTAGGTTGTTCTTATAGGGGCAGATTGCAATTAGTGAAGTAAACGGTGAAGTCATGTAAAAATAAGAGACAACCACTCATAATCTACTGCATCAAAATTGTGGTAATTAGAGCACTTATGTCTGTCCATCTGTCCATGTATAATAGTATAAGAAGTAAATTTTGCACATCTAACTCTAAAAATCACCCACATCAGTCTATGTAAATTTGTGTAAATTTAAATTATTACTATAATAACGGTGTAAATATACATAGTTGCTATTTACAAGCAATTTATTTTTTTTTTAAATACTTCTTTATTCATATATACACAAAAAAAAGGGAGAGGTGATTTAAGAGAGTTATAAAAAAAATGCTAAAAATAATATTTTGATAAAATATTTGGTAAAACAGATAATATAACGTGAGAGTTTTTTAAAAATGATTTTGTAAAATAGAAAAAGTAAACTTGTGCGCTAAAATAAACAAAAAACAAAAAACAAAAAATTGCACAAGCTAATGCAAATGATCATATAAAAAAAATGAATGTGGCAATTAGACAATTACTATGAAGAAAAGAGTTGTGATTAGAGCATTGGTATTAGTCGTCCTATCCCAAATGTCATCTTAATACTCCAATTTATAATACACCTTGTATCACATCTTCTATTTTAACCTTTAACACATTAAAATAATATATTTAACCAATCAAAAGATTCATTATACTCCACAGCTCATAAACCCAATATAAATTTATTTCACAACCCAAATTCACTTATAACCACTGACCACCACGACCACAACTTGAATCCAACCAAATTTGCAACAAAAATAATCTCAATAATCAACTAAAATCACACCCAAAAAAAAAAAAAAAAAACTTGAGGAAATTAAATAAACCCACCACCACCAAAAGAAAAAAAAAATCAGCCAACCTACCAAGCACCAAGCACCAACCAAATTACCTTAATTGAATTTTTTGGTGGTAAGGGGTTAATCAAATTTTATTTCAAGTGGAAGAGTGAGATGATTGGGTTTTGTGATGGTGATGGAAGAAGAAAGTGGCTAGATTTTGCGATTGTAATTGTGGTTGTTAGTGGTGGCTGGGTTGTGGTTTTGTTTGTTTTTTTAAATTTTTAAAATTTTTTTTTTTTTATGATGGGTTGTGGCTAGTGGAGCTAGGAGTGTACAGCCAACCTGCCAAACCCGACCCGACCCCAGCTACCCATATATTTAATATATATTTAAAATATATTATATAATTAGTAATTTTTTAAAAAATAATCAGCTCTTCTTATCCTATATAAAAACTAATTAGTTCATACAAACCGTAGTAAATTACTATTGTTGTTTAGTCATTAGTGTTGTTTACCTTTAAGGAGTTAAATTGATGCTAATCTCATGTGGGTTACTTTAAGTATCTTAGAGGTTGGGGGAGTTTTCTCAAGGAATTCCTCTATAATATCTCGAGATCAATCCTTCATACACCTCCTATATATTTTTGTTATGAATTATGAGTTATTGGGCTGGGCAATGGGATGGGCTAATAGGTTGGGCTACTGGGCTAGCCCACCAGGTACCATGGGCATAAAAACTAGCCCATGGCCTGACCCATTGGGCTAGTGGGCTACCCATGGGCCTCAATAACAACGAGCCAGGCCGCCTATTAGCTTAATGGGCCGTCGGGTTTCTGGGTCGAGCATTGGGCCATAAGCTATTTGATGACGTTGGTGGAGCTAGGGGTGTGCAGCCAATCTGCCAAAACCGACCTAATTCGACCTGGTTTTTAGGGCTTGGTGGGTTGGGTTGGGTTACAAATTTTTTTTTGATAGCAAGTTGGGTTGGGTTCGGGTCATAAAATTCCAAACCCGCCAAACCCGACCCCACCTACCCATATATTTAATATATATTTAAAATATATTATATAATTAATAAATTTTTTTAAATAACCAACTCTTCTTATCCTATATAAAAGACAATTAGTTCATACAAACTGTAGTAAATTATTATTGTTATTTAGTCATTAGTGTTGTTTACCTTTAAGAAGTTAAATTGATGCTAATCTTTGGGTTTTTTAAAATATATTTATATTTTTTTTCTACTCAAATTAATAATAATAGTAATAAAAAAATTTTCCTAACCCATGGGATCAACCCGACCCATGTGGGTTGGATTGGGTTGAGTTTTTTTTTAACCCACCATGGTAGGTTCGGTCAAAAAATCCCCATAACCCGACCCAACTCGACCTATACACACCCCTAGGTGGAGCAGTGGTAAAGGTGGTTGTGACTGATTGTTATTGGTTTTTGTGGTGATTTTTTTTAATTATTATTTTAATAAGTTGTTTATATTATTTTAAATAAAGTAGTAAAAAAAATCAAACATTTAATATTTGGTATATTGGAAAATTTAGAGTTAACATGTAAGCATACAAGTTGTTATATAAGACCAATCATTTACAAAGGCTTTTAAAAAAATATAACTTTTAACTACTCAAAAATCTACTTTATTTATTTTAACAACTCACTTTATAATATTTTCAACATCAAAAATTTTATTTTAACAAACAATACATTAAAATAATATAAACAAACAAATAAAATAAATGTAATAAATACTACACGCGGACAGACATAAAACAGAGAGATACTAATTTAATAATAAGAGAAAAAAAGAAAGAAAATAATTTAATATTTATAGCAACTTTATACTACAACTTGCTATGTAACAAATTATAATTTGTGAAGATATAATGGTGAGTCATGTGAAAGACACATTTTTATTAATTATAATTTTTGATGAGTTGTGACACTCAAATTACGTGTCCATGGCATTAGTCTTTAACAAGTCACCACGTAGGCCCACATGGAAACCATAAATTGAGCCTTCTGATTGAGTCACTCCTCACTCCTCACTCCTCAGTAGAAATGGCTCCAAAACCTAGCTTGCAAATTACAAATTTATGGAGATGCTGCTCTGCCAATGATGTGACGTTTGAAAACCTTTTCAAAAGATGGTATCATGGTCTACAGGCATAGAGTTTTTAATCCAAAAATTAATTGGATCAACACGAATCAACGAAAAAGGAAAAATACTCCGTCCGTTCTATTTTTTTTTTTTTTTTTGTATTTTATTCTATTTTAAGATATCTTAAAATATTGTCCTATTTTTAAAAATAAAAGTCATTAATTTACTAATGTTTCTATTATACTCTTATTAATTTACTAATTTAATTTTTTGATAAATTTTTTTAAGAGTAATTTTAAAAATTTATATATTTTTAAAAGGTAGACAAGACAATAAATGATATTTTCTTAGAAAATTTGACTTTTTAAACAGGACAAAAAAAAAAATGAAACGGAGTGAGTATCTTTTTTAATTTTTTTCTTCCGAATAAGAAAACTATCAATACAAAAGAAAAAAAAAAAAATGATATCTCCGTAAAGTTTGACTACCGACGTGATTTTAAATCAAAGCCTCCATCCATCGAATTAATAAAAAATTAAGACAACATCATTTGCTTTTATATGGGTACTAGGGTCAGTCATTGGAAAGTGTTTTTTAAGCAGCAATGGAAGTTCCGTTATGGGATGCGTATGGGCTGATGAGCATTAAGCATTACATTTATCTATGTACTCTCTAGTGTTTCTGTCCGTTAGCATATATGGATCTATTTTCCTTTTCTCTTATTTTTCTAATCTGACTGATAAAGATAAACAATAGATAGTATGATGCCTTAGATCTCTGCACAATCCATTAGACGACAACAATTCCAATAGAACTCTTTGGAGTTTGGACAATGAGGATTTTTTTTGTCTGCCAAAAATTCTAGTGTAGGTGATTTCTTCACAATCCAACCACTTATATGGCAAGATGGGGCCAAAATTGTGCCTTTGTTATAATCTAACCATTGTTGTATTTTCTGCTAAATATTTGGTATGGATCACAAGTCACAAGTCACAAGGAATTGAAGAATCAATGAAGTTTGTTCACGTGTATATCCTGCATCCGGTGGACAGTTCACATTCAGCCCAAAAGGTCTCAATTTCATCCAGGCCGTACATCTTTAAAGCGAAATTCATGAACTCTACATAATTATTTACTTCAACAAGGCCTGGTAAACAGATCGGGTCAGGTGATTCAGGTTCAGTCCCGCCGGGTATATGCTGAATTGAGTGAGACTTACTTTGTATTTAATCAGTGAACAGAGAAATGAGAATATTCAAAAAATTATATAATTACATAAATTCTATCTTGTTAAAATGTGAGATAAAGTTAAGAGAATGATAACTAGATTGTCAAAGTTTACTAAAAAAAACTTATGAGTATAAGAACATTCACATCAGTCCGTTTAAATTTTATGTCTATTTTATATGAAAAAACCTATTTTTTTTCTTTTACACATCCACTTTTACAAAACACCCACATCAATTTATTTATTCTACACATTTATTCAATAAAATATTCATTATTTTACAATTTTTTATTATTCACTCCCTCATTGTCCCTCTCTCTCACAGACCCACAGCCACCATCATCACCACCCAACCACCATCATCAAGGAAAACTCACTCAATCCTAAACCCATTAATCACCCACCCAACCTGAAACTTAGTCAAGCCAAATCATCACCCACCAATCGGCGGCAAGATCATCAAAACCCACCAATGAATTAGAAAAGCCAAGCCGATCAAGATCAAAACCCACCAACCCACACCCACAATCAACCAAAAAACTAGAAAAAATGCATCAAAACCCACCTCCTCACGACGGCTGCCGGCCTTAACCAAAGTGCCTCGCAACACCAACACCTCCTCGTGACGGCTGCTAGCCTTAAGCTCAACCAAAAATGGATCAAAACCCACGAGATTCTTGACGACAGACCAGTCAGAGAACTCCGTTTGTGTTGTAGGCAACGGATTCGTCCAGCGACTTGGCTTGCTTGACCTCATTCTCAACGGTGGTGATGGCGATCAGCGGAAGCTAGAGGAAGAAAAATGGATGAGATGAGAGAAAGAGAGAGCTGTGTTGTGCGACTGAGAGAGAGGGAGGTGAGAGTCAGGTAGAAAGGAGAGAAAAAAAAAACTATTAAAAAAATTAAATACACATACTACAGTGCTCATGTAAATTTACACAGGTACTGTAACTCGTTGAAAATTTTAGTAGACTTTACACGTTTTTAAACGGACTGATGTAGGTGTTTTTTGTTTCAAAATTTGTAAAATTTTTACTGTAGTTCTATTTTAAAAGACTTAAAATGATCTGATGTGGATGCTCTAACAGAATTTATACTCAACTCTAAAAATTTGGGATTAAGACTTTTTGTTGTATAAATAATGAATTTGTTTAATATATTTTTTTTGTAATATAAATTACTAAAAAATTTTAATATAAAAAAAAAAAGAATAATTAAAACTTCTTGCTATAAATTATTTTATATAGATTTTTCATTCCTTTGTTAGTAGAGTTAGAAGATAATTTTTTTTTCAAAAAAAAAAAAAAAATATTGGTTTTTTGAATGAAAAATTAACATTATAGTCAAGTACTAAATGCAACGACATACAATAGTTGATAGATAACTGTCGGGGACGTTTTGCGACAAGGGCCAAAAATGCGAAAACGGCCCAAATCTCCCCTTGGGTTCTTTAGAAGTGTTTGTTTATGGAGAATCAAGCCCAAAATTCACAATGTATAAAAAACAAAGGCTAATGGTGCTTTGACAAGAGAGAATCAAAATGCTAAAGACAAAAGTTCAGAAAAAGCATAAAAACATAACAGATTCGAAACTTCGACCCACAGTCACACAGAAGAGAGAATTGAGAGAGGTCGTGAGGAAGAGAGGGAAGGCTCCCCTATACCCATATTTCCACCCCTGAGGTTCGGATTTGTGAGATTGTTGACTGGCTGAATGGGGTTTTGCTCTGAAGTTTCAGGTCTGTGAGTAAAACGTGGCTTAACAGGTCTGCAACTTCGACCCGCAGTCACACAGAAGAGGAAATTGAGGGAGGTCGTGAGGAAGAGAGGGAAGGCTCCCCTGTACCCATATTTCCACCCCTAAGGTTCGGATTTGTGAGATTGTTGACTGGCTTAACGGGGTTTTGCTCTAAAGTTTCAGCTCTCTAGGTAGAACGTGGCTTGTTGTTTTTTAGTCGAAGAAAGACTCTTGTATTGAGCTTTGGGTGTTTGCTCTCAGAGTAAAAATGTCCTTCCCATTGTTTTGAATCTGATTGTGGAATTTATATTGAGTTTGGGGTGCTCTAAGTGACTGGTTTTTGGCTAATAGAAAAGGCTTTGGACCCCAAGGTGTTAAGCAATGAGTGATTTTCAGGTTTGCTTTTGTTTGGATAAAAGGAAGGATTACTTTTATCATCATTAAGGGAAAGCTTGACTAAACCCTCATTGGCTCCTCATTTTCAGTTGTTTCAGACTTTTGGGAAGCTTAACTAGATGAGAGCTAGCAGCTGAAGTTGGCCAATGAGAGCCAACCATTTTTAAAGGAAAAAGAAGGTTCGGACAGAAACTTTGGGCCACAGTCACACAGAGCATAAAAGCTGTTTTGGGGTTGAAATTTTGGATACAAGACCTCCTCCATGAGCCTGAGGTGCTACCAGTGTCCCTTGCCCACTTGGTAGCACGCATGGGCTGGGCTCATGCAAAAGGTCCGAAAGGAACCAACCCATACCTTCCAAACCACACTTCCTCAATTTCCCCGATATGTCGCATGGGCTTGGGCCATGCTTAAAAGCATAAATAAAATATAATACATGAATCAAGTCCATAAGGAAGTCGAGCTTGGTCGAATTGGACTTGTACGAAATGTGTCGTGAAAATGGGTATCAACAATAACAATCTTAGCGAAGGGAGTTCAAAGATCTACAAATTAAGGTTAAGTGATAGATATTGTGAGATGGATTGAGATATGTGCAATACCACCTTTAATGGTTGAAATTAACACTTTGTATGTTTCACTGTAAAATATTTCCAAGAAAACGTTTTACATAATTTATGGTGTTTGTTTTGTTGTAAAAAATTGGTCAACTGTAAAAGGCAAGGAAAAAATGTATAAAATATTTTACTCTTAAAACAAGTGGAAAACATTTTACATCACTCACACAAACCCATCTCCCACATAACCCAGACTTGAGATCATCCACTAGTGCCGCCCATTAGCGACTCCATATTCATTGGTGCCTCCACCAACATCGGTGCCACCCACCGCCAGTTTTCAAGTTCAAGTTTTACTTATTTCTAATTCCAATTTTATTAACAATGAAGAAGATGAAGTATAATTAGAAGAATGAGTTTTTTGGGTCTAGGTTTCATATCTTGAATCGTCATTGCTCTTATCTTGGTTATGGAATCTTGATAGTGAATGGGTTTTGTTTTTGTTTTTGGTTTTTTCCCCCTTAAGAATTTGGGTTTTTGTGATGGTTTGTGGGTGGGTGGTGTGCTATTTTTTTTTTTGCTCTTCGATTTGTGGATTTCAATGGTCTTTGGAGTGGTAGTGGGTGGATTTCATTCCTCAAACTCCTAATACTTTTTTTTTAGATCTAAGTTTTTATTTATTTTTTTATTTTTTGAGCTAATTTGAGTTTGAACTTGATTTATGGCTGTGTTTTTTTTATTATTAAAATTTGAAAATTTCAATTTAAATTGTTGAGAATTTTGAGTTTGAGTAGTTGGTGAAGTGGATTTGACCGAATTTGCGCCAGTATGGTAGTGACTGGATTTTTGGTGCTTTAATAGTGGTTGAGTTGTATTTGCAGTTTCAAATACTTGAAAATTTATTTATTGAAAATGTTTTATATATTAAATATTTACATTAAGGCAAAGGGTTGGGTTAACGGGCACCGCGGTGCCGTTAACAACTTTTTTGAATTTTTTTTTGAGAATTTTTTGTCTTTTTTATAACTTTATCTCATTTTTTTCAATTTTATAAATACTATTTGGTGTCTATTTTGATTTTTTTTTTTTTACTTCTTTTTTTTTTTTTTTTGTATTTTTTTTACCTTAACAAGCACCCGTGCTTGTTAACATTTTCCTAAAACAAATGGAGTATAAAACTTTTTTTCTTTTTCGAGAAAGGAGTGGAGTATAAAACTTAAAAAGTTCATTTTTAATCTTATCCTTGAGTTAATTATTTTTTTTTATTTTTAACTTTTCAAATTTCGTTATCTGGATAAATTTTTCTTTTCACCAAAAAAAAAAAAAAATGATAATAGTTCCGGATCCAAATCCATGTTACCAAAGAGGAAGAGGAAAGTAGGCCCCTTTTGTAACGAGTCTAGAGCGCGTGGATGATCTTAACTTCAATAAAAAGATATTTAAACAAAGATGTGAGAGAAGAGCTAAAAATATATAAAGTACGTTTTGATACAATTTATTTTTATTGAAACTAAAAACTGAAAATATTGTAATAAAATAATTTTTTAAATATGTGAATAGCGTCTTTTTTTACTTCTTTTTTTTTTTTTGTATTTTTTATACCTTAACAAGCACCTGTGCTTGTTAACATTTTTCTAAAAACAAATGGAGTATAAAACTTTTTTTCTTTTTTGAGAAAGGAATGGAGTATAAAACTTAAAAAGTTCATTTTTAATCTTATCCTTGAGTTAATTATTTTTTTTTTTTTTTAACTTTTCAAATTTCGTTATCAGGATAAATTTTTCTTTTCACCAAAAAAAAAAAAAAAATGATAATAGTTCCGGATCCAAATCCATGTTACCAAAGAGGAAGAGGAAAGTAGGCCCCATTTGTAACGAGTCTAGAGCGCATGGATGATCTTAACTTCAATAAAAAGATATTTAAACAAAGATGTGGGAGAAGAACTGAAAATATATAAAGTTCGTTTTGATATAATTTATTTTTATTAAAATTAAAAATTAAAAATATTGTAATAAAATAATTTTTTAAATATATGAATGGTGTTATAGAACCTGTAAACAGTGTGTGAACAGTGCATTTTATCTTTTACACGGTAAATTTATGTGATGTTACTGTTTACACGCTTAAAAAAAAAAAAGAAAAAAAAGAAAAAAAAAAAGCAGAAAATGCAAATGTGAAAATGTGCCGATGATCCAAATGAATACATAAGCTCCGTTTGGATAGCATTTTGCTCCTCACATTTGGCTCTGGCGTTTTTGCCTTTTTATTTATTTATTTATTTATTTTACTAACGCTTCTTGCACTATTTATTATTTATGAGATATTAACAGTATATTAAAACAAATGTACAATAATTCGATAGTAAATAGTAATGAGAAAATTATTGCCTATTGGGAGAAAAATCTTCCACTCTACACTCTGCATAGTACACTTACATTGAAGAAGTATACTTTCTCGAAGAAGTGAGGAAAAAATTGCAGAGTGTAGTGTCATAGGCACCACCACTTAGCCTAGAATGGCAGTGTGAGATTCCCTTAACACGTGAATCCTGTTCTTTTTTATGAGATACAGACAACTCAACCCAATGGGCTCTCTGACATGTCCTCGATCTGAGCGCTGTTTGTCACTCACCCCCAAATGCATTACCTATTTGTATTTACAGTTTTAACTTTTTCACCCGCCACCCACAAATCTCTCTCTCTGTCTCTCTCAACTTCTCTTGGTTTAAGAAAGAACTAAATTTATTAACAAAGCTTATTATAGTCAGAGTGATATAGGCCCACATTTTGCTAAAGGAAGGAAGGTAACATTAATCCCGTTGGGTCATTGTGTGTGAGTGACAGTCTATGTTCCTTTTTCTCTATAAAAACCATGTCTTGCTAGCTGTTAAAAGAGGGGTTGAGAGAAGAAGGCACTTTCTTCTAACGGTCCTGTTTAAGTCCCTTTTCTACTCTTCATCTACCTCTCCAATCTGCAGCCATGGAAGCAATGCTGAGATCTTTCATAGTTCTTATGCTCTCCACTCTCATGCTTTCCCACATTCCAGGTATACTCTATAGCTCGTGATCTCTCTCGCGCACGCGCCCCCGCACCTTCTTGTTTCTGATCTTAATAGTTTAGCCACACCACCATGGCTCAAACCCAGCAATGTCACTCCATTTGTGTGCTCATTCTTTTTTTTTTTTTTTTTTCCTTAGTGCTTTCAGTTAAGGTCTCAAACACTCACACAAAACGCACGGACCCTGAAACGTTTATTTTTATGAGTAATCTAACGATTTTCCCACCCCTATGAACCGTTACATACAATGCTATCTCAACTTAGCTTGTATGGTTATTAACGCCAAAGTTGTTCCTAGTTGTTCTTCTAAAAAATAAAAACACTGCTTAGGCCAAAGGAGATCCATAAAGCTTTTGGATTTAAAATTCCTAACCTGTAATTTAGGGCCAGCCGAAGAGTTTTTTTTTTTTCACGTAACTTATTGTTGTGTCATGTGTGAAATCGGGAAGTAGCGCACACCTACATTAGCATAACATGCAACAACAGCAATGGCTTAGTTCCAAAATTTTTTTAAGTCGGACAATGAATTAGTCGATCACATACAATGTTAGTCTTAGGACGCCTCCACAAGCATAGGTCCATTTATAATTAAGTCATTAAATTTTACTTTACCAAAACATAGAAACAAAAATCTAGTGTGCTTAATTTTTGTTTTATTTGTTTGTCACAGCTGAGGTCTCGGCCACAACCATAACCCTTTACAACAAGTGCACACATCCAGTTTGGCCAGGCATCCAACCAGGCGCAGGCAAGCCCATCTTAGCCCGTGGTGGCTTCAAGCTCCAACCAAAAAAGGCCTACTCTCTCCACCTCCCTGCTCTCTGGTCCGGCCGCTTATGGGGCCGCCACGGCTGCACCTTCGACGCATCCGGCCGCGGCCTCTGCGCCACTGGTGATTGTGGTGGTTCACTCTTCTGCAACGGTCTAGGTGGAACCCCACCAGCCACACTAGCAGAAATAACTCTTGGAAACGAGAAAGACTTCTATGATGTAAGCCTTGTTGATGGCTACAACTTGGCAATCTCTATCACACCCATCAAAGGATCAGGCAAATGCAGCTACGCTGGGTGTGTTAGCGACCTCAACATGATGTGCCCAGTTGGGCTTCAAGTTCGGTCCCACGATGATAGAAGAGTTGTGGCTTGTAAAAGTGCTTGCTTTGCGTTTAACTCTCCGAGGTATTGTTGTACTGGGAGCTTTGGAAGTCCTCAGGCTTGTAAACCCACAGCATACTCTAGGATTTTCAAGGCGGCTTGTCCTAAGGCTTACTCTTATGCTTATGATGATCCTACTAGCATTTCTACTTGCACTGGTGGCAACTATTTGGTCACATTCTGCCCTCACCACCGTTGATTAATCAGATCAGATGCTTATACTTAATTGCTGATATAGTAATGCTAGTTCGTTTTGTTATTGCTGTTTGTGTTGGTTAGTTTATGTGTCTTGTAGCTAATTTGGAATGGTGGAAACTTATATTACTATTGGTTCTGCTTTCTGTTTACTTGAAGACTTATGGTTCTTGATTTTTTTTTTTTTTTTTTCAATTATGTTTGTTTTTGTTTTTGGTTGATGTTTGTGGAGTGGGAGGGTAGGCTAAAAGAAAGGACATTCTTGGTAAATCAAAACTCGCATTTCTCTATGAGCTGAAAGGCCTGCCCACTGGGGTGTCCATTGGGCAGGAAAAAATTTAGCTAGTCCCTGCTCCGGGCTCTCACAAAGTGGGTGGGCCGGGTGGGCCTTACACGTAAGTGGCAACATGGGGCTCACCCACTTTGAGAAAGCTCGGAGTATTGCTCTGGGTCTACTTAAGTATATATTGCAGGGCAAGACTTTTTATCAGAAAAAAAAAAAAAAAAAAAAAAGAAAAAAAAAAAGAAAAGAAAAAAAATCTCGCTTAAGGGGCACATTTTCTTTATGAGAGCCTGAAAGCACTGCAACTAGTCTAACTAGGAGGGATTCACATCAGGTGCAATACTAGGTATTGCACTGGTGCAATTCACCCCTTCTCTTTACAAATTCTTTTATTTTTTTAATTTTAACTTTTTTAACTCTTTTATAATATATTTTATTTAATAGTTGAGATTGAAAGTTGATCATCTATCTATTATGAATACCTGAATCCAACTAGGAGTTGCCTTTGTTTCTCATTTGGCCTTGCCATATTTTGGAAGAAGTGCATTCGCAATGGGCTGAAGAAAAATATATAGCAAAATTAAAAAGAAAAAATTAGCTAAACCAAGTTAAAAGCTGTGCCTGTGTAAAAATCTAACAGATGAATATTATATCAATACCTCTATCGATATTGTTGATCGCAAACACCAAAATAAAATTTATTTTGAGGTCCTTCGGCAATGAGAGCTGCTTTGCCATGGGATCGGCAATGACATTCCCTCAGCTTTGACGAGTAGAGATTTTTCAATTTGTTCATCCATGCTCATCAATGCGATGAAAGTTGTTTAGGATGAAGAGGGTTTTGTTGGAGATCGGCGAGTGTGGTAGAGGAATGAGAATTTTGAACTGTGTTGTGGTTTGTGTGATTGGTGTAAAAGAAAAACACATTCTGCCATGGTATTCAGCACTTAAAAAAAAATATTGGGCCAAGGGCTTAGGTCCAATAAGTGCCATGTAGGTAGTCCCAATATCATAGGAAACTCTCATTTACACTGTGTTTGGTGGGGGTGATTTTAGGGGGATGGAAAACATATAGTGGAAAACAGTATTTTTTACTGTTTGGAAAAGAGAGGAAAATAGGGAGAGAGGAAAACTCAGGAGAAAATTTCCTCTCCCAGCTCACAAATTTCGTCTCCCCAAATCGGGAGGAAAAGTTTGAGTGGAAAACTGATGAAGAGGACTTTTACACAAATGTCCTCTCGTTACCAACGGTCATAGCAACTCAGCAAAGAAGAAAGAAGACAATTTTCTAACCTTCAACTCAGCACAACCCAACTATCACTACCGCAACCCAAAAATAACTCAAAATCAACCAAAAACAACTTAAAATCAACTCAAAATCAAACCCTTATGTTTCAATCATCTTCATCTTCTTCATCATCTTCTCTCTTCCTTGTAGCTTTTGAACTGTCAAAAAAAAAAAAAAAAAAAAAGATGTAGAGACTTGAGGGATGAGAGAGTTGTAGCTTTGAAATTGTCCAAAAAAAAAAAAAAAGGAGATGCAGAGAAGAAAAGAAAAGTGAAGAGAGCACCAGTGGAGTTGACGAAAAAAAAAAAAAAATTGAAGAGAGCACCAGTGGAGTAGACGAAAAAAAAAAAAAAAAAAAAAAAAAGAGGAAAAGTGGAGAGCACCAGTGGAGTAGACGAAAAAAAAAAAAAAAAAAAAAGTGAAGAAGCACCAGGCGAAGAGAAGAGAAGAAAAGAAAAAGAGTATAGTGAAGAGAGCTTAAGACCAAGTGCCAGAGATCAAAAGAAAAAAAAAAAAGTGAAGATTGAGGTAAGGAAAAGGTGTGGAGGAGAAAAAAAGAGAAAAAAAAAAAAGAAAAAAAAAAAGAAACGTGTGGATTAAAAAAAAAAAAGATAAAATGGAAAAATAAAATAAAGAAAAAAAAATTAAAATTGAGAAATGTCACTACAATATTTTTACAATAAATTTTAAGTGGTGGGTTGTTACTAACTAATATTGATAAAAAAAATATTTAAGTGATGTGTTTAAATTAAAATCAGTAATAACTTATCACCTATAATTTATTGTGAAAATATTGTAAAATATTAAGAATGTAGCATTTTTTTTTCTTCTTTTTTTAACGTGATCTGATCAAGTTGTACATTATTGTAATTTTTACATTATAATAATAAAAATAATAATATAAATTTATATATATGATGTGATAAATTTTATATTATGTAATAAGGACAAATAAATTTATTTCTTATATATTATGTAACAAGGGTATAATAATCAATTTATATAAATTACATTTTTTATCTTTCCCTTTTTCTCTCCAACCAAACAATAAAATTTTCCACCCTCCACTTTTCCATCCCTCCAACCAAACACATAAGAGGGAAAACTAAATATTTTTCATTCTCCCACTTTTTCATCCTCCCACTTTTTCACTCCTCCATTTAAACGGATCCTTATTGTATGTTTGATCGGAATGATTTTAGAGAGGGTAAGAAAAAACGAAAAGAAAAAAAAAATAGTGAAAAATAGAAGAAAAAATGGGTAAGAGAGGTGTTTAGTTGGGAGGGGAGGGAGGAGAGAAATAGTGGGGTCTAACTATTTTCTCTCCCACTATTTCTCTCGAGGCCATCAAAATTTAATCTCTCCGAATTTGAGAAAAAGTAAAAAAGTAAAAAGAAAAAGATGTACTTGATAAAATTGTCCTTCCCACTAACAAGCATTTTTTGTCTTTTTCTTCTTTTTATTTTTTCGTATCTTTTATTACTCCATTGTTCATTGGTTGTGGGTTTCTTTTACTTTTCTCTCTCTTTTTTTTTTTTTTGTGGCTTATCTCACTTTTTTTTTTTTTTTTAAATAGGTGGTTGTTTAGAAAATTGTGCTTAAATGGAACACTTCATTGCTCAATTAGTCATGATGTGTCTGAAATATATTAATTAAAATATTCTCATATTTGCAAAGTTAAACTAAGTTTTTTTATTATTTTGTGATTGATTATGAATTATCCTTTTTTTTTTTTTTTTTTTTGGGTAATAGAGGTTTCACATACTAATGAGTTTTATCTAAGACATAGGGATGGACTCTTCTTATTCAAGCGGGTTGAACCCAACTCAAATATAGACTCGTTTGATTGGGGAGATGAAAAAGTGAGAGGATAGAAAATGAGAAAGGGATGGAAAAGTGGAAGGATAAAAGAGAATTTAGTTTCTCTCATTTATGTTTGGCTGAAAAGGTGGAAAAGTAGAGCAATGTAAAACTTTTTTGTTTGGTTAAAAAATAAAAATAGGAG
The DNA here is from genome assembly GCA_023621385.1 of Quercus gilva. NCBI lineage: Eukaryota > Viridiplantae > Streptophyta > Magnoliopsida > Fagales > Fagaceae > Quercus > Quercus gilva. The sequence goes on along the minus strand of CM042482.1, from coordinate 28,891,728 downwards.
AATCGAAAATGTAGTTTGTATAAATTTACAATTATTTTCCTATTAAATCAAACAAAAAATAACACTTTTCTCCCCCATTTTAGGGAGATTGAGGGGGTGTTTGGTGAGTGTTTCCAAATAACAATTTTCAGTTTTTAAACAGTATTTCATGCATTTTCATACACTTTTCACACACGTATTTCCACAAAAGTTTTTAAACAACAATTTTCAGTTTTTAAACATGTCTACCAAATGGGCCCTGAGTTTTGGTGGACTCGAAGTGAAAACAGACAAGCCCCACCATTTTCTTTCCTCCCCTCTCCCCCCAACCAAACACACTTTCTATTTATTTTCCCTTCTATTTTCCACTCCCTTTTTTCCATCCTCCCTAAAATCATCCCAATCAAACATACCCTTGAACACCTAAAAGATGTAGGTGAGCGTAATCAATCAAGGAAAGTATACAAAGGGGGGGGGGGGGGGGGGGGTGGGGGGGGGGGGGGGGGAGGAGATTATGTTTGGTCAAATTTCATATTCAACATTGTTATGCACATAGCTCAGTATTTTAGGCATAACTTTCAACTTAGATATCGGATTACAATGATACAAGTTGAGTTGGAAAACTAACTCAAAGGGTGTAGTTTATGAAAAGCCCAAATTCTCACGTTTACAAGGCCAAAATCACCATGCAATATGGGCCTACAAATCTAGCGAATTTCCATTCAAATTTCTTAATTCTTTTAGGAATTCTCTACAACATGTAAAGATATAAAAACATGAGCTAAATGTGAGAAAGAAAAAGAGAAGGTAGCCTAAACAAGAGAAAAAAGACTAATTTAATGGAGGCTAGAGAACACAACATGGAGTAGAAGACTGATTGCAAAGAAGGATGTGCTTTTGATAGCTAATTTTTTCTTCTCCTCTTTATGTCTTTTTATTCATATTCTTCCATATATCTTGACTACATGATAGGCTAAAATTCTCAACTAATGAGTAATGACATGTTTGTATGATATTTGATTATATCCAAATTGATGTTTCTTTAATGATTAAATTGCTTTTGCTTCAAATCAATTGATATATATATATATATATAGAATTCTAGATATGAATTCAATCATGTTTTACGATTTAGGATCATTTTATATGATTAAATGCTTGGTTTGTACTGTGAATTTTAGAATTAGCTAGCTCTTGTGGTTTGTTTTCAATAAATACAATTGAAGATTTGGTTCAAAGCTTTTAAGTGCAGAAGAGTATGCTTTAGATCTACAATGAGAAAACAAGAAGTTTTCTTCCCTTCTTTATGTCTTTCTATTCATATTCTTCTATATATTTTGACTCCATGATAGGCTAAAATTTTCAACTAAGGTTGAGGATGAAGCCTTATTAATGAGTAACGACATGTTTTCATGATATTTGATTTTATCCGGATTTATGTTTCTTTAATGATTAAATTTCTTTTGCTTCACATCAATTGATAAAGATAGAATTCTAGATATGAGTTCCATCATGTTTTTCTCATGATTTAGGAACATCTTAATTGATTATATGGTTGGTTTCTATTGTTAATTTTAGAATTAGATATCTCTTGTGGTTTGTTTTTAATAAGTACAATTGATGATTTGTTCAAAGCTTTTAAGTGAAGAAGAGCATACTTTAGATTTTTACAAGGGTTTGATGAATACATGAGTCAAAATATCCAGATTCAAGTAATTGATTGGCACAATTAATTCATAATATATGGGTTGAAAATCTACAATGAGAGAACTAGATGGGTAATCGAATTAAAAGGAAACTGAAGTGCAATAAGAGAAAAAAAGGGATCTATTCTTTTTATTTTCCTCGGTCTTCCTAAAGAAGTAATTTTATACAAAAGATTACAGTTTCTCTCTAACAGTTGTTGTCTCCCTTAGACATATATTCTCTCTCCTTTTTTTGGACCCCTTTCTTAGGTGGAGAAAGGTTCTATTTATACTAGTTAGCCCTTCCTTCAATAGTGGATTTTGGTGATGAAAGTTAGAAGATACTCGTCTTATCAAGTGTTTCCTCCACGTTTTAGTGGGATGAGTGGGTTATTGAGTGTGTAGCATTGTTCAAGCCGATCAATTGGTAATAAATATCACCCTTATAAGATGGGAACATCTATTTAATGTGGACTTGACTGTTGCTGGATTTAGGCGCTATCTTCTGTGGTTCACCAATCATGTTTTAATCGTACTGCATACATTCTTCGGCTTATTTTTATATCGACAAGTTAGTCGAGATTTGTGTCTTATAGGCCAGGCACTAATTTGCAACGAATGACATTGCTAGGTTGGAATCCTAGATCTTTGAGCAAGGTCAAATCCTCTTCTCTTACAATGTTTGGTTGGTGCACCTCGTTAGTACCATAGGCTTGGCATGTCCTCTTATTTTACTCCCCTTCTTCATGGATTAAGAGCCTTGAGTAGAGAAAATCAACCACCCATAATGATGAGTATATGTTGTTCTGAATTAACATGGTGGATTCCAAAACATTGGTTCTTTTCTTTTGATAGCTTACTACTTTTGATTACTTCCTATTCAGATTACTTGTATTCGTAGTTCAATTTTATATCTAAAAAATAATATTTTTGTTGAACTAGAGTATGATTTATTTAGTTTAGATTTTGGTTAATTTTCCTACAACTACACAAGTCTCTGTGTGTAACGACCCAAGGAAAAGCGCTAGCCATATCTGCGCTATACCTAAAAAGGACTAGTTACAATTGAGGCTCCTTGTAGTTGTTAATAAAGCCCAGATCTATCCAGTAAATACTCGATGTGGGATTCATCACACATCACACAATCAATAAAATTGGGGCATCACAATCTCCCCCACTTAAATCCCTAACGTACACGTTAGGGCCCACTTTGTGGGGTAGTGTCTCCGAGCCCACATGGGGTTACCGGGCTGGCTCTAATACCATATGTAACGGCCCAAGGAAAAGTGCTAACCACATCTGCGTTATACCTCAAAAGGACTAGTCATAATTGAGGCTCCTTGTAGTTATTAATAAAGTCCAGTTCAACTCAGTAAATACCCAATGTGGGACTTATCACACACCCACACACATCACACAATCAATCAAATTTCGGCATCACAATTGTAACGACCCAAGAAAAAGCGCTAGCCACATTTACGCTATACCGCAAAAGCACTATTCACAATTGAGGCTCCTTGTAGTTGTTAATAAAGCCCAGATCTATCCAGTAAATACCCGATGTGAGACTTATCATACACCCACACACATCAAACAGTCAATCAAATTGGGGCATCATAATCTCCCCCACTTAAATCTCTAACGTTCTTGTTAGGGCCCACTTTGTAGGGCAGTGTCTCTAAGCCTACACAGGGTTACTGGGTCGGCTCTAATACCATATAGTAATGATCTAAGGAAAAGCGCTAGCCACATCTACGCTAAATCTCAAAAGGACTAATCACAACTGAGGCTCCTTGTAGTTGTTAATAAAGCCTAGATTTATCTAGTAAATACCCGATGTGGGACTCATCACACACCCACCCTCAAATTGTGATGCCCCAATTTGATTGATTGTGTGATGTGTGTGGGTGTGTAATGAGTCCCATATCAGGTATTCACTAGGTAGATCTAAACTTTATTAACAACTACAAAGAGCCTCAATTGTGACTAGTCCTTTTGAGGTATAGTGCAGATGTGGCTAGCATTTTTTCTTGGGTCGTTACTATATGGTATCAGAGCTGGCCCGATAACCTCGTGTGGGCTCGATGACACTACTCTACAAAGTGGGCCCTAACGACGACGCTAGGGATTTAAGTGAGGGAAATTATGATGCCCCAATTTGATTGATTGTGTGATGTGTGTGGGTGTGTGATGAGTCCCACATTGGGTATTTACTAGGTTGAACTGGGCTTTATTAACAACTGTAAGGAGTTTCAATTGTGACTAGTCCTTTTGAGGTATAGCGCAGATGAGGTATAGCGCAGATGTGGCTAGCGCTTTTCCTTGAGTCGTTATACTGTGGATTTAACATCGCTCTTGTTAAACTATATATCGGTACAGTTAGTGCACTTGTGAGGATTTTAAAATTTCACAACAAGTTATGTATACACACACATAAACAAACCAACTCAATTGGTGTCAAACAAGAGACATGGGATTTGAATTGGTGAATTGGGTAACACCTAGAAGGTGTTTGATGAAATGGGTGAGAATGGTGTAGTACCCAATTTTCTAACATATAATGTATCATTAGGTGGGTGTGAATTGATGTGCAAACTTTGGGAGAGGATGAGTGATGAAGAGGACTTGCCTTTGAGAAATGCTGCTTTTGCTTGGGTGATCCTATGGGTAGAGAAGGGTTTTTTAAGGAAGTGGTTAGGATTGTCGAAGATATGTCTCAAGGGAAGAATGTGTCTAAAGAATTCGTTTACGGATAGATGATAGATTCACTTTGTAAAGCCGGAAGGCATCATGGGGCTCAAGGATTGTTTACATAATGAGGAAGATGGGGTTTCTTCCAAGTTTAGCATTGTACAATACTATCATACATAGACTATGCAAGGAGAGAGGTTATATGAGGGCATATTACTTGTTGGAGGAAGGGATTGAGTTTGGGTACCTAACATCCAAGTATGCATATTAGGTTCTAGTAAAAGGTCGTTTGAAAGAATTTGACCTCTACGAACTTCTAAAAAGCAAGAAATCTTCTCTAATATATGATGAATAAGAAGGGTGTAGACAAAAGTTACAAAACTATAATGTTCAATATATATTTAAGAGCTCTTTGTTTTATGAATAACCTAATGGAGCCTTTGAATGCTCTTGCTTTTATGCTTCAGAACCAATATCAGTTCAATGTCATTACCTTAAACACAGTTATAAATGGGTTTTATAAGATAGGGAGGATTGAAGAAGCTTTAAAGGATATGATATTAGGCAATTTTGTGCCCCAGATGCTGTGAACTTCACTAATCATATGTGGTTTATTACACGTTGGAAGAGCCTAGGAAGTTTTCAACTTTTTGCATCACATAACGCCAGAACGAGTTGCTAGGTCTAGTGTTATGACATATAATGCAATTCTTCACAGCTTATTTAAACTTCAACAAGCAAATGAAGTAATAGGGACTTTTAATATAATGGCAAGTGATGGCATCGTAGTGGACAGTACCACTTATAGAGCTTATGTTCACTTAGTTTAGATAACTTTTAAGTGTGATCCTTGATCCCAGTTGTCACGATTAAAGCAAATCCCTCACAACTTCTCCTCACTTTGATGGAAATTATTATGCCTATTGAAAGATTAGCATGAAATACTTCCTTAAATCCTTAGATTAGAAAGTATGGTTGTCAACTAAAAAAGGATGGAACAAAAGACAAACCAAGGTACAAAAATTGTATAAAGATTAGTTGAATGAGTGCAATTGGAGCAGTAAAGGATAGAATGTTATTTTTATGGTTGTATCCCAAGAATAGTTAAAGATAATTTCCTTGTGTGAGAATGCCATGGAGACTTGGGATATTCTAGAAATAACTCATGAGGAGACTACAAATGTAAAGAAATCAAAGCTTTAGAAGTTTGAGGAAATTAGTTTGAAACCTTTGATGAATTTTATGTCAAATTTATTAACATAGAAAACTCTAATTTTAATCTAGGTAAAAAGATCCCTAATCATGAACAACCCAATAGTGAATCTAGTGAGAATTCTTAGCCTAGGAAAGACTCTAGAGAGAAGAAAAAAAAAAAAAAAAAAAAAAAAAAACCACCTTTAGGATATTTGATGCATGTTTGGGAAAATAATCCAAATTATAAAATCCCCAATGATTAAACTGTGAATGTGACTATGGGTGATTAGTGTGAGAGTGAAAAGTTAGATGATTGTAGGGATGAGAATGTAACTTCTTGGCATTTGTAGCATCTATTGGAAGGGCTAATGAGGTTAACAAGAGTGTAAATGGTAAGTCATCTAAGGATGATTTAGATTGAGATGATGGCATGACTCATAACAAGTTATTTAAGGAGTATACCAAATTTTTTGAAACCATTCTTAGTTGCATAATGGGGTGTTTACACGCAAATTAAAAAAAAAAATTTTGCTTACAAATCTATGTTAATAATTAATAATTACATTATATTTGTAATTACATTATTTGAGTTAATGAGATTTATGAGCATAGTAATATTAAAAATTATACTTTTTTTAATAATCAAAATTTTAATATAATTTTTAAATAATAATAATTTAACATATGTATATTTATTTAGCTGAGTTCTTCTAGGACCACAACTACTATACGCTAAGGAAAATGGATTCAGGGGAAAATATTTTCCGGCAAGGAAAATGCTTTCAATGTGTTTGGTTGCGCCATGGAAAATAGGGCAAAAAACAATTTCCAGTGTTTGGCTACTGCAGAAATAGTTTTACTGTATTCATTTTCCCATGTTTGGTTTGTTCAAAAATTTTCATAAAATATGAAATGAACAACAAATAAAAACCTGCATTCCTGTAACAATCTACACAAATATTGTACTCATCCACTTCAACATGAACAAAGAGCATCCGATAAATATTTTCATAATATTCATATCAATAAGCACATAATGTAGCATTCACCATTGGAGGTGAGCCTCCATGGTCTACAAAAATGATACCTACATGTGGTATCTAAATAGTACACATGTGCCCTACATGCTTACACTGAACATATATAACTTGGGTAATTGTATCATCCCAAGCACACAAAATATTACATCCTACAGTCAAGGTACGTAACTGTTATCCCTTGGAGCATAACAGTCCACAAAATATACGTACCATCGTCATAAGTCCAAGGTTAGAAATACATACATAGCCTGCTTATAAAGTTGGTGTTTACAGATAATACAATACTGTCACATATATGGTACAATCAGAGGTGAATACTAGTACTACGACATATTACCAAAAAGAAAAACTACCATCACAGTTAACACCAAACAGAGTTGTTAGAGCTAAGTAAAAAAATAACTATCCATCCAAAGCCTTCTCAACTTAGCATTCTTGGCCAGAAATCCCCTAGCTGCCTTCTTATATTCACACAAATGATTAAAGGCAGTTGCGAGCATATCTTTACTATAACCATCCCACGCCATGGTCATCACCTTAGAGTAAAGACCGGTGTAATCAATAGGCCCTCGATTGATTTCTTTCAAGACCACATCAATTTCCTTAAGTTGATCAGACAAATCAATGAGAACACTATCATCATTGGGAGGTGCACGACCTCTCTTGTAGGACTTTGAAGCTGTGGCCCCAGTGGTGGATGATTCTACCGCATTCTTCCCCTTGTCCCCCTTATCCACCACACCCTCCTCACCATTGTTGGCCACATTCTCAATGTCATCATCATTCTCTTGCTGTGTGTTAAGATCACTTAGCAAAGCTGCTTGTGGCCATATCCTTACCCATTACAAGGGCCAACTCATCGTACATCTCTATCATCTTATTCAAAAACTCAACATGCTTATAATGCACCTGTAAGGGAGAAAGAAACATAGAAAATTCAATATTCACTTCAATAATTAGAATTGACTCATATAGATGCCAGATTCACTCATATAATCAATATTTACTAACATAACTCAATACACATCATAGGAGCACCAAAATAAGACTATATTAACAAAATATTGTTGGAAATCATACCATAACTTCGTCCTGATAGGTCTTGGCGTCACATGTGATCATTAGGGATGTCCACGAATCGAGCTGGGTCGATTTTCGACCCAACCCGAACTCGACTTGCCGGCGTCAAGTGGAGGACAGAGTAACCCGAAATCGACTATCGGAAAAATTGGTCAAGTCAATTTCGGGTGATGGTGAGCGTCGGTCGGGCCGGAATTAAAAAAAGGCATCAAAATATTTATAAAAAAAAAGTGTCACTAAAATCTGGAATTTTCATCGGAAACTGGAAAATCTCGCTGGAAATTGGAAAAATATCATCGGAAATTAGAAAATCTCGCTAGAAACTGGATTTTTTTTTTCTTTCTAAAATCTGCATTTTTTTCGCTAGAAATTGCTGGGATTTGGTCAGATCTAGCTAAATCCCACCAAATCTAGCTAGATCTAGTCGAGATCTCGCCAGATCTGACTTGTTTTTGCTGGATTTGGCTGGATTTTTTTATAGCTCTGATCGGGTTCAGGTTGCTCAGGTTTTGGAGATGCAAACCCACCATTCAACTTGTCAATGTCGGTTTTTGAGAATGGAAACCCACTGCCGATCGACTAGACCTTCGGTTTGAGTTGAAATTGGGTCGGCATCGGGTAGATTGGCTAGGTTGTCGGGCTTCAGTTGGGTTTGGACAACCCTAGTGATCATCTTGAGGTTGTCATCCCATCACCACATAATCCTCAACGTACTCAGCCGTTTCTCCACAAACGAGGGGTAGCACTTTACCCTAAACTGAATAGAGATGGCCTTGGCTACCGTAGCAAAAGAGCCTGCCTTGAAAGTGTTTAAGGGCTTATTGCCTTTCATAGCCTCTACGGCAAGTAGGGTAAGCATGGTAGTGTGCATTAGGGGTAACCACCTGAACTGCTTAGAGCCCACCTTCTCCTTCTTTTTCTCTTTCGACATTGCTACTTATAAAAATTGTATAGTGAGAGTATTACTATGCATATGAATATCAAAACAAACACACATACAACCATGCTTATTTAAGGAAAAAACGCATTAACTTCAATGAACCTACAGATATGCACAAAAAACAAAACAACTATTGGAAATAATAATGTAATACTGAAAATAATTATCCTTACACCACCATAAGTCTATAGTAAATATATTGTCCTTATACAACAGATAGTTATAATTCTCAGTGTCATCAATCATAGAAAAATACATTACATATTACAACTATAAAAATCTGAATCACACATATTTAAAGTACTACTTTCCACTCTTGGTATAATCAGACCGCATGGCTTGGCATATCTCATCTCTCTTAACATTCCACACTCTACTTTCTTCAATGGAGTCCCGACCTGAACGTGTTTCTGGTTCTCCACTACTAGACTCTACTTGGTTCATTGCAGCTTCCATAATATAGTCAATAAGATCAACTCCCATAATGTGATTATGAATCACACAACATGCTAACACTACTTCCACTTGGGTTTCAAAAGACCAAAATGGTTTTGCATCCAAGACTCGAAAACGTTTCTTGAACACTCCAAACCCTCACTCAATGGTAGTTCTCAAGGATGAGTGACGAAGGTTGAACAATTCACGTTAATTCTCAGGAGGACGATCGCTAAACTCTTTCAAGTATATCAAACACTCCAATAAAGTGACAAAATTCCATTTTTATTACCATACCTAGTATCACCAAAATAATATTTATCTACATATATTGAAAAATAAAACGAAATCACTACTATTCTTTAGTAAAATGAACAAAATTTATTAAAACTAATAAATCCAAAAGGTGAAGTAATCCTATAATGCCTTCGGGAACTGAAAATCCCCTTGGCCTATAAAATGCATCATTTAACACACATGAATCATGTGCACTACCTTCCTATCCAGCAAATACATAAGTGAACTTCAAGTCAAAACTAATGGCAGCTAACACATTTTGAGTGGTTCCATCTTTGCGACCACAAAACCTTCCTTGTATTTCAGGTGGCACAGATACACGAACATGTGTACCATCTATTGCTCCAACACAATCCTAATTTTTGATAGATATAATGGTTTAAAAAATAAACAAAATCTTCACAATTTACAAAAATACATAAAGTCCCAATATTTACCTTAAAATATGGGTGGAACCTTTTGCTATCCCTTATCTCCGGAGGTGTATCTTTGCTAGGCAATCTTATTAGAGCTCTATATAATTTTAGAATCCCCCTAAGGACAACCCTGAAATATCTATGAACAATCTCAGTCGATCTATGGAATTGACTACCAATTACACAGAACCTCACATTATGACCAATTATGTGTAAGAAAATTAGCACTTGCTCCCTAATGGATATGTGAATAGTTGGCCGTATGTGCTTCCCCTTAGTAAGGATGTCATATAACTGGTGGAAAGCTATAGACTTCGTCCCAATTTGACTTACACAATGTCTCTCACTTCCATGCAGAATACTATTTATGTAATGCTTTTTTTCTGCTACATGATTAACATAAGGTGCCCTACGCTGTTGTCTACGCCGCAAGTTCAGATATGAGAAACAAGGGAGAAAGTGGTGCGGGTTCAAATATTTTGAGGGATAAAATTGTCTTGATATAGTACGTTCATGTCAGATTTTTGGTGCAAAACCCAAAATTAAAACCTTTCACCTAGCTTTTTGGCGCTAAAAGAAATGAAGAATACCCTTCCCTACATAACACTAAAAAAAAAATAAAATCCTTCATCCAACACAAACAACAACCATTTCAATTCACCCATAATGGCCCCAAAACCTAGCAGAAACTCATTGTCACCAAAAGCACCCTTATTTCTTTCACAAACTCAAACCCACAAAAAAATCCATCCTTTTTACATCAAACTGAAACTACAAACACAACAAGCTCCCCAACCTCCAAAACCCTAAAAACAGAGCTAAAACATAGAAAGCTTCTTCCTTTCTACCATCAAGCCAAAAAACCCAGCAAAGGTCCCTCCTTTTTGCCATTTCCCAACAACTACAACCCACAATAGCAGTGGTGACAAGAACAACCACAACAAGCACAGACAACAGCAACCAACAAGAATCAAAGAAACAGAGAGACAAAGAGAGAAGGGAGGAATCAGTGCCAAAAGGAAAAGCAAGCAATGAGAAGGAAAGCAATAGCAAATAGAAAGACAAAATGGGTACCATCTACTTCCTAGTCCATTTTCATGCTATGCTTTTATTATTAGAATACATGCTCACATGTTTATAGTAGCTCAAGTGTACACATGAACACCAGACACACACGGCAATACCTATTCCTGTTCTCACACATAGTGAACACTGATTCCATACAAACAGAGCATGCTTGCACAAACACATTTTCAAATAATAGATCGGAGATGTTGGAGGACGGTAGGGCTTCACCGGCATAAGGGAGAGTTATGGCTCTATGGATTGGGTACATGCAGAGCTCGAGGTGGGCTTGGAGTGGTCGGAGGTGAGGTTGAGTGAGACGAAGATGAAAAGGGAGAAACTCACCGGTATGGAGGGGAAAACGGCGGGGCTGCTTGTCGGAGTGTGGGATGGAGCTCGGACTGACGTCGGTGAACAACTGAGCTCTCTCTCTCTCTTGTCGGTGTGTGGGGTGGAGCTCGAACTGGTGGTGGCTTCGCGTGAGAGGGAGGGATGAGCTTAGGTGAGCTTTGAGTGGATAGCTGAGTGGAGTATTCGAACCGTGTGAAAGGAGTGTGTGAGGAGTGAGGAAATACGAAAATGAATTGAAGGTAAAATGAGGGTTGAAATGATTTTATGGGTTGTGTAGCCAATTTTACGGTCAAGCTGAATTCTATTTTTAGTTTGATTGTATTTTCAAGTGGTGCCAAACACAGACCCGGGTGTAAATTATTTTCGAATTTCAGTTTACCACTGAAACAAACACAGCCAAAATCATGGCCAAAAAATTATATCCACAATTTTTTTTCATATTTATAATCTTTAGAGCACTAGCTTTGGGGGGTGTAAACACCCCCAGTTGCTATTTTACCACCCAAGACAGCAAAAACTCACTTCATCTGAGTTTGTATACCTAAAAATATTTGCAACTTATGAATAGTAAGGTTGCATATATGCAACTTTACTATTTTTAGGTTGTAAAAAAAAAAAAAATTTAATCTTGCAGTTGTGTGTGAATAGAAAAAGATAGTGGGAGCCAAGAGAGATATAAGAATACTTTTTATTATTTTATTGGATAATTTATATTATTTTATTGGGTTATATGTAAAAATAAAAACTGAGATGTAGGGTGAGTTGTAAAATAAATTAGTAAAATAGATAAAGTAGTATTTGAAAATGCAAAAAATATTTTTTTTGGCATCCTCGGATGTTAGTATTTTTTTTTTTTTTTATAAGATAGAATTCTACTGTAACCTAATTTAAGTGTATATGTGTGTGAAGCTCCTTCTAGAGACTTGAACCCTAGCCTTTGTTTCTTACACTTCACAATTACTAATACTTGTAGAGTAACTATCGTACTAAGGGTATGCATTGGTGGATGGTAGTGTTCTTACTGGTCCATTCAATTTGAGATCCAAGTGACAGGTGTCGATTTAGTTAAAGCAATTTATTTTGCTTTTGAATTAAATAGGGGAAAAAAAAAAGATTTACCTTTGGAATCACAAGTGCGTGTTGTACGGATCTTGTCCTATTTTTCCTTTTGATGCATAAAGAAAGAAAAATGCAACTAAAAACGCGTCAAAGCCGTGTCTAAGCCGTGTGGGGTGCCTTTTTCCATGTTGCCAAGTAACAACACAACATCTGTCACCACTTACCAATTTAAAAATTTTAGAATATTAAATAATAAACAAATATTTTAAATCGTTGCATTAAAAAAAAAATTGGATAGAGTTAATTTAATAACTAAAATGCATAAACATATCCTAAATTGTGTTTAAATCAAATTGAATCTTTCTTGTTTTAATTTGAAAATTATAATCTGAAAATGAGTAAAATGATCATTCTTTAGATTTTTGTTAGTTAATTATTTAATTGGAAGGTAAATGCTTTTCATAGAGGGTCCATTTGAATATAGCTTATTGTTGCTGAAAACTGATAATTGTTGCTGAAAACACTGTAGCAAAATAATTTTTAAATGTGTGAATAGTACCGCGGGACCTATTTTTAATATTTTTTTAATAAAGTAGTTGTGGGTCCTATGAACAGTATGTGAACAGTACCAAAATTGTGCGTGAACAGTATTTTTTGTCTCATGAACAGTGCGTATACAGTATATGCACTGTTTATGAACAGTACTTTTTTCCCTCAAAAGTCAATAACTCCAACTAAAAAAAAAAAAAAAAAAAACTGAAAACGCAGAACAAAACGTAACGCAACTTTCAGTGATATCTAAACCCTCACTCTAAATAATCACAAAACCCAATTTTCATGGTAGATCATGGTTTTAAAAACCAAATCACTAGCAGTTTAATAGGAAAATAGATCATTTTTCAGTTTTTTTACTGTTCCAATTTTTAAAACCATACTATAAACAACCGCATAACAAAACTGCCACCACACAAAAAAAAAAAAAAAAATTAGGACCATGTAAAAAATCACAACTTTTGATACAATTGTCTACATGAATGATTATAAATAGTGGGTTTACGTGGAAAGGACAAACAAATATTCACAATTTACAAATAATTTTAACTTTTTACTTGCTACTAGAATTACACTACACCAAACCCATTAGTGTGCAAACCAATGACACAAGCCCCTAGATCTGAAGGTTTATCCCCACGTCGTTGTTGACAACAACCTGGCATCAATCAAAATTGCTATTGCTTCGTGGAATGCTAAAGAACAAAAGAGGGCTTTGGCTTTGGGTGCCAAGAAAGGTAAATGTCATATTGACCTTGATGGAGGAAAATATAAAGAAAGGGGAAGATGATATAAGAGACGCAAGAAACAAGGAGTGTCACCGTCGACAAGGAGAATTGGCAGTAATGAGAAGGTGAACGGCAATGACAAAGGAAGCTCACAGAGGAGCATAGCCATGAGGGCAAAACCATGGTAGTCAATATTATATCAAATGTTGTTTCGATTTGGTCAGGTCAATAAAATATTTCAGTACCAATTAATACCAATGTACCCTTTCACGATAATCACTAATATATATAAAGTCTTTAAAATTTTAAGTCTATCTCACCTAGGGGTAACCTTGGCAGTTAAATCTATGTATCACTTGGAGGTAGGCTTGGATGGAAAAATCAAAGGGGGAAAGGATTGTAAAAGTAAAACATAAAATAAGAAACAAATGAAGAAGAGGAAGAAGAAAGAGGAGAGGAGCAATGTGAGGGCAAGATGAAGTAGAGGACGGTGCAATCGGGAACGTTGCGGCAACCAAGGATGTTATGGTGAGTGACGAATTTCATTTTATTTGGTTTAGATTTACCAGCAGAAATGGTCAATTTTTCCCAAAAAGGCTGATTCAATTCCATATTGAACAAAATTCGAAGTTGTACATTTTGTAGGTGTTTTTGAATCGATTTACCTACTAGTAATAAATTAAATACTGAACAGTACAATACAGTATCAACTACCTTGGTCTACGAAATTCTTTCAAGAAAATAAGAGAAAAGGAGAATAAAAAAGAAAAAACAAAACTTTAAACAATTAAAAAATTTTTTTTTTATAACATTTTAATTTAAAAATAGCATTTTGTATCTAGTTAACTAATCAAAATATAAGGAGAGGACCAATTTGATATATATTTTTAATATAGGGATTAAAAATTTCAAATTAAAACATTAGTTAGTTTAATTCTGACTTCATTTTATTTAATTAATAATTTAACAACAAACCAATTAAAATTTTGAAAACCCTACCTGTGGGAGGACTTTCGTCTCGACCCCCAATCAGGTATTATCCTCTTCGGAAATGGCATTGATCCTTAGTCCTTAAGGATTTACTCAATCCCACATTAGGGAGAGGCGCCTCACACTCATGCCTTATAATTCTTTGGCCTAAGGATGAGTGTACCACTACTACACATGTGTAGTAGTGGTAAGTCTCAAAAATTGCTGGTGCATGCTGTATGTAGTGCACTTAGGTGGCATCGACCTTAAAGGTCTAGTCCCGGGGAAGGTAGGGGTTTTCCCTTAAACCCCAAAAGGCACTTTTTTGTGGGAGGACTTTCGTCTAAGCCCCCAATTAGGTATTGTCCTCTTCGGAAATGGTGTTGAGCCTTAGTGCTCATGAATTTGCTTAATCTCACATCGTGGAGAGAAGCCTTTCACTCATGCCTTACAAGTTTTTGGCCTAAGAATGAGTGTACCACTACTACACTTATGTCTTCAGCTCAGGCTTATAAGGCATGGGTTGGGGAGAGAAAAAGGCGAATGGCGTTGAGCCTTAGTCGTCAAGAATTTGCTCAATTCCACATTGGGGAGAGACGCCTCCCACTCATGCTTTATAAGCCTTTGGCCTAAGGATGAGTGTACCACTACTACACTCATGTCTTGGGCTCAGACTTATAAGGCATGGGTGGAAGGCGTCTCTTCCCGATGTGGGATTGAGCAAATCCTTGAGAACTAAGGCTCAACGCCATTTCCGAAGAGGATAATACCCGATTGGGGGTCGAGACGAAAGTCCTCCCACACTACACCATATATAAAATTATCACAAAAAATAAAGATATTTATGTAATATTTTCTTTCTATGCTGAACCTGTTTATGCTCTTGTATGGCTTAATTAAGAATCATACATAAATTCAATAAAATATTTAAATTGTAAATATATAAATAAATAAACTTATTTTGAATGCAAAATTATATGCAAAAGAAAAAGTACCTTATTTTCTGTTAATAATAAATGTACATCATGAAAGTCTAAACCTTTATCAAAAACCAAATATAGATAATAAAATAATTTAAAACAATTAATAATTTTCATTTTAATTATCTTGAAAGTTTGTCAACAAACTTCAACTCATTATATTTCCTTATTTTAACTAGACTCCTTCAACAGGTATGAAAATCTCATAATACTTTTACAACAAATTGATATGTCAATCCAACATAAATCAAGGTTAGATTACAAAATACAAATAGACCTTTCTCAATTCAAAACAAGGTGGTTTTGTAAATATTGGGAGAATTGATTGTGCCCACAAAATTTTTCATTTAATTAATAAGAATAATTCAATTAAGAAAATATTTATAAGAACAAAAGAGATAGTAATTGGTTTTAATTATCTCAACTAGTAAAGTTTCTTCTCACCAAATAAAAAATTTGGGTTCAAAACCAATTTGTGTTTTAACATGATGATAAAATGCAATCATCATAAAATGAATGTCATACGTTTGAAATACTATTGTAGGTAAATCGATATGACAAATTTTTATTAATTCTTTCCTAAGCTTACTGTGAACATAATTTTTTTATTATTAAAAATTACTAAAATTATAAATTATTTTATAATTTTAAATAAATAAAATTTTTTTAGTGAAATGGTAGAGCACGTCTATTACGTGAATCTCATCATTTTTCCAGTCAGTGGTACTATTCTGCAAACAAAACATGGGAAGTGTGGGGGGCCAAAAATAAATGCGAACGTCCTAGTCATACGCGGCTCATCTGTCCACCTTGGTCTATAAATAAACAATAACCGCTCCTATTTCTCTCAGTAACAGATTGCTGTTTCTCATTTCTCTCTCAAAATCAAGCTCTACTCGCTCTCAAATCTCAATAACCAAACCAAACCCCCAAAAACATGGCAACCAATTCAGCCCCATTGAATAATTCATCAACCCAAAACAAATCATCACCATCACCATCACCATCATCCCTCTCTATCCAGAGCACGGAAGAAGTCGAGAAAGTCTTCAACCGCTTCGACACCAACGGCGACGGCAAGATCTCCGTAACGGAGCTCGGCTCCGTCTTCAGCTCCCTCGGCTCCTCCTTCACCGACGAAGACGAGCTCCGCCGCATCATGGACGAGCTCGACTCCGACCACGACGGCTTCATTTCCCTGACCGAGTTCGCCGCCTTCTGCAGCTCCAGCTCCGCCGAAGACGGCGGAGCCTCCGAGCTCCGCGACGCGTTCAAGCTCTACGATCAGGACCAGAACGGCCTCATCTCCGCCTCCGAGCTCCACCTCGTCCTCAACCGCTTGGGCATGAATTGCTCCGTCGAAGATTGCCACCGGATGATCCGATCCGTCGATTCTGACGGCGATGGAAATGTCAACTTCGAGGAGTTCCAGAAGATGATGACCGCCGCCAACGCCAATAACAGCAACGCCTCGCCGCGCTAGGTTTTCATTTTTCTCCTTTTCTGATCCATTTTCCTCTTAATTGTGAAATGCGATTGATGCGGTTGTGGTTATTGTTCTGTACTGTTAACAACGACTTCGTTAATTACTGCTTGTTTCTATTCTAGGTAAAATGTTATTTTCTCGGAGAAAATATCTTGTCAAATATTGAATAATTTCTCTAAATTTCGTTTTTTTCTTTATTATTACTAAATATCGGAGAAATGTAATTATTTTGCATAATTATTTTTAGAAAAAACAAAAATAATATAAAACGGTTTGAATGACAAACAGATGGTCAGAAAATTTTAAATTTTATATATTTTTGAAGAAATATTTAATTGACAAATTTAGATTCTAGGCAATGTAAACAACGAGTGGTGGTCCTACTCCTACTGAAGAGGGGGGACCATTAACGTCTATAAGTTTCTAATATTAGCAAAACTTCGCAACAAGTCTATGTCTATGATATAGAATAAATAAAGACTGAATTCAGTGAATTGAGGTGTAGTGGTTAATGAAGTTAATGCTTGAATCCGATGCGTCAAACAGTGTTAGCGATGGCTGTGATTTGGTTCTGGAATCTTGTAAATCTAAAAGCCAATAGGCTATAGGGATGCTGCTTCTTCTTTGAAAGTGCGTGGGTGGGAGGAGTGGGACAAATATTCTATGAAAGTGCGTGGGTGGGACAATTTTTCTATTCAGTTATCATCAGCTTTGGAGTCAAATCGTGTTTATTTAGGTGTGTCCTCTAGTTAAGCGAACGAAGGTTTATTTAAACATGTATTTAAATACATGTTTTGCATTTTTAAATAATTTACATATTTTTTTACACATTTTTTTTATTTATATGTATTTTTAAAAAAATTAAAAATGGTTGTTTAAACGCACGCGCCAAATAGACCCTTAATTTTTTGGTTTACTTGTATGGATTTTAATTTTTTGGTTTATTTGGACGTTTTAGAATTTAAATTTTATCACATAAAATTTGCAAGTGTTTGAATTTTATCTTCTCAAATTATGAAATTTTAAGGTGTAAAATTTTAATACTTCCAAACTTTGAGGATGTAATATTCGAACACCCCTAAAATTTAGAGGGTAAAATTTAAATTCTGAAATATTAAAGTGTAAAATCTAAATATCTTTAAACTTTAAGGTGTAAAATTCAAATTCTAAAATTTTAGAAATTTAATTTGCAATTTACCCAAAAACTATTGACTCAGGGTTTTAATTTTGAAATTTCTTCAATTTCTTTTTTAATTTTGAATTGAATTCTAGAACGTAATATAAATGTTTCACAGGGAGGGTGTGACAAGATTACCAAAAATCATATGTTGGATCGATTTCATAGCCAACTATTTAAATGTGCTTGCTTTAAAAAAAAAAGAAAAAAAGAATGGGTATTTGAAAAACCAGCTATTCGAATTTCCTCAATTGTGTTAGGAAAATATTCACAGGATAATACAAAATATTTTTTCCTTTTTCTTTTTTTAAAAAAAGTGGGGTGATTCAAGCAGAATAATAACTTTTGCTTTAACCCAATCGTAGCTGCCACAACAAAAGTCTTGTAACTCAATTGGTTATCACTTCTTGGTATTTTAAATGAAGATATTCTTTGTTCAAATCTTGTCTTTCAACTTTTGAATTATCCAAAAAATTAATAATAAAGAATGCGTAAAATGGAATATAATGTGAAGCATTATTTCCTCTTGATTGCTCCTCCTTGCTGCTCTAAGCATGCTTGCTGTTAATTCGCTATTCGCTGTTTTTATTATTATTATTATTATTTTTATTTTTATTTTTATATAAGATATAAATTCTACTCTATGCCAATTAAGCTACAAGCTTTTGGAAATTATGTTTTAACAAATCATTAGTTCATACAGTGTAAATACTCAATACATGTGATAAGTAAGTAACTATCAACATTTACTCTTTTTTTTTTTTGGGGGGGGGGGGGGGGGGGGGGGGTGTTGGGGGCGGGCGAGCAGCTTGAGACTTGCACTTTGTAAGGTTTTCACCAATTCCTCTCTTTCTCCTTAATTATTTAGCAAAAGAAAAAGGAAGCTCTTTAAAGGGTCACTTGAGCTTTGTCTCACATTGTAGGGAGAGACTTATATGTTAGCTTTAGAGCATTACCATCAGATGTGCCAAATGCCAAATATTTGGTATTTGGCACATCAAACACCAAAAATCCTCTCTCATGAGGTGTGTCAAATGCCAAAACATTTGGCACATATGAACAGTGATGTTTCAAAGATGGCACGGTACAGATAGAAATGTTGTATGAAAATATTAATTTTTTAATAATTTTCTCTCTCCTCTTTGTCATTTTATCTTTTTTTTTTTTTTCTCTGTATCCCTCACTTTCTCTCAGCCATTCTTTCTCCCCTTTCTCTCTCTATCTCAGCCTCTCTCACGATCCACCATAATGATCTCTCCACCTGTCACCTCACCTTCGCCACTCACTAGAAGCTCGCCTCTGCCGCTCGCCAGTAGCTCACCTCCTCCACTCGCCGAGCAACTCGCCTCTCCTTCGACGCCAATGCCGCTTGCCAAGCAGGTTGCTTCGCCTCCGCCTCCGCCGCTCCTAGCAACCTGCCTCTGCCAAAATCTGCCCGATCTCATTAAGATCTGATTCCCCTTATTTGTTTAGATTGTTTATGGTTGATTTTGGGGATTGGATCTGGTTTGAGAAATTGGATTGGAGGATAACAATGATTTAGGATTGGATTGTTTGATTTAGGATGGCTTTTGAGGTTTGTGAATGTGGTGGGTTGTTATGGATTTTTTTATTTTACTTTATTTTATTTTATTTTTTAAGGTGGCGTTGGTGGATGCAGGTTTGTGCCGGTGGTGGTTGTCTGTGTTGTTGCGGCGGTTGTTGGTGGCTGTTGTTGCGGCAGTGGTGATGGTTGTGCCGTTGTTGCTGGTGTTGTTGCTGTTGATGATTTGGAGTTAATAAATTATTTTAATGTGTTGTAAATATTATTTTAATGTATAGAATTGAAGTATAAAATATGTTATGAATGGGATATTGTAAAATTATGTAGTAAAATAATAAAGTAAGTTTTTGGTGTGTCAAAATTGCATTTTTTTTTTTTTAACAATTGATGGTGATGCTCTTATAATTGCTTAAGCTACCTCGGGAGTTAGAGTACTCATTTTGAGGTATTTATAGGTGCTTAGGCTACCTTGTAAGTTAGAGTATTGTCTAAGCTACCTTCTTAACATTTTCATTGTGACATTTTTCAAAACTATTTTTTCCACTATTTGGTAAGGCTGTAAATGAGCTAAGTTGTTCATGAACATCTCAGGCTTGGCTCAATAAAAGCTTGTTTATAATTAAGCCAAACTTGAACCTTAGTTTTAAGCTTGTCTAATAAATGAATAGAGGTCAAGCTAAAAAAACAGAAGAAGTTTATGAAAAATCTCGTGAATCATAGGGCATAAACAAAAAATTCGAGCATAGGCTCATTAATGGGCTTGATAGTAAGCTTGATATGAGTTTGAAAAATAAACTCATATATTACTAAACCTTTAATTAATTAGGAGTTGGGACTGTTCATCTAAACCAAATAGGCTTGATAATATACTTGTGTTGGATCTTGAGTTTGAGCTTGATATTTAGTTTGAGCTTGGCTTGACTAACGAGTCAAGCCGAGCTCAAACTTTTGGATTTTTTACAACCTCAAGTTAGAATATTGTTTGTAGGCTTGGTTCAAACTTGAGGTGACCTTGAATATTTTACTCTTGTTTTTGAGTTGAGGTTGTCAGACCGTGTGCCTTATCGATCCATCCAACGACTAATTGGTAAAGGATGAGGGGGCACAAATCTTTTATAGCATTCGATCGCAACCAAGCCCATTGGTATTGGAGCGAATTATGAAATTCCTCACAATCCCTCCCTCATAATGCAGCTCCAATGACTCGAACCTATGACCTTGGCTTTGATACCACTTGTCAGACAGTGTGCCTTACCTATCCATCCAACGACCAATTGGTGAAGGATGAGGGGGCACAAATCTTTTATAGCATTCGATCGCAGACCAAACCCATTGGTATTGGAGCGAATTATGAAATCCCTCACAAAGGTCAAACATTCAATTCTCAACAAAACTTAACTCATTTACAACCTTACTACTTGGTGTACAACGTTTTTGTTGTTGTTGCAGTAATGGGTTTGTTTTCCCTCCCTCTATTTGTCATTGCATTATTATGTTTGGACCTAATTTGTGACACGTTAGTGACATAGGCCGAAAAATTAAAGGCTTTTATTGTTATGTAGTCTTACAAAATCCAAATTTAGTAAAAGAGAGTTGTGATCTAAATAAAATTTTATTGTGTCAATTATGGTAAGTTTTTAGGAGATGTGTGATGTGTGCAAGAGAAAAAATGACTTTTTACACAATCCTATCTATCGAAAGGATAAAGTTTGGTTACAACTCCCACTAAAAAAAAAAAAATGCCCATATATTTTGAAAAACTAATTGTTAAATTACATGTTCTTTATGTTCGTCAAATTTTGCGTCAATTGGATGTTATTTATTATTTGATTCATAAACTTATTTTTTATGCATAATTTTAGACTACAAAAACTTGAAATTTAAACAATTAATTGATTGATGACAAAACTTTGATCTTTGATCTTCTGAAAATTTTGTAAGAATGGAGGAAATAAGAAGAAAATGTAATCTAATGGTGGATTTGTCAAAATTCACATCCAATGTAAAAATATTAAGTGAAGTTGTAGTCAAACTTTGTCCATAATGAAAAATAATCTCATATTTTCGTTGCATGATGAGGAAATTATTTTATAGTCTATCATTGGTCCATGTAAACCCCGATCATTGACTTCTAAATTGTTTAATAGACTGAATTCAGTGAATTTATGATTAGTGGTGAATGTCTCGAGGAATTGTATAACGCTAATTATTGTTGTACATCGTAACTTTCACACAACCATACACACAACAGATGAAATTGTGTTTTGAAATTATAATTTCTGAAAAAATTGTGAAATAATCAAAACAAAATTTCACAATTTTAACTAAAATTCTGATTTGGAAATGCTATTTCATCATGGCTTTCAAATCCAAACTGGATCGGACGGTCCAACTAGGTTAACCGTGAACCGATCATGAAATTGGTGTTTCATATGCAAGAATCGAGCATTTAAGAGATCTGAGAGAATTGTGTGAACCAAAGTTTAACCCAAAAAATTGTTAGAACCGTAAGCCCGCTCGACCTGGTTAAGGGATTGTATTTATTTTGACATAATTAAAGAAATGGGCGCTACTCTCCCCCATTGAGCAAAATATGGCTAATAGAATGACCAACAGACGAGGTAAGCTACTTATGAGTTAATGTGAAGTATTATTAAATTTATATTAGATTTACATGATTTATAGTTTCTCAACTTTTGTATCACCTCCATCTCAATGTATTAAATATTACTAATTTTTTTCACTGCTAAATTAACTTGTGATTTAAGAATAGTACCTTTGCATAGGAATTTAATATTATAAATTTATTTTAAAAGTTATTTTTATTTAATCATAAAATTTTTACTTGAAGGATTATTATACAATTTTTATTCATGCTTATTTATGCTAATACTATTTTCTGTTGACCTTATAAATGTACTGTAAGGACCTAATTTGAATCCCAGGCCCAAGAGGTAAAAGGATCTGGGCCCAAAGAGCCCAATACAATGAATTTGTAGAGAGTGAGTTGGAAAACTAGGCTCTAACGAGTTAAATAACAATTATAATTGACCCAAATGAAAAGAAAGCAAAGATAGACTAGTTTTATCTAAAGAAAATCGTACTCGGCACAATCCGAGGAGATCAGTTCTTATATATCTCTCTTGAATGTGATTACAAACACAATTCTTATTACTACAGTACTTTTCTCTTAATTCCCAATCCCTTTCCCTCAGGGTCTTCTTTCTATTTTATACCACTTTCCTCCTTTCATCTCTACCCTCCACGTGTAGGTTAAATTGCTAGTGTTGATCCTTGTCCATCAGCACTTTCATGAAGTCTTTGAGAGTAGCTGTAAGATTGAAAATTACTATTCAGGTATCACTTTCACATTAATGTGGCCAGAGATTTAGCTGCAGAGCATTTAATGCGGTGGTAGTAGCTTTCTCTTATATATTTCATAGTTTTCCTTTGTCTTGTGCTTTCATAATGTACATCCTTATCAATAGAATCTCCTGGAACGTTGCTTCTGCATGGCAGATTGCAACTTCTGACCTCTGCTTCGCTCAGCTAAGGAAGCACCCCTCCTTGGACCACTTTCCCGGATCATCATGATCAGACCCCTTTCTTTGTTCACTAATGACGACCTTCATGACAACGTTTACTCGTCCTCTGACTACTAGATATTCTCGGATCGGGCCCCCGACCCAATATATATTACTGGGCCTATCATCCCTACATGTACTATTTTATGTTAACCTTATAATATCATGAAAATTTATTTGAAAGTTTGATTTAATTTTTAAAGATATTTTAGTCAATTTTGATAGTATTTAAAAATCTAATATCTTTATTTTATTTATATTAATTACTAAATTAATTATGATATCATAATGATTTCACCTTGGTCAAACTTCGGTCTAACTTTGAAAATGTTAAACTTGAATATCTATTTTTATTAGTTCTTTAAGGATATTTTTGGTTGGGGTGAAATCAAGGAGAATGGAAAATAGGGAGAGAAAAATAAGGTAAATAACATTTTTCACTGTTTGGTTCAAGAGAGAAAACAAGAGAAATAGAAAATAGGGAGCAAAATTTTCCCTCCGGACCCACCTTTTTTTATTCTCCCAATTTGGGAGGAAAAAGTGTTGAATGATGTACTTTACACAAATACTCCCACTTTATTCATCTCACCTGTGATTTGATTACTTTTGCCTATTCATCCTTATCACTTTCTTAGCACCTTCACAGCATAGCAATGTGAACTACTCCAGGTTCTCTTCTCTTCTCTTCTCTCTTCTTCTTCTTCTTCATTTTTTTATTTTTATTTTTTTTGCCTTGTTTAATCAGCATAGCAACATGACCTAATTAATATTAGTTTTTTTTTTAATGAGTGTAAATTTGCTAACCACATTTTTGCTACCAACGTTTTTGTTGCCCAGTTGCCCAGTTAAATTATTAGTGCAAGTTTTGATTTATATAAATCAGTGCAAGTTTTAGTGCAAGTTGATTTGCCTAGTTGCCCAATTAAATTACTAGTGCAAGTTTTGATTTATAAGTTTTGCCGAGTTAAATTGCTTACCTTATTTGTAATTTCCGTTATAGGAATACCCTGGTTTGAAAAGTGAAAACTATGGATTTCACACGTGTATCGCACACATATATCAAACAATAACCACTCCAATAATGCTTGAATCCAATGCGACAAACAATGTTAGCTATGGCTTGACTCGGTTGGGAATCTTCTAATCTAAAGCCTATAGGCTAGAGGGCGGTTGTTTCCTTGAAAGTGTGTGGTGAGACAATTTTTTCATGAATTGCGTCGGTTCTTGGTTTTACTTTTATATGTATGATGTATCATCACCTTTTGAGTAAAAACGTGTTTATTTAGGTTTGTCTTCTAGTTAAATCAGGTTCAATTCGGGAAACGTTTTTATTTTTTTATTTTTATTTTTGTTTATGTATCATTAAGTTTTACAATTTATGATATATATATATATATATATGCGCACGTGTGTTTTTCATTATTTAATATTAGAGGAAATAAGATTTGAATCATAGATATTTTTGTTGAATATATTAGAATTCAATATATGCTAGTTTAACTAACAAAGCTTTTAATTCATGGTTATAAATCATAATATAGGACTGGTACATATTGAGGGTGTGACAAGTTTAACAAAAAAATTCATAGGGAGAGATCGAGTTCGTGGCCAAATAATTAAATGTCTTTTTTTATAAATAAATAATAAAAAAGGGACAATATTCGTAGGGGTCTCCCCCACCCCAAAAAATAAGGGGCCAATACAAGTTGACAACAACAGCTTTTGTTTTAGCCCAATTGCAGCTGCCCCCCACACCAAAAAAAAGAAAAAAAAGAAAAAAAAATGAATGAATAAAATGGAATAAAATAAAGTTTAGCAACGTATAGTTGCACTTACGGGTGTATTCAATATTGTGAAGCATTATTTTCTGTGGATTGCTCTTCCTCCCTCCTTTTAGAGCGTTAGCATTTGGTTTCTAAAAAATATTTTATTTTATTATTTCAAAAACTATTTTATCTATTATACTATATCATTGTATAATACACCAAACATTTTAACTTTTATTTTACCATACAATATATTAAAATAATATATCTACACAATAAAATAATATAATCCAATACTCAAATAAAAACCCAAAATCCAATAAAATATTATTTTAAAAAAAATTCATCTTGCTACAGTACCACCATAAAAGTAGGATGGTACTATAGCTCAATTTTATAATTTTTTAGAATTGGAAGGGCAGGTAATGCAAGATTTATAAGGTTTGATACTAAATTTTAGAATATTTAGAGTTTTAGCATGTCGGATACCGGTGCTCTTAAGCGTGCTCGAAGCTAATTGGTGATTCGCTATTTTCAGGTATGCTGGGATTTGGTTTGCTTGTATAGATTATAGTCAACCAATGCAAATCAATGGTTTTACATACCACACTGAATGCAAACATTAAGGGAAATCTAATTGGGTTGTTTAAGTATAATTGGGTTTCCTCCGCAAAATAATAAAAGTCTAATTGGTTTTTTTTTTTTTTTGGTTGACAATAAATGTTTCAAATTTTTAGTGTGGAATAACAAATTAATAAATCCTGTAAAATAAGGACAAAACTTATATACAATACTTTAGATGTTGTTCCTTAACTTCCATTTTTAAGATTCTGTCATATGGTTGCTTAATTAAAAAAATACACTTTCATTTTATGAGAAAAAA
Source organism: Quercus gilva (assembly GCA_023621385.1). Classification (NCBI taxonomy): domain Eukaryota; kingdom Viridiplantae; phylum Streptophyta; class Magnoliopsida; order Fagales; family Fagaceae; genus Quercus; species Quercus gilva. The sequence goes on along the minus strand of CM042482.1, from coordinate 28,865,828 downwards.
GTCACATGGTAGAATTTTAAGAGGAGAATCTAAGGAACAACACCTAAATACTGTATCTAAGTCTTGCTTGTAGTATAAATACTCATGAATACATGTGATAAGTAATTAATTATTTAGTAACCCCTCTCTTTCTAAGTAATTACACTTAGCTAAGTTTTCAACGACTCCTCTTTTTCTCCTTCATTATTTAGGGTCTGTTTAGAAACCGCTTATTTTACTGAAACTGAAAAATTTTTGTTGAAAATACTGTGGATAAAAATAAAAGTTAGCTACAATAGTATAGTGAGACCCATAAATAGTACCAAAAAGTATAGTGATACCCATGAATAGTAGCAAAAATAAACTGAATAGTAAAATAATTTAGTTTTTTCATTCGCATCCAAACGCACACTTAGCAAAAGACAAAGATAACCCTTAAAAAGAGTCAATGGAGCCTTATGTCCCACATTGTAAGGAGAGAGTTAGAGCCTATTTGGCCACCTTTTTTTGCTCACTCAATTTTCGTCACTCAATTTTCATCACTCATCACTCATCACCCATCACTCTAAATTAATACCCGTTTGGCACATCACTTATTTTTCATCACTTAATATTTTTCACACTATTTGTGGGCCCCATTTCTGTCACCACTGCAGCCTTTTTTTTTTTTTTTTTTTTTTTTTTTTTTTTTTTTTTTTTTCAGAGTACCCAGAAACCCGAACCCAGGAAAAAAAAGAAAAAAAAAAGAAAAAAGGGAAGAACAGGGGAGACGTGAACCTAGGTGAAGAAGGAAAAAAAAAAAAGAAAGAAAAGGAAGGAGACGTGAACCCAGGTGAAGAAGAAAAAAAAAAAAAAAAAAGGAGGAAGAACAGGGGAGACGTGAACCCAGGTGAAGAACGAGAAAAAAAAAAAGAAAAGAAAAGAAAAGAAAAGGAAGGAGACGTGAACCCAGGTGGAGAAGAAGAAAAAAAAAGGGGGGGGGGGAGACGATGAACCCCAGTAAAGAAAGAAGAAAAAAAAAAGATGGTCAAAAGTTGTGGCTAAAAGTATGGCAGTGGGTCCCTCATATAGTGTTATTTACAAAAATGCCATTGAGTTATGAGAATTGGAAACTGAAAACAGCCAAAAGTTGTTTTCAGTTTCCATTTTCAGTTTCCATAACTCATAACTCAAAAAGTTGAGAATTGAGAAATGAAAACAGAGTTATGAAAACAAAAAATAATGCAGCCAAACAAGTATTTGCTATGGGTCTCACCAGTTTTGAGAATTGAGTCATGGAAATAGAGAATTGAGTCATGGAAACAAGCCAACCAAACGGGCTCTTAGATGTTGGTTTTATAAGTGCTTATGCTCAATTGCGACTTCAGGGTTTTTTTTTTTTTTCTAGGGGTTAATAGTGTCGGAGCTAGGAATTTGTTGTGAGGGGAGTAAAAAATAAAATGATTCTTATTTTTTTCTATATATATATAACTTTTATATTATATACAATAATCTTAAATAGTATTCTAAATACAATTTAGTATACTGTACAATTATATTTTAGGGTAAACTACATATTTGGTCTTTATCATTTACACCATATTTCAATTTAGTCCATAACCTTTTAATTATGCCAATTTGGTCCATAATCTTTTAGTGTAGTGTCAATTTAGTCATTGTGGTTATATCTTAGATGAAAATTGTTGACATGATAAACGACCAAAATAAAATTTAAGTTTATTGTCACATCAACATAAGCTAATTTTTTATTTTGGCCATTAGACACGTCAAAAGATAATGGCATGGACTAAATTGATACAGTACTGAAAGGTTAGGAATCAAATTGACACAATTGAAAAGTTAATGATCAAATTGAAATATAGTGTATAGGATAGAGATCAAATACGTAGTTTACCTTATATTTTATAATAGTCTAAAAAATTATTAATAGTTTAAAGATTGATAAGTCAGCAACCATTGAATGCATAAATAAATAAAATTAAATAACTAACAATACTTTTTTTTTTCAAATTAATAATAATATTATATATATATATATATATAATATAATATAATATCAATTAAATAAAATATATGATAAAGAAGAATAGTAACACACCTAGGAGTAAGATTGGGTGTAAACATGAAACTAAGAAAAATAATAATAACTGATATAAGTTTTTGTTTTTGAAGTGTATGGCTTTTTAACCATACACGTGATCATACTCTTGGAATTGGAGTACATACTAAATGACTTCATAGACTTAGAAATCTATAGAGCACTTATCAAACTACTTGATTAGTTAGAAAGACAACATTGAAGGGAGGTGTAATTTTTTGCTAGCGAAGAAGAAAAGTGTATGAAAAAACAATTTTATTCCGCTGTTAATGGCAAAGTAAGCCAAAGTCAATAGAGAATTTTTCTTTTTTTAAATGAATGAGCAATTTTAAGAGTATTACTACTGACATAACAAAATCTAGGTGACAAGGTATGTAAAAAAATGATGTCAGTTGTAGGTCTAGATAAAAACTAGTTACAACTTGCCACTAAACATTTATTGTAAATTATTGTGAAAGAAGCACTAAGATGATCATATTCAAGCTTATTCCAACGGGATTTAAACCAAATTTAGGGTAAGGATGTTTAAAATTTTATTTTAGGAGGTCAAAACAATTTTTTTTTAATTTATATATAATTTTATTTTGACCAAGTCAGGGGGTTCATTTGAACTAGGGATGACAATTTTGCCCCGGCCCCCCTCACTTCACCCCACACGGGTTTACCCCGCCTTGTAAAGGTGGTGGGGCGGGAATGAGACAAGATTTTAGCCCTGCACCACGGGGCGGGGTGGTGATAGGTTTAGACTTTTTAGACCCAACCTGCCCCGCCTCGCATTGATAAGAGTTAAATAGTAAATTTTTCATACTCTAAAACCTTACTATTTAAACAAACATATAATTAGCTTGTTTTATTCTACCCAACAATTCTTTCTGCCTCTTTTTTTCTCTAGCAATGTTGGAAATAAGGTACCAATTTTAACATTTTCTTTTGTCTTTATTATAAACAAATTTATATACTATTGAATCAATGATTTTGTATTATGAGATTTTTGTTTTTGTTGTGATATTATCTTTTTAAACACTTTAAAAATATTATTCAATTTTTGCTAAAAATTAGTTTGATTTGATGGGATAAATTTATTTGTAATTTTAAGTATATTTTTATTAACGAAACAGGTTTTATTAAAAACAATTGTAATAGTTGTGGGCAAATTAACAAGAAGTAGAGTTTTACGGGGTAGGGCGGGGTAAGAAAATTTTCCCCATCATGTGGGGTGAGGTGGGGCGAAAATGGCGTAAGACAAAATCATGCGGAGCGGAGATGAAGACCTCATCCTTCCGACCTGCCTTGTCCCATTGCCATCCCTAATTTGAACCCCTTGTCTAAGCTACCTTGAGAGTTAGAGTACTCATTTTAGGATAATTGCCTAAGCTATTTTGTGAGTTATATTCCTGTCTAAGCTGCTTTCTCAACATTTTCCGAGTGACAACATTTTTGCCCCAATTTTCCACTATTCGTTGCGCAGTCTAGCAAAATTCCAAAATTAGTAAAAGAGATTTGAGGTTTAAATAAAAAATTGTATTAATTATGGTAAGTTTTAAAGAGATGTGTGATGTGCACATGAGAAAACATGACTTTTTACACAACCCTATCTAACGAAAAATGATCTCTTGTTTTCGCTGCAGGATCTGAAAATTATTTTATAGTCTACTATTTGTCCATGTAAACCCCGAACCATTGAATTTTTTTAAAGTATCATACCTTTATTGAAGTCAAGAATTGCATAAATCATAGAAAAAAATCCAAGTAAAAGAAAATGGAAGTATTTTGTTAGGAGGAAAAGGTGGGTACCTAAAGCAGGAGTAACAATGGTGGCAAAAGAACGGGTGTTGGGCATGACATGAAGATACTAGTAGGGAGTTCTATTGATCATGATTCAAAAAAAAAAAAAAAAAAAAGGTGAGATTAGTGATGATGGGGTTGAGTTGTTTTCTGGAGTGAGGTGAAACATGTGAGCAGAGAGTAATTGAGAATTCCAAATCACTGAAATGTCAGGGCGTAAGGCCACATGAAGAAACAGTGTGAGACGTGAAAATTGATGAAGGTATATTGTATATCATGGAGATTTAAGACATGAGGGGATGATTGCGAAGCTTATTTGAGTCAATGAGGGAATATCTTTTATCTGCTCCATCCCCTATCCTCCTTTGAAAGCAAGGTTGGATAATTGAGGAGGGCCTCTCTAGGATTAGAATATGGAAGCCACTCTAGCTATGACTGCATATATTTCATACTGTCACCCTTAGAAATAGATGAAACTTTCTTGTAATAATTAGGCATGCCTAGAGTCGAGTGATTCCCAAGCCTCACAACATACCAACTAAGTAAAGCTATTTATATATAAAAAAAAAAAACTAAGTAAAGCTATCTTCCTTTCTAGCAAGCACCTCTAAGGCTGAGTCTAAAGGTAACCTCAAAAATATGGGAAGAAATTGAGGAAGTTACAAGCCGAGTTTATAAGACTAGCCCAGGTATGTAGAAAAGTTGTCTAACATGATCTCACCCTTAAAAAAATTCATGAACCAAGGAGGTGTTCAGTTTGGAGGAATTTACATTGTAGCGGATTCGTTAAAATTAAATTCTAACATTCCTATACAAAAATAATTTTTAAATTTTTTGTTTTTCATGCCCATAACAACATCATGCTTTGCTAATAAAATAATTTATTTTCTTTTACCATTGAACTTAAACCCAAATACTAGATTCTAAAAAAAAAAAAAAAATCATATATTTCAAGGGGAATTCACATTTCTACAAAATTGGGATTGAGTGGGAATTCAAATACCCTCAGACATCTGATTCTATTGTGCAATTCGCAACTAAACATGAGAATGTTAAAAAATTATTAAACATCTCTAAGAATCCTAAAATATTACCTTATACATAACACCACCTAAGGATTTGCACTGACTTTAGAAGCCTAAACACAGCCACACCAAAGGATGAATATCTAATGCCTACAGCAGACTTGTAGTAGATAGGGTTGCGGGGCATAAAGTCTTGTGCCAAATGGCCCGATTCAATTGGGACCTTCAAATGGGTTGTTATGCCAAATGGCCTTAAGAATGCTAAAACTACATAGCAAGTGCAATTAATGAATTTAATCTTTCACAATATGGTAAGGTATTTTATGGAGGTATATATAAATTAAGTAGTTGTAAAGACATAGCACTGAAGTTAGTAATCTAGTAGACTTAAAAAATAAATAATTTTTTTTAATAAAAAAAAAATACCTTTTTTTTTTCAAATGAGAGAACATCAAAAAGATGTGACTCTTAAAATGTGCTTTCAGAGTAAGTGCAGGGATTTTCTAATGTTTCCTAGTACAAGCAATGTCTCCCTCAGATTAGGAAGAACTTCAAAGATTACTTGGTCAAATTAATTTCCTAAAGATGTATATTTAAAATTTGGTAGGAAAATTAGAAAGATTTGGTGTTGAATAAAGATCATCAAAGAGCATCCAAAGCAATTAAAGAGTACCTCTGAAAGCCACTAGTACTAACTCCTTGGGATTAAAATAGGAAGTTTGTTAGTCCAGAAATGAATAACAACGAAGACTACAAACAAGCTAATATTTTGTTTAAGTAGGCTATTAGACAATGCTGAATATGTAAATATTCTACTATTGAAAAGTTGGACTTAGCTCTGTACTTAAATTAAGGCATCATCTTTTAACTTATGCGATTTATATGTAATTGAAGTAAAATACATGTTATTGAGGACCATCTTAAGTGGAAGAATAGATAAGTGGTGTTTTGCCCTTTTTGAGTTCAATTTAGCAGACCAACCATTTACTTACGAGATCCCTGACATGAAGAAAATCATGTTATTTAGTCTTGTCTCATGGAATCTGTATTCTGATGGTTGTCGAATAGATACCTAGGGGTAGTCATCAAATCATCGATGGGAGTAATCACCCAATTAGCCTTTAAATTACAAGTTGAATGTGAAATGGATTCTCAGAAGAAAAAAAATAAAATAAATAAATAACTGTAATCATAAGATTGGAAATTTTAAGAGTCCGTTTGATTAAGCGATTTGAGAGCCTAAAAATGTGTTTTTAAAACCCAAAATGTTGTTTCGCAAATCGCAATAACAACTTTTCATAACTTTTTTATAAATGCTTATTTTAAACTCAAAATATTTTTCACAATAGCTTACACAAATGCATCTTACTCTACGAAGCCAAATTGCCTTGCCCCCAAGGCTAGAGATCAGTAAATCTAAACTTCATGCTTCTCTATGTATGGGGCATCGAGCCCTCGTCCACATCTTGGCATAGCTAATAGGTTCAGATTCTTAGTAATATTTGGTAATAGCGGCAAAGGTAGGGAAATAGGGAAAAATGGTTAAATAGCCTTAATTTTTAAACTATGTAGCCAAACAACCCTCTTTTTAAACTATCTAGCAAAATACTACTCTTTTTGAACTTGACATCACTGATATTGAGTTTTGACTTAAACTTGATATTAATAATATTGAGTTCTATGCATATTTTTAAGTGGAACTTGAAATTCCTAAAGTCCAATTCTGCCTAAAATTGTCAAAAAAATTTAAGTAGCAAAATATGCATAAATCTTGACATTGCTAATGTTGATTTTCAAAATAATGGTATTTTGCTACATAATTTGAAAAATGTGTTGTTTCACTGCATTTTTAAAAAATTAAGGACATTACTCTTCTTCTTTTTTTTTTTCTTTTTTTTTTTTTTTGCTGAGATGGATACAAATTACTTACTATAAACAGTATAAAAGGGTATATGTATACACACAACTTGGCCACGAAATAAGGAGTTAGAGCATGAGCAACATGCCTAACTTGGGCCGAGAGCAATGACATGCAGAATGGAGAACTGACTTTGATGGTATACAAACGAAGGAGCAACGATTCGGATCAGGATAGGAAGGAACTATTTCTTGAAATAGAATTAGTCCATTGTTCTTCTAAAAAAGAAGAAGTTATAAATGAAGAATAAAACATGTTCATGGGAATTTTGTATTTATAACTGGCTGGAACTTAGGAATCAAACCTAATTTCTAGAACATGTAAGATGTGAAAATAGAGTGACAAAAGTGCTAAAAGAATCAACTACATAATACAAGATTTACGTGTTTCGGCAATCTGCCTAAGTTCATAAAATTGTAACAATTTCATTATATCAAAGAGAAAAAATACTAAGGCAGCCGTACAGTACAATTTTTAACACATCAAACCCTAATATGAAGCAACAATATATATATATATATATATAGTGGATCCAAAATGGGCCAAAAAGGGGTCTAACAAGGACATTCAGGGTTTAAATCCCTTATTAAATTTTTGAAAAAAAAATTATTTTTTTTAAGTGTCTTATTTAATTTTTAAATTCTTTTTGTAATATTCAACCATTTTCGTTAATAATCAATGTAGTTGAAATTAACCCAAAATACCTACCTATACCTTCCATAAGTGCTAAAACTAAGAGATGAAAAACACTAAGAGTCAATGAATTCATGATAGTATTATACTCGGGTGGTGCATGACTTAATCAAGAATCACATGTAAATTACAAAAACTATTTTAATAGTATAATTAAAATGAATAATATAATAGATACTACCTTTCAAAAACAATAAATACTAAAAATAAATTAACAAAAAATATTTTAAGCTACATGATAAATGTGGGGTCAGTAACCCGAAAAATTGATGGAGTCTATCAAAGGTGGGCTCGCGGCCCAACGGCCCAGACCGAGGACACTTACCAGTCCGAGAACACTCATTCGTCCGAGAACACTCATTCGTCCGAGGATGCTCCCTTGTCCGAGGATAAAATTCGTTCTTCAAATCAGCCTATGATGTCAACGTAACTATTTTAATTGTCGACGATCTTTATAGGGTTACATGCAAACCAAACTAATGAATATTAGTCAAAGGATGAACTGGAAAAATATCCCCTAAAAGCTGCTGCCCCCGCATTAAATGCTTCCCACCTAACTCTCTGGCCACATTAATGTGGAGGTGATACCTGAACAGTAATTAAACAGCTTTGTATCCACTATGCGGAGGATCCGGGGAGGTCGGATGGGACAAGAAGAAAATCTTCGGAAAGTAGCGTACACGTGTACGGTAAAAGCAAGATGGAGAAGCTAGTATATAAGGCAAAAAATCAGAATACACCAGGGAGATTTTTTGGAGAGCAAAAAAACGAAGGGGAAGTATTCCATCTGATGCGCCAGAACTACGTCTTTTTCTACTGACCGGAGCTAGGTCTTACGCCCACGTCTCTACAAATTTTTATTGTGAAGGGTCCATTACAAAACGAGCCCTTACAATAAATAAACAAAGTGTAAATTTAAGTTTTTATCAAAGACCAAAGATTATAATAAATTAAATAAATATTGAAACTCCCTTTAAATATCTTGAAGTTTTATATAATTAAGTTTTAACTAGGATAGTATTTTAATTTTCTTAGTTCTTCGATAATAAAGTTTCACTTAAAAGTAAACTTTCTTACTAATTTTAATTCACTTCATATAGCAAAATGTCCTACAACTTCTAATATTTATATAAAGCTACATAGTTTAAGCCCGACATATACAACATAACTTTTCATTATTAAAACAATTATTATGATAAATTATTAAAGTAATGTAAAATAAATAAAAAAAATGAACAATTTTTTTAATAATTTCTATAGACGTCTTGGTAGTAGAATTAGAATTTTAATTAGAGTCGTATTTTTAAGTTTTTCAAAATTTAGCATTAGAGTTTCAATTAGAGCAATTGTGTTATTTATTTTAATGTACTTATAGTGCACCACATGGAATAATTAAAATATAAAGAAATTAATAAAATAATGAGAATGTATTCACTTGGTGCTATCACAACATATAAGACATAATTTTTATTATATAGTATATAATATGATTTGATATGAGCTTATATAATATCTAATTTTATTATTTTGGAATAATAAATAAGTGATTGATTATTATATAATTTCATAATTCCCGTTAAAATATGAGAGGCCTTAAAATTTGTTATGATCCTAATGTTTCACATGGATTAAGTGTAACCATATGTTTATAAGCTCCTATACTTCCTCCCCTTGCAAGCATGTTTTTAAGGGTGACTTCTACCCATGGGTTCCTAACATTTAGTATCAAAGCCAACCACCACGTCGAGTAATCGGACGTAGCTCATTGAATATGGTATCTAATGAGTTGCGGCTTTGTGGTTAGATCTCGGAGGGGCAACCTAGAGGCTAGATTAAAATTACTAATAGGTGAGTGGAGTCACCAAAAAGAGAGAGGGCTAACAATGGGTCAATGTCGCTAGAGTGAACCATCATGGACATTGGTTATGGAGCGTGGTGATATATTATGATCCTAATATTCCACATGGATTACGTGTAAACTTTACAGTGTGTTTATAAGCTCTTGGGTACTCTTCAATTGCAAGCCAGATTTTAAGGGTGAGTTCTATCTATGGGTTCCTAACATTGTTTTACATGGTAGAATTTATTTGATTTTAGATAGCTTTTAGTAGTTGGTTTTAGTTAGCTCAACTAGTAAAATTTCTTGTCGTCGGATAAGAGTTTTTGGTTACTAGACAGTTATTAAAGATATGAATTGAAATGGTTTAAAAGGTTCATAACTTAATTTTTTTTTTAAATATTGAATTGAGAGTTTAATTTGAAACCACCCCAAACTATTGGAGAGATATGTAAGTTGGAACAACCACAATTTCTACAATGCAACTTTATTATATAGTATATAATTTGGATTGTTTACAAAGTTATTAGATGGATTACCAATTAGTTGTTCAGCCCTATTATACATGGGTAAATTACACATTTGGTTACTAAAATTTAGTGCAAGTTTGGATTTTAGTTCATGAAATTTAAAAAATGGAGCATTGATATTTATTCTTCTCTTATTTAAGTTTTTCATACCTAGATTGATATTTTTTTAGTATGCATTTATTATTAAAAAACTAGAAATGGGCCTGCACGGTGCACGGATAATGTTGTAAGCTACTATGTAAGAAGGTTATGTAGATTGTTCTAAATATTTTAAAGTAATATTGCTATGACTTGAAGAGGTTTTTGTTAAATTAATGATGTAATACAAAATTAAGGGGATGAAGAATTTAGATTATTGAGTAAATGTCATATAAATTATAAACTATTTGGTGTAATAAGGTTTTTTTTTTCTTATACAAACATGATGTGTAATAAGATGATTGTTTGTTTAATCATAATTTTTGTTTCTTCAATGCATTAGAGTTAGCATAAAAGTTTTGTAATATCATGTTAATGTTTAGTTGGCTTATGGAAATATCATAAAAAAATTTATGATGTCATATTTATGTTATTGAAGTATGATACTGATAGGTTAAACACTAAGTGAAAATAGTAATATCCTATTAATATAATTTTATTATAATCCAAAATATGTAAAGAAGGCAAAGTGGAAAGCTAGCTAAATGAAATTTACTCTAACAAAGCGCCGCATGGTAGAACTGCATGGTCTTTTATATGAGAGTTTTTTCTTTCTTATAGTATAAAATTAAAATAAAAAATAAATAACCATATAAAATATTTATAAAAATTAGTGCACACCTATAGATATTTAATGTGTATTTACTCTATTGACACATTCAATGAACTAAATATTTAATATAAATGCAAACTTTGATGAGATGGAAGCCTAAATAAGAGAGTCTCATGAAATATGTTACTTGGTAGAACCTCATACTCTCTCGCGTAAGGTCTCTGCTATTATATATATATATATATATTGACTGATATTAACAAACAAACTAAGTAATAACTACAATATAAAATTATAATATGTCAACAATAAAATAAATACTAAAATTCAATTTAGTGCCTCCACTTTGTCATATTATAATGACCTTTTTTTTTTCTTTTTTATAACACTTACTTTTGTTAGAGAAAAGTCTATTAGACATTGAACATCAAATTCTTATGAACTACAAACTACAAACAACACACAGAATTCTACAAACAATGAGACCTGATGCTACATAACAAAAATAAAAGGTAGAGATCTCATAGATGCATATGCTACCGTTCAAAAACAAACCATAGGGGAATATTCTTTACCTTTTCTCCACTGGATCTCTATATGATCTCCTAGTTTTAAGTCATCTAAACAACTAATCTGAAGAACATTGATTTGGAGGACTAGAAGGTAGTGCTATTAGTACCCTATCCTCTATTGCCCCAAACCTGGAGTGCCTCATCAGTGCGAAGAAGGAGATGTTGGGACCCAGAAACAGAGGAAGCACACACTAGGATGCCGAAGGAGGATCTGATTTTCTTTTGGTGGGGGGATCTGATTTTCTTTTTGGCAAAAATCAAATTTGGGTAGTTTTTTTTTATTTATTAATCCTTTCTCGTGATTTGTAAGAGCACTTGCATTAGTGCTTTTGTTATAACAAAATGACAATATTTTAGCCAACTAAACACCAAGTTCATGTGTCATGCAAAATTGTGTAAAAATATATAGTTGTTATAATAACCGTGTAAATTTACACTGATATTTCATATTGCATTTTGTTTTTTTTATTCTTTCTTTACATATCCTAATGATGAATGAAGAGAGTGGGTAATGATTGTTGTGTGTGAAAAAATAGAAACAATTAAAAAAAATCAAGAAAAATTGATATTTCAATGAAATGTAGTGTGAAATAGATAATCTAATGTGGGGTACTTTGAAAAATGATTTTGTAAAATAGAAAAAGTCAATTCTTATACTAAAATAAACATAAATTTTTATATAAACTGATACGAGTGGTCTAAGTGAAAGATTCGGCTTAAAATAACATTGTTGAGAGGGTTAACCATATTTCTTTAACGCATTTTAATAAGGCTATATTGATTCCTTTGACAAAATGACGAAAACGAAATCTCAGAGATTAATTTGACAATTAGAGTATAAATGAAAAAAAAAAAAAAAAACACTATATTGGATTCTATCCTAAAATAAATTTTATAGAGTAAAACAATAGCATATAAATTATGAAAGTCAATATTACATCTTCACTTTAATATACTCACCCAACAGTATCAATGTAGCCAAACAAAGACAAATTTAACACATAAATCGATAAACTAATACTAACTAAAATAAGATTATTTTATATAATATCATGATTTAGTCGTAAAATTTAACCCCAAAAAAGACAAAAATTTATCTATATAAAAAGAGTTTTAATTTACCTTTGATAAGTCAATTCATGGTGAAGGAAGGGTGAAATTTAATTTCCAATTTTGATTTTTGTAGAGAGAGAGAGTGAGAAGGCTACTAATAGTTTACAATTGAAGCATCAAGTCGTTATGAGAAGTTGATCATCAACAATAATTTCATGCATTTACAACACTTTTTTGTTTTGGAAACAACTAAGGATCTCATTGATGTAAATTACATAATTGATCTCTGAAATTTTGTGCAAATTTACTTTTAGTCCTTGAAATTAAGAAGGGAGCATTTTGTCACTCCATTATGTTGTCTAGTTTAAATTAGTGGTGATTTGGGGTTAGCAAAACCATATTCACACAAACAACATAATAAAATATCTACACATGACAAAAATATTTAACATGGTAATACGGAATGCGGAAGCGTCAAAAAGCAGAACTTGTCTAATTCTAGAAAACAAAAAACAAAACACATTTGCTTTTGAAAATAAACTTGAATCCATGAGGATTCCTTGAATCCACAAGGAGAAAGAGTCTAGAATCCATTAGAAAATAGAAAGACAAAAGTCTGAATTTTATTGATTGAATAATTATTTTAAAAAAAAGTTCACAGACTTAGGGGTCTATTTAAGGGCTCCGTAAAACTTAACAGACAAGAAAATATATTCTAAAATAACTCCTAATTAATACCTAACCATAATATGAACCAAATTTGACCTAAAAAGTATTAAAAGCATCTAAAAACAAAGAAATAAATAACCTAAACCTAAAATAACAAATTGTACATAAAAATACCATAATTAAATAATTAAAAAAATTAAATAGTAGATTCTGTCCTACATCAGGCTCCTTCACTTAAAACAAACTCGTCATTAAGTTGATAGTTGAAATATGAAATCTTCCATGCCAAGAGAACAAATACTTTGAATACTTCATCTTCTTTGTATTCTTACCAAACTTGAAAGTCATCAACTAGGCAACTTGTACTTCTTGTCCCTTGATCTTCATGCAATTGAAAATATTCACCAAATAAGAATCAATGATTAAATCAAATCTTTCCACCTCAGTAAAATCAATAAACTTTGTTTCGATTACTCCCACCAAAATAATAGGAGCTTGAACGTTGCAATTATTTAACTTGACTTCACCGAGATCGTTGACAACTTCCTCTATAATTTCTTCTTTAATGGTCTCTACTATCTCAACCTCAAGATCTTTCTCTACAATAGGGTCTTCATTAATCTTCTTCTATGATAAGATCTTCATGAACTTCCTCATAAACTTTTATATTTTCTTCAAGAAAAATGTGTTGTTCGACAAACAATGCTTCTCTTAATTGTGGAATATATGGTTCTCCAAAATAATTCAAATGTGAACTTCTTGGCCAAAAATAATCTTGTTTTGTATACGAAAAAAGTTCATCACAATCCAAAGGATAAAATTTGATAGCAAGCATCTTTTTCATCCTTAGCCATGAACAAATTTTGTCTTTACATTGTTGAATTCTCTCAATCCGTATTCGTTCCCACCAACGTAAGGCATACTCTCTAAGTTTATACAAAGCAAGTTTAACTTTTTTCTCATCACAAGTATTCTTATAGTCAAATAAATCCTCTAGATCAAGTAACCAATCAAGAAAATATTCTTTATAAAAATAACCACTAAAACTTGCAATTCTTCTATAAGGCCTATATGAAATTTACTTACCAATATGTTGCCTGTGAGTTATGTCTCCGCGACAGTCATCCCTATTGTTTTTATGCTCCAACAACGGCATCATCGCAAAGATATTTGTGAGTGTTAGTTGTACGTCACGTAATACTTGCTAAGTTTTTTGTCCCCAGAATTGCTACCGTCTCATACATTAGCCAAGAGATCAAGATAAGTCTAGGCTCTAATACCAACTAATGCGGGATGCGGAAGTGCCAAGAAACATAACACGTCTACTTCTAGAAAACAAAAAACAAAACACGTTTGCTTAAGAAAGTAACCTCGAATTCACAAAGGTTCCTTGAATTCACAAGAAGAAAGGGTCTGGAATAGATCAGAAAATAGAAAGACAAAAGTCTAAATTTTATTGATTGAATAATTTAAAAAAAAAAAAAAAAAAAACGTTCACAAACTTAAAAGCCTATTTAGGGGCTCCGTAAAACTAGGTAGACAAGAAAATCTATTCTAAAATAACTCCTAATTAATACATAACCATAATAAGAACTAAATTTGACCTAAAAAGCTTTAAAAGCACCTAAAAATAAAGAAATAATAATCTTAACCTAAACCTAAAATAATGAATTTCACCCAAAAAAAAAATACCAAAATTAAATCATTACAAAAATTAAATAATAGAGTCTGTTCTACATCACATGGGTTGACCAACTCTAATCTTGCATCCACAGGCAATGCCAACCTAAATCCATTATCAACGATGTGACTTACAACCACTCTCAATAAAATTCACAAACCAAACTCACATACTCACACAAACAACATTCCCAAACTTCACAAACATAAGTATAATCTATCACATACACAAACTAATTGAAACTACTTTTCAAAGAAACTCACTTCGTGTCCTCTTCTCATATGGGAGGACCCTTGGGCAAAACCCATCAAACCCTTTGCAACAATGTTTATTCAATAAGGAACTTTTTTTCGATACCAAGAAAAATTAATTTTCTTCTATGCTAAGAAAACCCTTTCCTTCCACACCAAAGAAATTTGATAACTAAACCAAATCAAAATAAGAATGTGAGACAATTTCTAACAAATTTCCACCAACTCAAATTCCATCAAACAATCTTTATTCCTTTTGCATGAAGTCTCCTTATTTGAAAACAAGCTTTACTTGAATAAGTTGATCATCGTTTCTAGATCTAAAATGAAACTTGCATGAGCATCTTGAACCATAAACTTCACAAAGATCAAACCTTGAGTTTTGATACCAATTCGTTGTGATTTGGAGCTAGTGAGAGCACATTCATATGAAAAGAAAAACATCCATACAAGCAACAATATTTGACATTATTTGACCAACTCCAACCCAACATCTACGAGTAGCACCAACCAAATCAAATATCAACAATATGAATTATACCATTCAATCAAACCTCACAAACCAAGCTAACAATATTGCACAGACAACAATTAAAAATCTCACAAACAACACTCACAAATACAAACAAAACCGCTTGCAAATACAAACAAAATCTCTTACAAAAACAAACTACTCTTTAAAGAAATCAACTTCATATTCTTCTAAAAGTCTTCTCCTCTACCCATTTAGGAGGACCTTTGGATAAAATTAGAAAAGTTACCAAACCCTTTACAACAATACATACGTATAAGACTCCAATTCTATAGCTTGATGGACAAAGAATACCTAGCTACTTATTTAATATAATTCTGTCCATATCAAGGCAAATTCATTTTGTTTCATACTAAGTAAAACTCTTTTCTTCCACATCAAAGAAGCCTAATACCAAAAAAAAAATTCAAATAAGAATTTGAGACAATTTTTAACAATTAAAGGGACCAAAATGCTCCCCCTTTTGAAATTTACAAGGAATAAAAAAACTGATTTTTTTTTATTTTTTAAATTTCAAAGACTAAAATTGAAATTTCACTAAATTTTGGCAACCAAATATATAATTTACCATATATCTCAGCTCAAATCTCTAAAAAAAATTAAGATATATATATTTTTTTTTTACCTATTATCTCAAATCTATATATATCTAAAAGCTAAAACGTAGCATTTATTGTTACTACGCTCATATTACATCACTTCATCCGCTGTGTCATTGGTTACATAGTCATTATTTTTCTTATTTATTTTTTTTTCCTAAATTTTGTTGACTATATATATATATAGACTTTACACATTCAACTTTGACGGTTTTAACTTTATGTATAATTTTGCAACACACACACACACACGCAGCTCTTTTTGTGCCACGTCAGTAGCATCCTTTTTTTTTTTTTTTAGTTTTTGCAATTTTTACTTTGTTCAACCTTTCATCTTCTTCAGCCATTGTCTTTTAGTTCAACTTTTCATCTCCTCTAATCACTATCTTCTTAAATTTTATTTGTTTTCCTTTATATATTTTTAAATTTCTCCTTTATAACTTTTTAAATTCTACCGTTTCACTTTTTTCAACCTTTCAATTTTTTTTTTTCCACTAATGATTATTTTTGTTATTGTTGATTTAATTGTCACATTACATTTGTTTCTCTTTTTGGAAAATTTGTATCAACTTTTATGCATAATTATTAGATATTTTGCTATTCCAATTCCTTATCACATTTTTTTATTTATCCTATTGGTTTGAATTGATTTAGGTTAATAATTAGTTGTTTTGCAAGTTAGAATTTGAATTTTTTAGTGATCCATTTAGATGTTAAACTATGAGATTTTATTAAGTTTCATTTATTTTTTTTTATCCTTTTGGGTAGCAAAATTGTAATTTTTGTAGAGAAAACATTCTTAATAGTTTTATTAGAAGTATTCTATAGTGTCACTTATTTAGATAAAAGCAAAGTTTAGTCATACGAAAATAATTGGATGAGTGACATATTTTTTCTATTTTGTAATTGTATTATTATTATTATTATTATTATTATTATTTGGTTAAGATAACTTAACCCCGGTTAATTTATTGAATTATGTAAGTTGATTAATTAGATTCAGTTGCAAGCACATCGTGAAGACACCAACAAATCACCAAATAAACTAAATGCAGCGAAAATTAATAGTTTTATTATAAGTATTCTATAGTGTCACTTATTTAGATAAAAGCAAAGTTTAGTCAAACGAAAATAATTAGATGAGTCATATGTGTTTTCTATTTTGTAATTGTATTATTATTATTATTATTGGGTTAAGATAACTTGACTCCGGTTAATTAATTTAATTACCTAAATTGATAAATTAGATTCAATTGCATGCAAATTGTAAAGACACTAACAAATCACCAAATAAACTAAATGCAATGGAAATTAAATTAACAAAGTGATTTGTTGACAAATGGGGAAAATCTCTCGCAAGACAAAAACTTTAATGAGTGATTTTAAGGTCATCACTCCTAAGAATTCACTGATCAACAATCAAGCGGTTACAAGTATAAGGAATCTTACCACTACCTTGGCCTATCCCAAAATACCAACCTACAGTTGAACCTTCGCTTTAATACCCAATTGAACTTGATCTTGTAGTAGCCTTTTTTCCCTTAATACACAAATCTCTAATCTGTGACTAACCCTTTGCATGGATCCCAGTACGTGACTAACTCCAGCAATTTAAATGATGTTGGCTACAAAGTTCTTCACTTAATCAATAATGAAAATCAGGAAACACTTGGTTACAAAGCCCTATGGCGTACAAACGCAATAGCTTCTCACAGAGAAAATAAATCTCTTGGTCTCTGTATCCGTGTGTGACGACTTTTAAAATAAGCCTTATATATGTCTAGGGTTGTGAGAAAAGAAAGCCTAAACAAATACATAAGCTTGGGCCGAATTTCTGACTTGGAAATTCTAAAGTTGTAATTCTTGATAGATCAAGGATGTGTAGAGCCATCTATTGAGCTTCATATTAAGTTTCGAAAGCAGTCATCTGTCGAGGCTTAATGAATAGATTTTCTTCACTTGTTTCTTGGATTAATCTTTATGGCTTTTAATACGAACACTTGATATGCTTGAACAACATATTTCTTGATGTATTAAACCCAATTTAGATCTACCCAATTACAAGTAAAGTGCATTTTGTCAAAGGATTAGCCAATTACATAAAATATGACCCTAACAATTATTATTATTATTTTTTTATTATTATAAAATGATGCATATAGAAACTTAATTATTAGATTTTGCTAATAGTTGCTTATTTGATAATCTTTTTGGGTAGAAAAATTTTGCAGTTTCTACAAAAAAAAAAAAAAAAAATCTTAATAGATTATTAACAACAAATTATTTTTCTAATTAGTCAAATTAATCATTTTTAAGGGACAATTGATATGGCATTTTGTTTGTTTGCAAAGCATTTTCATATGGATATGTTTTGATTTGGTATATTTTTATGGATATATTAAAATAAGCATTGTATTCAAGAAGAGAGATAATGATCATACTTTGTGTACTTCAAGAGAGATAGACTGATTTGGGATTAAGGATAACATTATAATAGAAGGCTATAAGTTGAAAATTTGAATGGTGGGAAAACTATATTTCTCATTATTTTCTAACTATCATGATTGGAAAAACTTAACACACACTATATTCTATCACTAGCAAAATGGTTCATAATATGAGTAGATGAAAATTTTAATATTAAAAGAATGTAAAAAATATATAATTTTTATTTATTGAGAACACAAAAGTCATTACTTAAAAAATACTAATAAAGTATTATAACAATGTTTATTTTAAGGGAAAAAAAAGATCATTGCCCTTATATAAAGAAAATTTTCTTAATTAATAGTTTAATACATCTAAAATAAAATTCTATTACGAGGATAACACTTTACTACAAATGATTAGTTATAATTTTATAATTTTATGAATATTTTAGAAAATAATTATATATAATATTTTATTACAAAATAATTAGATATTTCTGTACATTGTGCTGATGGGACTAGTTTTCTTTTAAAAAAGCAACTTTAGAATGGAATGGCGTTTACACTTGAAAAAGAAAATGAAGGGCAAGGGAGAATTATTTTCCCAATCATCCATTATGAACTTCGTAAAGCCATCAATCCATTTAGTAGAAACATACCTCTACTGTAGTAACTTTTATAATTATAAGTTTATAACTTCGAGTTTGTTGCCAAAACCTCCTACAATTTGGCTAAATAGTGATCGAATCAAACAACCACCATACCGTCACATATACTACTTATTTTTTTTAGAGAAGATCACATATACTAGTTTACTTTCCAAGATTGGACAATTTACAATGATTAACCATGATCACCAATACCATACCTTTAAGCAACCAATGAGATGTACGAAATAAAAATCTGATTCCTGCTAAGCTAACTCATCATTTAGAATTAGATGAGGAATGACCAATCAAACTTTGCCTAGTAAGCATAAGAGCAAAAAGTTGAAGCTAATATAATCATTAAAAATAATTTGGTGAACAAAATGGAGTATTATAAGTGGGCTGTCCTTTAACAAATTGGGTTAAGGATTATCCAAAGATTAAGTTTTGGCTGATTTTATTATTAATTTATTAGTAACACCCACAGATCATGACAATATCAACAAACAGCCATCATGTCTTTTATCAATGTTATCACATGTAAATACTCAATACCCTCCAAAAACAAAGACAAAGGAACTGCTAAAATTACTAACATTCGTACATGATTTGGAAAACTCATATATAAACATAAAGACCATCGCATACCAAAACCATGCCTCAATATTTTCTCTTTTTTCATCTATTTCTTCAACAACTTCAAATACTTTATATTTCCTTCTTCAAGTTTTTCTTTTATTAATATTTTTTTTTTCTTTATTGAGAGAGAGAGAGATATTATAGGTATGGCTGAATCATTTGATGAAGAGTGTGATTACCTATTCAAGGCTGTTCTTATTGGAGATTCTGGGGTTGGGAAATCAAATCTTCTCTCAAGGTTTGCAAAAGATGAATTTCGCTTAGATTCAAAGCCAACCATAGGGGTTGAATTTGCTTACCGGAATATAAAGGTTGCTGACAAACTCATCAAAGCCCAGATATGGGACACTGCTGGCCAAGAAAGGTAACCACCCATCTCATACTTCTCTCTAATTGTATTCCCATTTGCTAGCTAGATCATCATCTTTCGAAAATTGATCATGAACTTTTCTATGGCAACCCAAAGCTTTAAAGAAGCATAAACAAGTTATGAGAATTAGGGATCAAATTATACACAATTCATCAAACTTGTATCGATTGGTTCAAAATTCAAAATATGTTAATTATCCAGAAAATAAAATTAATGAACGAACAAAAAATATCATTTTTAAGCTTAAAAGTTGCTTCTATGGTTATGTTTTCGAAGTCTGGTACAGTGCAAACTCGTGATCTTAAACTAGACGAAACAAACTATTTATATAATTCAATTCAATCTTAACTAAGCTGAGGGTTTTGTTTTTTTTTTTTTTCCTGGGTATAATAATCGAAAACGAGATATTAAGTTGCTTCTATGGATACATTTCCGAAGTGGGTCCAGTCTAAACTCGTGGTCTTAACCTTGACGATAAAAACTGTTCAACGGAGAAGATTTCCGCAATTTGAATTTGTCTTCTACTCTATTTTCTTTAGCTTTTGTATATCATAGAAGATAGAACTCATTTTGATCATCACCAGCTCTTTCGGTGAGTTGAATGGTCTACAGCTTTTTTGATCCACTGTTCATCCGTGAATTGTGATGTACTAATGAAAATAAAGTGACAGTCCTAATCTCTTCATTAAAATTAGAGAAAGGGTAAGAAATTGAATAATTAATCCCACTCAGCTGGGACCCAGAAACCGAAAAGGGCTTTATCCTTACTCATGTTCTTGATCAGTAATAGATTGTTGTAGTTGTCATGATAGAAATGAAAAATGCTAAGATTACGGCAAACTTCACAACTTTTTTGTTACAGTTTGTTACTAAGTAGATAAAAAAAAGTAATAGTTTATGTTAATCCACGCCTTCACGGCTAATACATGAATAATTTCATGTATAAAGCAGTTGCTGTTGCTGAAAAGAATGATGCACAAATTGAATTGAAACACCCTCTCTTGTGAATTTACAGTTGTGTGGGACACTTTATATAGACCTTCTACCCTATAATTTCAACCTTTTTGGCTTTTTAAAGTCATTAGGTAGGAACATGCTCTTTTCATTTCACAGCAATCTAGGATTTATGGAGATGTTTTGTCACTTTGCCATCTGGACCGTGACTGCTCCACACGGACTCTCTTTCTTTGACATGTGCCGAAATATCACGCTAAACGATCACGACAAATATCTCACACTAATTTTAGTATTCTCATCCAAAAATGCAAAAAAAAAAAAAAAAAAAAAAAAAAAAAAAATTCACCACTAACACTATATTATTATCTATTAGTAAGAATTAGTGGACACTATATTATTATGAGAGATGCTACGTCTACAACAATTTTACAACATTTTTACAACAAATCACAGGTGGTTAGTTGTTATTGGTTCAAATTTGAAACTAACACTAAGATTACTTTTTTGCCCCAACAATAACAACCAATAACAACCTGCCACTTAGGAAATATTGTAAAAATGTTGTAGAAATGTTGTAGACATAGCATTTCTCTATTATTATCTATCAGTATCAATTAGTGGACGCCATAAGCGAAAAATATTTCAAAAAAAAAAAATCTATTTATAACAATTTGTTACCATAAATAGTTACAAAATTTGTGGTGACTTTATACTTAATTGAACATTTCATGTGCACCACAGGGCAAAAAGTAGGGCTAAAAGTAAAAAGTTTAAAACCCAAGTCTGCAAGACCTGGAAGCTTCATTTAACTTGGTGCCATGGAACCATCAAAAAAAAAAAAAAAACTTGGTGCCGTGGATGGTAGTACAGATACGCAATTATTATGGGTTATGACATATTGCCCCAACCTCCAAGCGAAGGTGGCCAACGCAGAATCTTATCTCATCTTACTATTGCCCCATTATCTTCTTCTAATTTCTATTAATATTTCCGAACGATTGAACTATGCATTATCTGAAATATTTTAACTTTTATTTTAATTTAGAATAATGTCTTCTTTTTTCTTTGCTTTTTTATGACTAGATATTTCTTAAGTCTCATGAAATGCATACGTTGGGGGATTTAATTGGGATTGGGAGGAGAAATACCTCTAAATCTAATTCTTCTTCGATTGACACATCATTCTTTGAATGAAGGGTATTAAACTTGTACTCATAGCCCACTCTTCAACAAGACTTGCCTTAGATCTAAAGCTTCTCCTTTAGGCCCAAGCCAGGTCCCCACCATAAATAGATATTATAGAGAGCAGACAAGACAGTACTACAACTAATTCATAAATAAAATAAATAGGAGCAGTTTGAGTCCAGTGCTTCTAGGGCACTAGAATCCTTGAGATGGTAACATGTGTTTAAAAATAAACACATATCACAATCTCAACAGGTCTAATATCATTGAATACTAAACTTAATCTAGACTCAAATAAATAAATAAGAGAGCGAGGACTACCACTACAATTATAGTTATCTTTATATATATATATATATATATATGAGATTAGTTTAAGTTACACCTGATATAACTTTATAAGAGTTACACATTTTTTAGACTATTGATTATTATTAGATTTAAGGGTGAAAAAATACTCATAGTAATGTTATTATTATTCTCTAAAAATTAGGAATTTAGACATTAACTATTCTTATTAAAGGAGGGAAAAATACACAGCATTAACTCCTACTCTTTTCCACATCATCATTTTCTTCCTCTTATCCTCTCTTACACCCTTTTTTACTTGCACTATGTACATTCAGGTCACCACCATTGATTTCTTAACAATATTGTCTTGAGGTACTAGAAAGTTTTAAAAATAGTCACAGTATTTTTAGAGAAAAATGGTTGAGGATGAGTATTCCTAAGGATAAAAAGAACTCATGGCCAAAGTCAATTTAAAAATTTGGTACTCTAACAACGTAACACTATCTCTTAGCCATATCATCATCTCCCACCATGGTCCTTGAAAGATCTTAAAAAAGATGGGCTTTCTTACATCAATATATGCAAAGCATCATGGTTTATGGTTAAATAGGTTAGTACTTTCGTGGCCTTATTTGTCTTTGTATAACCAACAAACACTTCAAGGACCACCGCTTTGGAGTTGAATCTTAATGTCCTCGACGATATGGCCCCACAGTCTCTAATGCTTGCCATACTCCAAAATAACCTCTACAGTGAAAGTCACGGCAAACCTAAATAGCTAAATATACGGTCAACATTTGTCTTGCTTCCTTACAATTTGTTTGCAAGAGAGCTAGTACAATATCAGATGTAGAAATCTTTGCACTATTTACTAAAGTGTGGAAAATTTCAAAAATGTATTCTCATCAATATGAGCATATATAATCTTGTTGTAGGTTTAGAGCCATTACGAGTTCATACTACCGAGGAGCACTAGGTGCCTTGCTAGTTTATGACATAACCAGGCGGGCAACGTTTGAGAATGTGAAGAAATGGGTGCGAGAGCTGAGACAATTTGGCAGTGCAGACATGGTGGTTATTCTTGTGGGGAACAAATCTGATTTGAGTCACTCTAGAGAAGTGAATGAGGAAGAAGGAAAAAATCTTGCCGAGGCAGAAGGTTTATGCTTCATGGAAACATCTGCGTTAGAGAATAAGAATGTGCAGGAATCATTTTTACAAATGATTACTAAAATCCATGAAATCACAAGCCAAAAAAGTTTAGAAGCTAAAACATTCGAAACATCAACAACTCTTGGCCGTGGAAAAGAAATAATTAGTATTGATGAAGTTACGGCAACTAAACAACCTAGCTGTTGCTCAAGCTAGAGAGTGCTGAATATTTTTCCAATTTTTCTTTTCAAGTATTCTTACATAGTTTCTATACCCACACCTTTTTATTTCCCTTTCGCTACTATTTGTTGTTGTTGTTGTTTTTTTTTTTTTAATTTTTTTAGTGTTTTGCGTGGTGTAATGGATATGCATTAAACAACTAAAGCAGAAGTAAAAATATGGAGTTAGAAAATTAGGGGAAAGTGGGGATATGGTGACAAGATGCCATTCTTGACAAGTCCCAAACAAAAGACTAATTAATATACAAACTCTGGTCAGGAATTATAAACCACACTAGTGTCCTGCTGGACTCGAACTATTTGCCAAACTATCTGCACATTAGTTGCCCTCATGGTACATATGTTGAAGGACACCATTGTCCACTGCCTGTTTAGAAATTTCCTACTGGTAGTTAAAAAAAATTCTCAGTTCTTCTGCGATCACACACTTTGTCACAACTTTTATCACAACTTGATGGTATGTGCAATTATGATTAATGAACTATTAATCGCACATAAATCCACCACTCGTAGTTGCACACGTCATCAAGTTGTGACAAAATGTATAGTTTTTATTTTTATTTTATATATATATATACACACACACTCACACAAAAGATAGAAATTCTACTTTAGAATAATCTAAGTGTATATGTGTGTGAAGCTCCATCCTGGAGATTTGAACTCCGGCTCTTGGCTCCATAACTAACAAACACTTATTCTTGTGGAGTGACCATCGCACTAAAGATTCACAATAGTTATTCTCGTACAATCTTAATCAGTTGTTATCTATACTACTATTTAAAGGGCTTTCTCTATTTGGGATTCTCATTTTTTTTGTTAAAAAAAACTCCTACACTCTTATGTTTAAGTAGAGACAAAACTAAAGAAAAATCTGATAAAAATACAACTATAACTCGCACTAAAATATTGCTTAAAAAATAGGGTCACTCTCTTTATCCACTTATAAATTAAATTCTCAAAATAAAAATTATATATATAAAATAAAAACACAAGTTTTTTTATTTTGCTACAAAATAAACGTGTAATATTTGTTCATTTCTTGAAACTAGTCTTATGACACTTCTAGTTGTATTAGTAGTTCTAAATATGTAATATTAATGAGAAAACGTATAAATTTGAATAAAAAATTATAACACTATAAAAAAATTAAATAAGCCTCGTTGCATGTGTGCGCATGTGTGCAAAATGCATATGTGTGCAAAACGCATGTGACGAGACTAATGATGTTGAAAATAATTGCGTACTCTAGTTCTTGCTGTAGATTATTTGTAGCCCATTAGCCATGGCACGCATGCGGCCCAATAGCTCAACGTGTGCTTGTGGGGATGATCTCTACGAAACCCCTTCGATTGGGCTTCTAGCTAGAGACACTACCATATGTGAGACAGTAATAAAGTGAGGCAGTGATCTTAATAGCATGACACTGTGGGCCATCTAGGTATAAGGTAGTAATATTCATTGATTAGATTGGATGTTTTGGTAATAGCAATACACTAGAGCCGAATCTGCAGGGGAATGTGAAAGAAGTTTTTCCAAAGAATAAAGTTTCTCTCCAAACTAATTTATAAAGAAACTCTACAAATTTATCATATATATTTATATTAATGAGTGAATTTTGAAAATCTAACCATTAAATTGAATGTTCTTATTACATCTTTAATGCTTACAAAGTTTCAAGAAAATCAAAGATTTGCTATGTCATTAAATAAATGTTATAATTTCAAATTTTTGTAATCTAAAGTTGTATATAAAAAATAAGTTAATTGATTAAATAGTAAATAATATCCGATTTGAATGAAATTTAATATGCATGTTAAGAACATAGGAAACATGAAATTCAACAGTTAAATTTTCAAAATTCACACTTAAAAATATATATATATATATAAAAAGTTTGAAGGCTTTCTCTCCAAACTAATTTGGAGAGAAATTTTATTCTTCTCAAAATGTGTGACACCGATTTCAGCCCACTTGTTGAGCCCAAATACAATCTCTAAGGACATCATCTCATGGGTCTCATTTTATTTGTAGGTCATCTCATCTCAATCTCGTGTGTTGACAGTTTTCATAGATCAGTACGGATAATGAATGCCAACAGTTTTGCCCTATACGTGTAGCTCCTTTCCTCTTTGCATGAGAGAGGTGCCACTCATAGCTCAGGGGCAGACACGTGTGTGCCTAGTTACTCTTCTCTTCTATAATAAGAACAGTTCCATGAATTAAGGTTCAAGAGGCTCATATTTCTCTTGTATGCACACACAAAAATGGAGGCGAATAAAGAGAGAAGAGAGGTGGTAGAGAAAAAGGAAGATTCAGAGACACAAGGAAAGAAGAAGAATGAATGTTATGATGGTGTTGATGAAAGCGCTGCAACGAAGAAGTCAACGACGGGGCTCGATCCAATGACAAAGACATTGATTCATAAATCCATCATCACTGACGGTAATGGAGGAAAAGAAGGTGGTACTGGTGATTATCATGGAGCAGAAACTCGAGATGATGTTCTTGCTTTCTCTCGATCTGTTCACAAAATCGACTCTTCACTCGAATGAAAAATATAGATAATTATTTATTATATGTGACACTGGCTATAGCTCGATGCTTTGTTAATGTCAATGCCCATTATAACAAATGACGATCATCTATATATTGCACACGTTGATTCAGGTTATGTATGTTCTGACTTTTGAGTTCATTTCTCTTTCTGTATGGTTTTATGATCAAATTTACAAATGACTGTGTTGGGATTGAGGTATGAATTCTTGTCTTCTTATTACACGATTGTTCAAGTTCCCATTCTGGGTTATCTGCCGGATAATAAAATATATAAGTTCATACAGTTTAAGAAAAATTGTATGTTAAATATCTATTTGTTAAGGTGTGACATTTATCAGCATCATAGTGAAATGGAATATTAAATGATTAATTTATAAGAAATAAAATAAAATAAGTAAATTATAAAGGTAAAAAAAATAAAGGAATGAAATGAAATAAATTGATTATGAAGCCGCTTAAGGTATTTTGGAGCCTAATGCGACGTATGGTTTTATATGTATATATATATATATATATACTATTTAAACTACTAACTAATTCATGAGATGCATAAGATAGTTAATTAAAAGTCACATTTTTATTTTATTTGTGGTATAGCGATTATCATATATTCATATATATATATATATGAGTTAGGTTCAAGTTACACCTGGTATATTCATTGAGTGGTGTAACATTACTTAAAATTACACCAGGTGTAACTTGAACCCAACTCTATATATATATATATATATATAATAATGCAAGACATACAATTAAAGAATGATCATTAATTTGATCGATCTCATGCTTGAAGGTATAATAATCATCATATATAATAATGCAAGACATACAATTAAAGAATGATCATTAATCAATACATTTTCATCTAAAAGTTAAAACAATAGATGATTACACTAAAGATAAGATTTGTATTAAAAAAAAAAAAAAATCTCAAATGTCTAGAAGAGCAATCTCAATGCCTGGAAAAGCTCTTGGACTGCTAGAGGCACATAACTTTTGAAAAATTACTTAAAGAAAAGTTTCTTCCAAATAAAAAAGTTATTAAAAAAAAAAAAAAATTTCATGCAATATTTACCTAGCTTAAAGGCAGAATCTAAATTCAATTGTGCACCAACAAAAAGATATATGACTTCAAATTAATTGTATATCAACTCCCATAAACTAGAGGAATCTTTAAGGGTGATAATATAGCCTTTGTAAAGTAGTGAGATGAAAGAATTTAGTATTATTATCTCCATATGTTAACCAAGTCATCCGAGGTTTGAGTTGCCAAAAAAGGAATTTTTGTTATAAAGTATTATTGTAAACATGGATAAGTTGTTCAAGCGTGATGTAACCTATGATGAAACATAGAGAATGAAGATAAGGAGGATGGAAGCAAGGTGGAAGACAACTTACTATCTTTAACTAAATTCGAAAAAGAAGGATTTGAAAGCTACATCTACTCAAATTTGAAAGGATTATTTAATTTTTGAATAAGAGGATCAGTATACAGCATTATAAGACAATGATTCGATTTAATACAAGGGAGATAATGAATTTCAAAATGAGGAAAAAAAAGTTTTCATTCCGTATTACCTAAATCTCTATTCAAAATGAGGACAAAGAAGTTTTCATTCCGTATTACCTAAACCTCTATCTAGTCGTTCTTTAATATTTAAGAGAAAATATCATCTAAGACGGGCTCATGAGACCCATATCTTACTAATATGTGGGTTCCTTTATATTATATTGCCAATTAGGGTGTTTATTAGTCCAAGTAAATTTCAGCCCATGAAATCCTAAATCCATAAGGCCACAATGATCAATGCAATCTCTAAAAGCTCTTATCAGATTTAAATTAAGAGGAAAGCCCCCCATTTTTTCTTCTTTTGACAGCATATCAAATAAAGTCTCCTAAAAGTATCCAAGGTCAATTGATAGAAGAAGATAACTCTAGTAAAAGATTCTATAATAATTTATGCTTAGCAAAGTTAAGAGAAGCATATATAACTGTAAGAAGAAAAGTATAAGATTCATTAGGTACCTTTATAAGAGTATGGATATTATGTTCACTGGTTGTTAGAATCTCCACAATAAACTTGTCTTCATTCCACAACACCCAAATACCACTCGAAAAGCCAATTGGATCAACACGGTGGGATGAGAATAAGGCAGAGTTTCGATAACTTGATGAGCATGTTCCTCTACAATTTGGGTTTCCACAATTATTAGAATTTAAGGGCAATGCATACGATAGAGTTTGTGTGCATGGGTACAAAAAGCCTCATTACCAGCTCCCTAATAGTTCTAGGCATGCAATTTTCATGGATGAAGTATGAGGATTGAGGTAATCATTGGGAACTCTCAAGTAGGTCTTCTGGGTCCTCACTGTCATCCAACTATTGAAATCACTAAACATGTCGTCGCAATTATCTCGTACATGGGCTCTTATTCTACAAGCTTTGGCCAATGTGTAGCAGACGCGATGAATGAAAGGCTTTGGTGAGAGAACATGGTGATATAGAGCTTTGCCACCTCCTCCTTCCATGATATGTCAATTTTGCTTAGATTTAAGAATCAAAAAATGGCTTCGGGCAGTGGTTTCGGAGACATCGCACTATCCTATCCAAACCCTTGCATGTCCATCTGCATGGGTGGAGAAGGATTTTGTTGTATTGATGAAGTCCAAGGGAGAGTTGTTGCCTTGCAAACTCTACATGGCCAATGTAATGCCTCTTGTGGTAGCGTTGTCAAGAGGGCTCTAGAATGTTAGAAATACTGAATGATTGTATTATATTTCTCAATGAAAGAATATACACGAGTGCCTTTATATAGCCTTTATATAGGAGGCATATGAGTGTAGTACAAGTAAGAGTGTAGTACAAGAATGTGCTATACAAATAATCTATTTGAGCCTAAAGCCCACAACTATACATGTTAACAACCCCCCTCAAACTCAAGGTGGATGTGAGACCAACTTAAGGTTGTCAACCAAAGTACGAAGGCATCCCTTAAGATGTGACTTGGTGAAGATATCTGCAAGTTGATCTTTAGAGGAGATTGAGATCAGCTTAAGAGCACCATGGACAAGATGATAACGGATAAAATGACAATCGATCTCAATGTGTTTAGTCCGTTCATGGAAGACATCATTATGAGCAATATGAATAGCACTCTGGTTGTCACAATAAAGAGGAGTAGCAGAGGATGTAGACACACCTAAGTCTTTGAGAAGTCATCGTAACCAAAGGAGCTCAGATGTGGTATCAGCAAGGGGCACGATATTCTGCTTCAGTACTGGAGCAGGCCACATGAGTTTGTTTCTTGTTTCGTTAAGAAATCAAAGAAGAACCAAGAAGAAAACAATAACCAGTGGTGGACCTGCGATCAGTGGGATCTCCTACCAAATCAGCATCAGAAAATGCACAGAGAATAAAAGGAGACTGAGCAGAGTAGAAAAGGTCATAGAAGAGAGTGCCCTTCAGGTATCAAAGAATGCATAGAACAACAGCATAGTGAGTCAATTGTGGAACAAACAGATACTGGCTCACCTGGTGAACAGTATAGGAAATGTCTGGACGAGTAATAGTGAGATAAACTAAGCTGCCAACCAAGCATCTGTAAAGAGAGGGATTAGGCAATGGTTTCCCCCCTGAGGGAGTCAGATGTGCATTAAACTCAACTGGAGTGTTAACAGTCTTACTATTAGTGAGTCCAGCTCGAGACAAGAGTTCAAAAGCATACTTGGCTTGAGTAATATAAAGTTCATCTATAAAATGAGTGATTTCAAGACCCAAGAAGTAACTGAGATGTCCAAGATCTTTCATCTCAAACTGCTGACTGAGAAAATCCTTGAGTTCTTGAATGCTACTAAGGTCATCACCAGTTATGATCATATCATCCACATATAGGAGAAGTAAAATAGTGCCTTTGTTAGTGCGACGAAGAAATAATGCAGAATCATAATGACTGGCCATGTAACCCAAGCGAGAGATGGTAGAGCTGAATTTGGCAACCAAGCTCGTAGAGCTTGTTTAAGGCCATAAAGTGCTCGTCGAAGGTGACAAACTTTGTTTGATTCAACAGAGAGACCAGGAGGAGGTTGCATATAAACTTCTTCACTTAAATCTCTATTAAGGAATGCATTTTTTACATCCATTTGAAAAAATTCTCATTTACTGGCAGCAGCAACAGCTAAGAGGGCACGAACAGATGAGATACGAGTAATCAGAGCAAAGGTCTCTTCATAATCAATCCCATACTTTTGTGTAAAACCTTTTACAACAAGATGAGCTTTATAGCGCTTAATGAATCCATCGGAGCGAGTCTTAATCTTGTAGATCTACTTACAACCAACCACAGATTTCCCCAGGGGGAGAGTCACCAAGTCCCAAGTATGATTTTTAGATAATGCATCAAGTTCCTCTTTCATTGCAATCTACCATAAATGGTCAGTGGAAGCCTCACGATAGGTGTGAGGCTCATGCGGTGTAGCAAGGGCAGTGTAACAATGAGAGTCAAGTAAATGTACAGGAATGGATCTTACTCGAGTTAAGTAACGAGGTGGAGGTGGATGTCTTGTGCATGATCTTCAGGCGGAGCAGGAGCAGGGGACCCAAGCTCAGGGTTGGGTAGTTCGTCTTCGACTTATTCATCTTCCACCTGTTCATTAAAGGGTGAACTAGGAAAGGGATCAAGGATATCTAGTGGTTGGACAAAGAAGTCTATAGAAGAATCAAAAGCAACTACAAGAGGATCAGGAGCAGCTACAGAAGGAATATGTGTCTCATTTGGAAAAAAATCTAAGACAGAGGAGGAAGATAGGGAGGCACGGAAGTGAGAGAGCTCGACAAAGAGGTGATGTTCCCAAAAGACAACATTGCGGGAGATACGAAGACAATGAGAAACAGGATCATAACACCAATACCCCTTTTGAGTTTCACCATAGCCAATAAAACAACAAAGCCTTGACCGAGGCTCAAGTTTGTTATGCCTATGTGGCTAAAGAAGAACGAAACAAGCAGAACCAAAGGAACGAAGGTGGTGATAATCTAGAGGTGACCCACTTGGAATGCGATTAATAGCATGAACAGCATGAATAGTAGCTTCGCCCCAAAAAAGAGTAGGAACTTTGGCAAAGAGAAGGAGAGCACAAACAGTGTCAAGGATATGACGGAATTTTCATTCGGCTTTACCATTTTGCTGAGAGGTACCTGGACAAGTTAGTTGATGAACAGTGTCATAGGAATGCAAAACAGCTTGGAAAGCATATTGAGTGTACTCAAGAGCATTATTAGATCGAAAAATTTTGATGTGTTTGGAAAACTGAGTTTCAACCATTTTTGCAAAATTAGAATATACTTCCAATAATTCAAAACAATGTTTCATATTAAAAATCCAGCTATAGCGAGAGTAATCATCAACAAAGATAATAAAATATCGAGATCCACCAATACTAGAGACAGAGGAAGGCCCCTAAACATCAGAATGAATAAGGTCAAAAATATCAGTGGATATTGATTTACTAGTATTGAAAGGCAAAACTGGTTGTTTTCCTAATTGACATGAAACACAATCAAAATTTTCTGTAGACACTAAACCTAACAAACCTCTAGAAACCAATTATTGTACCTGAGAGGAAGATGTATGACCAAGTCGAGCATGCCAAAGTGCAAAGGAAGGAATTGAAGAAACTGTAACAGCGACAGCAATAGAAATAGAAGCAATAAGTGGAAGACGAAAGTTGTCTACGGGAAACATACGCCTAACTCTGGGACCGGTCCCTAGCTCCTGTCCCATCCTCCGATCCTGCACAATACACCCAGAATAATCAAAGATAATGCGATAACTCAACTCAGCTAATTGTCCCACAGAGAATAAATTGTAAGAGAGGTCAGGAACATTAAAGACCCCAGGAACCAAAAGGTTGGAGGTTGAAACAGAACCTATATTATGACCAGACATTGTGGAACCATTTGCTGTGCGAATATTAAAAGGGTGTGGCGCAGGTTTAAGTACAGAAAATAAGGACGAGTGAGGTGTCATGTGATTGCAACAAGCAGAATCCATAAGCCAAGAGGTAGGAGACATACCAGATAAAGTTGAGAGAGAAGAGCATAAGATGCATTACCAACCATACAAATGACATTGACGATGATATTTATAAGGTTATCTTTAGAAATGGAGAACGTGGATCCAGAAGACTAAGATTGTGCAGAGATGGGAGCCATAGGTTGGACACTCTCAGTGTTAGCAACTGTAGCAGGAGAAATGGAAACAGCTGATTTTTTGCGTTGATAGCAAGACTCAATATTATGGCCAAAACGTTTGTAAAAATTGCAAAAACGTTTGTTGGATTGTCAGCGATGATTGTTGCAAAAGGAAGAAGACTTGTCCTTATTCTTCATTTAGAAGCAAAATATCCAAAAAAAAAAAAAAAACGGATTGCAAAAATGAAATCTATGCGAAAAACTAGGTAAGGAGCACATGGATTGCACAAGTCAACTCTGAGAAAAAGTCAACCCTGGGAAAAGTCAACGGTCAAACTGCTAAAGTCAACGGTCAAACCCTCAAATGTCAAAAGATGACGTCAGCGACTGACGTAAGCAAGTGACATCAGCAACGAAACAACTAGGGCTGACATGGATGACATCAGCAATGACGTCAGCGAGAGGGTTATGGTGTGTGAAGGCGCGTGAGAACGCGTGTGACCTGAAGTTGCAACACATGAGGAAAAACCCAGATGTGCAGTGGCACATGGAAGGCACGTGAGGCGCGTGAGCTTCAGAACAGAACCTTTAA
This sequence comes from Quercus gilva, assembly GCA_023621385.1. Taxonomy (NCBI): domain Eukaryota; kingdom Viridiplantae; phylum Streptophyta; class Magnoliopsida; order Fagales; family Fagaceae; genus Quercus; species Quercus gilva. Next base: position 28,832,601 of record CM042482.1, on the reverse strand, counting down.
GTGGCGCATGGGGGCGTGTGCAGTCTCCGATAGGGTCGATGCTTCCACGATTGTGTAGATTGGCGCAAAAGATCTCAGTGGTACCTTCACAAACGTAATTAGAGCAATATTTGCAGTGGTGATGCAAAGGGCAGTGGTCTGTGCAATGTGAAACTCTTTAACGATAGCGGCTACAGGTCTGGAACCCAAGGACGACGGCTGCAAGACGTCGGAGGTTCAACGGCAAGAGGCTGTGGCGGCTGCTGTGATGGCAAAAGCAATGTTGAGAATGGAGTCACACTAATAAAGACAAGACTGCTAAGAAAAGGTCAGAACAGTGGCTCTGATACCATGTTAGAAATACTAAATGATTGTATTGTATTTCTCAATGAAAGAATATACACGAGTGCCTTTATATTGGAGACATATAAGTAGAGTACAAATAAGAGTGTAGTACAAGAGTGTGTTATACAAGTAATCTATTTGGACCTAAAGCCCACAACTATACACGTAAACATAGAAGAAGTGGCAAGTCAGGAGTTCTTGTCTGTTGATTCCATGCCACCATCACTCATGGGTGAACTGGGATGAGGACATATGTCACCTCCTCCTGATTATCATTCTTCGTGAAAGGCTGGCCAAAAGGTGATTGAGATTGTCCAAGTTAGGTGTTTGTTCGTGGAGAGTAGGGTAATGCATGTCGGCGTGGTTCAATATTGGATAGGAGGGCTCTTCTGGAAATAGAACGGGAATTGGAGATCTTATCAGTGAGGGTAGGTGACGTTGATTCTTGATCGGATGATGGGGCCACATTAGGAGTTAAGAGTCACTGAGTTTTTGGCTTGCTAAAGGTAAATCTTGAGGTCAGAATTTTAACTGGGGTAAGCTTGGGTTGCATGTAATAGTGTCAATTTTACAATTGTCAAGTGAAACAACTTGCATGTTAGCTGAGTGTGATTTATTTGTATTAGTTGGCTCAGAAGAATTACCAACATGTTCCACCTCATGTAACCTACGGTATTTGCTAATAAAACTATTCTCCCTAAACAGCAGCTTTCTTGGAATTTGCTTATTTCTTTCCTTACTTGGCAACTTTGGTTAGCTCGGAATGATCGTATTTTCAATAATCAATCTATCTCTCAATCTCATCTTGTTTATAAATCTGTACAATTGGCAATTGATTTTTATCATCTTGCCTTACCCCGTTAAATCTTTAAAAGTTTTTGTCCCTAAGTAATCCTAGAAAGGCAGGTGTTGGTGGTATTTTGCATAATAGTTCGGGTTTATGGTTTTCTAGTTTCTCGTTAAACTTGGGCATAGCTACTAATAATATTGCTAAGTTATGCGCTATTCGACAGGGACTATTGTTAGCATGGTATTTGGGATTTAAATTTATTTCTTTAGAGACTAATTCCACTACTGTTATTAATTGACTAATTATTGATGGTAATTCATCGCAAGATGTTGTTCCTTTAATCTTTGACTACAGGAATCTTATGGCACGAGCATGGGCAGTCCACCTACTTCACATATACCGTGAGGCTAACGAATTTGCGGATGCGCTAGCTAAATGGGGTCATCAACAATAAAGCATTTTGGAAGTTTATGATATATGCCCAAATTTTGTGTATCCAGCTTTTGCGTGGAATATGAAGCAACTCCAGACTAGTAGAATATGTCCTTTGGAGGCTTATGAGTTTGTTGTTGTATAAACTCTTTATTATCTAAATAATATTCCCCTTTTTTATCCCAAAAAAAAAATCATCTTTAATTTTTCAAAACACTATTACATTCATTGTCTTCAAAATTTCAACTTCAACAAGCACAATTATCACATCCATCTATGTTCTAGGCATTTAATTTGCACGAAGTCCAATAGCAACTGTAAGGGCTATCACAATTGCTCAAATACTATGAGGGCATTTTCACCTAACAGTCATGACTCGTGTTTTCCCTCTAGAATCTCATCTCTTTTCTTTAAACCTACACATCAACAATTAAAGTGAGAAAGTTTTTTGACTGTATTTTCGAGTAAAAATTATGTTTTCAAAGAATCTAAAGCAACCTAAGTCACGAACTTTGAAAGAAAAATTAAAACATAAGCCTAATATCACATTCCCTACAGACATCAAGAATGGTCACATCTTTACAGCAAAGAGAACATCAAGGAAATGCCTTTTTTTTTCTTTGGGAACTGCAAAGGCAAAAGCAAGAGAACAAAAGCCTAGAAAAGCACAAGTCTCATCAAAGCACTGGTGGCATTGATTTTTTTGGACCAAAAGAGCTCAATCTTATACATCAGAAGTTCCATAACGTCAGGAGATGGGTAGGAACATCCACAAAGGAGAATCATCATGACTTGTTATCTTTTACACCAAGCAAATCCATTTGAATTAGAATTGCAGATGAGTAGGAACATCCACAAAGGAGTTTCATCAAGACTTGTTATCTTTTACACCAAGCAAATCCATTTAAATTAGAAACTAAGAAACAATATAGGAAATAAAAGATTTATATGGTTAAACGAAAACCTAACATGGTTTTCACTGCTTAGGGTGCGTTTTGGATACCGCTTAGTTTGCTGAAAACTGAAAATACTATGGCAAAATAATTTTTAAATATGTGAATAGTAACAGTGCCATTTCAGTGGAGGTGGAAGCTTGTCAAAGAGGTAGTGGGTCCCGTGCACAGTGCATGGGACCTACTAATAGGAGACATCCCACGTTCACGTGCTTCTCAATTTAAAAAATAAAAAATAAAAAAAGGAGGAAAACGCAGACACTGGGGATTTCATTGCTATCCAAGCGTACACTTAATTGAACAATTTTAGCTTCAAATTATTTCTAACCACAATTCCATAAGCTTGCCAATTTTACCATCCATACAAAATGATTGATAAAAGAAGGGTCCAAGTATTCTCATCCCTAATCTTTGAAGCAAAAAAAAAAAAAAAAAGTATTCTCATCTGTAATCAATAATTGAAGAACTAAAATTCAAAATTTTAAACTTTCATTACAATTCCAACAAAATCCCTTTCGATGCGGTCATTGGCATTGGGAAACGACTCAAAGGCTTGTGGGTTTGCAATTGGTGTGAAGGCTACGCAACCCATTTTCAATTGCAAATCTCTAATTTAATGCTTCTTGTGTAGGTAGTATAATCCAAGCTATCTATCATAGGAACACTTTGATTAATTTATTCATTAATTTTGGATTTACTTACTTTGATTCAATCCTCCTTTACTAAAAGACTTGGAGAGGAAGAACTTGGTTAGCTTTATAATTTCAGTTTGTGTAACCACCATCAAGATTAAGGATCCATATATAGCAATCACCACTTTTAGCCTGTATCAAATAAATTCTAAACACCTATGATGCTAAGACAGGTCCATAACTACCAAAATTTTAGCATGATCCCTCCCACCTATATTGTGATCTTGAATTCTTGATAACCTTGAGAGCCCAGTTGACAATGCATTACCATATATATGGCTTTGAAGTTGGTTTGAACCCTTGCATCACTATATATGGTTGTTTCTGACCTTTTTGCATCAACATTTTCTTCATAAATCCCTCGTACTCAAAATAGAAATTTGTTGCCATGAGTGATTTCTTGGAATCCTTGCCTACATGAAGGGGGTATTTAATTTTAAGAATTTGTAATCATGCATGTGAATGTGTAAGTTTACTTGACAGTTTTATTTTTATTTTTTTTTTTAATTTTTTAGTTTTTAGTTTTTTGTATTTGTTTTTTTTTTTTTTTTTTGGGATGTTGCAATCTTATTTTGAGTGTGCTTGTTACTTGTTAGTATAATTTTATGATAGTAGTCTTCGTTTTTTAGTTTGATTTAGTTAATGTATTAACATTTAAATTTGTGAATTAAAATTGTTTAATAATTATATAAAAAATATAAAAATTTACAATTTGTACTTCAAGCTAAATACCAAAAAAATGTTTTTTTTCATAACGTTTTCAAAAATACAACCAAACATTAGAAAAGAAACAATTTTTGTTGTTGTTGATAGATACAATAGACTTAATTTACTAGTTGAACTAGTTAAAAAAAAAAAAAAAAAAAAAACTCAGCGACAATTTTTCTTGTGACCAAAAAGCATTCACCAAACACAACAGATCTAACCAGCGTTCACAAAAATCTGCCACCAAACGGGCCTCATAGTGCAAAACGTCGTTGCTCGGTCATTATCGGGCTTGTGGCACACGTAGCGCTGCGGGACTTTTCTCTCTCTCATCTCATACTCATCCGTCACTGCACGTCATCAAAACAATTTGCTACTTTCCGTGTCCCAAATCCATCCACGCCCACAATTCCACATTTTCCCTTTGCACACATCTGCACGTCACTCTAGCATTCCACTCGTCACCGTCCCTCCTCTTCCTCACCTTCTTCATTGTTTTTCTTCCTCCGACGTTAACATATCGTCCTCCCTCTCTCTCTCTCTGCAAAAACAAAGAAATAAAAAAGACCGTTACAATGGCGAAGCGTGTGACTTTCTCTCTCTAAAAAACCTGGAAATCCAGCTGAATCTGAAACGGCTATGGCCAATTGGATCTCATCCAAACTCAAAGCCGCTGAATCTCTTCTCCAACAGGCACTTCTCTCTCTCTCTCTCTCTCTAATCTTATGTTTGTTTCCCGAGAAAATTAATTTTAAATTTATGCTTCACCAAACTCAATTAGAGTTAATCTTAGCATTTTCTCTGATCCTAAATTATGAATCTAACATTTTTCTACTGCTCTTAACTCTTCTAAATTTGTGAGACTACTATATATTGTGATTTGTCTTTGATGCTTTCAATTCTTTTAAGATTTTGATGTGTAATATTGGTGTGACGTACGGTTCAGATCGATCAGCAAGCGGCGGACTCGCTTCGCAAGAACGAGAGGCCTTATGCCGATGAACTAAACGTCGATACGCCGGCAAAAAGCGAGGGCATTGTGCCTCTGAAAGATCAATTAAAGAAAAAACCACAAGAGAACAATGACTATAATGGAAAATTGCGTAGCGATCCAAATTTTAGTACACTTAATAGTAAGGAAATTGAGATTTCTAGTGCCCCCAAACCCTCACCTAAACCTAAGTCTTCTACACTTACGGATAGTGATTGGACTGAACTCCTTGGCACGCCTAATCAGAGCTCAAGCTCTGTGGTGAATCGCAGTAATGGGGGAAGTGTGATTCGCGGGTTGAGGAAGGATGGTAAGAGACGGGGTAGTTCAGGGGCAAATGTTTTTGTATCGGAGGTGAAGAGGAATCAGAAGAGTAGTGGTAGTGGTAGTAGTGTTTTGAAGTCGGGGTGGAAGTGCAGGGAGGAAAGTAAGTTTAAAGGGAAAGCGGGTGATGGGGAGGAGTCTAGCTCTTCGGATTCGTTGGGGAGGTCTTCGAGTGTTGATGTGCAGAGTGATGGTAAGTACTTAGATGGGCGAGGAATTGATAGAAATGAAACGGGTGTGAAGCTCGTAGGAGAATCAAAGAATGAGAGAAATGAAGAGAATGGCAGGCATTTTGACTCCAAGGGTGTTTCTTCGGTGGATTCTTCACCATTGAATCAAACTGTGGAGATGAAGTCGGTCTTGGAGAAGGTTGATGTAGTATCTGATGTGAAGACTAAAATGGATAATGTTCAGGGTAGGTTAAGAAATACTATAAAGGAAAAGCAGAAATCCGTTGCATCATCCAGAAGTTCTGTCTCTGATGATTTAAAGAGAGGTTCTTCTTCGACAATTGATTTGAGTTCTGATTCAGATTCAGATTCAGGTTCAACTTCTGACTCCGAAAGTGAAAACGAGAGGAAGGAAAAGAAGAGGAGGAGGGAAAAGATTCTGGCTGAAAAATTGGCAGCTAGAGCTGTGGAGGCTATCAAAGAGAGGGAGAATGTGGTTGCCAGGTTGGAGGGGGAGAAGCAGAGCTTGGAGAAAATACTAGAGGACCGAGCCAAACAACAAGCACAAGAGGTACAATTATCCAGATTTTGTTATTGTTCTATTATTTTTGTTGGATTTATACTGGTGATGAGGTTGACCAGATCATTTCTTGTTCAGGAGAAGATGCCATGTTCTTTGTGCTTGTGCTTCTTTTTTTTCTTTTTCTTTTTTTCTTTTTTTGGGGGGGGGGGGGGGGGTGGGGAGACTATTATATTATGAGTAATTATGGAAATGTGATGCAGTGTAATAAGATCTTCTATGGCCACAACAAAATGTTACAACATCTTCACAAGTGAGATGTCAATCATAGGTCTAAATAAAATGAAATAAAAAAACATATATATTACTGGGACTCACCACAACTCAAAACAAGGGTGTTGTGAAAATGTCTTAAGATTTTGTTTTGTCCCTAGACTTTCTCTTTTATAATTGATTGGTTTTCTTGGAGTAGGGGAGAATCATAGAGAGTTCATTATTCTTTGTATAATTGTGTGTTATAGATCATAAATCTTTCTTTCCCCTTTTTTATTTATTTATAAAGAATAATAAGATTCTATTGAAACAAAAGGGTGTAGTCCTAGGGCATTGGAAGTATTTTACAATTGTTGTATCAATCACTCTTGATAATAGGTATCTTTATACGTTCAACTTATAAAATAAAATAAAACCAAAGGAAACAGGAAGAAGTTGTCCGATTGGCATGAAGGGACAATAAAAATGCTTTTATTAAGAGAGCTCCTTTTAGTCAAAGAATCACATCCTGCATCACTATTCGTGGTGTTTAATAAAAATGCATAACAGACAACAAAGTTGCTAACTAATCTAGTATCATCCTATCTGATTGCATTAGCGCGATTCTGTTCCATAAATTCAATTCAAACCATAGGTTTCACAACCTCTTATCCCTCACAAATGAATGAAAAGTTCCACTTTTGTCCAAGGTTCAATCCCCCCTCCCCCAACTATCAAATTATCACCCCCCACCCCTCTTTCTTATCCAAAAAATTAAAAATATTGCCTTTATAGTTTTTGCAGAAACTATTGAAACAGAAAATGCTGTGGCTTGATTGAAGCACTGATCTTTGCTAGTATTCTCTATGTTGCTTCCTACTGGAGAGGCTTAGTGAGGTCTTGGGTTCAACCATGTTAGGGGAGGATTTGGTAAGGGAGAGGACTATTTCCAGTTCTGTAGCCTAGTATGGCAATTTGATAGTTCTTGTCATTTCTCATTTTATTGATATTAGTAATTGTTGATTCCAGTTACTATTCACTTTGTCACTTGCCTGCAAGGGAAACTAGAAAAAAAAAAAAAAAATACAAATTAAAAAAGAAAAGACATGGAGCTACTTAGGATTCAAGGAACTTGAAACATGCAATTTTACTTCCTCATGTTGTGAGTTTGGAACATTGGTAGTTTACATCTTCTGCTTGTTATCTCCATATTGATCAACTTCATTTGGAGAATATCCTAAAGTTGTCTGCTTTTGATCTTAAAGGTTTGACATATGTGGATTGGTTGTGAGAGGTATTGGTGGTTAATGCCCCAAATCTATACTTATGTTAGTTTAGGGTTGGACAAGGAAGCTTGATATGTAGGACTGTCACTTGGAGAGATTGTGCATAATTGAATCTGAGCCCTGGGCAAGGCTGGGCTAAGTTTACAGTTGTCAGGCTTTGGCTTGGGTTGAAAAATCTCAATCTGCACTCATATTTAATGTTTGGGTTGATGTCTAGGAAATCTGCCCGGCCCTCATCATTGCTGAACGTTATGAAAAATATACAGCCAGCAACATGCTCAAAAACACAAATACACACACATACATGTCTTTATTTTATTAGTAAAAAATTAAATTTTGTCCAGATCTGCAAGAAAAATTGAGCCACTTGACTCAGTCTCAATCTCACATGATTTGGAGAGACAGAGTAAGGGCTCATACACAGTGCCTAGGCTATAGGATAGCAGGGCTATATTGTGGCCAAGAAATGGTAAAAGTGGAAAGGACACTGGATGAGTTATCATTTGTGTTGAATGAGAGTCATAGCTTTCATTACATTCTTCCACTTCTTAGTCTCATTTTGGTCATTGTCCTTGTGTTTGGGGCAATAAATATTTTACCTTTAGAATTTGACTACACATCAGAATGCTATTGCAGATTTGGAGCTTCTGTAGAGATTGAATTTTTGGAGGGTATTGCGACCTTTCTTGAAGCTAGTTTCAGGTGTGAAAGATAGTCTTAAACTTAAAGACTAGCAGAGTGCTCTTATTTATTAGATTTGTGAGCTGCTTTCTTCACCATATTTCCCTACCTATTTTTAATGTTTGACCAAAAGATAAAATTCTGTGTAATCTTTGTATCTGTGCAATTCCTCTTCCCCCCACCCTCCCTCCCTCCAAAGGGGAATGGTTTGGTTAGGGTTGCTCACAAGAGGTCAAAATTAAGTTGAGTTATGGGCGAAGTTGTCAATTCGGTTCTGCTAACCATTTTAGTTTGTCAATCTAATGCAGGACAACAAGAACAAAACTGAAACGACAACAAGAACAAAACTGAAACAACAGAAAAATAAAGGGATATGACCTAGGAGTCAGCACCTAGGCCTTACTTGGAGTTAGCATCAAGCAGGAAAACCACTAGGAGTCAACACTTAGGGTAAACCTGGAATCAGCACCAAACCAAAAGAAAGATCAAACGGTCATTTTTTCATTCATCAAAATATCAACTATCTCCTCAAGGAGTATAATAGGTTTCTTATAAATGATTGCTAAATCCTAGTTTTAATTGGCTAGGAAACCCTAATTGCTTTATTACGAAATTAACCTTGCTTCCAAATTAAAATATTAATAGCCTAATAAACTATTAGGACCTAAAACATAAAAAAAATACAATTGATATACAAACATAAATAATACAAAATAAAAATCTTCTGGTGTCTCCCGCATCATTCTCCTCTAGTTGGAGAAAACTTGAGCTCGAGTTTTAAAGCATTGAAGGATTAGGATGCTGACAAGTAAAACTTGCTTCAAGTTTGGAATCACCTTAGGGAGCATAGAGAAAAGAAAAACCTTGAATTCTACCACATCAAACTTATTTGGAATAACAAAATTAATGTGTGGAATCAGTATAATCTCAACTTGAACCTTATGAACCATAGGAAACAGTGTGGTTTGAACCTCTTCGACTTCACCAAGATGTAGATCTTCAACCACCATGGAGGGTTGATCAGAAGCACATTCAACAACTTCAACTTTCACATCACGTGCACCCTCAAGCTGGCTGCATTGTTTTTGAGTGGGTGCCATTATCTTTTCTAGCTGGGCATTAATCCTAGTGATTATTTGCTCCCCCCAATTTCTACGACATAGGTGAAACATTCTGATTTTCCTTTCTTACACTAGCAAAAAGTGAACTGAGAAGATCCAAGGAAATGTCTTCACTTTCATCTATGACCAGATTCATAATTGTTTCCATGGCTGAAAGTACAGCAGGTGGATAGTTGGACCTAATTATCTTTAAGAAACTTTGAAACATCTTAACAACCAATGCATCACACTCAAGATCCAGCATCACCAAGCATAACTTGACCTTTGCAATTGTATCAAGAATTGAAACCACCTTCTTATAAGAGCGAGTAGACACATGAGGCATATTTTCAAATGCTGCTACAATAAACTGAAATATTTCTTTCATTTGCTCATCCTTATATGGGGCATCTGGTGCTATTATTCTTGTAATCTCAATAATGCAAGATACAACTGAAACCTTCACATCCATTTCAGCATGTCGCAAAAGTTTATTAGTGATCAATGCCATCACTGAGGGTAAAAGTGCATCTCGCATTGATTTGGATGGTTCTTGCTCCACATATGCTAACAAATTTTCAACTTTATCAAGAAGAGTGAGAAGATCATCAATGGAGGAAGGAGGGTTAAGCTGTCTATTCCTAGCCTCCTTAATTTGCTTCTCAAATTCTCTATCTTTAAGCTGCTTCTCAAGCTGTCTATCAAAGGAAGTCATTTTCCAGCTCCAACTTAGAGGCACAATACACAAAGACTAAAACTTAATTTTCTGCCTTTTTATTTTTGGTCAGGCAAGGTTTTATGGGTCGGTATAGTACTGGGTTGTCAAACAATAGGCTTAGGCTTGTGTTTGTTAGGAAATTGGGCTGATGGGTGGACTTTTAAACGGAAAATTGGTCCAGGTAAAGAATTTGTTTTTTTTTTTTTTCAACGGGTTTGTGCTGGGGTTAATGGGTCGGTCACAAGTTATGTATCACGTGAGGTCATATGGATTGGGTATTGCAAAGAGAAGTGTGCTAGGATTTTAGGATTTTAACACAGGCTATTTACGAGTTACCTTACAGGATCAGGTTGAGCTTGGTGTCGCAGTTGGGTTCGGCGAAGTCTCAACCATGGCTCTCATGAGTCTAGTGGGCTTGCGGCGGCGCAGAACTGAGGTGGCTGGCTTTTCTGGCGGCTGCTGTGGTGCTTCAATGGTGGCCAAGATTGACAAATGGGTGGATTCTTGGTGGTGGAAAATATACAGTGAAAGCTTTTTTTTTTTTTTTGGTCTGGTTTTGGATTGACTTGCGATAATGCTTCAAACAGATCGGTGTTTACTTTGATACCAAAATTGACGCAGGACAACCAAAACAAAACTGAAACAACAAAAAAATAAAGGGATATGACCTAGGAGTCAGCACCTCGGCCTTGCTTGGAGTCAGCACCAAGCGGGAAAACTACTAGGAGTCAGCACCAAACCAAAAGAAAAATCAAACGGCCATTTTTTCATTCATCAAAATATCAACTATCTCCTCAAAGAGTACAATAGGTTGCTTATAAAGAATTGCTAAACTTTAGTTCTAATTGGCTAGGAAACCCTAATTTTCTTATTACGAAAATAACCTTGCTTCTAAATTAAAATATTAATAGCCTAATAAACTACTAGGACTTAAAACATAAAAAAAATACAATTGACTTTCAAACATAAATAATACAAAATAAAAATCTTCTTGCGTCTCCCACATCACTATCGGAACGGAATATTTCAGTTCTAGTGTACCATTTTGGAGTTAATGATATATATCTATTTGACTATTTATCAAGTTTATGCTATATCAATTCACAAATAATAAAAATTCTTAACACTGTTTTATAAAATACTATTACATAATAAAATGCCCCACTACCACCTGTGTGTACCACTAGTTGTTGGTGGCATACCCAATTGATGGTTAAGTTAGCTTAATATATCCTCTATATATTTCACCCCAAACTACAGGTAAATAATAAAATAAAATATGTAAGGGAAAAAAAGAATAAAAGAAAATAAAAAAGATAAACAACATTACAACTTTGGTGTTTCCTTTATTTTGAAAAAAATAATCAGTTTTCTATGGTCCACACTCCACATAAAGAAAGAGAGGGAGAAAGCAGGAAGGGAAAAAGAAAGAAATAAAAAGGAGGAGAGAGAGAGAGAGAGGATGTTAACTATATCATCTGAAATCTAAATACTGAAATAGGCTAGAGCATGCTGAAATGAGAAACAAACTGGAATTTAAGCCGATGGGAATAAAGGGTTCGCTGCACCAGTTTTAAAACTGGTATGAAATAGTTTGCCCGTTTTGGCTAGAATGGAATGGAATTGACAACTTTGGTTATGGCTGTACCATCTTAATTCTTGGGTTTGAGCTTGGGATGGCCACCTACCTAACAATCCACCTGAGTTGAAGCCCTATGGTTGCAAACCCTAGTCTTCATGTCCAAGGAGTAACAGAAGCTCAGTTGTTTTCCAAAACAACTACTTATCCAATAAAAAAGAAGTTTTCCAAAACAACTAAGTGCCAAAACAATGGTAAATCTAATCATCTTGACATCTCAAGAGCATAGTGCATTCCATGGTGCTAGTTACAACGGAAAACACTTTTTATCTGTTGATGCTTCTAGTTTCTTTGTCTGATACATGTGTATATGAAATTGGCCAACTATTAGCAAGATGTCCCCGAAATGCTTGCAGTGATTGTATACTTAATTTTACATTCTGGCTTGCTTTAGGCTTCCGATCTACAGACAACTATGATGGAAACACTTGATGCTGTTGATTTAGAGAAACAGAAGCATAATAATACTAGAAGGGAGGCCCTTGCACGATTGGCTAAACTTGAGGTAATTTAACCTGTTTTAGATATCTGCCTCACATTCATGTTTAGACGGTTTTTGTCCTCTCTCTCTCTCTCTCTCTCTCTCTCTTCTTTTTGGGGTTTCTGCTACATATGGAAGTCAATGTTTTCTTCTTTATTAAAATTTAAGCAATGCAGTTAATGAGGTTATTTGTTGTTACTAAAGGTCAAAAGTTCTTGCAGACCGCTAATGCTGATCTTGCAAGATCCCTTGCTACTGTGCAGTGGAATCTTGAAGTACAGGTACTATAAGATCCTTTATACAAATGATTGTGTCAATCCTATTCTTGAATTCTTAAATAAGTTACTGATTGGAATGTTTTTCACTTGGTTTGAATGTTTTGATTTGTGTAATAATAGTGGATGAAATTATACATTGGAAAGTGTCATGACTTTCAAGTTTATGCTTAGCCTATCTTTGGCTGTCTTTTTAGTTTTGATACTTGTTTTTTCATCAGCTCTAACTATCCCCGTAACCGTGTTTCTTGAGTTTAGAGTGCCTTGTGCAAGCTCATATGTTATATATGCTAAATAGAAACTTACTATAGTCCTTTATCCTCAAGGGGTAGCACAATCAGTTGGGGACCACGCCTAAAGAAGCAAAGGTCATTAGTTTGAATCTCTCATCTCCCCCACCCCTTGGGCTAAAACCTTCTTAAAAAAATAAAAAATAAAAAGAGAAAGAAAGATAGAAACTTTGTCTGGTGCTTTTAGGCCCTTTATTAATTCTCTAAAGTTTGCTGTTGCTTTGAAATGCCTATAGTTGGCATACAACTCTGGTTATCTATAGAAGTATGCAAATTGCTTGACCTTGATACTGGAAAAAGTTAAAGTTGCAGGAGAGTCAGGAAATATATCAAAGTACAGTTTAGGTTGTTGGTATTGTACCATTGAGCTCTGGCTTAAATGCCACTTCCTTGCATAAGAATGCAGTGGAGGGTGAAGTATTGTACCATTGACCTTCAGGGTAGCTTATACTTTTTATTTTACTTTTGGACCAGGTTAATTGGGTAGCAGAAATACGGGAACAAATTGAATTGAAAGAAGCGACCTGTGAAGGTATGTCTCCTAGATTACAGTGCAAATAATTGAATGAACTTTTTGATCCCCTCTGACTATGCTTTTGTGTTTTCAACTACAACCTGTACAACTACTTGCCAAAGGAACTGAATAGGGTATTTATAATATCCAATGAGTTTTTAAAGAAACAGATTCCCCTTCCCTCTCCCTTGGGCCAAAATTTCTCTTAAAAAAAAAAGTAAAAATCTCAATGCGAGAACATAATCTTATGTGTACAATAGCTTATTTGGTTGGTTATGGGTAGGGGAAATTGTCATTTTAGAGTTTGCTATGCGCATGAAATGCTTTAGAGTTTATAGAGAGTTTGCTATGGCCTATTGAACGCTCTAGAGTTTATAGGAACTTTTGAACATAATCTCATCCTTAGTGTAATATGTTTTCATAATTTTCTGGGCTGAGACTAATTTAACGCTCTTAAGGTTTGTTTTGAAAGGTTATTTGCTGTCTAATGCTTAGCTAAAATTAAGAAATTTAGGGTTATAAAGGTTGTAAGAGAGGGTTAGGGTTTTGAGATGCTAAGAGTCAATAAAATAGTAGTTCAAGAGCTTCTCTCGGAATAAGCAGTAACCCTTGGATACTTCAGACGTTCAATACTTAATTCTATTGTAATTTTTTTTTTTTTTTGGTATCTTGTGTCCATTATGCGTGGAGTAGTCTTCTTTTAATAAAATTATTCTTACCTATCAAGAAAAATATATATCTTGGTCCTTTGTGCCCATTTACAGTATATTATTATATCAATATATAACATTGTCAATATGAGCTTGGTCCTTCAAACTCCTTTTTCTCCTTGTAGAGATCAAGAGAAGGATCTCAAATTCTCATCAGACTGGAACATCTCTAAAACAAGTGAGTTATATTCTGTCTGTGATGATTATTTTGGGGGGATAGCCATTTAAAACTATGTATATTTTCCATCTTTCATAATAACTCTTGGCAGCAACATGAATTTCTTGGCCTTTTGTATAATCTTTACATTAATCTGATAATGTTGTAGTTAGCTGCTTCAAGAGGAATGGAATTTGAACGAGAGACACTAGAGGCAGAATATTCTCTCATAGCTGATAAAGTTATACAATTGCAAGATAAGGTTAGCTTTTCAAGCCATTGATATATTCATAAATGATTTCAATTTCTGATAATAATAATAATAAAATGATTTTAATTTCTAGCTTTAAACACCCCTTGCTCTGTGATGTTGACACCATTGAAAAAGTAAGCTTTTGTAGATGCATGCAGATCATGTCCTGAGTACTTAATATCTATAAACACAAATGTTTTTTTTTTTGTGTGTATACATGCATGTGTGTGTGTGTGCATGCTCACATACAACCATTTTGTTTGACAGTAAAAGCTGAAGGCTGTTGAAAATATGCTCCTAAGTTAAATGGTTTTAAACTTTTAATAAGTGTGTAGCCATTACAATTTATGATGACAACTACTTCTTAGAAGGCCTCCCTTGTGCAGTACATGGAAGTAAAAGGCGAGCCGGGTGTTCGCCTAGATGCGAGGTGCCTTTACTAAGGTGTTCAACTTTAGATCCTTGGTGAGCACCTTAGACCATGAAAAAGGCGCTTAGGCTAGAGCCTCATGTTTTAACATTCGAAGGGCTTGGAACATTCTGCGATGGATGTGAAGCTCAAATTTTTACGTACTTTGTTTGGTTGGATGACTACTTTGGGTGGTTATTCAGGAACTAGCTTCTTGGATTTTCTTTATAGTTGGACGGAACAAAATCGCTGTTCCTTTGAGGATACTGAAAAGATGTTGGTTAAGTTAAAAGATCTGTGCCAGGGTAGGTTTTTTGATTAGTCTCAGTGCTGGAGTTTTACAGATTGTTCCTCTCTTTCAGAGTTTATGTCTTTTCTTAGAATAGCTTCTTGATTTCTTTTTCTTTTTTTTTTTCTTTGTTGTCTGTTATTTCTTTTATGTGTTCATCATCATGAACAGCTTTTATTCTCCTTTCCTTTTTTCATCAATAATATTACTCTTATTACCTATCCAAAAAAAAAAAAAACCTATAGTATATTTCCCATATATTGTATGGTGACTTTTTTCTTTTAATTAATGAAATTCACTTATTTATCAAAAAAAAAAAAAAAAAAAAAAAAAGAAAGAAAGAAATATATATGTATGTATTAATATTCTTAATTCTTATTTTAATATATTAGATACATATGATTTAATGGACCTAATTTTACAATTAATAGACCTAATTTCTTCACACAACACATATCAAACACACTTGATTATAAAATTTCAATATATTAGATACATATGATTTAAATCCTACATGTATAATAACTATATTTAGATTCTAGAATTAGACGCCTCACTTTGATTGGGCTAGCGCCTTTTTGTTCCTCACGCTTCAAGCGATATTAAGTCACCTTTTGCCGTTGACTACCTTTGTGCAGTAGAAGTTTGTGTATGCCCAATATTAAGAGCAATCGCATTAGTAGATGTAAAATACAAAAGTGTACAATTTTACACATTTTTGCTCAAAATTTACCCACATCAATCTATCTATAAATTGTATATGCACAATATTATAGTATAATACTGCGCATATACAATATTGCTACAGTAACCGTGTATATTTATACGATTATTGTAGCTTTCTATTTTACCTTTTTTCTCTCTCATCTCTCATCCGATTCTCTCTCTTCCCCTACCCTCTTCCTCCTTTACCTTCTCTTGAATCCAGCAACATGCCATGAAAATTTATACAAATCATCAAACTCATTATGAATCTAGATCCCAAATTCGTTAAACCCATATACAAATCCATATGAATAATCAAGAAGAAAAAGAAGAAGAAGAAGAAGAAGGAGGAGGAGGAGGAGGGGGGGAGGGGATAGGGATAACATATAAGGTTAGTTATCCAGACAATAGAAAACGCACATGTAGCCAAAAAAAAAAACGTATTTTATATATAATATACAATCTGGTTGGGTTACTCAGTTGGAAACCCTAAACCTGACACCTGGCCTGCAAGTGACAGATAAGACCTGCTACCAACTGATTCACCCATTCAAAACCATCCATGACCCTTCGGGTCAGATGGGATCAGTAGGATGGGTTGGGATATAACTGGTTAGCGACCAGCCCTAATGTCATGAAACTGATGTTGATAGATGCAAGGGTACACATGATATCCAGGGGAGGAAAGCTACAAGACTTAGTCCATGCCTTGTGTTATGAATTAAGACATCCATTGTCAAATTGGGTTAATATCCTTTGCCCATTTATAGAGATTTTCAAGCTCCTGTAGGCATAATAATCTTTTTGGTTACCCTTGTAATTGGTTCATTTAGCTATATATTTAAGGATTTGATGGTTGTGGCACCTTTTCTATTATTTCTTGTATAATCCATGAAAGGGTGATATTATTGAGATCACATAAAAAGTTATTCTATTTTAATATAATTATATGATTTTTCTACACATACAAATACATAAGTAGATATAACCTTATGGAGTAAGCCTTTGGTGAAATAAGAAGAGGTTCTGTGGCTCCTAGGCATGAGGATAAACTACCTAGCCTGCCAGGGGTGAATCCCCATGGATTACCTGGCAACTGGTTCTGGTGGGTGGAGTCAGTAGCACACAGATTTTATTGGTTCCGTAAATGTGACAAATAGGTACTTTTTTTTATTATTACTTAACAATAACGAATCTAAATGCAAAAGTTGACAAACTGTGTACATTGCTTCTTTTGGATAAAGTAGGTTTAGGTTTGAGCATTTTTTCACTGCAATATCCTCGAGATGTCCACAGCTTCTTTTCTTTTGTAAATGCTGTTAGCATGACTCATTTCTTGTGCAAATGAAAGACTCGTGTTTAATCATGTATCTCCTCTTCCTTTGGTTTCGTTTGAACGTGCAAGTTTTAATGGTGAGTCCAGGGGTAAAAAAGGATAGAGGTGCTGTGGTCCAAATATGGTGAGCTTGGCTTAATGCAAACACCTCCTAGTGCTCTATAATATCCAGTTTGTTTTCTAGTGTGTGTGTGTGTGTGTGTGTGTGTGTGTGTGTGTGTGTGTGTGAGAGAGAGAGAGAGAGTATCTATGTCGTTTGTTGTAATGGATGTCAGAATGGCTATTTAGTCTCCATACACTGTTGCTAAGGGGCTGGATGGAAGGTAGAGAGTTTTGGAGTTTTTGGGTGTTACTTAAGTTTTGGGTTTAACCAACCAAGAGCGTATCCAATTTATATGAAGAATTTTTATGCTTTTATCTTTGGGGTCTTCTGCTGGTTTACCAAAGTTATATTCCAAGTTCCATATTTTTTGACATATCATGTTAACCTGATTTATTTGACTAATACCATATATATACATATATATATAAGCTTGGGCAATCAATATATTTTACTTACAGTATCGTCTATATTTCAGGCAAAGAAGCTGGAAGCAAACATTGAAATTACAAAGAAAGAGATGGAGGAGCCAACTGAAGTTGAAACTGAGCTCAAGCGAAGGCTTGGTCAGATGACTGATCATTTAATTCAGAAACAAGCCCAGGTTTGTCTTCAAACATCCTGGATAATTCAGTCAGTGATTTCCTGTACTTATTTTTGTTTGATGAATGAGGGCCATATGATACATCTGATTTTTAGCTTAACGCCTTATATAGAAAAGGCAAAAGCATACCATAAGAGTTTGTGAAGTG
Source organism: Quercus gilva (assembly GCA_023621385.1). Taxonomy (NCBI): domain Eukaryota; kingdom Viridiplantae; phylum Streptophyta; class Magnoliopsida; order Fagales; family Fagaceae; genus Quercus; species Quercus gilva. The sequence continues at coordinate 28,814,753 of CM042482.1, read as the reverse complement.
TCCTTAGATATAAATGAATCATTCAGCCTTTTGTTGATGAAGAACCAAATTCAGCCGAGACACCTTTTGAGCTTTGAGAGGGATGGGAGCCATAAAATTTAATTACTTATATTCTTATAAAAAGAAAAAAAAAAAAAAAAAGGTTAATTAGCTATATTGTTTTGCAATGGGTGTCTCGTCAGGTGCAAAAAAAATACTGAATTTACTATCTCTCCCAAAGGTTAACTTGCCAATAAAAAAAAATGGAAGACCAAAAAGTCATGTATATGGGATCTTGCTTCCAGGTCTGCCATTACTAGAGCCTCTGCTATTATTTAAGGCTCCTGGTTTGATTTATTGCTCATTTGTTATCAGCTACTTCAAAAATTTATTATGATCTAGTTCTAGTGTTTGTGAAAGATTCCTTTGTTTGATAACTTGAATTATCTTAGGACAGAGTTCATGATTGAGTTCTTTTTCAGTAGTAAAATTATTCTAAATCACAAATTTTCTGTAATAAAATGAAATTCAGTAGTCTGTGTAATGATCATCGAGATTTCAATTCTTAATGTTCAACCAGGTTGAGGCTCTCTCCTCAGAGAAGGCAACTCTTCTCTTCAGAATTGAGGTACATTGTCACCCCAGAGTTATTTTATACTGGTATTATCTACATAAAACAGATCTAGTGATTTGCACTTTATACTTCGATGCATTGTGTAGGCGGTTTCAAGATTTCTAGACGAAAACAAGACAATGCTAGCAGATTCTATAAGTACTTCATCAAGGGACTTGGAATCAGGAAGGTGGGAGCTCTCAGAATCAAAGTGGGGGCCTCTGTTTCATGACAGGATGCGTTCAGGCAGGAAACATTTGGGATCATTGCTTCAGCAGTTGGATGCTATTTTCTTGGCTGGTCAGGTATTTTTAAGGAGGAATTCCAGAGCAAAAGTGTGGTCTCTGGTTTACCTTGTATGCCTTCACTTCTGGGTCATTTATATATTCATGTCACATTCTCGAGAATCAAATGGAGCGAAATCTGGTGCTGTCATTTCCTTGGAAAACATTAATAACACTGCAGGTGTATGATTTGTAATATATTGTGCTTTTCTTCATTATTCATTTGATTGCCTCAGCTTTTAAGAGGTCTTCATTTCTTGGTGTATTATGGAAACTAGTCCCCTCCCCACACATCGAGTAACACTGAGAATATGTAGGGATTGTATTTAGGGATGTAATTAGTCACACAACTTCAAATCAATGCAGTCCAAAAAAATTTCCTACCAGATTTTATTTCAGTACCTAGTAATAGGAGCAGTTTGTTCATTTCCTCTTTTGAGTTGAAGATTTCACACCAACAAAAGGGAAAATTATCTTATCTTATGAGACAGTTTCGTGAGGCCACTATCACACGTGGGACCCACACATGTTGTGAGTGGGTGGTATAATGAGACACTACCTCCAACCAAAAGGAAGGTATCTCATGTTGTCAGTGAGACATGCACTTCATACGCTAGGCGCATTTGAAATTTTCTCCCAACCAAAGGGAGTGAGACTTGGGAGTCGAGCTATGGTTTCCCTTTTTGCCTTCTGTCTTTTTTTTTTTTTTCTTTTTTTTTCTTTTTTTTTTTTTTTGAAAAAGGAAGTGGGGGTAACATTTAAACCCTATAGTGGTGTAACAAATTAGCATGAAGGTTCAAAAGTATAACGAATTAAATCCTATGCCTTTGGAGTCATTACACCCTATGCCCCAGGAAGATGGATGACATTAACTAGGTGGTTAAATGAAATTATGAAATGGTGTTGAATTAAGTAAAGAAACCCAATCTAAGAAGCCTTGGAGAGCGAAAGTGAAGAGAAGAAAGAGAGGAGGAAGGCAGAAACAGAAAAGAGGGCCAAGCAAAAAGATGATAGCTGTCGAAGTACCATGGTCAGATAGTAATGGTCTGAATATAAATCTTTGAGACCGAACGATTTTTTAAAATAATGAAAGGTATATTTAAACTGAATCAATAAGGTTTTAGTGTTCCTGGTTTAGATTTGCTTGTTGAGATTGTAAAGTAAATTGAAATATAGGGAGGATAACTGGATAGCAGGAAGGAGAAAACTATCCTATGCTCATACTTCTATTGATTTGAGGCAGAGATAATAATATTCTATTTGTATCAATTGAATTGAAAAACCAATAGGCAAGGTCACAGTTCAGAGAAGTCAGGTGTCTAGTGGAAGCCACATTTTATGCAGCTATTGCAAAAAAAAAAAAAAAAAAAAAACATTAATATTTGCTGCGGAGCAAACGTATTCAAGTTTGGAACCTGGAAAGAAAAACGGGTGCCAAACAATCCAAGCATACGCATATTATATTATTGTTGGTATTACGGATTATTGTGATTAAATATTTGCAATATTGTCTTAGGGAATGATGGAATTAGATTTTAAAAGAACATAAAATTAAAATAAATAAATACATATTCATAGCCAACGTACAAATTTTTCACTTTTGCGAATTTTAGAAGAGGTGGTTGATGGGCAATATTAGAGCCTATTTGGTTTGTTATTTTGAGTTTCGTGTTTTTAAAACGGTTTTTTTTTTCTTTAATTGTTTTGAGAATTTTTTACCAAAACAAGTTTTCTATTGTTCTTCCCAAAAAATGAAGAATGTGTTTGGCACTTGTTCTCTATTTCAATTTTTTAACTCAATCCTTCTCTTAAAAAAAATAAAAATAACAAAAAACTAATAACACAACCTAGGCCTCACAACCAGCCAAACCCTCCTTCATGGCACCCAACCACCAATTGCACACAAACGATTAAAATTAACAAAAATCGACCACAATTAATTACAAATTAACCAAAGAAAAAAACCTAGATCTGGCAGAGAGAGAGAGAGAAATTAACCAAGAAGGGAAAAAAATTTATGTGTCTAGTGATTTTGAGAATAAAAACTGAGTTTTCTAAAAACTGTTTTGCACAATAAAATTTAGAACAATTCTATTTAAAAAAAAAATTCCAAAAACAATTTCCAAACATAAACCATTTGTGTGAGACCTACCACTTTTTGTTTATAAAGTGGGAAAAATGTTTTACAAACCTAAACCCAAAACACATCACTTGGAGAGAGAACACTTGTCATTATATCAAGGCCTGATATTTGAATGATAGAAATAGAAATGAAGGGAAAATATTTCCTCTAATAAAATGAAATCACTAAGATCGTCTTTGCAAAGGGAAAGATCAAGAGTCAATTACCATTACAAAAACTTAGAATCTGTATTTGGTAAAACAAAGATATAAAGATTATTAAAACAAGAGGATTTTTTTTAATAATTTAATTGTTATAATAAGTAGGGAGAGAGATTCAAACTATTGTTCTCCTCATAAAGGAGACTCGTCAATATCATTAAGTTACAAGACTCTTGATCAAAACAAAAGAATTCATGTTACAAATTTGGACTATACAAGAAATTTTTATCATTATGTAAATCAAAGCAAAATTAGAAAGTAATGGCTTACAAATTGAATGAATTCAAAAAATATACAACAATTTATCAAGACTTATGTTTGATACTAAGTTTTTAAGAAAGATTTTTCCCCTCATAATGGTGCTTACAAACTTCTTGGACATCTTTCTTTTAAGATACAATGATCTACTACACAGAAGCATATATCATGACAATCACTGTACCTAGTAAATCAAAAACTTTTTTTTTTTTTTTTTTTTTTTTTTTTTTTTTTTTTTTAACTCCAACAAACTATGTAGGGGAGAATGATGCAAAAAAGTGAAAGAGAGGAAATGACGAATATATATATATATATATATATATAGACCCAATTAAAAAAAAAAAAAGAAACAATGATTAATGAGGCAAAAAGCACGTGTTAATGGCGTAGAGATGGAGATGAACAAATGCAAAAAAAATTAACGACAATTAGAACGTTTGGCAACAAAATTTAATTTTTAAATAAATATGTCAAAAAATGTATATAACGTATAGAGCAAGCTTGGCCCATGCACAATCCAAACCAATGCGAAGCGGGGCAACACTAATGCGTGATGGGCCAAGCTCACTTTGGATGGGCCATCCCTATGGTGCTCCTTGGGAACTTTATAACCAAGGAAGGTGCATATAAACCTATTATTCTTTCATTGTGAATAGATTCCCAATGTGAGATTAAATTTCTTCACATTAGAGCATTAGCATTGGAGAATGCTAATGCAATATCTAAGGTGTTTTTAGCATTTTAATCCTTAAAAATTACTGCATCAGGAAATGCTAAAGGCAAGAATTGCAAATTTTTTGCAATTCTTGCTACAGTGCAATTCTACCTTTAGAATTGCACTGTAGCACAATTCTAAACCGAATAAGTATTTTTTATTTCATCTCTCCTTCAGTCCTCTCTCTCTAACTCCCACTTTGTCTCTCCGTCTCCCACTCCATCTCTCCGTCTCTCTTTCTCTCATCTCACATCTCTGTTTCTCGTTCAAGGCTTGCACCGGAGATGGTGGGTTTGGATCGGCGTGGTGGTGGGTTAGGTGTGCTAGAGATGGCTCGTGGTGGTGGTGGGTTCGTGGTTTGATCTGGGCATGGTGGTGGGTTGGGATCGGTTAATGGTGGGTTTGGATCGGCGTGGATCGGCGGGCTGGGTGTGCTGGAGATGGCTCCGATGGCTCCGATGGGTTTGACAAAGGTTTGAATTGGAGAGGGTGTGGGTTGCTGGAGATGGCTCCGATGGGTTTGACAGAGGTTTGAATCGGAGAGGGTGGGTTGCTGTGTCGTGCTTGGTTGGCGAGGTCTGGGTTCTGCGTGGTGGCGGTGGCTCCGGTGATTATTATTTTTGAATGGGTTTGCTCCAATGGGTTTCAAATCGGCGATTGTTGTTGATGGGTTTGCTCCGGTGGTTGTTGATGGGTTGAGGTGCCGTGGCTGTGGTTGTTGATGGGTTGTGTGTTGCTAAAGGTTGAAGGAGAAGGAGAGGAAAAAAAAAAAACTGTTGAAAATGGCAGGAAACATGATTTTGAAAAAAAAAAAAAAAAAAACAGTTATAAAGAAATAGTAAAGAAAGATTAAAAAAATAATATTTTAATAAAAATAGAGTTTTGGGCTGTAGGAGGTATTGTAAAATTGGATGGTATAATGATAAAGTGATGTTTTGAAGTTAATTTCTTATTTTACTAAGCAAATAATCATATAGTGTTATTCTCCTCATGTAGAAGAACATAACCCAATGTAGACCCACCTCAAAAGACATCTGAGTTCCACATTTATTTTGGCTTCAATTTAGCCAAAATAAAAACCCATTTTAAAAACTGTTATTTTCTAACAAATATTGGATACATTCACCATGTTTGATTCATCTGAAACTTAAGTATATGTCAAGTTTTGAAGGAGACAAGAGGGATCTAAAGAATTGCTTGGGCTAGGGCTTGACTCAAAATAAGAGTCATCTCTTTGAACCTCTAACTACAACACTGACTAGTTCCATCCAATTCTAGCAAGGTTTTATTAGAGTCAAATTTGTGTTAAGTATATCATTTATGCTAAGATGGTTTTTTTTCTGTTATTATTATTATTTTTAATTTGTTGAATATATGTATATGTTCTTTTAGTATATATATTTTCATTAACTTTACAATTGGGAAAAAAAAAACCCTCTAAGTAAAACAATAGCGCATATGAGGAGACTACTTAAATGAAGCTAACTCCTTAAATCTTATACTACAAAGTGAGTATTATATATGAGCCATAAAGAAAAATTTTGTAAATCATTTCAAAATGAAACTATAATCTACAATTCATGGTACCATCTTTTAAAAAGATCTACCATGGTGAATTTTTTCATGATTAGTTTCAAATTTTTATCTTGCATTCTTTGATTGTATCATGTTCATATGATAAAAGTTAATGATCAATCCAAATTTAAAATTCATGTGGTTTACCAATTAATGTCAAAGAATAATTATTCAAAATAACTTTGGTATGATATGAGGAGAAAAATGGTAATTACATTTCACCTAAGAATCATAATTATACAACTTTGCAAGACATAATATGTAAATGATATATATATATATATATATATATGTGTGTGTGTGTGTGTGTTTTTCCATAGATGACATAAAATAATGCCTAAATTATATTAGTCTAACTATGAGTTATTGGAGGCAACTAATAAAAGGTCATAGATTCATAACACATTAACATTTAGAATGTTGTGTTTTGTTCTCCGTGGAGAATATATTCCACTTACATTTTAAATTTTTTTTTACCTATATGGTTCTTCAAGCCTTACAGAGGACATTTCTTGTCTCCACGTTTATAGTAACTTAAATTCTAATTAATTTTCACCATAGAAAGTCATTTCTACACTAAGTAAAAACCAAAATTTTCCAAACGGTATAATTCTGGAAAAATTTTAGGCAGATGGCATGTGTTCAAAATTTATTAATTAGTTGGACTGTTTTTGGAAGTCTATTTTAAGAAACTCGACTTCTAGTCAAAATCGATTATACTAAACTCATCTTCCAACAAATAAATAAGTCTGCGTGGATTAAAAAAAGGAAAAAAGTCATGTGGAAGTCGAGTTTTCTAAACTCGGCTTCTATTAAAAGTCGAGTTTATTAAACTCGGCTTCTATTAAAAGTCGAGTATAGTGAACTCGACTTCAAGCTTAGGTTAAAAAAAATTTCGTGGGGGTAAAAATAGGAATCCGAGTTTAATAAAATCGATTTTGAGAGAGCCTTCCTTTTCGATTAACCTTCTCTCTCTCTTCGGTGTCTCTCTCTTCCTATGCCATTTCCTCTCCTCAGTCCCTCTCAATCAGCCTCTCCTAGAGATTCCTATGCCGTTTCCTCCGTCCATCATCTTCCTCTGTGGCGAGGAATCCGACTCAACCAATAGGTTCCTTCTCTCTCTCTCTCTCTCTCTCTCTCTCTCTCTCTCTCTCTAATGCGATTTCTTTCTCTTTATTTATTGGCTGAAATGGGTTTTGATTTGCTTTTTAGGTTTAGTGATTTGGAGATTTGGGTTTCATTTGATTTGGGTTTAGTTTTCATTTGTTTTTGTTTACTGTGCTATTACATATATTTGTTCCAAATAAAATATTTATATTAGCTGGAGTCATAAACTCATAATCATTGGGATAAAAAAACCTTCATATAATCCTGATGTTGTGTTTTGGCAGAAAATGAAATCCCGTTCCTGTATTTCTACTTCAAACAAATATATGCCTTAGGCCAAGTACATGGCAATGAAACTCACGAGAGAGTGCATATGGTTTCAAATGATGTTAGAATTATAAAATTTATCTTAGTATAACAAAATTTGCAAGAGTGCTTACATTTGGAGGTAATCCATGGGTTCCTTATTTGTCATCCTAGAACATAGTTCCAATGCGATATATTTGTGGAATGCTCAATATCTATGGAGAATAGGAAAGGCAAAAAAAGCCATTAGCTAGGTGTTGTCACTAGTTGAGAATTTAATTTTATCCTCTATTGGATAGTTGAGAAATCTAATTAAAAAAAAAAATTGGATTAGATATACACTTTTAAGCCTTTTCTTGTTTTGGTTTTTAGTGAAAATATCCTACTAATCCATGTAGTAGTATTACTGCAATTAGAGTGTTATCTTTATTTATTTTCATGTCAATAGATCCTGACTAAAATGGTTATCAAAGAGAATTTAAAAGAAATTCAAGATGCTTTTCATTGTAGCACTAAGTCTGTTACCAGGCAGAGTTCATTTGTGATCTCATCCAAAGATTTCTGAGCTTTTTGATGTAACACCTGCAAAATTTAAGCATATGTAAATAATTCTAAATCTTTAGCTTTAAATAGTTTTATTGGCTAAGTCATCCGGGTTCAAGAAAATCTACTAGAAACTCGATAGCTTGCCTCATGTGTTGGAGTTCATCCCAGGATGATCCGGCAAACTGTAAAAACAACAAAATATTATAACGTTCTCCTCCTCTACTCTTCAGTCTTGGTAAAAAGTGCAAACAATTTTCATTACCTATCCGTTGTTTTGAGACACCGATGTTCCAATTCCTACAAACCTGCCTTTAGATATTCTCCGTTGCTAAATGAGCAGCACTTACAACGAAGCAATAGATTGTCAGGCCATAAATTTGGTACTTTGATGAGTGGTTTTAAACTGAATTCAATCCCTTTCTAAAACTTCTCTTGTATAGATTGGAATTGAAACTAGTACTCAATCCAAATAATATTAAGCTTCAAATTTCTTTCTATTCAATCTCACTATGATGTAAGTCTCTCTCTATTCAATGTCACAATATTAAACCATATATGGTGTAAGTAGATATTCAATGTCACTAACCAATATTTCACATTACACAAACCTATTATTTATACCTGATATGACACAAAAACCTTTTACAGCATGACGATAGATCCTGGACCCATTGATCGTAGTGTATTGACGGAACAAGTTAAACATCGATCTGAGTTACTGTGGAACCCTAAGGGACAGGTAATTGCATGACACACTTCACATTTCGGCTTGGGTTGATCCTCCCTCCAATCTATCTCATTTCTTATTCTTGTTGACATAGGTCGACCTCTGTCTCGCAACATTTCAGGGTCAGGGTACAACTTTGGGCCGACAACCTCTCGCCATAATGACTTATCCTTGGGCACACAAAAATCATGTGAATAAGTGGCAAGTCGATGTTGTAAAGTATAACATGGGTCAATATACATCATTGCATTGACATGTTCCCTGATACAAACTGCAATCACATGTGAACAAGGGATCTTATAGATTTCTCATTTGCCACAAGTACATGTGTTCTCCAGTAACCTTACTTCATGACTATGGTCTCCCCCATTAAATCTATGTGGATTATGCGTTGTGCAAACCTGATATACATCGTTTTGCTGGTTAAATGGCCTCATATAGTGTCTTGTCTCCTTTTTCGTAATTTGCTTCATACTTCTCTATGGCATACTTGCTGAACTCCTGACCATGTTCAATATCATCAAATATTTTAGTGCGTTGATCATTGAAATAGGTGACAAGTTTGCACCAAATGTAGTCAACCAATGCAGATATGGGTAGTCCACATGCACCTTTTAGAACTCCATTGAAACACTCAGACATATTGGTAGTCATTGCCCCATAACGGTGTCCACCATCATGTGATAGTGTCCACTTCTCCAAACCCTCCTTCATTAGATAGGAGTACAGCTTCTTTTTTACTATATTGGGATTGAGATCTTTACTGAATTTGAGTACAAGTTTGCAATCTTGATGCGCGAATCTTGCTTTCAAGGCCAAAGATTTTAAGAATTTGTCATTAAATTGAGTGTTGAAGTTGCTGGCCACATGTCTAATGCAATATCTATGACATACCGAAACATAATCATTGGGGCCACTGTGCAATGTATGATATTATACCTCTATGTCAATCTAATATTATGCAAATGCCGGAATCGGTTACCACATCTCGTATCGCGGTCCACAAGCAAGATAAAAACCATCCCCAACTGGCCTTCGTCTCATCATCCACAACCGCAACGGCAAGCGGAAAAATCTCATTATTAGCATCGGTAGCCATTGCAATCAACAACTTTCCTCTATATTTTCCATAAAGATGAGTTTCATCAATACTATTTACTGGCCTACAATGTGCGAATCCAGCAATGGAAGGAAAGAAAGCCTAGAACACATACTTGAATATAATAGTACCTAGTATGTCTACGTTGATTGATCGAAAAGACACTTGTGTACCCGAATGGCTATCCTGAGGGATAATTACACTTTACCCACCTGTGGTTTGCCTGTAATTTGACTTGCCTACCCGTAGTTTCAATTTTGACACTTTACCCACCCGAGGTTCAATCCGTTACTGCTCTGTAACCCACCTCCCTATCTACCGTTACTTTAACACGTTCTCTTTCAAAATCAAAACACAAAACAGATCAAACACTATAATGGCAAAGATATCAAATTCAATAAAAAAATAATGGCAAATATATCAAATTTAGCAAAATTCAATAGAAATCAACACAATCCAATTGAACAATCACACATATACCACAACCATATAACCAATTGACATCACTTATACATAGAGATTACAAAAAATGAATGACCCACAAACAAAAACAAGAAAAATTCAACAAAAACAATCAAAACCCAGATGACCAATCACAATCAAACACATGCAACCACAACCAAAAAAACCAAAAGATTAAAAAAAAAATTGATATCAAAGCAAAAAGTGTAATTTTTTATTGTACAAACTTTGATCGGGACAAGGAAAGAGCAGAACCATTAGATGAAAATGCAGAGTCAGCGATGTTCTCGTCCACGTTTCTTTCAGAGACCAACACCGCCGTACTCCTCCTTGACCTTGGCTCATGTTTGAGAGGTTTTAAGAGAAACCCAGAAAGCTTTGAAGGGAAAGCTACGGCCGTTGAGAAAGCCGGGTTGAGAGAAGCGGCTGAACGAGGGTTCAGAGTGTAAAATGTTGAAGGTTGTGTTGAAATGGTCGCCATGTTCAACGAGAGAGAATATATGGTGAAACTGTGTGTGTAATCTTTGCAACCAATCAACTATGAGTGGTTATTATAATCTTACTTCCTTTTGAACCACCCATTAAAATATTAATCAAGTTAAGCCATTTTCCACGGTCTTCATTCCATACGTCATCCAATACAAGTAAGTATTTTTTTTCAATCAATTTTTTCGCCATGTTTAAAGACTTGAAAAAACGACAATGGAGGTGACTGTTATAGAATTTTCCTAGATCTGCTCCAAACAGCTGAGGTGGAGGTTGAAACCGAGACAGATGCAAGAATGAAAGAAATCAGATGAACCCACAACCAAAACCACATAAAAATGTTCTTAAGCAATCAAAAACCCTAACTTTTTTATCTGTTTTGTGTTTTGATTTTAAAAGAAAACGTGTTAGAGTAACGGTAGACAGGGAGGTGGGTTACGGAGCAGTAACGGATTGAGCCTTGGGTGAGTAAAGTGTCAAAATTGAAACCAGGGTAGGCAAGTCAAATTAGAGGCAAACCACAGGTGGGTAAAGTGTAATTATCCCCTATCCTTATATGCCAACTACAACTTTTACAACTTTTGGTACGACTCTTCTTAATTCCCGTGTATGTTTGCAATAGCCTTGTGTTTCGCATCACATATCTTGTAGTACGATATATAGTGGTTAAACCTTTCCTTCATCAGATTTTGGAGATCATTTATTTTGCTAGTGTGATCTACAAGTACATATGTATGAAGTTCTTTGGCAAGTAAATTCAAATCCATCATTTTGCCATCTTTGTTCACCCCAACTGACGGACAAGTGTGAGGATCGCCGTATACTGTGACGGCCCATAATCCGTTAAGCTTCTGTTGCGAGAATGCTCAGACTTTCCATGCACAACTCATTCACGCATTTCACACACAATCTTTGCTGGTTATACCACTCAGTTATATAATTCTTGCTGTTGTCCATAGAGTAAACTATTAATGCCTGTCTCACCGCTTCTTTATTAGGGAAAATCAACCCTTTGTTAAAATTCATTCCCCGTACCTAACTTGATGAAAATGGTATCTCAATATTTGGAGGATTAACAATATTATCCCAAGTGTTTGTATGAAATGACGGGCCATGAGCTTCATATGTAGGAACTATAGTTGTAACATGCTGCACACCTATACCTTCTCCTATATCATCTTGAAACTCTATAGCATCATCATCATGATCATCCACGACATCATGACGGACATTGTCAACAATTTCATAGTGACCAACATACTTGTGAAAGTCATCTCTTCATACTCATCTTTACCATGATCAACATCATCTTCGTCTTCCCCCTCTAGAGATTGAATGCATTCTTGTTGATAACTAGATCTGCAAACCTCCATTGGAGTTGGTGTCTCTTGACATGGTAATGTATATCCCCTAACTGTGGTGCACGAGGAAAGAGTCAAATGACTATTCGCATGTAATGATTGGAATTCTTCCCCGCCACCACCCTCCAAAGTTGTTTGTTGCACATCTTCACCGCAAACTTCTATACGAGGCTCCACACTTATATACAACTCGGCAGCTTTTAACTGGGGCATAGAGTTTATCTTGTCAAACATAATCTTAACATGCTTGTCTCCTTTTATTTCAATAGACATGAAGACAATATGGTCACTGAACACTGCATGAGGAGCTCGATATATAATTTTTATGTTATGCAACCAATGGTCCAAATCTAACTCTTTCATAATTTTCTTTTTCAACTTCTTCAAATTGATCTCCCGCTGTTTTTTTAGCTAAATAAACTCTAACTTTTTACCAGGCCCTTCATATGTCACTCCATAAGTCATATCATTGCGGGACTCTCCACCATAATATAGATATAAATCAATCAAACTCATTGGAAGCCTATAAGTCAAATAAGTTTACTAAAAGTTAGTGATGAATATAACACCTTTATTCAATATGAACTACAAAATATTGCCTCAAGGCAAATATAAAGATAACATTGTATAGTCCACCAAACAATTATAAACAATTGAAATTTTATTCTCTCCAAGCAAAAATTCGAATTTTTAAACTCAATCAAATTTTTACATGGTCGCTAACCTTAAAAAATTAATATTCGTTACACCTTACAACTAACAAACTATTACACATTACAACACATTGCAAATAAATAACATGTTACCCATTCATTCACATTATACATAACAACACATTACAAAGAAAAACCCATTGCATATTTCAAATAACAACCCATTACAAAGCACAAAAAACAATAATAATAATAATAATAATAATAATAATAATGATAAATTACTATTACAAACAATACATTACTCATCAACAATATAAAAGTGGTATGTGTGTATATATATATATATATATATCTATCAAATGAAAAAGTGAGTATATATATTAGCCAGGTCTAACCAAAAATATAAAAAAAAAAATAAAATAAAAAGGTTTGAATGTTTACCTACAAATTGAAGAAGAAGAAAAGTTTTTTAATTTGTAGAATGATCAATGTGTGTAAAAGGGAGAGTTTGGGTGTGGGAGAGAGCTGGGAGAAGTGAGAGTTGAGTGAGTTAGGAGGTGAAAAGTGTATTAAAGAGTTTATATCTGATATGGTTGAGGTTGGTGTGAAATTTATTGGAACTTGAGTTTGATAGACTCGAGTTCCATTTAAAAAAATGTTTACCATGCTTGCATAACTGAGATAGGCGGGGTAGGTGGTGTAATTTACTAGCCTGGAAGTCAAGTATGCTATACTCGACTTTGAATAGTCTACGTGGCTTTTTTCTCTTTTTTTTAATCCACGTCAAAGCTAATTTTTTGTAGAAAGTCGAGTATAGTATACTCGATTTTTTCTGGAAGTCGATTTTGCTGTACTCGACTTCCAAAAACAGTCCAACTAACTAATAAACTTTGAACGCATGCCATCCGCCTAAAATTTTTCCAGAATTATACTGTTTGGCAAATTTTGCCCTAAGACAGGCTTTATGATAAAGACAATTTATTTTTAAAAAAGAGTTTCTTAGTGTGAGTTTGGATGGCTGCAGGAGTGGCATTTTGCGCATCTGCATTTTTGCTTTGGGTCCCATGCACTGTTCCAGGGATCTGCAAGTACGGATTTCAGCAAATTTTTCTTTAAAACTGAGTCCTACAGCACTATTCACACATTTAAAAATTATTTTGGTACAGTGTTTTCAATTTTCAAGAATAAACAATATCTAAACAAACCCTTAACTAAATAAGAGGAAGTTGGGGCTCTTATAGGTAGATACATTGGAGCACTTTTTTCGACATTACCATCTAACAATACGAATCCACACGATTTTCCGTTCTCAAGATTACGATGTAGAAATAACCAAAGAAGTTGACACTCTTTATGGTTAGGGATTTTTTATAGGCCATAACACCATGAAGAACAATTGCTCTCAACAAAGCCCAACTTTATCAACGCACAGTTCAACGGTATTCAACAAATCCATGAGAATAAGAATTATTAGAACTTTTTTTTTTTTTTTTGGGAGAAGCAAAGAATTATTAGAACATGAATATGGAGATAATATTGTTTTATTGGAAAATAGATTGATTTTTTTTTTGAAAAATTCCTAATCATGAACACTAAAACTCTATTTGTTTGTTGTATAATAGTTTCCCATATAAAATAGTTTACAATTGAAAATATTGTTAAGTGATTGTTTACTTGGAAGATATGGTCAAACCTGTAAAAAAAAAAAAAATCCATTGAACAAAAAGCCAACCTAAAAAGTTGTAAAAAATTTTACGACAAACAATTAATAAAATATTTTACAAGGCACCAATGTTTTTTTTTTTTTTTTGGTGTAAGTAGGAATTCAAACCGTCAAATCTCTTTTTCAATGATAAGAAATTTTATCTGGAACCACGATACAATCAATATATATATATATATATATAATATTAATAGGTATTTTTGGGAGTTTTTAACAAAAAGTATTATTTTTTCCAAAAAGAAAAAAAAAATCTTTTCATTTTACAAAGAATCAAACGCTAGAAAATATTTTTCAAAGCATTTTCAAGAATGCAACCAAGCACAAAGAAAGGATACCCTTCTGAAATAATTTGTAGTGAAAAAAGGAAGTAGAGAAGTATAACTTTTTTGGGAAATTCTTAGTCAGACAGTGAGCACTAAATCATTATTTAAAACAAGTATACTCCTATTAAAAAAAAAAAAGGTATACTCTTCTAGAGTAATGTGCAGTAAAAGAAAAAATATGGTCATAAATTGAAATAAATTTTAATTGTTGTTTTTATTTAGGTACCATAAGGCTTATTGCTATTGAAATGATGGACAAAATCATCCTTAGGTAAAAAAAGATACTGAAAGAAACCAAAATTTCATTCTTTTAAAATAACCATTGTACAATGAAACTTATTGATTTACAAAACTATTTGACCCACACTAGTTCAACATTTTTCTAGCAATCTAAAATCAAAGAAACACCCTCTCTCTTTCTTTCTTTTTATTTTATTTTTTTCCTGAATCAAACAAGCTCTCTTAGCTACAAAAATGCAGTAAACAATACCCCACTATATATAACCGTGATTCCTATAAAAACGCATACATGTAAGGTTGAACACATTGATCTATACTACATATAAAAATAGAAGCACTAACATTTAATTTAGCATTTCTCATAACGTGCCATGCAGGAGTCAGTTCTCTTACTGCTTTCTTTCTTCACCCTTTTCTTGCCTAGCGTTTAATGCCTTCATTTTTCCAACTTGCTCATTTACTACTGCCCACCGTTACGGGATTCAAGTGATAGTCCAATGTTAGTGACACCATTTGTGGTGCAACATGTGTTTGAAACTTTGAACCCATCCCCTCTCCCCCACTATATATATATATATATATATATGAAACTGTAGTATTTAATAAGGCATAAAGCAGAAAATTTAAGATTGCTTTAAGGAATGGAATGAGAATTTAAGAAGGTAACAAATGAAAGAGATGAATGGTTGAACAAAGTGCAAAGTGGGGGGTGGGGGAAGATGACGATGATGTGGTGCAACAAGAGGTTTGCAAACTTTATTGCAAAGCCTTCATTATTATATATTGTAGTATTGTATTTATTGGGAAAGATGAGTCAAACTTGTCATAGCTGACTTAACTGAAACTGCAACTCAATATAGCAAAGGGAGGGGGATAAACAACATCATTAAAAAAAATGGATAATTAATAGATCCTAATCCAGACATTTCTTTAGGTTCTTGTTAGCATTGGTTTCTTGTTTGATCCCAACATCCACTTGAGGTTGAAGCCATGGAGAGAGAGAGAGAGAGAGAGAGAGAGAGAGAGAGAGAGTGTGTGTGTGTGTGGGGGGGGGGGGGGGGGGGTGGTTTCATTTGTTGTACTGCTTTCTATCCACAAAATTGGAAGCCTCGGGTTTGTGAGTTTGGTGTCAGTGCTCAACTTATATTTTGACTTTATGCTGCATCATGTATTGTTAAACAAAAAATGCATTTCTCCTTGTTCATCGCATATGATGTACTTACTACATGCAATTTTTTTTTAAAAGGTAGGAAACAATTTTAAAGAAGAACCCTTTAGACTCGCTTCTAGCTAGTAAATGAACATTGTTGGGGATAACAGGACATGCTTGAACATTAACAAATCAGAATTTCATTTATCATAATAGTAGTCATAGAGAAGAAAAGTGATGAACCATACATCCATAGGAGGACAGAGAAATAAAACATTGCAAATCAAAGAGTCATGAAGAACTAACGCATCTTCAATCCATCGCGACTTTCTCCCCTGCTTGTTCTATACCTTGCACAGATGGTAACAAACAACCAGAAAAATGGTATTATCAACACTTCAAAAGTTTGCAAATACAGAAAAGTAATGCACTGCCAATTAAAACCTTAAGCCATATAATAGTATCATAAATTATGGACTCCTTATTTTTTAAAGTCCACTACCTTGAACAGACAGTAAATTGCTTGAAAAAATAACGAAGCATAGGATTAATGACAAAGTCGGGCAAACAAAGAAAAATTATGCACTTCAATCCAAACAAAACATTAAACCATATTATGATATTACCATCTTGTTGACTATCTCATTATTCCATTCCATCAGCTTTGATGATACATATGTCCATTCGAGTTCTTCTACACAAGGTATGAAGCATATATAACCTAAAAGTTATCTGTGTGTGTTTTCCGTCTGGAACCCAAGTTGATGAGGACATTATTATTGTAATAGTAAATAACAGAAAACAGCAGTCAATTTCTGATTTCTTTCACATTCATACATTACAGTTAGATGTAAAAAGAAGTCTGGTACTCATAGTTAAGGTCAGCTAGGGAAGAGGAAGAAGGTAGGAAACAGAGCAAACAGATGACAAGGGAAAGATCAGGAAGGAACTTGCAGCATCTTCTATGTGTTGACACCCCATTTTGCAACCCGCATTTAACCTCACATGGAGGGTAAAAGGGGTACTTTCACCTCATAAATATGCATCTTGATTTTGGCCATTCGATCCTTAATCTCATTTTACAAAAATGATCTTGATGTTGTAACGATCAAATCAACTTGTTATAAGCCCTAATCGGACCACTAGATTGAAAGTTATCATCAAGTCAAGTTTTAATGGCTAAGATGCACTATCACAAATTGAGTCCGACTATATGTGATTATGAACAATTGATTTTAATTGGTTATAAGTGTAATCAATTGGAGATTAATGATGTGTCATAATTTAATTGGTTAGGACTACATTTTATGGTGAGGTTGCATACACCTAATTAATTAGATAGTTAAACATTAATTCTTCAATGAGTAATTTGTGCAATTATCTTTTAATTAGTGTAAATTTGGAACCAATTAAGTCTGAAATTGGAGTGATTGGAGCCATTTAATGTTAATTGGGGACTAATTTGGGACCTATTAATGTTAATTGTGCTGAAACCATTTTCTAACAAATGACCTCTGCTCACTATTTCATCGATATCTCTCAGAATATTTTGAATCTGTGAATGAGGTTAATTTTCCCAGAAACTAGACATTTGGGGCTTCAATTTGAGCACAAGAATGAGACAATTCCGATTAGAATTGAGTCAGATATGATTTTTTGAAGTTGGCTCCACAGGTTGTTACAGCAGTTACGGGAAAACCGAATTTTGGCTTGCTCCCCACTCCCACCAATCTCTCCATTTAATACACCAGATTTTTCCCAAGGTTAAAATGAGGTCTAGGTTCATAATCCTTGTCAACCCTCATTAAATGGCCTTCCATTTATATTCCCTCCACTACTACTATCTAAACCCTCCCTCTCATTCATTCTAGGACACCAAAACTCCCTCTCTTCTCCTCTCTTAAGTTCTAGTGAAGTAGAGTAGTCTTGTCATATCTTGGTCTTCCTAAGACTCAAGGTATTGAGTGAGACTCACTCTCCCTCTACTAGTTCTTCTTTTTTCGTCCTCCCTTAGGACCTCTACCAAGAGTCTCCTCTTCCACCATATGGATCTTGCATGAAGGTAGAATCTCTTTCCCTAACTAGTTTTTTTATATTTTTATGATGAGAGTTTAAGATTAAAGCATGATAGTAATCATTTAAATTCCCTTGAATATGTTTGAATGTTCTTAATTATTCTTATATGTTCTTCACATGTTCTTGGTTATTCATCACATGTTCATGCATAAACACTAGTTTTGATCTTAAATCCACATAAAAAATATGAAAAACATGTTTGTTTCATAATTCTTTTAAATCCTTGAATCTAGGATATCACCATACACACACATTCACTAGAATTTATTTTTCAATCCAAATGCAATGCTTAATAAATTGAATTAGGGTTTATCACATGCACACACATTAAATTCAACATGTAAATTGATTGACGTATTGGATGATATGATATGATTGTTGGCCACCATAGTCTAGAAGACCGGTTTCACCGGGCAAGGTGGGTGCCTAACACCTTTCCACCTTATAACATAGCCTCCGAACTTAGATCAAGGGTTAGTAGATCAAGTGCTTATCCATGTAATTTTTTATTTTTAGATTGTAACTAGGAAACAAAGTCATGTACTTTATCTTAGATTGTATTTAGGACCAAAGCCATGTAAATTTCCTATGATCAATGTAAATTCAATTGCAATTAATAAAACCCTTAATCTAAAGGGGAAAATATAACTAGTCGAACCTCCATTTTGAGAGGCAATAACACGACTCCACCCATTCACGTGGGTTCGGCCCAACGTTCCTATAAAAAAGGGGGTCGGGGGCGCGGTCTCTCACACTATGTAACCTTAAATGTAATGAAGTTTGGAGAGAACTGGACATTCTCAATACTTGCAACATGGTTCTTGTCTCGGTTTACTTTGTTTAGTTTTTTGGTTTCTCATTTCTCCTTCCAACTCAACACCTATCTATAAACCAAAAGGTTTTATTATTTATCTTGGCCTTTTTTTTTAATAACTAAATATACTTTAATTAGATTAACACTAATGAGCTCAACCTTAGCACACAGGATCAGGCCCTATTTCGCGGGGGGGGGGGGGGGGGGGGTGGTGTTGTTGGAGAAGGGAATCTAAGGTCCAAATATGAACCATCTAGACCCTAACCCTTCACACACAGAGAGTAAGAAGATTGGAAAAAGACTACAACAGTAAGTAATGCTGGTATATATGATAATATATCACTATAGAGTCATTTGACTCCCAAGGTTCAGAATACAATCCCAAGTGAAATTCTGTTTGCCCAATAGAATAGATGTCTAGCTTCAAGCATCAGTAAAATATTCCATATTCAGAACAAGCAACAAATAACTTGACACAATAACCCAAGTTAGATGAAGATTGCTAGTGTGGCATGAGTCTCTTGTCAAGATAAAAGCATTTGCAGAAAGTTTAACCCTCACCAGTTTGACCCTTCCTGTGGAAGACTACGACTGTAGAAAGGAAATTCGAAGAGGAAAGTTGTTTTGAACCATGAGGGCAAATTCCCATATACTACTGGTGGCAGCGGAATTAGAGGGCTGCAACATACTATGTTAGACTTAGTTACTTTCTCCTCCAAAATACACTTAAAAGATTAAGTAAAAGAAGAAGTGAAGAACATTACCTCGTTTTTCTTTTATAAAGCCTATATCCAGTCACATTCCCAAACTTCTTATCTGCCGATTCCTGGTAACAATTACGCAGTATTTATCAGAAGCAGATTCAGAATGCAGTGGATATAGTAGTTAAATCCAAAGCTGGGAGAAGCAAACCTCAAGCAATGGTATGCCACTGATGAAAAGAAGCAACAATGTGAGGAAGATTGGCCCAAGGATTACAAGCCACTCAGCACCTTCAAGTACAGGTGTGGAAGCCACAAAAATTCCCCACCAGAGGAAAATCTGAGCTCAACATTCATCAAGGTTTCATTATTTTACAGAATTATAATCAAGGTAAATAATGTAACAATGTTGTTGAACATCTGATGTATTCATATAATTGTCATGTTCATGAGGTATGGCTTCTGAGCATGTGAGATGTATGAGGCAAGCATATGTTACCAGATTCCCAGAACTGAAGGCTAATTTTAGTCACTTCCACAAAAAAAGCTATCAAATTTTGATAATTAAACTATCTATTTTCTTTACCCAGATATATTGAAGAATCAATACTGTACTGCCACAGCAGTAGAGACTCATATTGAGGATGTAATTTAACCTAAAATTCAACAGCCTAAATGTGCATACTGTCCATTATTCAGTTGAAAGAAGTCTAGATGTTACAAATTATGACTCGTTGATATAGTTTCATATTTAGGAGTTTATAGTTATAGCAGTAAAGTATAAGATAGATAGCACACAAAGAATCTGTACCTTGCATGCAACCAGTAACCATGAGAAAGATATCATCAATTATAAATGATATGGATTAAAACAGAGAAATATATATAAATATATATGTATGTATGTATGTATATATTACTTTAAGGTTTTTTCTGTTAACAGCATTTTACATTTCTAAGCAGCATCATGAACAGAAGCATTCAGCACCAGCTCTAATTATCTGTGCATCTAAACGAAATGGCAGCACTAACCTCACCAAAATAGTTTGGATGACGAGAGTATTGCCATAGTCCAACATTGCACCATTTCCCTCTATTTTCTGGAGAGTTTTTGAATGTTAGTTTTTGCTGATCAGCTGTTGCTTCAACTAGAAAACCCACTGACCAAATAATCCAGCCAATTATGTCCTCAGCCTGGAGAGATGGATTTCTGTTGCTTGAATTAACCACTGTAACAGGCAAACTAACTGTCCACACCCAGACAGCCTGCAGTGAAGGGGGGTAAATCACATATCGAATGTCAAAAACTATATATAGACACTCCAACTGGCAACTAGAATTCCAGTATACAGTCATAGCTAATCCAAAATAGATATAGAGAAATCCTAAAAAACCTGAAATATCCAGAAAACTGCCAGTTTTCCCAAACTAGCACGCATTTCATCAAAACGCCTATCCTCCCCCCACTGCAAGATCCTGATCATAGTACCCAGAAAATAAAAATTAAATATGAAGTTGATATCTAGGTGATACTGCACTAAACAGCAACAACATTGTTAAGTTTGGCCTGGCCCTAGGGATAAAAATTATACGTAAGTCAAGTATTCAAGTTAAGGATTTGGACAAGTATATAAACTAATTTTAGAACACCAAAACCAAAGTAGATGGAATGATACAAAAGAAGATAGCAGCATTCAGTAAATTGTGTAAAAAGAAAAAAAAAAAAAAAAAAAATAACTTTTATTAAATCTAAAAGTAAAATTTGAGTAGAAGAACTGATAGAGTCCACATCCACCACTATGGTTGAAACTAAGCAGGGGCCAAGCATCAAAAGCAATAACTAAAACAAAAATGATGCCTACAACATAACAAAGGACATGCCTCAAGGTAGAGGTGAATGCCAGAGATTTCATCTATCCACAACTCCAGGTAGTTCAAAATATGAGGTTTTGTCAAGTTGATTTTCAAGAACTAAAATCAAGTCAAAAATTCAATGAGCTGTCTAATAAACTGTACATAGACTAGCCTTGCTAACTAATAAACTTCATCATTTCATGTTAGAATCAAATAAATCATACCTCATTAATAGAAACAGTCCCAGGCGGAGACCCCATATTACTACAAGCAAAGTCAAGACTATCTGAAATCACAGCAGCAAAATTATATATATAATGCGACCATGTTGAACAACACATTGGCCAGCCACAATTGGTGGACACTTTATGTGAGGCCTTGATATGACAAGTTGGGATACTGCCTTAATCAAAAACTTAAGCGTGTAGATTTGGACCCAACAATGTTTATATTAATCACTCAGAAATGTCAGACTTAATCACTTTCACTCAAACATGAAATTCCAACCATGAGGAATATATTGCACTTGAGAGGCACAAATTCCTTCTTTTTATTAATAATCAGAACACAACCACAAAAATCATTTATCCAACAAAAAATATAATTTTTTTAGAAAAATTGAAAAAATTACCAATTGTTTCAAAAGTTAAAGCATCCTCACTTGATAAGTAGGGTCCAACACGTGGGAAAATTTTAAAATAGATGGTAGAACGGAGAAAAGGTTCGAATTTAGGACCACATACTCTGATACCATGGTAAACTATCATTTGTCCCAAAAGCTTAAACCACTAGGAAATTGTAAATTTAATCATTTAATTATAATTCTAACAAAAATAGAAACTTGGATTCCATCATAAGCGTAAAGCAATACCCACTTAGTATAATAAATTTGGGTTATTTTTCAAAGAGTAAGAGTCTGTGCAAAAGTGTGAAGCAGAGGGTGTTAACATGTCCAGCCCAATCAAAGAAAAATGGAAGATCATATTTTGAGAATTTTCCACAAACAACCCCTGATAATAGAGAGTGCACAAGCACAAGCACAACAACACAAACATGATTATTTATACCTGTCTGAAATGCCATGAGCCTTTTAGAACCAGAGTCAGTATAGCAATGATAACAAAATTTGTGCTTCCTGAAAATTCAAACAACAAAAACAAGAAAACCAGAGTTAACGTGCAAAACAGCTTTGCAACTCAACAAGCAATAAAATTTCCAATTTCATATTAGCGTTTTAAGCAACAAAAGGATTAAAGAAAGAAAACCCACCAGCAAAGTCAGTGACTTTATCGAATTTGAGAAGAGCAGTGACTATAAAGAACAACAACTGATACCCCACCTGCAAATACCAATATCCAATTTATTTGGAAAGGCTTATACATACATCAATAAAGAAAAACTCACAAGAGGGGAGAGAGAGAGAGAGAGAGAGAGAGAGAGAGTATTACAGTGACAATGGCAGTTAAGCCCAAGAAATGGGAGTCGATAACGGTTCCCATGAGTATGAAGATCTACCCCAACAGTGCCAATGACCAAATAGAATAATGGTGGCACTTCTTTATTATATTATTATTTTTTTATTAACGTGCTACTAAAACTTTTTTTTTCTTTTATTTTTTTTCTTTTTTAAGAATGGCATTTGTTAATAAAATATAAGAAAAAATTTATACTACTTTTATAGAAATGTAAATAGCTGTTAAAAAATACGTTGTCTTTTTTTTTCTTTAAACAAAAATTTTCTCAATATATTTCTTAAATTATTACTTTTAAGACATCCATTAACTTTTTTTTTTTTTTTTAATTTTATTACCTATTGTCTTTGAAATAATGCTAGACATATAATCTATTTTATAGAAAATTTTACAAATTACTGATATGATGAATGATTATTGGTAAATAAAAAAGTGATATTAATAATGGACATAGATAAAAACCAATAAAAAGTTAACTATATTTGTAAAATAATTTGTGATTATAGCATTACTCATTTATTGTATAATGTCTTTTTGAAATCATGTTTTAGTTAAAATTGTAAAATCATATTTTTGATGAGAAGTGAGTGATTGATATTTGTCCATATGTCACTGTATATTTAAGTGTATAATAAAAACTAATTAAGAAGTGCGCGATTATTATTATTCTATTTTTAAATGCAAATACCTTATCAGTTGTCAGTATCTCTATGTTTTGTTTGGTTTGGTTAGGTTAGGCGTTAATATTCCTCCATTCAGGTCTTGTGGTTGGGATTTCATTTCAGCAGACTCATCAGTCAGCACCGTTGGTCTTGTGGCACTGTTGTGGTTGGGATTTCATTTTCATACTTTTAAGATCAATAATGATTTCTTGGTCATCGTTTTCAAGTCCTTAAGTCCATGAAATTCAGAGTGTCTCGTATGTCTATCCAATAAATTTTTTTTTTTCTTGAGAAGAATGTCTATCAAATAATAGTCAGCCCATGCAACATTCAATATTCCATTTGGTGGAAGTATGACTATTTTTTTTTTGGTATTTATGTTAAGTTTCAAAGGTTGGTTTCAATATTCCATTTGGTGAAATTATGACTATTTTTTTTACTTATATTAAGTTTCAAAAGTCAATTAATAAAGTTTTTTTTTTATCCAAGAGATTTTAGATCTAATTTTGCCTACATTAATTTAAAAAAAAAAAAAAAACTTGTAATTTAGCAAGACCAACTTAATATATTTTAAGGTCTAAAGGGATAAGATTTAGTGAGGTTTTTAATATTTGATACAGTATCAATTAAGTATTTTTTATTCAAACTTCCATATTATTATTTTTCTGTTTAAAACAGTTGTATTTTGAAAAGCAAAATTGATAATTAAGTTTTTGTATTTAGGTATTATTGACTTTCTTTTACAAATTGTTGAGTAAAATTTATTTATTTTTTTAGCAAAAACGATAGCAGATTTTATTTATTCAAAGCACATTGTATAATGAAAGAAAGAAAAGAAAAACATTCTTTTAACCAAACAATGATCCTCTCATTCTCTTTTTGTAAGGAAAATTTATTGTTAATGATTACTCGTTATATTCAACAATTTATTGTTTCACCAAAATTAAACATTATCAATTAGGGCCAGCCCCAGGTCTCGGCCACAGACCCTAATTGATAATGTTTAGTTTTGTTCGATGAATTCTTTCTCTTTTTCTTTTTGAAAAGAGAAAAGAGTGGTCGAATTTTGGATCCTTAACACCATGACATCTCGAGTTGCACAAATGGAGATAGCTCACAATAATATCTTCATTGTTTTTGGTGAAGACTTCAAGCTTCAATCTTTGTTGTGAAATACAAAAATGGAAAAAGAAAAAATCATCTTCTAATTATGAGCTATCATATCTAATTCCATTTTCTAATTTAATCCAATACCACATAATATATGATGGAATCCGCTATGATCTTTCCTCTTTCCGTCCTATGGTATTCTAAAATATTATCGAATTTCATTTAAAGGAGCAAACCACATAAATGGTTCTGTTCTAATACAAACTGAATAAAAATAAGATTAGAATCAATTCTGAATTGGGAGTTGAAACCGGTTAGGTTAATGTGTTTGCTTTGTCTAAACACATTTTAAAACTTTCTTTAGTTTATATTTAGCTGTCATTCATAGGTTATGTAGTCATTTTTAACCTACCTGTTTTGTGTGTGTATTATGTATCTTTTTTAGGATCTGTTTTATGTTTGTAGGAATGCATTTATTTATATAGGTTTATTAGATGAGTATATTTTGAAAAACTAATAGTTAAATTCAAAAAGTTTAGAACAATTGGCAAATCTTGAGCACAAATTTGTGTAGATATAGAATAGATTACTAAGTCTATAGGTATAATTAGATAATGCTCAAAGTGCTGCAAGTCAAAGTACAAGAACAAGGAAGCTATTGTTTTAAGGAATCTGATTTTAGCAGTTTTCAACCGATCGAAAGTCCCATCTACAGATTACATTTTCAGCCCAACAGTCTATTAAGCCCAATAAGTGATTAGGTTTTCAAATCTAATTCACATAGTATTTAAAGGAAATCCGAAGGCACGTTTTGAAGAGACTTTGGAGTTGCTCTTTTGAGATCTAAAAGGTTCTATGCCTTCTCCTTTCAAAGTCACCACCAGAAAACAATCTACATACTATTAGAACTAGTAGATCTAAAGTTGCTGCATACCAGTCATCAAAAGTGCTGGATCTAAACCTATAACGGTGGTCTTAGAGTCATAAACTGAAGGTCTATGTTGGAGATCTATAGCATGAACTGGAGATTCATGTTGAAGCAAATCCACATCAAAGAAGTTTGAGAATTTCAAAATTAGATTTGATAATCATAGTTAAATTTACTACGAATTAAATATTTTTTACTGTAAACCTCTATTTGATATAGTAGATTGTTCTTCTGGGGATAGTTCCCCCCAAATTTTTTACCTTGAAACTAGTTCGTTTCATTGGTTTTTTTAAGTCATCATATTTTGTGTTATTTACTTTTTCACTGCATGATATGTATGATGAATGTTTAACCTAATATCTACATAATTGACTTAAGTATCAACTTGGCAATAAAATTAGGATAAACAATGTGTTTTCAAGGGTCTAAAAACTAACACTAACTATCAAAATAAACAAATAAATAATGATATAAGCTAATATTTTGAAGATTCCAAAGTAATTTATTACATAAGTTGGTAAATACAAAAACATAGAAAAATATGTAGGAGGTAAAAAAATTTAAAATTTTTGAAAGATAGAATAAGAAAATTTTAAAATAATTTTGAGTGAATATATAAATGAAAAGGATATATATGTTTGGAGGAATGTAATTTAAGTAACCAAGTTTAAAACGAGTTTTTTTTTTTTTGGTGGGAAATATCTAATTTAATTTGAATGAATAGTGTTTACTTTAAAACCAATTTAATGAACAAAAAGAATTTACTATACAACTTCTTTTTTGTGTTAAGTTTAAGACGAAGGGATCAAAGCAATGTCATTTGACCATTTGGCTATTAGCAATTACGAATTGTGACCATAATAAATAAATAAACTATCTGCTTTAAAGTCTCGTGTCATCAAATAAGGATTTTGAAATTGAATCTTATCTTGGCAGCAATCATATAAAGAGAATGTAATTTGTTTGTTGTTTGGATTTTTTTTTTATTGAGAAAGAGTGGAATGTTTGATTTAAACAACATATATGAGACACCAAACAAGATAAAATTATCATTGGACTATGCTTAAACACCAAAATTTGTAATTTAGTCAAATATTCCAATCAGTCCAACCAATTATAAAACTAGTATATATATATGTGTGTGTGTGTGGAAATGCTAGACTACAAGTGGGGCTATTAAAGGAAAAGGCCGAAAACTAGTGGATAAAAAAAAAATGGTTCCACTTCTGACTCAATATGCTTTGGGCCAAAGTAACAAATTCTCCTTTTTCATTAGTTTAAAAACTTACCAAGCAAAAAAATAGTAAATCAATAAGAAATGTCATATTTTACTGAGGTCATAATCTACCCATATACGTTCAAACTCAAGCGGGTGCAATGGACACTTTTTCAACCTCAACAATATACTCAAGAGTTGCAAATGGGGGAATTTGCACACCAGGACCTAAATCTGTTCCCTTCTCCCCAAACCCCAAAGTAGGAGGAATTATCACTCTTCTTTTACCCCCAGCCTTCATAGACCTCAATACATATTCTATCCCTTCACACATTCCCCTACTATATGGCCTAGACCCCATTACCAGAGCCAATGGCTTCTTCTCACCACCAAATGTATCCACAAAAACTTCCCCATTGCCTTCTATTTTTCCCTTGAGATCGATTACAACCAGGTCCCCTGGCCTTGGAGAAGCTCCGCCGCCAACTCTCAACTCATAATACCTGGGGGGGGGGGGGGGGGGGGGGGGAATTGTACATGTTAGGACAATTATGCACTTCAAAGTTCGAAGGCCAATACTGTCAAGTTATGGACAATGAGAACTTTTACCTTATGCCATTTGGCAAGACCAACTCCTCTTCCTTTTCAACATTTCTGTAGAAGATAAATCATGGTTACTGGTAGCAGTTAAAAAGACCATATGGCTAAATTTGCATATAAAGATCAAACCAATATGTGAGAAATCAACAAATTGAGTTGATTCTTCCAATACAAAACTATACAATAATTAAAGCATATTGAACCTAGCCTAACCCTATTCTAATCCTAGGAAGACTAGGTTGCTTGAACTATAAGTGCACGTTTGAGCTTTACAACATGTTTGGACCCAAAGAGTTCTATTATGTCTAATATCTCTCCTCGAACACAAGGTGGCAAATTTAAGACAAGGTTGAGCTTGTACAAAAGCAAGCAGAAATGACCAGAAGCAAAGATGGAGCAAATTAAAATAATTTTCACAATACAAAACTATATACTAGTAGAGCATTTTTAACCTAATACTATTGATAGCCCAAAGAATTCAACCAGCCTTATAAAAAAAAAAAAAAAAATTCTTCCCTAGTCTTAATGTCATGTCCAATCTCATGACAATAGTGTAAGTCCTCATCTTTATCTTAACTTCTCCTATCAAAATTCCCCCAGGCCATACACTCCTACCATGCACGACTTGATTCGAACTTTACCACAAATGTCCAATTTCTGAATTATTCGTTAGCTTCTTAAACTTTTAGTCTCCAAGAAAAATGTTATAACCATTTTAACTTGAGTGTCTCCTTTGTCAACCAACACTAGTGTAGCCATCAATATATCATATGAAGAATTAAAAGCAACAAGGCTTGATCCTAAATACCAATCTATTAAAAGCTTTGAGATGATACCTGCTTTCTATCTCCATGTGTAGTTGACACAACTCTCTCTTTAAATACAACTAATTTCGACATATAAATCTCATTTTATTTCTTCCATAATTCTTGAGGAGAAGTCTTGTTTAGACACCCTACTTCTGGAGTAAGATTTGAATGGATAGTACTAAATGCCTTCCTACTTCCTACTAAGCTCTTCTTATTTATCGTTATTCGTTACACATAACATAATAGCTAATTTCTTTAACTTATCCTTAATTAATCTTTTTTGTAACAAAATATCTTTAAATAGAGGTTTGCAAATCACTCAAAGTATCTTCTCCATCAAAGGGTTTCATGCACCTTGAACTTTTCCAAAAACTGAATCATCCTTCGACTTTTATTTAATATACATATATATGAAAACTGAATGGTGGCGGATAGTGAAGTTAGTTAGTTGACAAACCTAGTATTTGCTTCTTGTTGAGAGACTTCAATTCGAGTCTTAATCTGTTCAGAGATTACACCAACAGCTAGAAAGGCAGCCCATGCAAGGCCTGCACCAAGGCCAAACCGCCTGGTCAATGTGGAAGCTATCCAGTCTGTGCTATCAGCAGTGGCAGGCTTAGGCTTTGTAGGCTTGAATTCTTGTTGGACGTTAACTGAGACTGGTGCTTGTTGGTTGGATGAAGATGTACTTAGCTGTTGAGATGGTGCTGGAGATTGAGGTTGTGAAGGTGGAGTTGATGGAGATGGAGGAGTAGGTGGAGGTGTTTGTGATGATGATGAAGAAAACTGAGTTTTTGTAAGTGGGTGGGACATAAATGGTGGTGAGCCAAAGATGGAAGCCATTTTCAGGATGGAAGATTAAAGAAGCTTGGATAAGGTAGAGATATGAGAAGGAAGAATGTTGATTCCATGTTCACTGTAATTAGTAGGGCTTTGGTCCCTACCCTTTTCTTTTTTTGTGATTTGGTCCCTACCTTATCCACATATATATGCGATAGATTTTACATTTTCGGTGGTGGGTCTCTCTTACTTTCTTCTCTCTTTTTATTTATTTATTGTGTGTGTGTGTGTGTGTTTGGCTGCATAAAAATCGTAGAGATGAAAACAATATTGTTACGTTTAAAAAAGGATGAACTCTTTTCAGTTTCAGAATGTAAAAGTGGGCTGCATCTACCTTGGAACAAGAATAATTGGTTCTGATTGCACTTCCATGCCTGAAAACTAGATGACACTCTTATGCATTTTAGCTGACATGAAACTATTTAATAACAACCAAGTAGGGGTAGGGTTGCCAAGTAAAAATGACCACATAGCAGCCATGATGTCCAAGACACGAAAGTGTCCTGTTGAAAGGTGAAGCTTCAGTCTAGTGCATTGAATGGGACACGAAAACAACATACTTTGCTCTAGATGTGTTTTAGAAATGGAATCCCCTTTTAAAATAGTACCGTCGTTATTTATGATACAAACATGCTCTTATGTAACAAAGGAATCATTAAGGATGTGTTATTGAGGAATGTTGATCCCTCTTTAGTTTTTAATACGAATTTCAAGGCACCTTTAGAAGAATCGATTAGTTGTACTTGCTCTAGATGTGTTTTAGAAATGGAATCTCCTTTTAAAATAGTACCGTCGTTATTTATGATACAAACTTGCTCTTATGTAACAAAGGAATCATTAAGAATGTGTTATTGAGGAATGGTGATCCTTCTTTAGTTTTTAATACGAATTTCAAGGCACCTTTAGAAGAATCGATTAGTTGTGCTAGAATTGGATTTGGATCCCGTGTAATGGGATGCAGTAATTATCAATGACTGATATTGAGAGTTAAAAAATTAACTTTCAGCATTGGATCAAAAGCATTTTTAACTTTTTCGTTTTTATGATCTGAGGACTGAGATTGAAATTTTTTTTTTTTTTTTACACTCTCAATCTGAGTCATTAGGATGATATTCAATCTGCTCGAATTCTGATGAATTATGACAGCTTTGGGGTTTACCATGATCCGAAGCTCCTGAAAAAAATGTAAATTGCAGAATGAATTATGACAGCTCCTGAAAAATACTCTTAAATATGTAATTTTTTTCCCTACCCACTATATATTTACAGCTTGGAACCAACGAAATTACCAAACCACCAACACCACCCCCCCCCCCCCCCCCCCCAAAAAAAAAAAAAAAAAAAAAAAGACTCTCCTCTTATGCCCAATGCTCCAGTCAGCAAAACGCTTATGCAACTACTCAATAGAACTTCACGTACAGCAACAATTTCAAACATGTACAACAATTTCAATGGCTTTTTACAAACAAATACACAACCTTGACAACAGCTGCACTGTGAAGAATACCAAAAAAGAAAAAGAAAAAGAAAAAGAAAAAGAAAAAAAGGAATTGAGGAAAAGAATCACAATCTCAAATTAGAGTAAATGTCGGGTCATGATTTTCAACCAGTCTCTTTCCCTTGCTTGTCACAAGAAATCTTACCAAATGTTGGCAGTCCAACGAGCAGCAAATCAGTTAGCTTGCTGACTCTCTTCTAGCCGGCTGGATCTTCTGCAACCTGTGACGGTTGAGGCCTTTCACGGGCGCTACCAACTAATGCAGTTTGTCTAGGAACTTGAGAACTGGTTATGGGCTTCTGCAACGGCTTCAGAGCAGCCATGATCTCAGTAAACGATGGTCTCAATTTTGGATCTCTACAATGTTTAAATGGATCAATTATCAGGATCTCAAACTAGTGCATTTACAAATATAATTGACACACTGCATTAACCATGACAAACATAAGAATGGAATTTCTCCTACTAATTCACAAGTTTAAGCTTTTAATCTTCTATTTTGTAAAATGCAAGGCTTGCTAATATCTTCTTGGGCAACGTATTTAATCAGAAAACAGATTGAAGATCATGTTACCCATAGGACAAGAAGTATGTGGCCACTAGATGAGAATTGTTGTAACTACAGAAGCAATGATACTAGTTTGTTGTGTCAAAAGGGTATTTGAATAGCACTACATCAGAAGATTAGATATGAACATCATTATGGTCTTGTGAAAGACCTTACAAACAAACAATAGGAAAAAAAAAAAGTTGCTAGACAGCCCTGTACACAAAATATCTTCCTGGGATCAATTTTTATTATTATTTGATATATTCACATTTCTTGTCACAAAATGACAAGTTAAGATGCTCGCCTTTATGAGGTTCAAACCTCTACAAGTGAGCAAAAAAGAGCCGAAGGCCCTTTTTTGATGGCTACAATATGTGAGAAGCGATCCAATGGCAATGAAGTTGGAATAAGAGACCGTGTACCAAGCAAGAGAAAAAGAGAGAGTTGATCTGCTTGGGGGAGTGCTGGTAGGCTTCAAGTGTCACCGATTTGACTATTCTAAGTGGCCAGAGTGTAGATTGAATGAGCGTGAGCAAGAGGAAATCAAGATTGTTGACCTAAGGTGACAATCCAATTTTTTTCCTCTTTTTTTTCTTTTCAATTTTTGGCCATTGTCTCTTAAATCATAATTTAAATTAAAATAAAAAACACCAAGCAGACACAAATGCAACCATGCCCCAAGCGTATCCATGTCCAACGTGTCTGATACCACACAAGGGTTTTTTCTGTCTGTGCTTCTATAGTAGACTAAGGTAAGCCAACAAAAGAAAATGCCAATGGATGTTTTGAATCACAATATCAATATGCAAACAATTATTCACACGCATTCCTTAACCAAAAAATACTCACGTCTGCCAGCATTTCCGAATAATATCTGCAATGGAAGGATCCATATCATCTGGAATGTCAAGACGCCGATGTTGAAATCCGACTGCACCAACAACTTGCATTGGGTTCATTCCCCCCCACGGTTGTTGCATCGTTGAGAGTTCCCATAGTATGACCCCAAAGCTATAAACGTCACTCCTGCAAGTTCAATTATACAATGTATTTATAAAAATAAAATAAAAAATCATAAAGGGTCCAAAACAAAGTACTAAAAACATATGTAGGAGAGAGAGACAGACAGAAAGAAGGCTTACTTTTCATTTGAAGGTTCATTTCTTAGCACTTCTGGGGCCATCCACTCAGCCTGAAGAGTGCAATACAAAATGAACTTATTCAAAATGGTTGCATGCTTGCAATCAAAGACCGATACAAACAAGTTGATAATCAAGAGAGCAAACATATTCAGGAAATTCATGAATACATATAGGCATGGCCAACGAATGCAATATTCATTATTTGTTTCACAAATTCTACAATATAGAGATTTCTGCTTTTGAAACCATTGCACGTAACAAAGTTACTTCAATGGAAATAATTCCTGAAGTTCTAGTGCAATAGCACCAAAAACCTATTGGAGTAACTTACCTTTTAACATTATTAAATAATAATAATCTGATTGTACCAACTACCACCAAAAACAGCCTTCATTATTTTTAGGCCTTACCAACAAGCTTTTATTTCAATGTTCACCATCCCTATGAACACCAAGTACAGATAGTACACATGTCCTTTAAATATTTCACGATTAGAGAATAAAGCATGTAATTCTATAGTCATGAATACGCTGTTATAAACAGTTAAGTCCAAATGATCTTACAATTGAAGAACTTTTGGAATGGTTCTCTCTTTGTGATTTCCAAAGTTTGAGGAAAACATGCATCAATCAATTTCAGCATTAAACAACATCAAAGCAAAATACCAATTCCCTTCACTTAGTCCTGACTCGTATGCCATTTGCCACGCCAAAAAAGATGTCTAGTCACCCCCCACCCCCCACCCCACACCTTTAATCACCACGAGAAAATCTACTGAATGCCTGGATACAGGCAACTAACAAGGAAAACGTTTAAAACAAAATGCAACAAATGTGTAGTATCAAGAAAAGCACAAAAGTTTCTACCTTTTCAGTCCAAAAGAAAAGCACAAAAGTCAATGCTTTACTATTATTGGAAGCATAAAGCAGGTGCATAGAAACCAGATATGAAAAAAGAAAAAAATATATAAATCAGTGAGGCATGAACATGATATATCCGTCTGATAGATAACCCAAAAATAAACAGAAAGAAAAAGATTTTGGATGGTTCAACTGGCGGAAGGAAAAAGTGAAGTTGTTATTGGCTTACCGTCCCTGCAGTTGACCTTGAAGAGAGAAATGTGCTATGTTTCATTCGTGATAACCCAAAATCGCACACCTGAACAGGCAGAATATTTTACATCATGCTGGATTAGGCATGGAAGACACTAATAATATTCAGCAATCACAGTAAAGAGGTAAGACACCACCTTCACAACCCAATTTTTATCAACAAGAAGATTTGGGGACTTCAAATCTCGGTGCACTATCATGGGAGAGCAGTTGTGCAGATAGTTCATTCCCCGTGCCTAAACGCATAATCATTCAAAAAAAGATCAATTATATAAGTCACCGATTAGAGTAATATCTGACTGAAATTGGAATAAAGAGCAAGAATGACAGGGCCATACAGCATCAAGGGCCATCCTCAAGCGCCTTCTTTCATCTAATTGATTGTTAGGCCGATGAAGCAACCTATACAAACTACCTCTGCAAAACATGAGCTGTTTTTTAACATTTGAATTGACATAACTCATAAGATCCAAGAGACAATTTATCAAAAAGGAGCATACTGGGAGTGGAAGCCCTGAATCAAACAGAATCATAGTGGCAGAATATCCATTAACATTCTGTCAACTTTTTGAAATGATATAGTTTTAGTAGATGAAATTAGATATAAAGTTAACGTCAAGTTAAAATTTTGGAGAGATGCTTTAGAATCTAAAGGCTTTCAACTGAGCAAGACTGAAACAGGGTACATAGAATTTAAGTTTAGTAAAAGTAGAAAAAAATATGAAGGGGTTGAAAGACTTAATGGTCAATGATAGCAAAGAGTGAATGCTTTTGATATCTCGGATCAAGAATTCATAAGGATGGAAAAATTGAAGAGAATGTGAAACACAAAATAAGTTCAAAGTGGATGATGTGAAGAAATGCATTGAGAGTATCATGTGATTGTAGAATACCCATTAAGTTAAATTGAAAATTTTAGAAGACTATTATAAGATCAGCTATGCTCTATTGTACTAAATTTTAGGCTATTAAGAAGCAACATTTTCACAAAATGAGTGTAGTTGAAATAAGAATGTTACGATGGATAAGCGGAAATACAAGAAAAGATAAGATTCAATTTTTTTTTTTTTTTTTTTAAAGCTTAAAAATAGGGGCGACCCTATTGATGAAAAGATGAGGAAGAGACAATTAAGATGGTTTGGTCATGTGCAATAAAGAGCTACTAATGCACCAATAAATGCACCAATAAGGAAGAATGAGTTGAAGAAGTTAAAAAATAAATAAATAATTTTTTTTTATAAAAAGCATGTTAATTAAAGAGGTGATAGAGAATATGATTTTTGATAGAATAGAATGGTAGTAAAAAAGCATGCGACCAACTTTGATAGTCTGATGAGGATCCATATCCAACCCCAAGGATTTGGAACTAAGGCTTGATTTTTTTATTTTTTATTTTTTTTAACCAATTCTCAAATAAATCGCACAAGATGGAAAGTTGCAGAAGATACAGTGAAAAAAAAAAAAGAATTAAGAATTAAGAAAGTTTAATTATTGTGAAAGGTATTTCTGCCTTAATCAATAATTTCCAAAAGCCGTACCATACAAGAGCCACTTTTGATGCCATCTCATTGGCTATATGTATGCGTATTGATTTCATATTATATGTAGTATTGTACTAATAAGAGCTTTTTTCTCCCATAATTTGCAGTATAGCCCATTGACTTCCATAAATCTTTGATTAAGACCACGACACAGTTATGATCAGAAATAGAATGTTTACATACCTGGGAAGAAATTCAGTGATAATTGAAAGATTTGGGGTACGTGTTACAGCTCCCATGAATAGAACAACATTAGGATGCCTGAGTCTTTTCATTATCCGAACCTTGCAATTCAGACACAAGTAAAACAAATTATGTCAATATAATCCTTATATACTTAGAGCTACCAATGACAGTTAAATCCTAAAGGAAGCTATTTAGACATGTAAAAATGATGGTGGAAGGAGTGAGGTTTAAAACAAAAGAAAGGTAAGAATTTTCTATGCAGAACACAAAAAATGATCTTCACATGCTTAGAGAGTGGAAAGAGTTTGCACGAATCATCACAGGTGCCCTATTCAAATTCATTATCAGAATTCTGAGAAATATGTTCAGATATCTCATCCCATAGAATTTTGACGAGAATCATATGCTCAATAAAAATAAGGCAATGATTGGTCACAGAACATTTAGACAGCCCATGCAGACTTATAACGGAACAGGTCAGATAAATAACTCTCATTCTGTATAATACTTTAACGTGATCTCCCATTAACCTATATGTCAATCAGCCATGGATAATCAATTCACCACAGTAATGTGAGGGGTCAAGCATGGTGGTCAAGTAGATGAAAATCCCATTATCAATGAATTGAAGTGACACCTCACCAGCACATATAAAGAAAAAAATTATAGAGTAACTACATATTTGGTCCCCAGCCTTTGCATTGTATTTCAATTTGATTCCAGACCTTTTAAACATGTCAATTTAGTTCCTAACGTTTTGGTATCGTGTCAAAATGGCCCCTGCCGTTAAGTGAAGGATAAAAATGCTGACATAGCTAACAGTGAAAATAAAATATTATTTTCGTGCCCAGTAGACTGCCACTTGTATTGCCACATCAGCAATTAAAACACACTCAATTACAATTTACAGTCTGATATTAGGTTGAAAATTTCAATATATAAAATTTAAAAGTTATAACACCAAATCTGTAACCAAATCAGCATTTATATTAAAAAATATTCAAATGATCAAACATTAATAAAATGAATAGAAAATCAACATCTCATTTTCTTTGCTCACACTTTCTTGACAAACAAACACAAAAATAGAAAAAACAAATCTGCTTTGGGTTGAAATTCACAACTCCTCTTTACTTTGGCTCAAATTTCAACTTGGATTTGAGAGTTTAATGACAAAAAATTCACCCAACTCACAATGAAATTTCCACTGGGGTTTGGATCTTCACCCAACCAAACATAAACCCCTAAATCTCAACTCTCAAAACATGAAGAAGAAGGTTGCTTTTATTTGAATTTATATAAACTTTTCAAAGCTATTTGTACAAGGCAAATGTGAGAGAGGTTGGTTCCAGTAGCAATAGCTGTAGCTAGTTGAAGATGACACAAGAAGGCAATTAATGGAGAGCTATTTGAATGAGAACCTTGAAATGCAGCCAAAGCACTCATCTGAAGAGGTGCTTCAGTAAGGAAATTGCACGTTGTTCACACCAAACCCATGAACACCACACACTGTTCTCACCAAACCCAAATCTGAAAGTGAAGAAGGTAAAAAATTAAGGATTTGCCAGTATGGATCTGGGTTTTTTTTATATGGATCTAGGTGAGAGGCTCTATAGATTGGGTTGAATCTTGCACGGCAGCAACGAATGATGATTCTGGGTGTAATGGTCCACTAATGGATCTCATGGGTTGGTTTTAGTTCTTTATTTGAATGAGCTTTTTTAATTTCAGTTTCCTATCAAATTTCTAGTGGGCTTTTAACATTTTGTGTCCATTTGGGAACAGCTTACTTAGCTGAAACTAAAAACTTTTGGCTAAAAGTAGTGGAGATAAAACTAAAATCTAGCTAAAATAATACAATAGGACCCATGAATAGTACAAAAAAAGTACAATAGGACCTATAAATAGTAGTAAAAATAAGCTAAATAATAAAAAAAGCTGGCTTTTTCAGCTAATGCCAAACGCAACCTTTATCCAATTTTCAGTGTGGGTTGGGTGACTTTTTTCCACCTAATGTCAAACGTGTAAACGGAGTCTTTTAATTGCTGACGTGGTAATATACATGTCAGTCTATTTGGCATGAAAAAAATATTTTATTTTCATGCCATTAGTCATGTTAGCATTTTTCATTCATCACTTAATTGCATGGACCATTTTGACACAATACCAAAACATTTGGGACTAAATTAACACATTTAAAAGGCCATGGACCAAACTGAAATACAGCATAAAGGTTAGGAACCAAATATGTAATTTATCCAAATTATATCAATTGAAGGTGCAGGCACATAGAAGATAAAATTGAAGAAACTAGATTTCTTTACTTTGGAAACAATAGCTAAGAACACATAATGGTAAATGCAACGACAATGAGAGGGTAAATATAACAAAATAGAGATGATGTTGGAATCCTAATTCTAAAGCACAATTTAATTTGGGACTATTATGATGCCACAACCCCAACTGGGATTTATCAAGCTAGTTAAATTGGTGGAAGTTTTATTTTATCTTTGCTGCCAGTTTTTTTTTTTCCAGTGCTTTATTTGATTTAGAAGTCAGGTATATTAGTACTTTTGTTATTGTTAGAAATAAAGAGAATTGCATCATTCTAGCAAGATAGCTTTGGTGAGGTGTCCCTATTCTAGATTCTTCAAGAACATACTATCGGTCAGGTGTCCCTAGTGAGCTGTCCCTAACAACTGTCATTATTAGAATATTCTTTGTAAAATTTTGCAAATCTTCTCCTATATGTATGGAGCGGATTCGGAAAGGGCTGAATATAGAAACCCCCTTTTCTTTCATATATTTCTTCTTATTTGCATCTCCTTTTTCACTAACAGTCATGTAGGGTCTCCAGAAACTTTATTATAAAAGCAATTTGTAGCCAACTTAAGAAAAAATGAAAGTTTGCAAAATTTTTCTACAACCATGTGAAGCATTCAAACCCTAAGAGTGAATCCTAGAACCCTAGAATTAATCTAGGTCTTTTCCCCTCCTGTTTCCCCCCTTTTCCTTCTCGGTTATTGGACTACAATAACTCAAATAACCTGAAATTTGAATGCTTTCGGCCTCCACCAAAACCCAATTTAATTTCCCTAACCCTAAACCTAGTTTTGGAGATAAAGTTATATCAGCCCCTTTTGTTCTACATCAAAAGATTTACTCCTAGAAAGAATGGATACTTCAACAAACCTGCCGTAATTATATCAAATACGTATCCAATACGGATTACAGTGGGATCCATAAATATAGGGGAAATTTTTCACGGATATGGCGTGGGTACAGCACAAATTCATTTGGGGTCAAAAAATTGAATTTTCTTGAGAAAAATGGGATTTTAAATGGATGTTAGTGAAGACATATTGTACAAAACACATGTACTTGTTTCTTTTTAGATAAAATTCTTGTAAAAAAATGGAGGTTTAAAGGTAATATATGGTCCAGTGCATTCAATGATTTAAAAAGCACACAGAAATAAATTAAATATACCTTTTTATAATAGTTTAAATTTTAGGGACATGCAATTTATCATGATATAAGAAGATGAAATCTTGTGTTTGAGTCAGGAGAATTCCCACACGGTTTAATACTCCACATGTTAGGCCACAACATGGGAAAAGTGTTGGGGCCACATAAAAGGAGGAGAGTTCAAAGAAATCAAAATTCACCATTACCAAATAGCTTAAGCTTCTACAAAGTTAGTAATATATTCAAAGAAAGCATACAAAGAGGTGAAGGGGGAAGACAGATTCTACCTCACTTCTGAACTCTTCAAGTGAGTCACCAGAAATAGCTTGGTCTAGAAATCTCTTCACAGCCACTTCCTGTAAAACCAAATAGGGAAAATAAGTTCAAAATATAAACCTTCCAAAAATAGGAATTCAACCAAAAAATAAATTCTCAAAACAAACAAGGTATTGGTGAGATATGGCTAGACAGTTTATTTTTCTATTCTAAACTATAAACTAAATAAACTTCCCAAAACAAATCAGAAAATAATGTTATATTAAGCATTTCAGGGAAAGGAAAACGGTGGTCATGATGCATCAGGCTTCAAATATTTAAACAGATAGTCCAAAAACACCTCAAATTATTCAATTATGGGTAAACAGTCCAGAAATAGACACAACAAGATAAAATAAGCAAAGTGCAGTCTATCAGATTAATGTATTACTCCAACATCATATGTTAATTAAAGCCGATGTAATAATTTAAGTTAAAATCTCCTGGTGCAGGATCGAGGTTCAAGGGGACAACATTTAAAGTAATCAAACATTGCTTCCATATAAGCAGAATAGAACTTAGTAAATACCTGAAATTCATTGCTGCCATATAAACAGAAATAGAAAGTCTAAGTCTTGGATTTGCAGAAATTCATATTTTCAGGTTCAGTCATATTTCAGCCGTATCCCAATTTGTTTTGTTTGGTGTCAAATTTAGTACTTGGAGCATGTAGGCCACCAATTTTGATTGTACAAAACCCTAAACACTAAATGAAAGGGCCATCCTACATATTCCCATTTTTTGCAAACAGTTTTTCTCTGGTCAGTGTCACATGTAACATATTCTTTTTAGACTGCATATTTGGCTTACATTTCTCATGTTATTATCCATTCCCACATCTTGCAAAGATAACCATAAGCTGTACAGAGGCTTTCTAACCCCACACAGCCAGCACAAAATACATAACATCTCCCAGAACAAGGCAAAACATAGACACCAAAATAACAAACTAAGGATGCACCATGATCATTCAAAGTCTGCATGATAAAACTTACAGTTCCATGCCAGTCTCCACGATAAACCTCCCCATATGATCCTGCAGAACAAAGAATGCACCAAAAATATCAAGTTACTCACTTGTGAAAAGCATCCATAATTATATTTTTATATTAACAAGAAGTACATGAACTTGATGGCACAAGCATACCAAGTCCGATACGTTCACCCAAGGTGATTTCCTCCCATGGAATCTCACATTCTGCAACTTCATCAAGTGCACCATCAGATTTTGTACTATCATTACCTCCCGATCTATCTGATATTATCTCACCCTCTGAATTGGCTCCAGAAGCATCATGCTGCCGGTCACCACTACCACGTGTCTCAGAACTAGAACCATCTGCATCTCCATCACTTCTTGCACCCTGCTCGTATTGCTTACTAACAGCTGCAGTTGTTGCTACCACAGCTGCAGCAGTAGCGGTGGCAGCAGCTGCTACAGGAAGTTCAAGATTGGAGTCAGTGCTTGACTTTGCAGCAGCAACTACCATTGAAGATGCTACAACAGCAGCTGCCGCTGCTGCAGCAGCAGCTACAGGTACATTTTTTGTATATTTTACAGGAGTCACTTCAGATTGTGATGAGATCAGCTGTCCAGTTACTTCTGCTGTATCAAGTGGAAAGTTAAAATGCTCTGGTTGACCAGAAGAATTACTTGCTTTAGAGTGCACTCTGTGAGGAGGTAGAGGAGGCAAAAAGCGAGCAGGACAAGGATCTTCTTGAGCTGTGATTTCTTGAGTTCCAAATCCCTGCTTATCTTCTTCCCTATCTTCAGTCGGGGACTTGGCCTCAGCTGTCAACACGTCTAACTGCTCAGAATAAATTTCAGTAAACAAGTTTCGTGGGGCAACAACACCGCTCTCAAGTAGCACATCGTGAAGTTTCTGAGCTAATTGTGGATTCTCTTTGGCAGCATTAATCATGTACTGTGAAACATCTTTCACTTTCATTCTACGTACAGCAGGGGAGCTAACACCTTCAGTCCAAGAAGGAGATCTTGCATGCATGTAAGGATAATTAGGCCGGCCAGGAGCCTCCCGCACCAGCACCTTCTCTACACTGGAGGGATTTCTAAAATCTTCTGAGGAAACCTTCTGCTCTTCCTCAATTTTAGTTGGCCTGTTTATATTTGCAGAAGAAGTGAAATCGCTTCTATCCTCAGATTCTTTTCCTAAAGCAGCTAAATTACTGACCCTAGACCTCTTCTCAAATATCCCAAAGTCTGAATGTTCTTCAAATGAACTCCCAACCCCACTGCTTGAAGAGGCCATATGAGAGGAATCAATATCTCTAGACAAAGGACTGGCTGAATAGAAAGATTCGTCATAGTCTATATGCGACCCAGCTGCATCAGCTGGAATAAGTGTACCAGGATCTGCCATTAGATCAACAATATACTCCCTGAAATTGACATTAACCACATCTTAAAAATGGATAACATTTTCCAACCCCTAATGAAAATAAATAAATAAATTACAGTGACAAATTATACAATTTTCAGCTCTGGGATCATTTCCAGCATTATTTGATAAAGGGAAAAAATACAAATACAAGTCTACAACTACATATGCAAATGCAATCCTACAACGCTAATATATAGTCACTGAATAAGATTCTAACTAAAATATAGGTATATAACAGCATTGCATGCATTGAATTAACTGTGAGTGAGAAAGAAGAAATAAGCACCTCATATATGCATACCAAAGTCATGTTTCAGAGAACAGAAAATAGATAACTAAACTCAGACTAATCCAGCTGACTTGACTGCATCACCAAACACAAATTTATAATACCAATTACCTTCCATCATCAATCTTTACAAAGTTCATTGCCACATCGTCAGAACCCGTGTATTGCTGCCCTTTCACCAATCGGCATGGGAAACCCACACTATCAGCCAAGACCTACACACAATAAAATGTTAAAGAAAAGAGAAACTAGTGCAAGGCCAGGATTTCAAACAACAAGGAAAACTGATCTAACAAGAGTTAGTGGAGTACAGAACCATATAAAATGAGATAATCAAATAACCTAAGAATAATAACAAAGTTGTGGGATTTAGTGCAATAAAAAAAATTTGTAGACAAATTTTTAGGGCAATAAAATAAGGTTATTGAGAGAGAGAGAGAGATAAAATCCAATGATGTAAGACAGTTGACTCAAAGGACAAAAACAGCTTCAAACAAGCATACCTACTGAACATCTTGATAACATGGTAATCCAGTACCCATGCAGTTTTCAAGATTAGTTAATATGGAGACAGTAACTACCCATCAACCTCATAATACCAAATATTTGACCAGTCAAAGTCCAACATATCAGAAATGATATACAGGATGCTGTAATAAAAAATCTGCCATCAAGCTATTCACTTTTACCTTCTAAAAGAGGTAACCTAAATTTTAACTACAATGGAGAAGTACTTCATGCACAATTACTAAAAGTATGTGCATATTGAGGAGTTTATTTGATCTAGTCCACATTTCTTAACATAAGTCAACTTTGCTAACGTAGGTGTTGGGGAGTTGGGGAGAAAACATCTTTGGAGACTCCAATTGAGTAGTTAATATAACATATAGAGGCACTACTTAACCCAAAAGCTTAATCTTATGAGCTTGGGCCCAACAATATCATATTAACCGCTCACTCCTCATTATTATTCAATGTGGGACTTCACTCACACATGTATTCCCAAAAATCTCCCTCTCACGTGTGAGCCTTTTTCTCTCTGTAGGCCATGAACAAGTCCTACTAACTCCCCTCCCCCTTGCCTTATGAGATTTACTTATACTAGTACATCATCCATAGGAACCACGTGTGAACCCTGCACACTAATCCATGGGAACCTTGTGCTTTACCTTAATTTAGCACCATTGACAATGCTCCTTTGTTGGGTCTTTTTCCAAGATCGTTTGTGTGGGCCTTTAGGCTTACTTTTTCCTCGCTCCAATTCCAAAGGTGACCCTGAACTCCTTGTTCCACACTGAGCTCTAACGCAACTTGTTGGGGAGATAGCACCCTGCCACATGTCACCCTAAGCTCCAATACCACTTCTTGTGAAGATAACACCATGGAGAGACTCCAACTGAGTAGTTAATATAACATATAAAGACATCATTTAACCCAGAATCTTAAGCTTATGAGCTTGGGCCCAATAATATTATATTAACCACTCACTCTTCTCATTATTATTCAATGTGGAACTTCGCTCACACATATAACCCAAAAGTAGGCCAACAAATACTTATTCCATTTCATCTTCACATGTCTGATGCAGAACCTAGGTTTGTTCTTGAGTTATCTTTTGTCAACTCAAGTACCTCAAGAAGAGTGTTCCTCACATGGAGCATGAAGTTCATCACCGCCCAATGAAAGATATTAACAATAGCTTATAAGGTTGTATAAAAATGAGAGGCAGAAAAGAGAGCAATTAATGCATCACAAATTCAGACAAGAAGCATTACCGCAGTGCATGATGCAGCCACCACCTCTGAGTCCTTTCTTTTTTTTTTTCTGGCCAGTACCCTTGGGTTTTTTTGGATTTGGGGGGGGGGGGGGGGGGGGGGGGGAGGTTGAGTTTTCCTGGTTCCAGTTGACAGATGACAATTTAATAAACTCCACGTATTTTCTTCAAAATCAGGAGGTGGTTATGAACCACTTTTGTTCTTTAGCCATCATTATAACACCTGCCTTAGCAATATGTTATATCAGGTTGTTCAGGGTGGTATAATTGCACGGGTCCAGTCAATCTTAAAATGAAAAATATTGACCCGCGTAACAAGCATCAAATCTTCATATCTCAAGGCATATCCTAGATTATGCTTTACGTTCAGATATCCTAAAATGATCTCGGAAAATTAAAGCAAACCTAAGAATAAACCTAGGAAGCAGCAAGATAAGGTGGAAAATATAAACACAGCAAAGATAATGTATCTAAATATGGATCTAAGTGGCTCAAAGGCAGACCACAGATAGTAGGAATGCTGTTATATGCAAAGTTGAGAGAATGCAACAACATGGAATCCCTAAATTTTCACAAATGGGATAAATACTCTTATTTGGCACTGCAGTAGATTACCATCCAAATCATTATGTCTCTGCACCCAAATCTTAAGGATGGGCAGAGACTATAGAGTGGCTAACCACAACATTCTTGATGAATAATAGGAAGGAACTACCGCAGTCGTAAAATTTATAAATCATGAAAGGTCTTTGACAATGTATGCATCAGATTCTCTAACAGGACCTTCATGAGAAAAGACATCAGAGACTTAGCATGGACAAGGAAAGCATTTCTGAAGTGAAAAAAGAAGTATGGGAATAAAATAGAACCGGCAACAACAAGAACCTGATCACACGATTGCATATAAATTGCACTTTTCTCAAATTTTCTGAGTCTTCTTAGTCCATCATTTCCAGTCTGAAATATATTCATCCTTAACAACGAAGTGTCATTTTGATCATGCAATCATATTAATTCAAAAACGGCTACGAAATTGATATAATTAAGTTATCAGAAGTACCAATAGCATTCTCATCATGAGGGAAACCAAGGCTGTGAGAATGTTGCTTTTGCTTAGACATTTTTGTCAAAACCATCCAAAAGGAATTTCAAATATGGGAATCAAATGCTCCCAGATCACATTAACATATCAATGTAACTTAAGTTTTGAACCATAAAGGAAAAAATTCAAGCACGTACCTTAAACAACAACGCTCGGTGACGAGCCAATCCAACTTTTAGAGAACCAAGCGGCAAAACCATGCTACCAAGGGTTGCTTTTAAATTGTAACTGAGACTTCGCCATGCTCTCAACATGTTCTCAGGATTCCCAACTGGTCCACCCATAGAGT
The DNA here is from genome assembly GCA_023621385.1 of Quercus gilva. Lineage (NCBI taxonomy): Eukaryota > Viridiplantae > Streptophyta > Magnoliopsida > Fagales > Fagaceae > Quercus > Quercus gilva. The sequence continues at coordinate 28,770,050 of CM042482.1, read as the reverse complement.
CAGCAACTAAAATAGCAAGCTTTCGCACCAAATCACTACCTAGAATAACTAGAGAATTGGACCTTGATTTGAGAGCCATCTCTAGAGCCTTCTGTTCAAGTTTCAACAAATTAGCATCAGCAACCCTATTGACCAAAACGGCTTCCCAGGTGACACCGTCTGACACTGGTGTTCTTTGCAGATCAACAAGGGATGGCATTCTTTCTGTGGCTGATTCCGTCATAACTCCGTACAGGTCATAGAAACCATCCAAGATCTTGTCATCATAGCTAAGAGAATTGTAATTCTGTGAAGCATGGATAAATCTACGATATGAGATAGGTTAGAAAGGAATAAACATGACAAAAATGAGAAACAAAGTTAAATAGAGTAATCTTGTACAATTATGTTAGTCTCCAATTTGTCTTTAAAAAAATAGATATATTTCAAGCTCTCAGAAAATGTAGGAGATTTTTTTTTTTTTAATAGCAATAAAAAGATTAAATGCTTCAGTTTTTCTCATATACTTTATTATGAACTATGACCTAGTAAGGAAAGGGGCAATTGGCTTTGTTGGAAGTATGTTTTCAGAAAGAAGATACAAAGAGTCACAAATAATGCAAATTACACAAGTTGGTAACTCCTTGACAGAACCTTGTGATGTTATTATTCACATGTTAAACAAAAGCAAGAGGCAGCAAGCTCAACTAGTTGCTAGTTGTTCTCAGTGACAATTGCACATCAACATAAAGAGATCATGGTGAGACATGAATTTCAATATTTCAACAATTTTTCGTCTTAAATTGGATTGGCATGAGAGAATCCTTGGAACAGAAAGGGTGAAAACTAAAATTACAAAAATGAAAATGCATGTGAACAGAATATAATATACACATGTATGTACACAAGAACTTAAAACATATAGCTAAACAAATTAAATCTAAACTAGAGAATGGTAAACAGACAACACGTTCTGCCCATTCTGCCTACACACTTTCTTTCAATGCAAAGCAGCTTTGATGGTGACTCTCAACAACATTTCTTACACTATCAGAATGCGACTAACATTAAATTGGTTGATGTTTCTGACTTTCACCATAGGTAATAGTGTTACTTAAAAGACAAATATCACAGGAGGTATGAGGATGATAACAACACCGTGCCAGATCTTTTTCCTAGTTTCTTTAACAGCTCTTCAAGTCTAATGCATGAAAATATTTTTACGGGTCTTTTAAAAGACCATCCAGTTCATCCAAAAAAGAAAAAGCAAACTTAAGGAAGCACCATATGCATTTATGGACAGAAACAAAATTAAACTTTTTTTAGGCACATATTTTTTCTGACATCCATATCATTTTGTATGCAGCAACAAGTGAGTTAACTACACCACAAGAAATTTAAACTTAAACTATAATTGAAGGTTGGACGATAAGCAATTATGCCCCCAACAAATTCCTATAATGTATTGTGATTATAAGAACTATGACTGCAATAACAAGTCAACCAAATTGAAATCAGTAAAAATAAGAAGAGACAAGTGCTTACCCAGTATCGGTAGGCAACAACTTCAGCTGGAGTATTATCAAGAGCACAGGAGCCTAAACTGATCTGCTTTACAGCCTCGATCTGAACTGCCTCAGGATCCTCCTTGGCACTCAACTCTAAAGCCAATTGTATCTGATACTCTTCCTCTATATCTGGATCCCTCGAGTTACTAGAACCCGAATCGCGCCTAACTGCATCCAAAGGGACATCTAAACCACCAGTACTAGCTGAATCAGATGGTTCCATGTTCGCTCCTCTTGTCTCATTCGAAGATGATGGAGGACTGGGGCTGCGTCTATTAGCAACTGAATTCAACCAACCTGAAAGCCCTGAAAGAGGTTTATGCTCAAAATTATGATGGGGCCTAGAGTGCAAAATCCTATCAGGGGATGACCCTTCATTGGGCTTGTTATTTCCCTTTGATGAAGTAGACCCTTCTGCATCTTCAGATTGATTGGACATGATATGAAGCTTCTTAAGAAAGTTCTTCATATTAATATTTTCACTAAGCTAAAGTTTTGAATGCTAAAGATGTAAAAATCTGGCCATAAACCACTCCATTTTCTTGGACCAAGCATGAAATCACAACCACTATTCCACCAAAAAAGAAAAGTTCACACTCATACAAAAAGCCCCTTTTGTCCAACACATCCCATCCCTTAAACCCCACAAGTGACCCCAAACAAACCTCTCAAATCCGAAAGCTACATCAACCATTACATGCAATACCAATACCCAGTAAAGCTCACACAATATCAAGAGTACCCCAGATGCTTGAATTGATAGCTAACACCTTCCTTATTACAAAAAGACCAAGTTTTGAACATAAGACAGAAACAAACAAGTATTCAATGAAAGAACACAAGCTATACAAATATCAGAACTTCTTGATCTTTTTATTACCTTGAAGAAGCAGAACAATCCGAATGAATGAATACCCAGATGAGAAAAAGAAAGAAAAATTGGATCTTACTTGGATATGGAGAAGAAGAAGTAGAAGCAGAGAACATAGAAAAGAGAGAAGTGTCTATTGGGGAAGTTTGAAAAATAGGGCAGGTAGTAACACAGGCTGAGACAGCAAAGACCAGCAAGTGGGAGAGAGAGAGAGAGAGAGAGAGTAGGACCTCGTAGAAAAGAATGACCCACTTGAGTTTGGGGCACAAGGATTTCACGGTCCCAGGGAAAAAGGTTAAATTGGTGGGAAACACAACCAACTGGCTCTGTCTTTACTCAAATCCTAAATAACTGTGGTGGCATAAATAAGTTGGAAAGCTTTTGTACAGAAATGGAATATTGAATGATCAAGTTGAGGGGAAAAAAATTCATTCTTTGCAACTCAACTTTGGCTATTTCGAGTTGTTACTTTGATTTTGCCCCCTCATAATTACCTCTTTTGAAACTAGATGACAAAATATAATTTAAAATTTGAGGAAAGTGGTAAAATCAAATTTCAATTCAGCCCCGAAAACAAGCCAATTTTTCAGGACCAACGGCTCATATCAATTTTTGCTATATACACGCAAAAAAAAAAAAAATTCATTCCCTAAAAACTAAAAAGTATAAAGTACTATATATCCGAAAAGATTTAGAGAAGTCAAAAGGTATGACCAACTTGTAAAAGCTGCACGAGTTTTAAGAAGGAGAGGGAGAGATTGTAACATATTCGCCGAATATTATGAAGGCATAACACTCTTATCAACAAGTCAATTCTTTTTTATTTTTAATAAAAAATTTGATGTTGGTTATTTTTTTGTAAAGAGATAATTAGATATACGGTTACCCGCAGCTCAAATCATTTTCTCCTTAAATCAGTCAATATTTTATGTATGGAGAGATGTCAATTGAGTTACAAAGTAATTAGCATCTTAAAATCTGAGAATATCTATTAACTTTTTTTTATTAGGAAAATTTCAAGGTGCAACATTTTATATATATATATATATATATATCTTGTATGTAGAAAATGATCTTATATTAACATGCCTCCATTTTATCGAAAATAATTTCATGTGCTTGCTCTATGGAACAGGTCTCTTACATCATAAACTTATCCGCTCCACTAACATGAGACTCACCAACTTGTGAGAAGAGATGCTTTCTCCTTTCAAGCTAAGGTTGGGTTAGGGTCTCCATGTCTCGAAGGTGTAACAAATTTTTAAGTTTATCTCAATTTTTAATATAACATCCCTTTGACTTTGTGTTCCCTTTCTTCTTCTTTTTTTAATGAAGATATTGCTTAGTATATACAATTAGTGTTCTTGAGCGCAAGTTACTTTTGCGGCCCAATTATCCCAAACAACCAATAATTACACGTATCAATTCAACAACAAAAAAGTTTCTTATTTCAAAAACCTTATAGCTCAATGATATTATCTAATTATCACGCATAGGAGAATTTAAATTTGAATTTCCCCTCCCCTACTTTATTATAATCAAAACAAAAAGCTTCTTAGAGGAGCAATTTGCATGCAATCATGATAGATTTGCTCATTATCTTTTCTTTTCTTTTTTTTTTTCAGTCAAATTTTTATGTTTGCAGTGCAAAATTAGAAAGTAAAAATAAATATTCAAGTAGACAAAGTTAAAAACCGGTAATAACTACTGCTATTTAATTGTAGGTGTTGGGTTACACATGTGAGTGAAGTCTCATATTGAATAATGATGAGAAAAATGAATAGATAATATAACATAATTGAGCACATATCCATTAAATTTAGGTCTTTTAAGTTAATATATGTCTCCATATATATATTAATTACTCAAGAAAACTCCCGATATTTTTATCTCCCCATCAGTAAACCGTTGGTTAGATCTATTGAACCTAGCATTATCATTCTTGTCTCTGGAAACATCAACCCTCACAGGTAAATGACAATGACTTTTTTTTATAATCAAATTGACAATGACTTGGATGCACCTTTTCAAAGGCTTTACTTGTTCTGATTCACTAAAAATGATTACTCTGAGCATATTTCATGAAATTCTTGAATCCTTAAATGCAATACAGGTTAAGGTTGATATTTCTTCTTTATCCAAATTGGGGTGGTAACAAAAAAAGTATTGATGATCAGGATAACGCGAATACGAAATTGATGCACTTTTCTCTTTTGTCCTATTAGAATGCCCTAATTAACAGGGATCATAGGGAGCTTTCTCAACCTCTAGAAGCTACTTTCTTTTTATAATCATAACAATTGTGTGCTTCCCTAATTGAAAGTGATGATAGAAAACTTCTCTGCCTATCAAAATTATATTATTTTCTTTTTAAAGAGAAAGCTGATTATTATGTAGAATTACAATGAAGGACTCAAAGTTTGAGAAAGTCAAATCCATAAACAAATCGATATGAGGAAGTAGCCTACACTTTATCCAATTAATAATGCCAATATTTTTTTAAGATTGGGGTGAGTATAAAGCAAGTAGCACTTGATATGTTAGTAGAAGCACATTTATCTTGAAAATATAATTGTTGTACAACACATATGAACATTTGGGATCAGTTTCTTTTTATAAGAGTCACTAAAAGCAAAAATTTCAAAGACTAGGTACCCTTTCATGATTAAAATTTAGAAAACAAAAAATGACTTATGTCCTAGGACCTAATTTTTTTCTTCTTTTTCCTGTTTTTGCTTTTTCTTTTTCTTTTCTTTTTCTCATTTTTTGTGTGTCCTCAGATTTTTTTCCTTTTGAGTTTTAAGCTTGGTTTGAGAAGATCGGTTTGACCCGTTTGTGCCATTCAAAAGAATTTTCTTTCGGTTTTCTACTTGTGGGAATAATATATGCTAAAAGAGTTTATGTTGAAGCGGCTAGCAAAAACTTACTCAAAAAAGAAATAAGTAACAATTAATTTTGGCTAGTAAATGCTTCACTATTTATGTTCTTTGTTCTTTTTCTTGTTATTTTCAAATTTCCATTTTCTCATTACTGATTTTTTTTTTTTTTTTTTCACTTTTTGTTCCTCAGCATCAAGTTAGTTTTACTTAAAATAAGCCAATTCTGTCGTGTCATGGTTGCAAGAGCCTATCCATCACATAGAGTCTCTAAGGACATCGTGGCAAATTAAGATATGAAACTTTACTATTTGTGAAAAAATTAAATAAGCAAATTGATCAGTTAATTCAATAAAAATTCCATAATAAATGGGGTTTAGCATTGCACTAAATTTCATTGAGCCATATATTCTTCTTATTGATCAAAGATTATTACAATATCAAGTAATCTCGTCATATATTTGATCCGCCCAGATAAGATACCCAAAAATTAGAGAGAAGAGTAATAAGATGATAATATTGTTTTCATACTATCAAATAACATGTACACAACACAACAAAATTCTATTCCTCTTGCAAGGTTAACAAGAGTGGAATATGCAGGGGCAACTAAAACAAATTAAACCTTACTGTTTTCGTGGATCCAACCGACTCATCTGCTCATCATATTCACATATAGTGCATTATAAAATATATTCAAAGAAACATATAGTAATATTTTTATGCAAAAAGGTATGCAATAATAGTATATGCTCTTCGGAACTTGCAGAAGATGGAAAGAAAGTGAGACCCTCCATTAAGTAAGTCTCCCTCTTGCACTCCACCTATTCTGCTCAATGATTCATATCAAAGATTGTGGGGTCAAAAGTTTTGTTTATTGATATACTTCTCTGAAATTCTTCAAAAGCACAGAATAGGAAAATTATCATATTAATATTGATATATATATATCGCCATATTGGGTATGTGCCTTGCTGTAAGGGCACCTAGAAGTCAGGAATATTCATATCCAAGTATAATGGGTGATACTATTGCATTGCATATATGACAGTATCTGTGTTGGTGTTTCTTTTCAACTGACATGATGGATGGACGTACTACCCATATGTAAATTATTAGTCAACAAAGAAATCCATAAGCACAACCAAGATCACTTAGTTTTTTTTGAGTTTTAATTAGCTCTGGTGGTAAAATTTCTGATAGTTGAATAAAAGATTTAAGATTCAATCTCTGCCTATATCAAAAACTGATTGATGTCTTAGTCTAATAATAAAGAGCTATCATTATGAACAGACGTCATTGGTTAGTCTTAATTTGATAGTTACAATATAAAAATGGAAACTTGAACTCTAGACGTTTTGAAAAATATTAGGAGGTACTAACCAGCTGAGTTACAAGACTCTTAACATAAAAATTGCTTATAATTGACCTTTTAAGCTGAACTAATTCATGGTTATCATATCAACAAATAGTGATAGGAAACTATATATTATCTACCTCTTAGACTATGTTTGCATTTCGTTAACACGTGATTGATTTATTCCCTAGAATTTAGTAAAGAACAAGAAAATTAATGATTCATCAAATCATCAACTAGCTAACTGTGTTTTAACATCACAACCATATTTGATATTTGGGTCCGGTTAATGTGTGTCCTTAAGGCACATATTAACCATCTATTTTGAAAAAGTTTTTATGAGAATTTGAAAAACTGTTAAAACAATAAATTACTTTTTCGTTTTCCCATAAATAGGTTCCTAAAATAGATTATTAATATATGTCCTAATGGTACACGTTAATAAATATCTTGATATTTAACTATCTCAATCACTTTAGCAAACAAGTCCAATAACTTTATTTTATTCTATATTTATAAATATAGAAATGTGATTATATATATGGTGGGGTTTGGGTGGCGCATGAAAGAACATTTTAATATAAGACGTCAAATCTAGATACAAACGAGAATCAAATGATAGAAATAGTCGTCTATAAACAAGGGAATCACTTTACGTTTTTTTGGAGAAGAAGACCAAACGAGAAAATTCCAACCTTGCTTGTTCGATAAATTACAAAATTGAAAACATGGTGTTTTTGTTTTGGATAAGTTCTCAAGGAAAAAGAAGTGACCTTGCATTCACATGAAAGAAAGTGAAAGCAGCATTTCTTTTATGATGATGTATAAACTATAAAAAGAAAATTCGCACAAACAAATATCGATTCTATAACCACACAACTAAAGTTGAATCAATTTTATAAAATTTTATATGCTATATCATATCACGCCATAGAGAATTCCACAATACACACTTTTAAATAAAATAAAAAAATGTATCATACTTATTTAATCTTAATCACTAACGTAATGTATTGTCTTATACATTTTATAATAATAATAGATTAAACAATATCATAGACAGTTCACATGATATACAATCATCTCAAATAAAAATATTATATATTATTCAATTAACTCCTTCAAAATAATATAATTAAACTTGTGTTGACGAAATAGAAGGAACTAGTTGCAAAACCATGCTATATGGATAAAAAAAAATATTTAAAAATATTACGTATTTAAATATTTATCAAGAAATAAAAACTTCAAAATTTGTAGAAAACATGTATAAAGGATACGTGTTTAATTTTAATTAATAAGTAGTAATAAATAAAAATTCAAATCAAAGAACTTATAGAAAATAACTTATCTAATGTACTTATAATTTTTTAAAATAAGATCAAAGTTTAATATTGGGATTGCTTTATCCAAGAGAATGGTAAGTTATTTAAGTATTATTTGTAACTCTAAAATCAAATTAATAGACATATATTAGAATAATAGTTAATTTGAAAAATGTGAACTTACAAAACTTATGTAGCAACAATACAAGAAATTAACAAAAAGTCAAAGCCTTTTATTTTGTGTTATACTAGTGGTTAAACTGTGCAAAGCAGTTCAAACAAAAAATCATGTATAATATATATTTAATTGATTAAATAAAAATTAAGAATTTATAATCAAGAATAAATTTAATTTGATTATAATTTGTTGAGAGAATATCAAAACATAAGGATTTATTTGGTGTGATTTTATCCCAAAAAAAGGTAGTGATTTTTAATTTAATTAAAATAACATAATTTAGCACTATTTGTAATTTTAAATTCCAAATTAAATATATAAAATGAAAAAATGTGAGTTTTAAAAATTTTATACAAAAATGTTAGAATAAGTCAACAAAAGAAAATTCTTTTGACTTTCGGATAAGAAATCCAATTAGGAAGAGAAAAGATAGTTATAGGCCCATCTCCTTTAACAAAAAGCAGTACAACATGTTAAGATGTGAGCAAAGTAATTAAGGTTCATAGATACAAAACAAAATTCCCAACTTAAAGGGAACATTAAAGAAGAAGAAACAATGGGCATAACATCTAAGCAAAAATCTAAGATAGTCAGCGGAGGAGATTGCAGATTGTTAATCACAGATTTTGAATCCCCTTCAAACTGAACAAATGTGAAATTATGAATATATATATATATACACACACGCAATGCAACTGTCTAATGCTAAAAAATGAAGATTGTTTGTTTTTTTTTTTTTTTAAATGAAGCTAATATTGGTAAATGAAGAATAGGTTTACGTTATGGTTAAGCAAATACTCAATTTATCTATTATATGATATATATTGTTCTAGATTATCTCTTCTCTATGGCTGAAATTAAATGTTAATCACTTCAATAGGAATGTCACTCATTTTGTGAATTAAGTATTAAGTTTTTTTTTTTTTTTTTTTTGATTCAGTATTAAGTATTAAGTTATTTTAAATAGGTGGACTTTAGACATGCCATCCATAGCTGGGAAAGAAGAAGAGTTTTAATTGTTCTAAGAAAAAATAATAATAATAATTTATTGTTTAAATTAATATGAAATAAATTTTAGTTAGTTCAATCCGTAGAAGCCTTTACAGTTGAGTAAAATATTTAGAATTCAATAATATATAATAAAAAAATTATCGTAGAAGTGAATATCCATTTTATTTATTAAAAAAATCTTCATTAATTTATGTAAATAGTAATAATAAAAATAAAAACAAAAAAGAAATGAATATTAAATTAAGACAGAGAATACGTCAAGGTCCTATGTCAGTTGGCGTCCGACTCCGACTCGTACAAATGGGCGGCTTTGCTTGTCCTAAGCTTTTAATGCAAAAAAAAAAAAAAAAAGTAAGTAAATATTTATTGCTCGAAAAGCGTGGGGCTGCTGTCCTTAATTTTTAACGTTTGAACACTTTGCGTCTAATGTAACCCACGCGCTATCCCATCAACCAATAAGTGAACCGAAATTAAAAAGTAAAGAATCTGATTGCAGCGTGCGTTGGCGCTGAGAACATAGTTAGTGTTATTTGAGATAGGACCACAGGGTACCTAAATTGGGGGCCACCATTATCCAACCAGTAGGGAAGTAAAAGTAGAATTCCTCAGGTTGTTATTGGAGCGTGAAGAAGCGCGTGGCCTAGAATTGCTCCAAATAATTGCCCCTCTCTCGTACATGAATTCTACCAATGGGAATGAATGAAATGAAACCTCATTGCGGTGTGACAATCTGTATCCAATAGGCTATAGGTCTGTTAATGCAATTTTGACTCAGGTTTGGGGAAGAGAGCCGGTGTGTGCATAAATCATTTACAGAAAATGATAACGAATCCCTTTATATATTAGTTAATAACTTATTTTAAAAAAATTTAATATTTTAATAATTTTTTTCATTTTTTTATGAAAATTATATCAAAATTTTTATAAAATAAATTATTATCTTAAAGACACTCATTACCATAGCCTGTTATTTATAAAACTAGTACCCAATTATTCATGCAACGATTAAAAATTTGAGCAGTGAAAATTTGGACTCGTTACTTTTTTTTTTTTTTTTTTTTTTGGTATTCACAACTATGGGCAAATTATGAATTTAGTTGCCACTATAGCATTTTTTTTATCTTAAAAACGCTAATGATTATATATTTAATTTCATAATTTATTTATTTGTGTGAACGTAAGTGGTAGGTGAACATTTTTTATTTTGCGTGACTTTAGGCGAGGACGTGAAAATTGTTGGAAGCAGTAACAATAATAACAATTATGCAAAGTCAAAATGATGTGCCGACGGCTATACACTCATAGGTTCTGCCACACAGTAATTTTGGAAAGTTTAATGTTAAAGGTGGTTGGGGAGGACAGAGGTCTAGAAGGCAAAAGGTTGCATAGCATAGGGGTGGTGTAGCAGTAGCACACCACAAAACAGTTCCAAAGGACAAAAAATAGGTTACGCGTGGGATCTACTTTTTTTCTTTTTTTCCTGATAAATAAATATTAAAAAAAATAAAAAACTTTCTTTCTTCTTATTCTTATAGTGGACTCTAGTTGCTGGATAGAGACTCACTGTGTAGGAGGCATTACCATCAATCTCAACCAAACAACTTTTTAACAAAAACATAACTAAATCTACTTAAAATCTTCTTGCATCAGCCTTTACCATTTGTCCCCAAAATTTGTCAATGAATAGCGTCTCAATACACTTATTGAAACTCTGTTCACCATCACGCTAATATAAATTATTATTTTATTTCTCTCTCTCTCTTTGAAAATTTTCACTACCTTTGTCTCACTTTTTCCAACCAATTGACTTGGTCCCTTTGATAGAGAACAATGAATTTTTTGAGATTGAAATTAAGGAAGGATTGCAACAATAGTCGACCGTGATTTACAATTGGCAAATAGTCCACCACATATGGTTAATGGTGATTTGTAATTGTGCTGGCTTAGTGCTTGCAAGATCACAGGTCATGTTGAGTGATTGGCGATGATTAGGAATGTTTGGTTCAATAACTATTGTTGAGGCTTGATGATTTGTATATTCAAGGTTTTTTTTTTTTTATTCTATTTTGGTGTTGATGGTGGATGTTTGTGATTTGTGAATTGCTTTGGCTATGACATCAAGGTTGGGGTTTTGGCTAATAATGGTATGGTTTTGACTAAATCAACAAAAGAAAATTCTTTTAAAATTTATATATATAGGATTATATTAAGAGAAAGGAGAGGGGAGAGTCCAAGCTCATCTTTAACTTTTGGATAAGAAATCCAATTAGGAAGAGAAGAGATGGTTATAGGCCCATCTCACATTGTGTAAGAGGCATTACCATCAATCTCAACAAAACAACTTTTTAGAAACATAAATAAATCCACTTAAAATCTTCTTGCATCAACCTTTACAATTTGTCCCCAAAATTTGTCAATGAATAGAGTCTTAATTCACTTATTGAAACTTTGTTCACCATCATGCTAATATAAATTATTATTCTCTCTCTCTCTCTCTCTCTCTCTCTCTCTGAAAATTTTCACTACCTTTGTCTCACTTTTTCCCATCAATTGACTTGGTCCTTTTGATAGAGAAAAGAACGATGAATTTTTTGAGATTGAAATTAAAGGATGATTGCAACAATGGTCGATCATGATAATCCACCACATATGGTTAACCGTTGTTGGAAATATAGTGTTGAAGACTACTAAAATTAATTAACAAAATTACAAGGCAATATCAATAATATATCAATAATATATCAATAAAACAAGATATGCTCAAACTAACTTATAAACAAATTAGACAAGTGCAAAAACATATAAAATTAAGGATTAAGTAAAACTTATTACTGAGGCACGGAACTAATTCCGTTGTCCTTGAGAAGCGATTTTGCTCCCACTGGAATGAATTCGTTGGTGCAAATGGCTCAGGCGGTCGCTCTCCAGGATACAATGGCAACTCTGTTAATGTGCACTCACAAACAGAGTTCAAACTTGTCACAAATGCCCAAGATAAAGTTTTCAGCAAAAACCAGAGGATACAATTATCAAAGTAAAGTTCTGATCTTTTGCAACTAATCTTCTCTATATAATTTGAAACTCTAAGGCTCTTAAAACGAAGTAGTCAAGGGAAAAGGGGTGAAAAGAGAAAGACGAAATTAAGGGAGGTTTTGTTTCCCATTGATGTCGCAAACATTGTGTATTTCCTGCAAAAAGTGGGGAAGGTGATGGCTAACCTATTGCTAAGGAAAGAGGAGAAAATTTGGGATTTTGTTTGCTGCCAATAACTCACATGGCTATAGGAATATTCTAGAGCTTGGGCTTGGGCTTTCCAACCAAAGTTCATGGGCTTAAGTTTTAAATTCACCCAATAATTTTAAAACATACCCAACAATCCCCCACATGTTTTAAATTTTGTTTTTTTTCAAAAATTAGGCAAACGCAAGATGAAATAGTGTTGATGTCTTGTGGACTTGAATCAACACATGGTACTTGTATTCTAGAGTTCACAAAATCTTGGCGATACAAGATCTTGAACCAATTTCATGAACCACAAGAATATGAACACCTTTGCTTGTGAATTCTTGGACGAGTTCTTGATTTGGCACATTTTGGCCATGCGCCCTATCTCGATTTTCATGAGTGCTTTAGAGAGTTTGCCTTCACTCTCATAGAAGGCGGCCCCACCTCCACACTCACATAGTTGAATTCATAAAGTGTGTACTATCACACACCACCTATAAAGGCTATGAAATCATTAAGAGTCTTAAACACAACCTTACTAATTTGGTAGTAAGCACTATGATCTACACCATAGGGAGGGACAGTAAGATCTCATTCTCACTAGTAGTGTCATCTTGAATCTCTCCATGATGCCCATTGAACCTTTTGTTGACATAGGTTGGGTTGTCACCATGGGTGATTTGTTCAATGGGCTTAAGTCCCTCACCCTCAATGTGTCATAGACCAATTGTCTAGTTAGCCCTTTGGTCAAAGGATCCGCAAGATTCTTTTCTGACCGTAAAAACTCCATGGCAATTACACCATTGCTTATGAGTTGCTGCACTATATTATGTCTTAGGCGTATATGCCTCTTCTTCCCATTATAAATTTTATTTCTTGCACACGCAATTGCAGCTTGGGAATCACAATGCAATGATATTGATGGTAATGGTTTATCCCATTTTGGTATATTAGCAAGTAAATTTCTAAGCCACTTAGCTTCAGTTCCTACCTTTTCTAAAGCAACAAACTCAGACTCCATTGTTGATCTATCATTACAAGTTTTTTTAGAAGACTTCCAAGATATAGCTCCTCTACCTAAGGTGAAAACATATCCACTAGTGGAGTTGGTCTCATCATTATTTGATATCCAATTTGCATCACAATAGCCTTCTAAAGCTATTAGACAACTTGTATATGTAAGGCCCAAATTCATGGTGCCTTTCAAATATCTCAAGAGACGAGTTAGTGCATTCCAATGTTCATAGGCAGAATTATGTGTATATCTACTAAGTCTACTAACAACATATGCAATGTCAGGGCGTGTACAATTCATCAGAAACATCACACCACTAGTAATTTTAGCATACTCAGATTGTGCAATAGAGGATCCTTTATTTTTCATTAAATGTATGCTTGGGTCATATAGAGTTCTCACAGGGTCACAATCAAAATGATTGAATTTTTTAAGTACTTTCTCAACATAGTATGATTGGGAAAGTGTAATCCCTTCACTATTTCTAATGTTTTTTATTCCCAAAATTACATCAGCCTCTCCAAGGTCTTTCATATCAAAGTTTGAAGATAAGAGGTCTTTAGTACCTTTTACAACATCCATGTAAGTTCCCAAAATTAACATGTCATCCACATATAGGCATATGATAACACCACTATCACCAAAGAATTTATTATACACACATCTATCATATTCGTTCACAAAAATCCATTAGAAATTAAAGTGTCATCAAATTTTTCATGCCATTATTTGGGAGCTTGTTTCAAACCACATAATGATTTTCTAAATTTACACACTTTACTTTCTTGTCCTTGAACCACAAAGCCCTCTACTCATATAATTTTTGAAGTCTCCTAAATTACTATGAATGAGTTCTAAAAGTTCAAAGCTCCTTTCAACAGTTTTGAAAGGTTTTTTAAAATGTTTTGCTTCTACTCATATTTCACACTTTGAATGCTCTGAATTAGTTAAGTTTGGAATCAAGCTTATTTGTTTCATCCTTTTGATGGCTGCAACATTCACATGCCCTAGCCTACCATGCCAAGGATCCAAAGACTCAACAATATAAGCAGAAGAGTTACTAGATATATTCATGTTCTCACAATTAGTTTCAAGCACAAATAAGCCTTCATGACAAAATCCCTTGCCCACAAAACGACCATTTTGACTAAGGACAATCTTATTAGATTCAAAAACAAGTTTTATGCCTGCCTTATTGAGCAATAACCCAGACACAAAATTTCTACACATGTTAGGAACATGAAGAATAGAGTGCAAGGCTAAAGACTTACTAGGAGTAAATTTCAGAAGTACATTTCCCTTTCCAACAACTCTTGCGGTACCAGTCTCCCAAATAAACATTTTCTTCATCTGTTACTTCCTCATAATTAAGAAATAACTCCTTGATAGTGCAAATGTATTTAGTAGCCCCAGTGTCCACTACCCAATTAGTTATGTTATTGATTAACTTCATTTTCGAAACAAGTGCTACCTCATATTCTAAGATAATATTAGGAATATCATACATTTTATTAATCAATAAGAACATAAATCGCTTCTTAAGATTGTTGGGAATAGTGTTGAAAATTGCTTAAATTAATTAACAAAATTATAAGGCAACATCAATAATATATCTGTAAAGATATGCTCATATTAACTTATAAACAAAATAGACAAGTGCAAAAACATGTGAAATTAAGGATTAAGTAAAACTTATCGCCGAGGCACAGAACTAAATCCGCTATCCTTAAGAAGCGATTTCGCCCCCACTGGAATGAATTTGTTGGTACAAATAGCCCAAGCGTTTGCTTTCCAAGATAAGCGGCAACTCTGTTAATGTGCACTTACAAACAGAGTTCAAACTCGTCACAAATGCCCAAGAGAAAGTTGTCAATAAAAACTAGAGGATAAAAGTATTAAAGTAAAGTTTTGATCTTTTGCAACTAATCTTCTTTATATAATTTGAAATTCTAGGTGTCTGTTTGGCAAGATTATTTTTGCCAACTTATTTTACTATTCAACTTATTTTTGTTACTATTTATAGGTCTCACTGCACTTTTTGGTACTATTCATAAGTCTCACTGTACTATTTTAGCTAACTTTTACCTTTTTTTATAGTACTTTCAACTTATTTTTGGTACTATTCATGGGTTCCACTGCACTTTTTGGTACTATTCATGAGTCTCACTGTACTATTTTAGCTAACTTTTACCTTTATTTATAGTACTTTTAACTTATTTTTGATACTATTCATGGGTTCCACTGCACTTTTTAGTACTATTCATGAGTCTCACTGTACTATTTTAGCTAACTTTTACCTTTATCTATAGTACTTTTAGCAAAAAATTTTCAGTTTCAACAAAATAAGTGGATCTCAAACAGATCTTAAGGCTCTTAAAAGGAAGCAATTAAGGGAAAAAGGGTGAAAAGAGAAAGACAAAATTGGGGGAGGTTTTTTTCCCATTGATGCCGCAACCATTGTGTATTTTCTGCAAAAAGTGGAGAAGGTGCTGGCTAACCTGTTGCTATGGAAAAATGAGAAAATTTGGGGTTTTGTTTGCTGCCAACAACTTACATGGCTGTAGGAA
Organism: Quercus gilva; assembly: GCA_023621385.1. Taxonomy (NCBI): domain Eukaryota; kingdom Viridiplantae; phylum Streptophyta; class Magnoliopsida; order Fagales; family Fagaceae; genus Quercus; species Quercus gilva. The sequence continues at coordinate 28,754,078 of CM042482.1, read as the reverse complement.
TATTCCAGAGCTTGAGCTGGAGCTTTCCAACCAAAGTTCATGGGTTTAAGTTTTAAATTCACCCAATAATTTTAAAACATACCCAACAACCGTAATTTGTAACTGTGTTGGCTTGGTGCTTGCAACATCACGGGACACGTTGAGTAATTGGCGGTGATTAGGACTATTTGGTTCAATAACCATGGTTAAGGTTCGAGGATTTGTACATTCAAGGTTTATTTATATTCTATTTTGGTGTTGATGGTAGATGTTTGTGAGTTGTTTTGGCTATGACGTTAAGGTTAGGGTTTTGGCTAATAATGGTATGGGTAGTGTAGTGAAGGACTCTGGAAGATTTGTGAATTGGGAAAGATTTTGGCTAAATTAGGAAAAAGGTGGAAGAGAATGGAAAGAGAGAAAAAAATAATATTTAAATTAAATAAATAAACAAATATTGAGCTTGATGCAAATTTATTTGAATTTAAGTTTATTAAATTGACAAAAGTGAGATTTTTAGACCATATTTGGTTAAAACTAGGGATGAGCAGAAAGTCACCGACACTGATCCAACCGACCGGCGCCGATCATCCCGCACCACCACTGCAACCGACCGATGAAGCCGATGCTGGGGATCGGGGCGTGAAGGGAATCCCAATGCTGGTGCGGTGCGGTCATCGGAGCTAGAAATCCGAGACCGATACATGCTGAACCAAACCAATACCTGTATGTATATCGTTTTCCACTTGTCTTCTCCAGTTCTAACTTCTGAGTTCTGAGTTCTCTGTTCTACTAGATACGGTGTCGTTGGTTGTACAGGTTCTCATTTTATTTTATTTTTAATAAAACGTTGTCGTCATATCTGGGTGTTATTAAAAATTAAAAAAAAAACAAAAAAAAACAAAGACAAAACGGTGCGTTTTATGCTAGGTTTTCAGATTCTACCTTAGTATAAATTTGTTCTTTTATGAGCTTTTGGAATCTCATTTTAAGTTTTAACCCTTTAACTTTCTCTCTCGTTCTCGCCTGAGTCCTAAGTCCTGATTATGCCTTGCCTCTGAGCTTCTGGAATCTAGAATAGTAATAGATTTATTGTATTAATAGTAACCAATCATTGATTAATAGTATTATTTTCTCAGCTACAAGTAAAATCTTCTCCTCTTATAGGTTTGGGTTTGGGGGCTCTCTCTGTGTATGTTTTTTGGGATAAAATGGGAGGGTCAGTGAAGGTCCTTCATTGAAGGACGTGCAATCAAAGGCGGAGCTTGATAAAGTGGTGGTGAGTGGCGCAGCGGTTAGTGTACACTTCTGGGCGTCATGGTGCGAAGCTTCAAAGCCCATGGACGATGTCTTTTCCTACCTTTCCACTGATTTCCCTCATGCCCACTTTCTCAGGGTTCGTTTATTTCGCTTTAAACCAAACATAAAATTTTCTTCTATTATTGGTCTCAATATTTTAGATAGGTTTGGTTTGGTCATTCATGTTCAAACTAAATGAATACACCAGTGAACACGAGTGATTTGATTTTAAGTTAAGGAAACAAAAATAGAGTCCAGACACACGCACAAAACTTTAAAAAACATTGGTTATTAACATGAGTGATTTGAACAGCTTTTTTTTTTATAAAGTTTCTTTTGAACAAATTTATTTATTTATTTTTTTTATAGGTTGAACAGATTTTTTTTATTTTTTATTATTATTAAAAAAAACAAATAGAATTTTTAATGTTTCAAACTAACCAAATCGATTAAACCAAGCCGACCAAACCGCACCGTTATAAGTCAGAAAACCGACCCTAATCGGTATGCATAGGTTTTAATTACGATAAAACCGATCCTTATCGGTTCGGTAACAAATTTGAGAAAAAACCGAGCCTACCGAATCGCGCACACCCCTAGTTAAAACTACATTGAGATTGATGTGAATACTCTTTGAAAATACTTAAAGACAAAAATAATAATATAAATTTGAGTATACATAATTCGCCTTATTTGAAATTAACATTAAACAAAAAACAAAAATTCTAAATTAGTATTGTGGTGCCTCAACCTATAACGATTGGGCTTGGGGCCCCAATTAATTTAATAGGAGTGTTACTGTACTATTGCACTAGCTAGCTTGGGAAGTTAGTTAATAATGAGTTGTGAGGGTTGTACTATTGGTTAGTTAGTTAGCTTAAGAGTTGTAACTGATTGTATAACAAAATTCATACTTGTACTGAATATATAGCAAATTGCTCTACTATAAAAGGGTAATTTGGATTGTAAGCAAGGACATTGAAGAATGATATGCAATTTCCTTCTCTTTGCTCTTCCTACCATTCTCTCTATTTTCTTCTTTACTCTAATCTACTCTAGAAGGCCTAGTTCCCTCATAGAATTACCATAGCAATTTCCATTACTTGATTAAGAACTATTGAGGTCTTATCATTTGATATCAGAGCCACTTTCTTGCCACCATAACAAGAATTGGAACAGTTTTTTCAAATCAATGACAAGATTGCTTCCATTGAAGTGAGTGTGTCCCTACACCAAAATTCTAAAATCTCTCCTTACATATTCTGCGACAAATCCAAGCCCAGAACATGTCCAAGTTTCAGAATCTGCAGCAAAAACAATTTCATTGTTAAGCAAAAACTTTCTTCAAGAACCTAATTTTGGAACTAAGAGAACCAAGCCATGAAGCTTCCTATGTTCAATGGAAAATTTCCATATAGTTGGATTTACCATGCAAATAATTTCTTCACCTATCATAGAACTCCTTAGTACCACAAGGTCGTTACAGCTTCTTGTTATATGGAAGGAAAAGCCCTAATATGGTTCCAAGAAGTTGAAGAAGCTGATCACTTCACCAATTGGGGGACTTTTGCGGAAGCTCCTCTCACAAGATGTGGATCCACATCATTTGTTGGTTCTATGGAGGGTATTATCAAGCATAAACCAATATCATGTGTGGATACAATTCCAAGGGCTCATGACCATGAAGTGCAGCAACCAAAGGATACATGGAAACTCTTGCAAAGTTTGCAACAGCAACTAAAGCAACTTTCAAAAAATTTCAGTTTAGAAACACCATTAAGGATTCAAGAGACAACGACCCAAGTTTCAGCAACTTTCAAGACCATGATTGAAGAAACAACAAAGATTCAAGAGTTATATAGTCAATTCTTAAAAATAACCAAAGAAGAAAGAATGGAGAAGTTAGAAGGTATGACTAAAGAAGATTTAAGGACTTTAGAGACAATTGACCAAATCTACAAGGTCGAGGAATTGAAAGAAATAGAAGTGCTAACTTGCAACCAAAACATGATCAAAATCCTACCACTAGTTGGTGATTTAGAGACTCAAAAGTCCGTGCCTAGAGCTAAGGTAGAATTTTATTAGGAAGGCACAGAATCATGGCATGTATAAGTGGTTGAAGAAGAGTACATCACCAAGGTAATCAAGTTGTCCTCAAGGTATTGGGCAATTGGAAGATCATCATTGATGTATTGGGAGGTTGTTGTACCAGTTGCAAAGCAACTGCATTACTTGCAATTATGGTTGCCATATTAGTATTGACTTGAGGCCTTTCAAGAATATAGTTGGCCCAATACTCTCACCTTCACCTTATGGGCAAAGTGTTTTAAAGAGGGATGGAATGATGGTTGATGTTGTAACTAGAGTCTTTTAGTGTTGTGGCTGGTGTTGTAGTAGGAGTGTGTTCTATTTTGTGTTGTGGTTGGTGTTGCAGCAAGAGTATAATATGTGTTGGGTAGGTGTGGTAGTAGGATTATTCTCTATGTTTTGGATTATAGCATAAGGCGGTGTATCTTGGTAGTGTGGTAGTGGTAGTGTGAATTATCACACTACAGCACTAGTGCATTGTGGTCATATGCTCTACAAAAATGCATAATTGTGGCAGCAGGAATATGTTTTGTAATAGCAGTGCATCTGTGTCTGTGCTATAGTAGATGGCAATGTATTGTGATGCATTGTTGTATTCTGTAGTAAAGTATTATGGTAATATGTTTTACAACACTAGAGCATGGTTGTGTCCTTTAGTTTTACCTTGTGGACAAGGTTTTTTAAAGAAGGATGGAATGATAGGATTTTTACTGTACTGTTGCATAAGCTAGCTTGGGAAGTTAGTTAATAATGAGTTGTGAGAGTTGTACTAGTGGTTAGTTAGTTAGTCCAAGAGTTGTAACTTATTAAATAACAGAATTCATACGTGTACTAAATGTATAGAATATTGTTCTACTATAAAAGGGCAATTTGGATTGTAAGCAAGGACATTGAAGAATGATATGCAATTTCCTTCTCTTTGCTCTTCCTACCACTCTCTCTATTCTCTTCTTTACTCTAATCTACTCTAGGAGACCTAGTTCCCTCAAAAAACTACCATAGCTATTTCCATTACTTGATTAAGAACTATTGAGTTCTTATCATAATTTGTATACAGTTTAAGGGTATAGCCCACAAAGGAAGTTCCAAAGAGAAGTTTGGCAAGAGGGTGATGGATAAAGGCTACTATGCGGTGGTTGATAGCTAAAAATATGGCTTCTCGAGGAGGACCTCAAATGACCAAGGTTCCCTTTTTTGGTGTCCGAGCTGGATAACCTTTTCCAATTAATTGATGAATTACTTCTCTCTTTCGAGATGCTTCTCTCCCCCAAAGAATGTTCCAACCCTTCTTATTTAAATCTCCTTCCTTTTATACTCTTCCGTTAGTGGGCTAGTAATCATGGGAATATTTTGCTTGTGCATAGGTCGTGTCATTTGCCTGATTTAAGTGGCTCTTTCAGTCTTAACCACTGTTTCAACTTGTCTAATCTCATACCAGGGGTTGGGTCCCTTTGGCTCCGTCACTATGCTAATTCCCTTATACATTGAATTAAGCATTGAGACCCATGCTCAGATGGCGAATTCCGCAAAGATATTATTTCTTGCCGGCACTATTTTCCTTCCTCGAGAGTAAGTAGAACCTACTCAAATCCTTTCATGGCAGACTAGTGACTTACACCTCAGTCCAGCTCAGACCTATCACATGTAGGCCAGGCCTGGGCTTAGTGGTCCTCAGTGATAGACCCACTTGAGGGCTAGGGGGGCTTTGGCCCCCTTTGGTTTTTTGAAAAAAATTTCCTAGCATATATGTATGTATGTGTGTGCGTATATATATATACAGAAATTTTAAAATCTACCCAAAATATTTATTCTTGGCCCCCCTCCACAAAAAAAGTTTGTGAATTAACTCCAAAATATGTGAAATGTATTTAGTTGACGTGTAGATGTATGGTTTGACAGAGGACTAAAAAACCATTTTACTTTGCAGCTGTTATTCAGAACAATCAATAGATATTCTATCGTTTTTTGCTTAATTTTTTTTTTAAACACCAAAATATAAATTGGAGTGGCAGTTTGATAGAGTTAATACCAAAATATAGATTTTTTTTTCTTTTTACTAATTTTCAGCACAATACAACTATAAGATATAGAATTTTAAAAAAAAAAAATCTTATTTTTGACACAATAGAATTAAATTTTTGTTTTTTGGTTTATGCTTTGGCCCCCCTTAACTTAGAATCCCGATTTAGTCCCGAGTGGTCCTCGGCCTGAGCTCAACGTGGGTCGAACTTTGTCCACTCACAAGTATTTATGCCTTTTCTTTTATAGATACAATATGATTTAAACATATAGCATCCGCTTAATGATGATTTTTTTTATTTTTTATTAAGCTAAAACATCAATTAGTTTATTTTCTAGTTGAACACAGGTCACTTATTCAATTGCAAGAAACTTAAGAAATTTTATTATTCAAGAAAACTAACTCCATTAAAGTAAAAGAGATATATTAATAGGTGCCCTTAAAACAATTGTTAATAGATCATTTTTAGGAATTTTTAATACAACTTTTATGAAAAATATAAAAAAGTTCAAAAAAGTCAATTAATTTTTTATTTTCTAGTAAAAAAAAATTTTAAAAATAGTTTATAAACCAATGTCCTTAGGGTATCCATTAACTTTTTCCAAAGTAAAATAGCACACTTACTACCATAGCTCAATTATTAAATTGTGAAAATAATAGTAACTCTCAAAAAATAGATAAAATACAAATAATAAGATAGTATCCAAATCTTATGTACAGTACTAAAAATACAATTTAACTTCTAGTAAGGCCTAGTTTTCCGAAGCCCAAATACTGTCGGCCAATTATTTTGTACTTTTGTACATGTACGTGGCATAAGCCCACATGAGAAATCTTTGTGTCTACTCCTAACTCAAAACTCCCGGAATCAGCCACCGTGGCAGATCAACTATGAAGAAGAAGAAGAAGAAGAAGCGCAAGAGCAACAGACCTATGAAGCATACAGTTGCTACGCCAGAGGCTCAAAATGCAGATTCAAGCTAGACCAATTCCACCACTGTGGGTTTGCAAATTCTTGCTATTCTAATACCAGCTATGGAGTTGTTACACCACATTTGTTTTACTCCTCATAATGGAACTGGAGTCATCATTATATGCTCAACAAGGAAGCTAGCAATACAGACCCAACTACCATTCTCAGACCCTTGGTTTGGTTATTGGTGGTTCACCTAGAAGAAGTGAAGCAGACCATATTGTCAAAGGAGTTAATTTATTAGTGGCAACACCTAGTCGACTGCTTGACCATCTTCAAGATACCATGGAGTTAATTTATTAAAACTTTATTGTATTGCACACCCAATTCTTTAACATTATTTTTGTTGTTACTATTAATATTTTGGATAGAGTTTTCAAGTTGCTCCAACACACTACATCTACATGTCACTTAAAAAAAAACCAATTCCGGTTCAATACCTATTTTCACAACCATACGTTGTGACTTATTGTGATTGTGATTGGTAGAAAACACGTAGTAAATCTATGTAAAAGTGCGAGATAGCCTATCATAGTTTGTCATATATGATAGTTACGAAAAGAGAGATGTTACATCCACAATATTTTTACAATATTTTCATAACAAATCACAGGTGATTAGTTGTTATTAGTTCAAATTTGAACCTAACACTAAGATTATCTTTTTGCCCCAATAATAACAATCAATAACAACCTGTCATTTAAGATTTGTTATAAAAATGTTGTGAACATATCATTTCTCTTATGAAAATAAGCGTGGATTAGTTATGGTCCTAAAATTACTCTCTAGTCACATGATCCGCTTAATAATAGCCATGTGACTTGCTTTGCTTTATTAGTTGTTTGGGAGAAAGTTGTTAAAGGTAATTTCTCATTAGAGCTCATTTGGTAAAGTATTGTTGTTGTCACAAATATCCTAATCATTTTTTTGTTCTTTTCAAAATTCTAATTTTTTTTTTCTCTAAAAATCATACCATGATATCCATTTTGGTAATTTCAAATGCTTACAACACTTCTATAAGAATATTTACTAAAACTCATCAAAGCATTTCGAATGTATATAGCTGCTTCTGCAAATCATTTATCAAACAATATTTTGGTAAAAATGCCACAGCTGCTTTATATAGCATTTCTTTGAAGCAGCTTTCACAAAGATGCAACACTACCAAGAAAGAAGAGATGATATGGATAGACACTGCTTATATATTTGATATTTGCTTAATAACTACACACTGGTTGCTAGTTCTCATGTCTCAGTATTGCAACAAGTGATGGCAATGGGCTGTTTTCTGGTGGATTTCAAGTTGAATTTTGACTAGTCACTTGCTTAGGTTTGAGTTCACTCCTGTGTTTTATTACATTTGCCTCAAATAAATCTGGCATGTAGTGTATTCATTAGATTATTTAACTTATAATTTACATTTAATTGATTAGATTATTTACCTTATAATGTATATTTAATGTATACATCTGGCATCGATGTATTTGAAGTCCATATTGTTTCCTTAATTTGGCAAAGTTTCCTTGAGTCCAGGGATGGGAATGGGGAGAAAATATATTGAATAATGTTATTTTTTTTCTCAAGCTAAAGCTAGTTATTCCATGCATTTTATCTATATATGTTCTAATTGTTCTTTTCTTTTTAAACTCGAACTTGCAGTGACCAATGATTGATGAAGCTGACAGGATATTGTAAGCAAACTTTGAGGAAGAAATGAAGCAGATTATTAAGCTCCTACCAAAGGTAAGCTATATGGTAATCATGTTTATTTTTTATTATAGTCAATTAAGGCGATTAACATATGGAAGTAAACATGGGATGAAAGTTTAAGGCTATGTCAACTTTTCACCAAAACTAACAGTATGGCCAGGTTGTGTTTGGTTCAGAGGAAAAAGGAGAGGGGGAGGGGAAAAAAGAAAGGGATAATAATGAGAAACTGACTTTGTTTCCCTAGCATTTCTTATCTGATTTAGATTGTTTTTCTTTCCATCCATTTGGTACTTCCCAAGATCCCAATGAATGGAAAGTAAAATTTGTAAATATATTTGTTCTAAAGAAGGTTATATTGCTTGACTGAGCAGACATGCATATTTTAATGCAACTTAGCTTTACTTCCAAAGCAAGTTGATCAAATGCCTGGGTTCTTGTAGTTGCATTAACTAGGTTGTTTATCCCAGGTCTTGGTTGAGAGCTTTGCTGCCTTAAAATTGATGTACTGATTGAAAGAACTGTCTCAATTATTGGTTTCACTAAGCTTTGGCCCTGATGACACTTCTCCACCCACAAGAATGAGCGGAGGGTGAGGTTGTGGGTTCAAGGAATCAATATCCACTGGATGCTTGCGGAACTTACCAATACACACACTTACACACTATGTCAGCTAATTCATGGATTCCAATTTCCCACCACTTGAACTTAGGATTGTGGGTCTGATGCTAGGACATTGCTGCTAAAGACATGCTGTTATCTATTAGTCAATTTCTACATCTAGCATGCAGTTTATTTTTTTGAAAAAGCTTCTGCTTTGATTAGCGATGTATTGATTAGATCTAGAAATATTCTTAGTTCCATTTACTTTCTCAATTAGTATTTGAAATCATGTACTATTTCATTTGACATCCAAGGTTCTTTAACGTTGTCAATAGCAATTATTTGATAGAAAATTGCTCGCTCACATAAGCTATTTCTGTGCACTGCATGTCAAGTAGTATAGTCTACTTTCAGGCAGCAAAAGTCCCTGTTAAAGAGTATGAATTTGATCAAAAGAAGTTGGCTAATTTGCAGTCTCACCTGGTACTTTCCTGGTTCCATATATTACGGTCAATATCTTTTCTATAATAAACTGCAGGATTTAGATTAGAGTATTTGGATTATTGCAGAAGTTGATGGCCAGTAACTATTATTTGAATTAGTCTGCTAAAAATGCATACGGATCCTACTTATTCGTCTGCTAAAGATGCATATAACTCTCACTCTATGAAAGACATCTTTGAAGTCCACCGCCATGATCTGCAGGTAAAAGCTTTTCTCCTTGGTACACGAGAACTTGTATCTTTTTAAATATTCTTGCAATCAAGCAGTGTCAACATATGAGTATATATTGTTGACAACAATTTTAGGGGTGAAGGGAATGTTCAGAAATATAAAATTTAAGGGTCTTACTTGAATTTAGGTGTCTGGAGCAATTTAGTTCCAAATAAGTATCACCTAGCTGGTTCAATTGGAGTGTTTGGTTAGCTTTATATCCAGTACTAATTCCTGGGAAATGATCCTCTCAATTAGGTTCAATTAGAGAGTGACCATTTGGAAATCTGTATTTGCTTTAATCCTTGAGGGACTGCTAAGTACACTATGAAAAGATGTGTCGTATTTTTATTAAATCTTTTAACACCTAATTTTAGTATATTCATATAGAATGACAATGGATTCTTAGATAGAGCTTCCATTTGAATCCTCTGAGCCCTCAATTATGCGATTAGGTTGATATAGGAGAAAATCCAACCAAACAGATGCACGAGAAAATATCTAATCATTAAAAAAAAAAAGGACCCTAGATCAACACAGTGCTCAAATGCCTCATCTAAGTGTCACAATAACATCTCATCATCTATGAGCTTTTATACAAGTATTAGGCATCATCTATGAGCTTTTATATGAGTATTAGGCAGTGAGCTCTAGGCACTTGTGGTATGTTCCACAAGAGGTTGAGAAATAAAGAAACCAGATAGACTGGTTTCTATTGTGGCACAAGACTATGTGTTCCTAGACTTTCTCGGAGGAAATTGTGAAAAGTTGGAGGAGGTTGACATGGGTTCTGTGACTGAGAGCAACCCTTAAGGAAGACAAAGAGGTGGAGATGATAAACGACAATTTCCAAGGCATTAATAGGCGGGGTCTATAGAGGTGTGGCTCATCAATAGAGGTTTATTTTATTTTATTTAAAAAACTCTCTTCTATTTAGTTTGCTTTTGTGATTCACCATGTATTGCAGGCTACAAGAAGCTTATCGAAAATCAAACTCATCTTCCTTGGAAATGTCAAGCTTAAATGCCAAAATAAAAATTTGAAATTAATGTTCAATTTTTGCATCGGGGCTATAATTGGTTCACTCTCTGTCATGCTTTGTAAATTATTGTTTCAGTTTTATATGCCTAAGCTACCCCAGGTATCATAGGTCTAAATATAATGTGGGTGGGACTTAAAGCATTAACTTTAATGCAGATTTCATTAATACTAGTCCACTTACTTAATGCAGATTCATTAAACCTGCAAAATACAAACTACTCCCATATCGGTTGTGGATTTGACAGTAACAAGCAAATCTCTACCACTTTGTTTTGCTGCTTTTATAAGTACCAAAACAACCTTTATGGACTAGTAGTTACCATTACTGTTTTAAATAGAGATTAAATTCTATAAAAATGTGGCTTAAACCCAAGTTTTACACCTTCTAATTTCAACATGTCATATCATCATTATCACATATTTAAAAATAGACACAATCACACCTAATCAATTATAACACCCATCTGAAAATCCAATCCAACTGGAAGTTTATTGAAATATTATTAAGTGTGGTAAGATGTATTTGAGTTTTAAGTAAAAAGCTAATATTGCAATATTTTATTGGATGGTATAAAAGTAAAACATGGGGTTTACACCAATCCTTACCCTTACCAAAATTGAACTCTTTTAAATAATAGAATAGACCTGTGTTCAAATCTCATACAATGGAAAAATAAATAAATAAATAAATAAATAAGCCACCACCGATAGAGGAAAAATTGAGAAAAGAGGCAACCCTCCTGCAGCTGAACCCAATAATACCAACAGACTGCTTTAATTTTCACTTTTCCCGCAAGAGAGGAAAAAAAAAAAAAAACCAAAACAAAACCCTTAAAACTATCAAAAGCCACGCAAGGAATTTCTTCATTATCTCTCCCATCGTCAAATGAATAATAATTTCAACTATCCAATCCCAACCAAAAATCAACTTCATCATTAGTAAGAAGATAAATTCCAAAAGTGCAAACCAAACACAAGTTTGGCTAGATGCAAGTAACACTTCATAATCAAATCAATTTCATAATTAGAAAAATATATTGAATACCAATAACCTCTTTCTTATCATGCACGTCAACTCAAGGCAGAATAAAACTTCATCATATACCAATGAATGGCCCAGCACGCGGACGGGTTTCACTAGCTTATATTTTGGTAGCTTATTTGCATAAAGGTGAGGAAAAAAAATGGCTTTAACAAAGCTTATTTGCTTAAAGTCATATCAATTTCTTCCTCACCCTTAAGTTCTATCTGAAAGGATTCTAAACTGCTAATTTTCATGTAATTCACAAAGTTGCTCAATTGTGATCAAATTGAATTTAAAGTCATCAGTCAAAGAGACAATATGATTCATGGTTACTTACCAGTACCACCTAAAAAAATAAAAAAGAACGATTCACAGTCATCCTGAAGTTAAATAAACAGCAAACTTGACGGACATGGTCCATCTCCAACATCAATGACAAATTAGTTTTGCTACATCCTATTCCCTTTACAAATCATTTCCCTCTTGTGCTATGTTAACACACTTCAGAGCAACATATTGATCGATCCTCACTAAGAGGTTCAATCTTGATTTCCTTGCAAACAGGGTCATGATTAACTAAGCACGATTCTTACTAATTATGGAGGAATGGCAATTGTGCCTGTGGCAGCTGTTGTGGCAGATGCGGCTGTGGCAGCTGTTGTGGCAGAAGTGCCTGCTGCGGCTGTGGTAGCTGTTGTGGCAGTTGTGGTGGCTGTTGAGACTCGATTAGTAGCGGTCCACTAATTTCCATTGTTGCAAGCCCTTCTAACTCTTGAATTGCCGCCACTGCACTGATTGCGCTTTCATTGGTTATCTGAGGCTTTAGCACACCAACAGCTTCCTTCACCTTAGATTGCTGTGAATAACATATTCATAGCATAAATACAAATTCACTATAATGTAAAATAAAACTGCCGGTGGCCATAAGAATAATCTAACTTACAACATATTCCAGTTTCCTCTTAATATCTTCATAGGCGGCCCGCTGTGTATCAGATGCTGTATACATGGCCAACGCTGCATTCTTTTTTCTCAAAATGGTAAAAGGCCAAATGAGAATAAATTCAACACAGATACACCACCACAAAATTAAATTTAGACAAAGATAAATCAAATTGCAAGTCTAATTCCACATATAAACTTCACAAAATTAATAGTTTTAACAGGAAATTACCCAAAACACAACATCTAAAAAGATGCAATAGTTAAACAAAAATAACTTTGAACAACTTAAAATAAACTCACATTGTAAACTGCATTCTCCATAATTACATCATTCTATTCTCCATAATTTCTTGTATACAACATAACAACATGATACTCCATAAAAAGAAATTCCCATTCCCTTATAATTTCACAAACATATACTGCAATTTTTTCCTGCTTTTTTTGGCCATGCAAAGAGAATTTTTTTCAAATAGAACACAAATAACAAATAAAACAGATACCACCTCTATTTTTGTTACCAAAATACTTCTAAACCTTTAACATGGTAGTATTTTCCTTTACCTCAAAAACTTATGTGCCACAATATTATGAGGTGTGTCAACTAAAACAAAAAAAAACAAAAAAAAAATCATATTACCTTCTTAGGCCGACCCACGGGCCTTCCGGAGCGGTTCTTAGGCTTGGGCTTGAGCTTCTGTGGCCTACCGGCAATTGGAACGCCAACTTTGGCAGGTCGGCCGCGCCGCTTAATGGGCTGCTGCAGAACTGCAGTACCACTACCAAGCCCAAATCCAAAACCATAAGCAGGTATATGCACAGTCCCGGGTGCCGCGGCGTCCTTCTTCGGCCTGCCCCTTGGCCTCCCACTTGCTGCTGCTGCTGCTGCTGCTGCGGCTGCTGCGGCTGCTGCTCCTGCTCCTCCTCCTACATTTGCTGCAGCATTGGGTGGTGCAGCAACTGCCACTGGTGGTGGTACTGCTGCTGCTGCTACATTATTAGCAAAAGGAATAACCATAGTCTTGAGCTGGGCCTTAGGTGGGCGCCCACGGCCTCTCTTAAGCCCATTAGGGCCCAATACGCCCGTCACTGACTTGGGCTTAGGAGGACGCCCTGGAGTCTTCTTACCTAACCTTGCCATGTTCTTCATTCCGAGAGGCACAGGTGGACGGCCTCTTCCCTTCTTGACATTGGGCCCAGGCCCAGGCTGCCCCTCCGGCCCAGATTTCCGGGGACGGCCGGGACGTCTCTTGACGTTGGGCTCGTCGACGAGCCCAAGAGCAACCAAAACAGGCTGCGCATTAGGCTGCTGCTGCTGGATGGGCTGCTGTTGAGGAATGGGCTGAGAATGAGAGATGGGAGCGGTGGTGTTATTGGTATCGAGCTTGGGCTTGGGAGGGCGGCCGCGGGGACGGGCTTGGCCTTGGGCCTGGGCTTGGGCCCTGGGAGGCCCAGGAATAGAAGGAAGAGATGTAGAAGTAGCAGCTGCAGGATCAGATCTAGGGAGCTTGTAAGACTTCTTGACCATGACGAGATGACCAGTGTTCTTCAACCGCTTGAGATTGTGAGTCAACAAGGCCGAGTGAGTGGGCGGGAGGTCCGAGTAGACTCGCTCTATGTATTTCGCTATGGCTCGCCTACTCGACCCATTTCTCTCCTTCAGAGCTGTTATGGCTGCATATATCATCTACAATAAAAACAAACAATAAAATTTATTACCAAAAATTAAAGTGTGAAGTGTGTGGAGTGAGTTATCGAGTGGTACGGTACCTCAGCGTAAGGAGGGTGATTGTGATTGTGGGGGGCCGCGGCGGCGGTGGTGTGATTATGATTGAGGGTTTGGGCGATATTTGGGGGAGCGGGTGCGGCTGCGGCTGCGGAAGCATGAGCTATGTGGTTGAGAGCAGCAGCAGCTTCGGTGGGGATCATGGTGGGGACCACCGCGGATGTGGGCGTGGGGGCCACGGGTAACATGTTGGGAGCGGTGACGTAGGCGGTAGAAGGCGGCGGCAGCGGAGGATGAGGATGAGGAAACGGAACCTGAGGTATCGGCTCCATGAGAGAAGATAGATTTACTCGGAAGAAGAGGAGAGAGAGAAAAGAGGAAAGGGGGATTTCTAAATTTTTCTTTGTTTTTTTTTTTTTTGTTTTTGTAATTTGTAATTTCTATTTGGTTCTTTAAAGAAAGAGAAAAAGGGGGTTTTGATTTTCGAGAGAGAAATTGGGTTAGGTGCTGAGGTGGTATCGTGAGTGAGTGAATGGGGAATTGGGAAGGGAAAGGGGAGAGAGAGAGAGAAATTAAGGAACGGTGGTGTCTTTTACTGCCAAATGATGGATATGATGGGATTGGAACTAAATCCAACCGTTGAGGTTCACTCTTCGATGACGTGGTCTACATCTGTCTTTCTCTTTTGTTTTTTTCTCTTTTTTTCTTTTTTTTATTACTATTTATTTATCTTACTTAAAGTTTTTTTTTTTTGCACTTGAGCTCCCTTATTTTGACCAATTTCTGTTTGGTTCTTTTTCACTTGGGGCTTTATTTCCAGTTTAATACTACTCTCTTGTGGATGACTGGATGTGGTTTTGGTGTATTATAAAGGGTAATGATAATGATGTCTATAGGGTAATTATTAATAAAACATAATAAGAAAGTTTTGACACAAATTTTATAAAAAATATAAAAAAAAATATCAATAATATTTATTATTTTATTATTCTTACAATAAAACATTTTTAAAAATAGTTCATAAACTAATGCCTTAGGACATTGCCGCATTGGTTAACGTTTCCCAGTTATAAAAAAGAATAAATGTAACACCTACCGATTGGATTCTCACCTTACTAGTCAATTTGAAAAGTATATGTGAAATTGGCAAAACTCAAACATTAGAAAACCAAGTCCCCAAATAATTATTAAAAAAAAAAAATAGAAAACAAAGGTCTGTCACCAGACCAAAGAAGTTCTATGACTCCAATCATTACAAAATCAATAATGATACATAAATTGTGATCTATCAAAACTTACCAAATAAGAATAAAAAAAATAATTCTGAACTAATCTAATATAAAGATTCGTACCGGCTTAACTCAAAACACTTAAGTGCCTTTTTCCTGAATCACATGGCACTGATAAACAAGAAAGTGTTCTCAAACTATTCTTTTTTTTTTTCTTTTTTTCTTTTTTGGTAAAGTCTTTTCAAATAATCTCATTTTCAAAAAGTTAAAAATTGAGTTGTGAGATAGGAAAATTAACAAATAAAAATACAAATAAAATCTTAACTGTAAAATTGACTATTTTTTTTTTCAAAGTGAAATTGATAAACCTTGTTACACTTTTTACATTGTCAATAATATGCCCGCTATTGTCAAACTCAATTCATCTACCTTTGATGTTACATTCCAGTACTGCACTTTGGATTCCAATATTTCACACAAAAGTCACTACTGTAGCCGACGCAATTTTTTCTTTCCTTTTATGTCTTATGCCTTAAGAATAATGGCAGCTTTATGAAATTTTTCCAAGGTAACTTATCTAATAAAAAAGGAATTTGAATATATCAATATCACAAAAAAATAAATTATAAATACATGAAATTTTACAATTTTCTTATACTAACAAAATGAAAAAGCAAATTAAAAAAGAATTAACAAGAAATAAAGTGAAAACTAAAAATACTATATAAGAGTAATAAAGTAAGAAAGAGTCTAAAATGATGATAGAAAAAAGAAAAATGGAGAAAGTGTGTGTGTGTGTGTGTGTGTGTGTGTGAGAGAGAGAGAGAGGCAGTAAACAATGAATAATACCTACTGCGATTGCAAGCCAAGGCGAGTAGAGATGTTGCAACTACAAAGACAAGAAGAGTAAAGTTGTTGGCAGCGACAAGAAGAACTCACGGCCACAATATCTCTCTTAATACCATATTTTTAAGAAAAATGAAACTAGAGATTATTTTTATAAAATGGGTTGGATGAGTTACGAATCTAAATTATTAGAGATTTTTATTTTTTGTTTTTGAATGGACTTTTTATTAAATATTTTGTTCATTTGTTGTTGTTTGATATAATCTTATTGTTGTCTAAACTATTTTTGTTGTTATTTGAGCTAATATTTATTATTTTTATTTGGGTTTTTATTTTAATTTTTTGTTAAAAGAGTTAAGGATTATGTTTGGAGGATCAATATTATTATTTTTTTTAAACCAAATTCTTTGAATTATAAAGTGAGAGTGTTAAATATATTTTTTTAGGTAGAAAAATTAGTTAGTTTAAAAATAATTGTGTATATAAATTATTATCTTTTTTGCAAGACAGGGTGTATATGAACACCCTAAGCTCCAAGTAAAGATGCCCCTACTCAGGAACCATATTCTCTTTCTTATATACCCTAAATGGACTTTTATATTGCTTGTATATTGTTTCCATCCGAGCATATCACTTTTTTGTTATATGTTTTTCCTACCCTGGATATGTTGTATGCTCATCTAATAGTGAACCTACATGTGTTGGTTGTGTATATGTTGGTGTATACAAGTGTAGGTTGTAATATTTTTGAATAAAAGGATGGAGAAAAAATTAAGGGAGCAAAAATTAAGTTTAAGTGGCTTTCTTAAATAAGCCTAGGCCCGCTCGACCAAGGCCACAATGTGATTGGCTAACAAAGTGCATCAATAGCAAATGAGTGCTTCAATTAGCAAACAGAAAGTTTGATTCAACACTTACTCGAGCCCACTCGAGCAACATCGAGCAAGGGGGGAGTGGTGTACAAGCAAGGATGAGTGGATACAAGTGAGGTCAGACGGATGCTCACTTGATACTTTCCTAACATTCGCTTGAGTGAGATCATAAATCTCACTCGATAATGCTCATATTTTGTAGAATTCTATAAATAAATTAAAAAAAGAGGCAATATTTTTTTTCTCAAAAGGCTAGTAACAACCAAGGTGCAAAAGTAAAGGCTTGTATTTACCGAAGTGACTTTCAAGAGGTGTTTTTAAGTTTTTTCATGTACCATTCATCATTGTATATAAATATCGATTATATATATTACACATTTTTACACCATTTGTCAAATTCACATAATTCTACAAGATTGTTACTTAAAGAATTATGACTTGGTTGTAAGACAAATTTGCTAGTAACCCTATAGAAAACTATTGTATGGGGGAGGGGGGCAAATATTGTCTTAAAGATAAAGAATTCATTCGTGACTCTTAAGCTTTTAAATTTTCTTGTTTTCTTTCATTGTTTACTTCATAATCCCTAACACGTACCGATATATATTGATTTGTCACTTGGGAACCTTTAACTTATTGGTATATTTTTTATTTCTTTAGGCTCCTAAGATAAGAATGTAGCTTCAATCAAAATTGTGTTCCACCCAAGGCGGTCGATTGTTAGGATTAGTGCTCTTAAATCCTATTGTATGATACTATGTATTATATTATGTATGACATTATGTGTGACATGATGTATGACTTAATATTGTAATTAATAAAGTTGTTTTATTATTATCTGAAATAATTGTAACATGAATATTTGGACATTATCATATAGTCCATGAAATGCATAGTATGTGATTTATATGAAAAGTTACAGAAGATATAAATCACAAGTTCTTTGTAAACTCAGAATGTTAGTTCGTAGTCGGTGATAAAATTGGGCATTTCATCTGCGAAGACTATAACATATTAACTAAAATGATTTGTCTTGATCATGGAAGTGGTGACTTCTAGTTGATATGTTGATATGTTTTAAGAGTTAAGACATATTGAACTGGACCACTGTGAGATTTATCATTCTCCTAAAGACTGTCAAATGAATAATAAATCTCACGACTTATATTTACATGAACTCTTAATCCTGAGAGAATAATGGACCTGATCATGAAGTGTAGGTTGCTTTGATATATCAGGAATGAGATCTAAAGTGACGGTCAAAATCTCAGTATGTTGGGCAACCACATTTAGTGTCGATGGAACATATATTCTCAAGATGAAATTCATAGTCTGTTAACGGAGATATAAAATATTCATTTGAGATAAGTTTAATGAGTTTGTTATTCAGAATGTTAAACCTAACTACTTTAGTAAATAGTTATTAAAGTATATATTTATGAAATTAGATTTCATAAATATATAATGAATAACTTAAAGGATTAAACCGAGTACTAAAGGATTAAGATGTAGTAATCTACAAAGTAGCAGTTTACATTCATGACTTTGTGTTATTACGAATATTTTATAAAGAGGTTACATGTCCAGTAAAGTCTTGGGATATAATTTATTAATAAGGCCTAGAGTGCAATTATATTTATATAGTGGTATTAAATATAATTAATGATAACTTTGGACTTGTCAAGAGTTGACAGAAAAGCCCAAGGCTCATTGGAGCTAGTGTCTTATTTGTTCCCTTTTGGTCCCACTCCAAGCCACATACTAGAGCCCAATTGGAAAGACCCAAAATGCTAGCCCAATTAGATACTCAGTTGTTAGGAGAGAAACATACAGAATTTTTAAAAACAATCACAAGTGCATGAAACGTTTTGTATGTGAGTGTTAGACACTCTTGAATTCTCTCTAGAATATACACATATAACTGATTGAGAAATCACACATCTTGGGCGTTAGTGGAATTGGAGTGAAGATTGAAAGTGTTCCCGAGAACTTTTGATCTTTGGTTTTGAAATTCACCGCATCAAGATACACTCTCTTGTTCTATATTCTGAAACTTACATAGTGCATGTTATCAATTGAGAATGAAATAGATCCGTTAATTTTCCGTTGCGCACATTTGCATATTTCCAACATCGATACCGTACCGTACCAGCCGGTACCATCAGTATGTATCGTACTAGTACATGCACCGATACCGAAACGTCAACGTTTCATACTGATTTAAATACCGGACATACCGGCCAATTTCGAGGGTTTCAGTCAGTATCAAGTGTACTGGCCAGTACAAAAATAAGCTCTTTTTTTTTTTAGTTTTGTAATTTTTGAATATTTGTAAGGGAAAAACAGTAACTTATTTGCATTAACTTATTAGTGCATTTGTTTTCTTAGTAAGCCAAAGTCTAAAACTATGAATAATTTGTTCTAAATTGAGGTAAAGTTTTATAGTGAACTTTTATTTTTATTATAATATATATATATATATATATATATATTTATAAATATAAAAAATAGAGGTAAACCCGAAATAGTACACCGATATTGACCGGTACTGAAATATATCGTTCTACCAGTCAAACCGGTACAACCTCCGATACGAGATTGACTTCTTTGGTTCCACCACCTTTGTCTCTTTGGCTATGAGTTAGCTCACTGTAGCTTCTTATTGGTGACGGGTGAACATACATTATGGACAGATGGCATAGGCAACTATTTATCTTTCTAGATATTCACTATGAGCATACTTTTAGTATGGTCCTCCAAATTAAAGATGATGTATTTATAGTTTAATTGGGGTTTTATAAATGAGCAATTAGGAACACATTTAGATGATAGGACTCAATGTGGGTATTGTTCATAAATATAGAATGCAGATTCAGTAGAAAGGTTGATGTAGGTGTATATGAATAGCAGATTTAGCTAAAATAGGAAAAGGTAGCTTAGATTGGACTAAAACTCTATTGACCACGATGTTAATGCCCTGAAGAAGGGAGAGGAACGAAATAGAAAGAAAGAAAGGAAAAAAAGAAAAGAAAAGAAAAAAGGAATGGAAAGAAAAGGAAATTAATTAAATATTAATCTCATTATCTCTTCAAAATAAAAATTGATCTCATTATTGTTTGGATGTTTGAAAATTACGGAATGAAATGGAAAATAATATTGTGTGGGAGTTAAAGCCTTAAAGACAAATAAGTAGGGAAAAAAATTAGTAGGAGTATAATCATTTAAAAAACAAATAAGGGTATTATGGAGACTTTCATTCCTTCCAATTCCTCTCATTTTTTGAGAAATTGAAAATTGGGGGGTTCAGATGGAAAAGAATTATTTCTATTACCGCTCTATTTGTTTCCCATTAACATTTTTTGGAAAATAATCAGTGGCGGCTTCAGGAATTTTGTTTAGGGGGTCACTACAAAATTTTAATAAAAAGAGAACTTGAATATATTGAGTTATCGAAAAAAATAATAATAATATATAAAGTTTTATAATTTTATTTTACAAGTTTTCAAATTTTGAATGTTACATGATAGTTCATTATGAATATCTATTGCCAATGTAGGTAGCTATGAATCTATGATCATTTTATTTTGTTTAGTTTGTCTAACATTTTTATCTTTATACAGTTGTTATTATCTATTTGACTTTGTTTTCATAAAAATATTTTGGACTAAATGACTAATTTCAACTTATTGACTCCACATTAATTATTAACGCACACAATCACACTTATTCATACATAAATTATACACTATGTGTCTACTTAACTAATTAAATGCTTGAACAATCATTTTTTTTTTATACAATATAGAAATTCTACTATAGTCTAATCTAATATATATAAATATATATATATATATATATATATATACATGTGTGTGTGTGTGTGTGTGTGTGTGTGTGTGTGTGTAAAGCTCCATCCCTCCATCCTAGAGATTTGAACTCTGGACCTTGCCCCCCACACCCCACACCTCACAAGCACTTATACTTGTGGAATGACTATTGCACTAAGGGCATGCAGTGGTAATACTTGAACAATCATTAACTTTACAATTGTTTTCTTGAATTTTACTAACTTTATTACAATATGATAACAATACACACACATGTAAAAAAACACCCTCTCTATTTCTTAATTATTAAATTATATAAAGTTATATTATATTTATATTGTACATACAAACATCCACACACATCATAATTTACACAAATACATAACATTATAACAAAAAATAATGTACACAATCAATATTAAACACACTCATACACATATAATATAAATTTATAAAAAATAATTACACTTACAATTCACAAACACTTACTTTTTATTTGGTTTCTCAAAAAAAAAAAAAATTACTCTTTATTCTTAAAGTCGAAAATACTTATAATAAAGATGTGCAAAATTTAAATCAGAGTGTGCAAAAGAGATATTTTTAAAAATAAATTAAAATATTAAGTTAACAATATATATATATATATATATATTGTAGGGACAAGATTTGTGGCCTAAGCCCAAAAGATACAGGATGCGAGCCCAATAAACCCAATACAATGAATTTGTAGAGAGTGGGTAAAAGAACTAGGCTGTTTGTGAAATACACAACAGTTAATCAAGATTTTAGAAGGTGAGTCAGTATAGAATGCATGCTTTTGGTTTGAATAAATTGATGTCCGGAGAGATATATTATTGTCTGAAAGGCTAATATCATTCCTAGAGCTATAGTAAATTCTTCTTTTTTCCTTCCTTCCTTTTTCTCCCGATCCCTTTTTTTGAGGGATCTTTTGCATTTATATAATCTTCTTTTTTCTCTTCATCGTACACTTATTCCTCATCTAAGCATTCACTTGAGTACCTGTCCCATCAGGTAACTTCTTTGGCTCTTTATGAGTGATGGCCGCTGAGATGACACTGTTCAGGGGTCTTCTTCACATAAATGCGGCCAGAAAAGTTGCTGCAGGGCATTAAATGCGGTGGTAGCAGCTTTTGCTTGAGATATTTCTCTATTCTTATCATATTTATACGTACATGAAGTTCGTCCTTTTCGTTGGAACTTCCTGGAAGTTCACCCAAACTGCCTAGGTACTGGCCTAACCAATATTCTTCAAGTCTGAGGGGTATATACTCTTTGGACTATACTCTTTTATCCTTTCCTTAGGTGATTCTCCATTCTAGGGTCTTTTCCAATCGTTTACTCCTCCTTAAACGTACCCACATCTTCAAATAGGGCCTAAGGCCCAATATACGAATTTGAGCTTTTATCTCCACAATAGCCCTTCAAAATTTTAATTTTTCCCTTGAATCTGAGGAGAAAAAATAGGATTTTGATCTACAACAAAAATAAAGACTAAAAATGTAAAAGTACCTAAATTTCCACGTGTAGGAGCATAGATTTAAGCGCTTCATGATTGTTGCTGACGTTTCGGTATTTGCGAAGCGTTATTGATTACTCCAGGCGACGCTATGTCTTTGACATCCAACAGTGAACCATTGATCCAACGAATGACATTTTTCCTCAGGATTTAGGCAGGATAACTCCCACCCATTTTTTGGTCCCTATATAAAGCCTTAGAGGAGACTTTTTTTATTTCACAATTTCTCACTTTCTAGCGAACTAAAGCTTTCGAACTCACAAATTTTTTTTAAATCATCAGTATCATCTCTTTACCAGTCCACAAGAATCCTTCTAAAGATTTAAAGATCACTCCTCAACCCAGTTTGCGTAAGTTTCAATTTTTTCAAACCTTTCATTTTCTCCTCAGCCAGCTTCCTCGGCCTTCAAATTCTCATTTCCCAGTTTTCGTTCTTAGTATTTCCCCCTTTCTGCTTATCTGAAATTGGTAGATTTAAGTACTTAGTAGATAGCCCTACCCGGATAGAGATATTTAAAGAAAAGTATCACATACCACAAGATGTAGGCTTATGGTATTGTCCCTCAGAAAAATTACTAACAGACCGCGAGGTGGGGGAAGTCATAATCCTTATCATAGCTTTTATAGAAAGGGGAGTGACCTTCCCTATGAGTCCCATCATAAGAGATTACCTCTGTAATCGTAGGCTTAGTCCCGATCAGTGTGCACCTAACGTCTTTAGGATCCTAGGAGCAGTTGATGCTTTGAGTCAACAATTAGGTCTAGGGCTCACTTGACTCGATTTGGTCCACATGTACGAGTGTCATAGACAAAAAGTAGCGGGATATTACCTTAAATCCCGATCTGACATTGTTAGGCTCATTTCCTATCTTCCCAAGTCTAACAAGGGGATGAAAGACGATTATCTGATCGTCTCGGGAGCATGGCATGATGGTCTTCATTGCCCAACCTAACCAGAAGAGCTAGGTGGGACATCCCAGATCTAGGTTCCTTACAAATAGATTTAAAGTCTTCATTTCTAGCATTGTATATATTTATTTATTTTTTTTATTTGTATTTCACCTTAATTTTCTGGTGATATTTAACTCTCGTCGTGTTAACAGATAAAATGTACGTATCTCCTCGGCTCAATCTGACTAACGTTGCCGCGCTCAATTATCTATTAAGATCTAAGATTTTCATAAGTGAAGTCGGGCAACTTCGGGCCGCCCACCTCATTCTCGGTTTTAAGCCACTCTCAGACTTGTTTCAACCGGTCGGCAAAGCGATAAGGCAGGGAGACCGTCGCATAAACCGAATAGACGTAGCTCGACCAAACTTTTTGTCACCGGACTATCTTCCCCCCGCACCACATCTGGTTCATCAGGGTGTACCATTAATCATCCCTCCAGTTCAACAGATTTCCCTTGAAGGAGTCGTAGCAGGGGAAGGAACTGTTTCCTCGACCTCTTCATTAAAGGAACAGATTGACAATTTTCATTTCGAAGAAGAAGCATCAAGGGAGGTTCAGGTAATTCTACTTTCGGACGTCGAGGAAGAAGTTGACAGGCATTCCAACATCCACGCTCTTGTTTTAATAACTCCCATCCTAGATGACTCATCGGAAGAGAAGAACGAGATGGCTTTAAGCTTGAAAGACCTTATGAAGGCAAGAAGCAAAACATCCGTGTCCCAAGAAACCACCAAATATCAGCCCCTGCTAATCTTCGTCCACCACCTCCTCAGCTCCCTTCTAACCTCGGCCCAAAGCCAATCCTTGAGCCAAAGAAGAAATGGCCTAATATCTCTGAGGAAGGTGAGGTGGTGCCTTCGAAAGGAGATAAACGTTAGAGAGTGCCCAAGGATCCACGGGATAAAAGGGCATCGTCTATTGAGAGCCGAGAAGACGCTCTTGTTGCTGATGTGCGCCGAGGACAGTGCATCTGGTCTCCAAAGCTGGAGCTAGATGGTGCCCCCTTCCCTTGGGACAGTTCAGTCAGGAATTACCAAAGGGGAAGGCAGGTCTCATTGCTGAGGCACTAGAGCAACCACTTCTCCTGCCCACGGATATGGATGCTTACAGGCGCTTCAACCAGTATAAACTATTCCTATCCCTTAAAAGGGATCTGGCCATGTTAAGTGATGTGATTTGTTTTTCCAATTAACTTGTTGGCCATTTTTATTTACTTTTGTTCTTTATTTTATATCGAAGTTTTCTCGTTTTGCTCTGCAAATTACCCAGCAGGTTTATGTGGCCGAGGAATGGAATAAAGAAGCCCGCAATGCTGCCCAAGCGGAGGCTCATTCCCGATCCGAGGTTGAAAAGAAGATGGGTAATCTTAAGAACGAATACAATAAGTTGTCCGAGTAGCTAAAAGAGGTGATCAAGGAGAGGAAAAGCCTTGATGCAGGCCTTAAGAGTGTTGAAAAACAAGCCGAAGAACAACGCAAGCAATTGCACTTGACCGAGCTTAATCTAGAGACAGAGAAATAAATGGTGAAAGATCTTCGGACCGAACTTTAGAAAGCCAGGGACGCTGCCCAATTAGTCAAGGAGGCAGCCGAGACTGAAAAACAGGCAGCCTACAGGCTTGGGGTGGAAGAGACTCAAGTCAGACTCACAGGGGAATTTTCTACAGTATGCAGAGATTATTGTGACATAACTTGGGGCAAAGCCCTCGATGCTGCTGGGATCCCTATGGAATCTGACTTGAGGCGACCTAGAAGCGTCTACTATGACCCTGACATTTGTGAGCTTCCAAGTCCTGACTCTGAACAGCCCTTGGTCAGCCAAGTCCCTCCTGCTTCTCTTGAAACCCTCAAAGAGTCTGGTCAAGCTGGTGGCCAGGGTAAGCAAATTGAAGAACTTCAAGCTAAGGGTAAGGACTTGGGCAAGAAGAAGACTCCTTCTGAACCAAAGGGTCAGGCCCCAAATGTTCTTGCCTCCCAGTCCAACCAGGCTACTGACCTCGTCATCTCCATAAAGAAGGCTTAGATACTAGGATTTTTTTTTTTTTTTTTTTTGGTACACTCTGTAAGGAACTAAGAAATACCATCTTTTGACCAATAAAAGTGTATTTTTATTTCTAGTCTCCGCATTTTCATTACATGCTTTATAAACCTTCTTATTATTGCAAGTAATGTTAACCTGTATCTGTCTTAATCTTCGTAAGCTCAATAACAATATTCTATTAATGATGCAAATATCTAAACTGGATTATGTTCGGCATTTACAAAGGATACTGTGGAGTGTTGATTTCGGATCCAGTACATGGTCCGAGAAGCCCAACATGATTCGAGATCTACTTCAACGTTTGTAAAAATGGCAACAGTGCGTAACCTAATTCATATCATCTAGTTCGAAGACCTCAGGCATGACTAAATTTAAATTTAAACGCTTTTAAGGCTTGTGATGGAGTGCTAACTAACCCATATCATCTGGTCCGAAGATTTCAGGTATGATTGAATTTAAGTTTAAACACTTATAAGATTTGCAATGGAGTGCTAACTAACCCATATCATCTAGTCCGAGGACTTCAAACATGATTGGATTTAAATTTAAACACTTATAAGATTTGTAATGGAATGCTAACTAACCTATATCATCTGGTCCGAGGACTTTAGGCATGATTAGATTTAAGTTTAAACACTTATAAAATTTGTAATGGAGTGGTAACTAACCCATATCATCTTGTCTGAGGACTTCAAGCATGATTGGATTTAAATTTAAACACTTATAAGATTTGTAATGGAGTGCTAACTAACCCATATCATCTGGTCCGAAGACTTCAAACATGATTGGATTTAAGTTTAAACATTTTCCCCGAAAACTCATGCAATAAATAAACATATTGATCAAAGGAAAAAGCTCGATTAATAATAATACCTTTTGAGGTTGTTTACATTCTAGGGGCGTGGTATTATATGACCATTTAAATCTTCCAAAAAGTATGCCCCAATACCCGCCCTTGAGGTAATGCGATATGGTCCTTCCCAATTGGGTCTTAATTTTCCCCAAGCCGGGTTCTTTGCATTGCCCACAACTTTTCTGAGCACCAGATCACCAGGTTCTAAAGGCCTTAGCCTTTCGTTGGCGTCATAATCCTGTCTGAGCTTTTGTTGGTAATATGCCAATTGGACCATTGCATTTTCCCTACTTTCTCCAATCATATCCAAACTCTTCTCCAGCTGTCCATTATTGCTAATCGGATTGAATGAACTAGTCCTCAACGTTGGGAATCCAGTCTCTAGAGGGATAACAGCTTTAGCCCTATAAGTCATCGAAAAAGGGGTCTCTCCAATGGACCTACGAGGCGTGGTTCTGTATGTCCAAAGTACATGTGGTAATTCTTCCACCCATTTGCCTTTCGCATCGTCTAGTCTCTTCTTCAGTCCATTCAGTATGACCTTGTTAATAGCTTCTGCTTGCCCATTCCCTTGAGGATAAGCAGGGGTGGAATACCTATTCGTAATCCCCAATTCACAGCAATAATTTCTGAACGTTTTGCTATCAAACTGAAAACCATTGTCCGAAATGAGGATGTGAGGGATCCCAAACCAAGTGACGATGTTTTTCCAGACAAATTTCTTCACATCTACATCCCTGATATTAGCTAAGGGTTCAGCTTCTACCCACTTGGTGAAATAATCTGTGCCGACCAGAAGGTACTTCTTGTTTCCTACTGTTTTAAGGAATGGTCCCACGATATCTAAGCCCCATTGGGCGAATGGCCACGGGCTAGATAATGGATTGAGGATTCCTCCTAGTTGGTGTATGTTCGGTGCAAACCGTTAACACTGATCGCATTTTTTAACATATTCATTGGCCTCATTCTGCATATTTGGCCACTAATAGCCTTGGGTAATAACACTGTGTGCCAAGGATCTACCTCCAGTATGGCTTCCGCAAACTCCTTCGTGTAGATCCTCAAGGAGTGATTCAGTTGTTTTAGGATGCATGCATAGCAAATACGGCCCTGAATATGAATGTTTGTATAACTTTTGGTTCTCGAATAGCCAGAATCTAATAGCCTTCCTCAGAACCTTGTCAGCTTCTAATCTATCTTCAGGCAAAGTATCCTCCTTCAAGAATTGAATTATGGGGTCCATCCAGCTAGGCTCAACTCTGATTTGATGGATCCGAACGGCCTCCCTTCTTATCTTTGTGGGTCTATGTGACGAGGATAACCCAAGGCAACTTCTGTGCTGAAGAGGTTGCGAGTGTGGCTAGAGAATCAGCATGTGCATTACCATTTCGGGGATGTGTAGCAAATTGAAAAATTCGAACTCTGACTACAGATATTTAACTTGGCTTAAGTACTCTTGCATTCTGTCATCTTTCGCCTCGAATTCCCCTAGTACTTATCCAACGACTAGCCTTGAGTCTGAGAACATTTCCACTGATTTTCCTCCCATTCTTTGAACCATTGCCATTCCTATCAGTAGAGCTTCATATTCACCTTCATTATTTGTGGCCGTGAAGCCTATTCTTAGTGACTTTTCAATGATGATCTGTTCCGGATATATTAACACTAGCCCCACTCCAGATCCTTTCTGATTTGCTGCACCGTCTACATATACTATCCAAGTCGAGTGACCTTGTTGAGAAATCATGCCAACCGATTTTCCATCCATGTTCTGTGTCGGATTCAATTCTTCCAACAGGGGTTCAATGAACTCGGCCACCAGGTTTGCGAGCACTTGACCCTTCATGGAAGTGCGAGGCATGTACTTGATGTCAAAAACCCCTAGAATAGTACCCCATTTAGCTATCCTTCCTGTGTAATCAGCGCTTAGGAGTATTGCTTTAAGTGGAAGTTGGGTGAGGACGACAACCGTATGTGCTTAGAAATAATGAGGCAGCTTACGTGTACCAAGTACTACTGCCAAGATGGCTTTCTCCAGTGGCAGATATCGAATCTTAGCCTTATGTAGCGATTTTCTCAAATAATAAACAGGTTTTTGTACCCCATTATCAACTCTTATCAACACCAAACTTACTGCAAATGGAGCCACAACAATGTAGGCAAAAAAGACCTCATCAGGCTCAGGACTAGACATGATTGGTGGCCGAGCAAGATAATCTTTAAGTTGTTGAAAAGCTAAAGTACACTCTTCATTCCATTCAAATCATTTCCACTTATTAATTAACAAGAAAAAAGGTCTACACCTATCTAGCGATCGAGAGATAAATCAGTTTAAAGCAGTGGCCATCCCAATAGGGGTAACAAAAGCAGTCTTTTCCTGGTCATCCAGGGCTAAAGGTATCTGGTGATAACCCTGAAAGGCATCTAGGAAACTCATTCGAGGATGGCCTACAGTTGCATCCACTAGCTGATCTATTTTAGGCATAGGAAATGGATCTTTCGGACACGCTTTGTTGAGGTTTGTGAAATCCACGCACACTCTCCACTTCCCATTCTTCTTCTTCACTACTACAGTATTAGCTAGCCATTCAGGATAAAACACCTCCTTTATGGCTCCAGATTGCTTGAGCTTCATTACCTCCTTTCGTACCATATCCGCGTGCTCTTTAGAGGGGCACCGAAGAGGCTGTTTCTTAGGGATGGCCAATGGGTTGACATTTAGGTGGTGATAGATGAACTCTAGATCCACTCCCAAGACTTCATAGGCGTTCCAAGCAAATACATCCGTGTTCCTTCTGAGGAATTGTACTAATTCTGCCTTCTTTTGAGGTGGCAACTGTGAGCCGACTTGAAAAAACTTCTCTGGATCATTTCCAATAGTGACTTTTACCAAATCTTCACATTTTCTCTCCTCAGCTATCTTATCGATAGGCGCCGCTGTGTGTTTTGATTGCTATAAGTCTTCTCTTGGATGGGCCGAGGACTCAGTTTCAGGATTGTGTTGTATGGCAGCCATCAAGCATCTTCTGGCCACAGATTGATCTTCCAAAATTTCTTGAACCTTGCCTTCAGATGGATACTTAATTTTTTGATGCAGAGTGGAAGGAATAGCCCCTAGTGCATGAAGCCAGGATCTGGCCACGATCGCTGTATAGGGTGAATATGCATCTACAACAATGAAATTCACTTCCACTATCTCTGGACCAGTTTGAACAGGTAATCGTATTTGACCCCTCAGGATAATGATCTTTTCGTCAAAACCCACTAGAGGGGAACTATAGGGAGTTAAGTCTTCAGGTTTTAAGTTCAGCCCCTTGTAAAGGTCAGGGTACATTATCTCAGCTCCACTGCCTTGATCCACCATCACTCTCTTTACATCATATCCTCCAATCTTGAGGGTAACTACTAGAGCGTCATCATGGGGTTGGATAGTCCTAATCTTATCCTCATCCAAGAAGCCCATGATTAATGGGATTTCTCTTTTAGCTCTCTTCTGACCTGATCAACGTCTTCTGCGGGTAGGTGGGTCACGGACATTATCCTAGATGGCTAGGATCCTGTTCTCCCCGGTGCAGCAAAGATAACATTGATAGTTCCTAAGGTGGGTCTTGAGGAATCATTTCCACGAGGTTCCGAGCTTGCTTGGCCCCCTTGGCTGCTGGAATGATGCAGGAATTGGTTTCAATTTGCCTTCGCAGACAAGTTGGTCCAAATGGTTCCACAGACTTCTACAATCCTCTGTGGCATGCCCATGATCCTGGTGGTATTGGCAATGGAGGTTATGATTACGTCTTTCAGGGTTTCCCACTATCTTATTTGGTTGTTTGAAGAATGGCTTATTTCTAATTTTCTCTAACACTTGCTACACTGGCTCTTTGAAAACGGCGTTGACAGCCTGAATATTTGTTGATCCAGACTGCCCAGCCAAATCCCTACGCGGCTTGCTATTACTATAACGATCCGACCTAAAATCCCTCCTCTCCTGAGGGATAACCTTGTCCTTTCCTTTTCCTTGTTGCTGGTCCTCTTCAACTCTTTTATATTTGTCAATTCGGTCCATGAGTTGGCGCATGCTGATGACAGGCTTACCAGTCAAGGATTTCCTTAAACCATGCCCGGATGGAAGGCCGAGCTTAAACGTACTGATGGCCACATCATCAAAGTCGCCCTCGATCTCATTAAATAACTCCCAATAGCTATCGGAGTATGTTTTAAGATTCCCACCTTCTTGCATGCTCAAAGATAGAAGGGAT
This sequence comes from Quercus gilva, assembly GCA_023621385.1. NCBI lineage: Eukaryota > Viridiplantae > Streptophyta > Magnoliopsida > Fagales > Fagaceae > Quercus > Quercus gilva. The sequence continues at coordinate 28,723,553 of CM042482.1, read as the reverse complement.
GCTAATGACCTAGGGACTCTCCTGCAGGTCACAAACCGCGAACCAAATGCTTGAGTGAGTTCGTGGAATGAATTTATGCACTCTGCCTTTAGGCCATCAAACCACCTCATGGCAATGGGTCCGAGACTGGACGGAAAGACTTTGCACATCAAAGCCTCGTCCTTGGAATAAACAGTCATTCTTTGGTTGAAATGACTCACATGTTCAACCGGATCAATTCGACTATTGTAAATGGTGAATGTTGGCTGATGAAAACGTTGGGGAAGTCTCGCCGCCTCAATTCTACGCATGAAAGGCGACTTGGAGATTTGGTCCAAGGCTTTACTCATAGTATCGTTTCCTACACCCCTATATGGTGGGCTTTTAAACTGCCGGTTGTTATGGAACTCTTCTTCATAAGAAAAAGATTCACTGGGCGGAGTTCGAGGCCTCCGTTTGTAACTGATGTCTCTTTCATCATTAGAAGAAACATCACTGTTAAGGGAAGCTCGCTTCCTTTTTGCATGGCACAGCTCCTTCTTCAGCCGGTTAATCTCCAGCTACATGTCTTTGTCACCCCTTGCATGGGAGACAAGACTATCACCTCGTGACTGGCTCCTCTCGTCATGTATTGTATGCACACTTCCTTCACGATCGCCTCTTCGCTCGAGGTTGAGGAAAGGATCACCACGCTGGGATGCCCTGGACTCTACTGGTCGTTGACCTGGTTCAGCCACTGTCAACCGCTGCTTTCACTCCAGCTCAATTTTTTCCCACAAACGGCGCCAATTGTAGGGACAAGATTTGTGGCCCAAGCCCAAAAGATACAGGATGCGAGTCCAATAAACCCAATACAATGAATTTGTAGACAGTAGGTAAAAGAACTAGGTTGTTTGTGAAATACACAACAATTAATTAAGATTTTAGAAGGTGAGTCAGTATAGAATGCATGCTTTTGGTTTGAATAAAATGATGTCCGAAGAGATACATTATTGTCTGAAAGGCTAATATCATTCCTAGAGCTACAGTAAATTATTCTTTTTTCCTTCCTTCCTTTTTCTCCCGATCCCCTTTTTTGAGGGATCTTTTGCATTTATATAATCTTCTTTTTTCACATCTTCATCGTACACTTGTTCCTCATCTAAGCATTCATTTGAGTACCTGTCCCATCAGATAACTTCTTTGGCTCTTTATGAGTGGTGGCTGCTGAGATGACACTGTTCAGGGGTCTTCTTCACATAAATGCGGCCAAAAAAGTTGCTGCAGGGTATTAAATGCTGTGGTAGTAGCTTTTGCTTGAGATATTTCTCTATTCTTATCATATTTGTATGTACATGAAGTTTGTCCTTATCGTTGGAACTTCCTGGAAGTTCACCCAAACTGCCCAGGTACTGGCTTGACCGATATTCTTCAAGTCTGAGGGGTATATACTCTTCGGACTATACTCTTTTTTCCTTTCCTTAGGTGATTCTCCATCCTGGGGTCTTTTTCAATCGTTTACTCCTCCTCGGACATACCCACATCTTCAAATAGGGCCTAAGGCCCAATATACGAATTTGGGCTTTTTTCCCCACATATATATATATATATATATAGTTTTTTCTTTTGAAGTTAGGAGGTTCATTTGAACCCCCTGAATATGCTTTAGCGCCGCCCCTGAAAATAATTCATTTTTTAGGGAGTATTTTTCGAAAAATTATCTTATTTTCTGGTATTTGATAACAATCTTGAAAATGAGCTTGAGAATGTTTTCTGGTGTTTGGTATTCTAGTTTTTATAACATTTCTTGTAATTTAAAACATTTATAATACATGTATTGTGTAAACCACCTAATGTAATCAATATAAATAAATAATAATAATAAAAACCAAGAATGAATTTGGTTTTCAAACTAAAATTTTGACAATGGATACAATCAAAATTAGCTATCCAATTTTTATGATTTCAAGTACTCATCTTGCTCATGTATATAAACAGTAACGTTCATAATATATATATATATATATATAAACCATACTTCTTATAATTCAAAATAACCATTATAACCTTAAGTTCCATTTTAAATAGTTGAAAATACTACATAGGCCAAATAGTTTTATTGGCAAACTAATCTAGTACAAATAGTCTAATAAATATACCAAAAATTGTTGGCCGATTTGTGAGGAGGAAAAAAAATAGAAACCTTATCAAAGAACGGTGTTATAGAGGGGAGAAGAAATAGGGAGGAAAAAGAGAAGAAAGGCAGATAACGAGAGAAGTCTGTGGGAAGAGAAAGGTAAGAGGGGGTGATAGTGAGGGTGTGAGAAGAGAGAAAAAACCAAGAGAGGAGAAGAAATGAGAGAGTTTATTGTGAGAATGGCTGAATGAGCGAAAGAAAATATTTTTTCCTAGGTCAAAAGAAGATAATATTTATAAGAGCTATGCACTGTTTGAGAGAGAGATTGTTTTCTAAAATTTTTTTTTGGAAAACAACCTATAGAAAATAAGCCTTATTTTTATAAGAGTTTTTAGTTGACTAAAGATAGTTTTCTGTTGACCAATTTTTTTATGCTACCAAACATTGGAAAATGTGGAAAACTATCTTTATAGAAGGTTTTCCAATAAAACAAATAGAGCGTAAACTTCCAAACAAGGTAATGAAAAGAATATTCTTAGAAAAAAAACTATATTCATTTCATTCACTCTCATCCCTCTTATATAAACAAATTGTGTTTCTCAAAAAAAAAAAAAAAAAAAAAAAAAAAACAAACAAACAAACTGTAATGCTCCCTGCATGCTTTGCTAAAAATGGCATGTAGTTGAAGTGTGTAGGTCTCTAAACCCTAATCAATCTTTGCCCTTTTGGCTCCCACATATCCTCCCATTTAATTCAATGCACTATCTTTTACTCTTTTCTTTTGGGTTTTTTTAGATATCGCTTATTTTGCTGAAACTAAAAACTTATTGCTAAAAGTAATGTAGATAAAGGTAAAAGTTAGTTGAAATAATACAGTGAGACCCATAAATAGTATCAAAAAATACAATAAGACTCATAAATAATACAAAAAATAAACTGAATAATAAAATAATTTATAATTTTCATTGTTCCCAAATGAACACTGTCCCACAACAACGAGTTGTCAATTGGATTAAATGAGTGTCATGTCAACCAAGATAAGGCTCCGTTGACCCTAATCAAAACAAATTTGAATGGAGCTATATAACTAGAACAATACAAAAGGTTAGCAAGTAACATTAAATGCATTTAAAAGAATATGGAGTCATGGACCAAATCAAAATATCGAAGAGTTGTAGGGCCAAAACTATATATTAGTCCTTTTTTTTTTTTAAGTGAATATAAAAATTTAATGAAAATTTAAGCTTACATGTCATGCCTACGCATGGCATGTTATTCAATGGAAGTGCCTTCCACGTTGTAGGTTATATATATATATATATATATATTGTAGGGTCTAAATTTGATGGGCCAAGCACAAACTTTGCAGACTGTGAGCCCAATGAACTCCAAACAACAAATTTGTAGAGAATGGGTTAAACAGCTGTGCTGGTTATGGATTTAGCAACAGTTCGTACATGCAAGTAAGGATAAAACGATGTTCAGACTAGTAATCAGTGAAAATTTTCTTGAATCCGAAGACGCTTAATATTTATAGACCAAATGAATACAATTTTTCTCCTCCACCATTTCAGAGACCTAATTCCTTTATATATTCTTCTCCTTCCTCATCTTCATCGTACACTTGTTCTTCATCCAAGCATTCACTTGAGTACATGTCACATCAGGCGTTTGTTTTAGTCTGCTGTGAGTGGTAGTAGCTGAGGTTGAACTGTTTAGGTGTCTTCTCCACATAAATGCGGCCAGGAAAGTTGCTGCAGTGCATTAAATGCGGTGGTAGCAGCTTTTCCTTTAAGATATTTTATGTTCTTCTCATCCCTAAGCATGCCCAGAGTTCGCTCTTTACCGTGAAATTAGCTGGGAAGGTTGCTTAGGTCTTCAGTATATTTGCTTGATCAAGTTCTCTAATGATTCGACGAGGGGGAACTCTTCGGACCAACAAAATTGTCTTCGGATATATCCCATCATTCCTTTTCAAGTGCATTTCCACCAAACGGACTCAGCCTGATCCCTTTTACCTCTTCGGACAAACAGTGATATTCAAATTGGGCCCCAGGCCCAATACGTGGCGCTGGGCTTTCACACCCACATATATATATATATATATATAAATACAAGCGCAGTTCAACACATTTTAAAATTGATTAACTTGGGGTACGTTTGGTACGCTGAATGAAAATTATGATATAAATTGTAATCTTTATTACTATGAATAAAATATGTTGTAATGTAATAACTAAACATATTCATAAGTTTGGTTATGAGTTATAACATTAGAATAAAACTTAAGATTTATTTTAGGAAATATTTTACTCATACAATTATATATCCTTAAAAATTGTTATTTTGACCGTAAAAAAAAATAAAAATTGTTATTTTTTAAGTTTAAGAGAGATATATGTTATTTTTTATTTTTATAATTGTTAGCTATATATGGAAAGTTTGTTTGTTTGAAAATATTTTAAGTTTTGAAACTATTGCACTTACTAAAGAATAACTAATACAATCATTTTAAAGATGAATAGTTATTTTTCATTTTGAAGAATAGTTATTCATAATAAATGATTGTTCCTTGTAATAAAAACATAATCAAAATAAAGAATAACTAAACCATAAGAATAACTATTACATTACAATGCCTATTACAGTCTACCAAACATGCCATTGATTCTTAATCAGCATAAGAGAGAGGAGAAAAATGAATAATAATGATTTTGTCAATTTTTAAATATTTTGGACTTGATATTAGCTCAAAGCTAGAGAATGTTAATTGTTAACTGTATTTTACCCTTTTTTCATGTAGTGCTCTATAATTACACTAAAATTTATTTGATAAAGACTTATATTAAGATTATTAAAACAATTTATTCTAGGTTAAATTATATCATTGAATTTATTATAAATTAGACCCTTTTATAGTGGTACTTAGGGTTAAGTAATGAGTTTCTCTAATTAAAACTTTATTGCCAAAAGTTTCCATAAATTCATTATTTAACATTTTTTTTGTTTTTATTTTGATTAAAAAACCATGGTCATACACAATATTCGTGGTCATGTAATTTAGGCATCACATTATTATAATTCCTCTATTAGTCTACTTGTTATTTATTATTATATGGATGCTCCCTTCTGATGATCACTACAAAGCTTAACTTCGATACTACAGTATTTTCAGACCTAGCTTTCACCAGATATGGAGTTGTCATACGAAATGGCCAATCATAAATCATGGCATCATTTTCAGTCTATGGTTGTCAAGTAGTGGATAGTGTTGAAGTTGCTAAGTTGCTAGCTTGCCGAAGAGTGATAGAATTTGCTATTGAAGTTGGCTTCAAGAATATTGTGATTGAAGGCGATAACGCCAATGTAACAAAGTCCCTAAGAGCATCTGTATTTGAAGTTGTAAAACTCTGGATATGCTAAGTTTTAGCATCAAATCACTAAAAAGATGCATTATCCAGACCGTCAATTGTAAAAATTTTTACAATGTTGCTACAGTACCATTCTATATCTAAGATGGTATTGTAGTAGGATGATATAATAAAAAATTGTGGTTTTATTGTCTAATTCTTCTTCTTCTTCTTCTTCTCTCTCTCTCTCTCTCTCTCTCACATTATTTCATTTCATTTTCTCTCTCTTCATTCTCTCTCTTTCATTTTGCTCTCTCCTCTTCAAACCCAAAACCCATGGTGGAACACCATCACCAAGCCACCATGGCCGAACCACTATCACAGGGCACCGTAACCCACCGCAAGCCACACCTTTCTGTCTTCTCTCTGTCATGGTTCTCTCAATTTTGGCTCTCTCCTCTAGCTTGTAGGTCTCTCAAGTCCGGCGTGGGTCATGATGGGTTGATTTATGGTTCATGGGTTGTGGCTCTCTCAGTGATGTGTTTTGGCCGTGGGTATGGGTGGTGTTGGGTTTTGTTTTGTTATTTTGTTTTGTTTCTCTCTCTCTCTCTCTCTCTCTCTCTCTCTCTCTCATGGTGGTGGTGGTGGTGGTGGGTTTGATAAGTGTGGGTGTGGTTGAGTTTGTGACTGATGTGGTGGTTATGGTGGTGGAGGGTTGCCGTGGTGGTGGTGATTGATAGTGATTGTGGGTTTGATGAATGTGGGTGTTGTTGGGTTTTTTCAAGTATTGTTGGGTTTAATGAGTGTGAGTGTGGTTGGGTTTGTGACTAATATGGTGGTGATGGTGGGGGGTTGCCATTGTGGTGGTGATTAATGGCGGTGGTCGGTTTGATGAGCGTGGATGTGGTTGGGTTTTTTCTAGTGTTGCTAATTGGTTGTGGTTGTTGGTTGCTTAAGAGAGAGAGAGAGAGAGAGAGAGAGAGAGAGAAAGAGAGAGAGTAAAAAAATAATAATAAAGAATATTTAAATAAAGTGGTAAAAAGAGAGAGTTTGGAATGTTGAGTGTGTTGTAAATGGTATGGTATAATAGATAAAGTAGCTTTTAAGATGGTAAAATGAAATATTTTGTAGAAAGTGGATGCTAATGCTCTAACAACCCAAAGTCCTCATGGTTCTTGGCATGGACATGATCTTCTCGACATCCAAAATTTGCTGATACGTAGATCTTACTTAGTTTTTGGTGAATAGTATGAATAGAGAGACTAATAGGCTGTTTGGATTTTTTTTTTGTCATCACTCATCACTTCTCACTCAATTTCGTCACTCATCACTTAAAATACCCCAATTTCCCCAACCCTACCCGTTTGGCACATGTTTTCAGTTTCTCATCACTCAAATTTTTCTACTGTTTGTGGGACCCACTATCTAACTCCTCACTCACAGCCCCTAATAACTCTCTCTCTCTCTCTCTCTCTCTCTCTGTCATCTCTTTCTTTTTGATCTTTGTTTCTCAGAGTTTTGTCCTATATTTTTTTTATTATGAAGAAACTGTATCACAGAGGCACAGTTCATTTGGCACCACCAATCATCTCCGACCACCTGTCCTTCCTTCCTGCCACCATACTAACCTTAACGGCGAGCTTGAATCGCCAAATGGGACGAGTTACTGGGTCAGATAGGACAAGTCGCCGAATCGCCAAGTGATTCACGAAATCATCGATGCGTTCGAGGCTGAGTTGGCTTAGAGTAAGAGCGACGAGCGATGCCATTAATGAAAGACAAAGTTGGATCGATGTTCAAGCCTGTTTCTTGATTTTTATTTTTTTTATGGGTTTGAGATGAGAAATGCGAAAAGGAAGGGAAAAAAAAAGAAAAAAAGAAAAAAAAGAACGAACTCAGATGAGAAAGAAAGGCGAAAAGGAAGGAAAAAGAAAAAAGAAAAAAAAAGAATGAACTGAATAACAGAGAAAGGAAAACTCACCGAACCCAGTGAAAGGAAAAAAAAAAAAAAAAGGTCAAAAGTTGCGGCTGTTGCTCTGAAAGTGGGTCCCTTTGTGTGTGTTTAATTACGAAAATGTCATTGAAAACAGAGTTATGGAAACTGAAAACACCTAAAATGTGTTTTCAGTTTTCATAACTTATCACTTAAAAATCAGAGAATTGAGTAATGGAAATAAAAACTGAAAATAGAGTTATGAAAATCCAAACACACTTCTCAGCTGTAGGACCCACATATTTTGAGTTATGGGTGATGGAAACAGAGTTGAGTTATAAAAATCATAAATCCAAACAGCCCCTAATTTTGTGGCTCATTCTTTAACCTGTTATGCTAGGCATATTTCTACTCATGTATTCTGGATTAAGGATTCTCCTCCTTCAACTTTGAAAGCTTTATACTTTGATTTAGTTCATTTATAGAATGGAAATTTATGGTTCTCGTTTCAAAAAAAAAAAAAAATCACCAATTTCCTTTTTTATTAAAAAATTGTTATTTTATGATCATGTTCGTTATTTATTTGGCAAAGAGTTGTGATTAGTTTTTTTTTTTTTTTTTTTTTCTTTTTCTTTCGGAGAATACCATTAGTTTCATTTCAAATAAAATAAAGACAACCTATTTTACTATTCAAACTAGTTATAAGTCTGTGCGTTGCACGGTATTATGAAAAAGCTTATAAAATAAATGTATAAATAATTATATATTTTAATAGATTCAATAAAGATAAAAGAAAAAATGATCAAATGTAGATAATTACCTCACTAAATAAGGGGTAAGATTTCTTCCAAAAACTATAGTTAAATTGATAATTCCAAATTGAATTTTAAATTGATAATTATTTTAAAAAAGTGTACTAAACAATTGATAAATCTAAAATTAATATAATCTTGATAATATTATAAATTAAAATTAAAGTTGATAATTCAAGAATACACGTGTAGAACATCGTGATAATTTGATGTAACATAAAAATCAAATAAGAAAATTGTTAAAATTAATCTATTAATTCTAAACATATTTAATCATTAATTCTAAGATACTAACCCTAAGCATATAAATTAGATCAAAACTAAGAAAATTTGTTTAAAAGGCAACCAATACACAAAACCTAATCAATTTAATAAAAACAAAATACAAAAACAAAGAAGGAGCCTTTAGAAACTTGACAATATTTTCGAATGTTTTGAATTCATTAATTAAAATCACATGAAGACAAAAAACCAATAATAATACTAAAGAAAATAAAAAAAATGAAAATAATAATAATAAAAGAAGAAAGAATGCATACTTGCATTGTCATGGGATTTAGGCATTCACATACCGAAATAAGCTTCACTTCAAAAAGGATATATAGGGTTATATATATTGGTAGAGTTTCATTTGAAATATAATTCATTTAAATCTTATTGAAATTAAAGATATCTAATCAATGTGTTTGTTTCTATCCCATAAAAATTGGAATTAAAAAAATGTCATATGAAAAAAAAAAAAAAAAAAAAAGAGTTGATTCAACGTAACATAACATATAAAAAATTAAAAATTTTAAAAATTTTTTTAAAAAAAGAGAGAAAGAGATCGTGGTTGATAGCTATAAGGAATTTTGATATATATATATATATATATATATATTTAAATGTCACCAACATAGAAATTATCAAATTAATGGAGATATATACTGTTTTTTTGGAATAGATAAAGATTATCAAATTATTGAAGATATATACTATTTCTTGGGATAGATTTACTTATCCCTTAATAATCAAGTTTTGTAGCTTGATATTCTGATAAAATAATATTAATTTAATAATATTAAAATTTTGAAAATTTAGATAATAAATATTATCTAAATTAAATTTTTGTTTGTTAAATATTATCCCCTAATTTAAGAAATATATCCTAACAAATAAAAAAATAATGTTAATTAGATTATAAATATTATCTAAATTAAATTTTTGTATGTCAAATATTATCCCTTAATTTAAGAAATATATCCTAACAAATAAAAAAATATTGTTAATTTTATTTTATTTAATGATAAGAATGAATTAGAGTTCTAGTAATATACTATTTCTTTTTAGATCTTTAAAAATCTAAAAATTTAATAAAATTTCTGCAATTTGGTGAAGTCACGTGGCGCAATCACGGCTTCTAAGCTCAACTTTTATTATATATAATATAATATGATTTTATTTCTGATCTGACTTTAATATGATTTTCTTATATCTAACTATTTCTATGATGCTACTTCCTACACTAGATGTATGATTATATTGGTAATATTATCCTTATATCAAACTAGATTATTCTTATATGCAGCTGTTTTTATTTCTTAATAACCCTTCTCTCGGATTTCAATAAAAACATTAAAAAAAAAAAAAAAAAAAAAGGTTTACCCTTCCCAAAAAGATTCCATTTTTTCATGCAACGAAATTTCAAAAGCTGGTTTGAGGTGGACCCTACTTGTCGTATAATACAAAGTGTACCCCTCCACCAATTAATCCGCCACATTTACGTGAACTGCTAACCATACTGCCACGCTACAAGAGCAGAGTGGAACTAAATAGGACCTTTAAAGCCCTCTCTGCCCATTGACCATTAAAACCCAAAAACCAAGGAGCTCAGCTTAGTGTCCATTCCTGAAAAAATGTGCAATTGGGGTAATGCCACTCAGGTCCAAGGGGTGGAATGCAGCAATAAACAAAATGACCCAGAAGCAGATGCCCAAACCATCCCCATGAAAAGGCTCAGAGACACCATTATCAACCTAGCAAGTTCCAAACGAGGACACCCAGTGTCAATGGAGGTAACCAAGCGCATTGAAGCTCTCCTTCACCAAATCTTTCCTGTATTCAAAACCCCAGATCACCCTCCTTACTCAGAGGTATATATAACTATTACAAAAAAAATCATTTTTTTTTTTCAAATTTATATTGAAAGTTCTCATTTTTTGGGTTGGGTTTGGTTGCAGATGATATACAAAGCTATTGAAGCATTGGATGAAGGTGAAGGTTCAAGCAAAGCATCAATATCAGCCTTCATTAAGTCAAACTACCATGACTTGCCATGGGCTCATGAGAGTTTCCTCACTTGCCATCTTACCAAGCTGATTGAGAAAGATGAAATCTTTTTGGCTCCTAGCAGCAATTGCAACATGTTCAGGATACGAAAACATGAAGAGCCTGAAAATCAACAACATGAAAAAGAAGGTGATGATGGGTCTGAGATTTTGTCGATCAAGCCTCTTACTACTGTGATGGTTCGGCTGAAGAAGAGTGGGAGGCCTTCGAAACCGAAAGAAAGAAAGCGGAGAGGGAGACCACCGAAGAAAGAAGCAGTGATGAAGAGAGGAGGAGTGGAGAGCCGAAGAGGGCAAGGCGTGGTGGTGGTGTCTCCTTGTCCTCCGGTCATGCCTTCCATCCTTGCATGAACACGAGATTATTATTGTTGTGTGTGTGAACTGTGTCCACTGTCCACTTCTTTTTTGTCTTTATTTGTTTTTTGTTTTTTGTTTTTATGATCAAAAGTTCTCTTTTCTGTTTCACAACAAGATGAAGTAAATTGTCATTAATGGGCAATAAAAGAAGAGAGAGCAGAGCCCGTGGAAAAGTGGTTATCCATTATAACAACTTGCCATATTTGTTTACCAAAAAATAAAAAAAAACTTGCCATATTTTAATAAGTTGAAAATTTGTGTTCATTCATTTAAAAGAGATGTTATGTTTAGAACAATTTTACAATATTTTTACAATAAATTACAAGTGATTAGTTGTTATTGGTTCAAATTTGAAACTAACATTAAAATTACTTTTTTGCCCTAACAATAACAACCAGTAATAACCTACCACTTAAGATTTGTTATAAAAATGTTGTAGACATATTATTTCTCTAAATTTGATTATATGTTATATATGTTATAAACAATATACGGTGTTAATCAGGAAAAAAATTCAATGAAGCAAGTGAAGTGTGTAAGCCAAATAACATTTTGGCTTTGTCCTTAATTTCTTTTGAATTTTAATGGTTTAATTGCATTTACCCTCAAAGCTATACCAACGTATACAATCAAGCAATATCCCCCATTAATTGATATAAACTAAATTAATTACTTGCTACGTTCTGATAATAAATCTATCATCATCATTATTAAATAGCAATATCACTTTGATTCATAAATGCAGTGACTTTACGCTAAGAGATTATCTCTTGGTATTATAGAAATAGGGATGACAATTTTGCCCTACTCTGCTTGACCTGTTCCTCCCTGCTTTATCTCATGCGAATTTTTTCTGCCCCGCAAAGGTGGTGGGCAAGGACGGGGCAAAATTTTAGACCCGCACTATGGGGCGGGCCGGGGATGGCTTTAAATATTTTAGACCCAACCCGCCCCGCCTCATCCTGCATTGACAAATGTTAAATTGTAAATTTTTCAAACCCTAAAACCCTACTATTTAAACAAACATATCATTAACTTATTTTATTCTACCCAACAAGGCTTTTGCCTTTTTTTTTTTTTTTTTTTTCCTCTAGCAAGGTTGGAAATAAAGTACCAATTTTAACATTTTTTTTTTGTCTTTATTATAAACAAATTTATATGCTATTGAATTATTAATTTTGTATTATGAGATTTTTGTTTTTGTTGGAATATTGTCTTTTTAAATACTTTAATAATATTATTCAATTTTTGCCAAATATTGTTTGATTTGATGGGATAAATTTATTTGTAATTTCAAGTATATTTTTATTAACGAAATAGGTTTTATTAAAAACAATTGTAATAGTTGTTGGTAAATTAACAAGAAGTAAAGTTTTATGGGGTGGGGCGGGTCTTTGTGGGGCCCTAAGGGGTGGGAATGGGATAAGAAAATTTTCCTCGTTATGCGAGGCAAGCCAGGGCAGGATGGGGATGGAGTAAGATAAAACCATGTGGAGCGGGGGTGAAGACCTTATCCTTCGGACCCGCCCCACCCTGTTGCCATCCCTATATAGAAGTGATTAACGCTCACATCCATGGCGGCTCTACAGGGCTTCTAGGTACCAGATCATAACAACCCGACCAACACATAAATTGGGCTCACTGCCCTTCCATGGCAACTTGGCATGAGATTGTTTTGGGGTGGGGGGATTCTTTTTGCCCTTTTTATCTCTTCATTTCATCGTAATTTTGTTATTCAAATACCACTATGGTTTGAATAAAATAGACAACTTATTGTATAACTTAGTGAATATTTTTGTTAAATATAGATTTTTTTTTAATTATTCTTAAATATAGAATTTTCGTTTTTTTATATAGAAAATAAATTTATCCATTTGATCTATAGGGAAAAAAATCATATTTCTAAAATAATAAATGCGTAAACTGTAAAGTTTGGTGGGCCATGAAACTGATATTGAAAATTGAATTTTCCATTATAAAATGATTAGGGGAAACATTACTTCTCTCTCTCTCTCTCTCTCTCTCTCTCTCTCTCTCTCTCTTTTTTTTTTTTTTTTTTTTTTGAGAAACAAATACACGCAAGGGAGAGGGAAATATGTTCTAACACAAAAGTACACTACAAACTCCACTCAAAAGTCATATTAACTTTTAAGGGAAAACATTACTTGATTATATTTAAGTGGAGCAAGTGAATTTGATTCTATAGTTTGGAGGGAATGTAATTAGCCTGATTAAAAATTAAATTAGTGGTGGCATTTTTTAACTTTCAAAATTTAACGTAGAATTTACAAAGCAACGCTAAATCATTTTTCCCCTACAATATTCAATCTCATTTTCCATGTACTCAGTTTTGAGTTTTCACCCATCCGTTCTTCATCCTATGTGGTGTTTGGTCAATGGCTTTGTAGCTGAATTGACACATCTCAATGCACAAAGTGCATGGGGATTTGGGGGGAAAATGGTTTGAACAGTAGGATTAGCAATATAATATAATTATCTCAAAAAAAAAAAAAAATTTCTGGTGTTGAAGTCAGTGAGTTGGGTTGAATAAGCAACTATCATTTAATATATATAAAAAAAAGGATAAGGGTGATTTACAATGTAAGGATAAAATTATCATTTTGATCATTAAATAAGCAAGAGATTAATAGAAAAGGAAAAAAAAAAGGGCAATATCTTGTGTGCCATTAGGGATGTCAATTCGGATTAGCGTGTCGGGTTCGTGTCGTGTCAAGGTAGGGGTATTCGACTAAATGGCTCAACCTTAACCCGACCCATTTGATAATCGTGTCATGATCTTTCAACCCTAACCCGACCTGTTAATAAGGCGGGTTGACCTGACCCAACCAATTTGACACATTTAATAAACGAGTCGTGTTGGGTTAACATGAATGTAACACAACCCATTTCAACCTGCATAATATTAAATATAACATCCATCTAGAAATAGTTATTTTTACATCCCAAAAAGCAGTGCATATACTTCAAGTCTTTAACCCACATTCAAAATAATATAGTTCAACAAAAATATAACATTCATCTAGTAATAAGTTCTTTACACTCCAAAAGAAATGTATACACTTCAACCCAAATTCAAAATAATAAAGTTTCACAAAAATAAAATGTTCAACAAAAATATAATATTCTTGGAACTTGCTAAATGCTAAGTATCAATATTGAAAGAATTTGAGCAAACAGTAGACTAATCCTGACTATGACCACGATTATCATCCATAAATTCTTTGTTGATGTCCAAATTCATAACATCTTCTACAAGCTCATCCAATTTCATTTGTGTAAGTTCTATGCCAAAAAAAAAAAAAAAAAAAAAAACAGTATTAGTAGTTCTAAGATCTGTAAAGTTTCAATTTCCAATTATATCCCTTATAAATTTTTGTAATTACTCACTTTTCTTTTTTAATTTAATATATATGTTGGATATAAAAGGTATTTGACAAATCTAAAATAAAATAAATATTTATTTGTTATATGAGTTAAACGGGTTGTGTTAAGTGGGTTATTTCAGGTTGACACAAATAAATTGGCGTGTCAAACGTATCTATTGCGGGTTATGCGGGTTAACCCGTTTATGACCCGTTTCTTATCGTGTTGCTTTCGGGTCGACCCGTTTATGACCCAAACCCATTAAGGCCTAACCCTAACCCGAAAAAACCCGTGTCGGGTTCGTGTCGTGTTCGCAGGTTGGGTCGAACATTGACACCCCTATGTGCCTTAATCAACAAGCATATCACAAGATCAAGCCACTCAAGTTTCAACAAACCAAAATACATTCTTGAAATTAGGGTTACCTACACGTGATTATGAGTAATTTACTCTAATGCCCCTATTAGATAAAAAAAAAAAAAAAAAACTCTTTTGTTTGGTTAAAAAGAAAAATGAGAAGATAGAAAATGTGGTTTGTATAAATTTACTCTCATGTCTCTATTAGATTAAAAAAAATAACACATTATATTAATATTAAAAAATTGTGTATGGATGAACATTTCATTTAAAAAAAAAAAAAAAAAAAAAGCACAAAAACCCAAATTAGATGGGAAAAAAAACATCGGATGGAAAAAAAAATGAATGAGAAGTAACATAAGAAGAAAAAAAAAACTAAAAACAAAAAGAAGCAAATGACAAAAACAAACAAAGAAAAGGAACATAGGTCATCATGAAAAAAACAAACAAACCCAAAAAAGGAACGTTGGGGTGAGCACATTTTTGTCTAAAGCAATTGTTCCCCTTTTTTCCCTGATTTGGAGTTATCATTTTTCGGTGGGCCCATGGAAAAAACTCCTAGGGCTTACCAAAATTACCTCATTTTTTTTTTTTTAAGTCCGTTTGGATAGAACTTATTTTGCTTGAAAATTGAAAACTGAAAATACTGTAACAAAATAATTTTTAAATATGTGAATAACACCGTGGAACCCATTTTTAATGAAAAAGTTGCTAAAAAGTAAAATTTGTGGGTTCGTAAAAAGTAAAATTTGTGGGTCCATAAACAGTGCACAGTGTGCACTGTTCACAAAAAAAGTCAAACTTTATGGCTAAACAGTGCTAATCAGTGGGAATAGTAAATTTTGTCCCCTCTGACGTGCAGCAGGAAAAAAAAAAAAAAAAAAAAAAAAAAAAAAAAAAAAAAAAAAAAAAAAAAAAACGCTGTAAACACAGACGTGGGTGAAATAATTTGTATCCAAACCGCACCTTAAACCAAATATTCCTAAAATCAAATTTCTTCTTACTTTTCTCTCACCCATTTTCCATCTCTCCAATAATCACCCCATCCAAACACAGTGTTAATGTACAACAATTAAATCTATTGCATTTAGATTTATTATAATTAATTTTCTTCATTGTTATTAATTTCCTACAACAACTTGATGTTTGTTAATGATAAGGATGAGCCAAATATTGACCATGTTGTTTAAATTAGGGTTTTGAATATGCTCAAATGATTTTCATAAAAATCATATTCTCATTATGAACATAAAATGATGAACAATCTAATTTTTGCAAACCCTAACGTGCTTGTATTTTCCCATGATCACATGAATACAATTTTGCATATGTTTGATGATATTGGGTTGATTAATTTTTATCATTTTGATTAATTATGAACAATTCCTTTTAAAAATCATTTGAGCTTGATAATAAGTTAAAAAGAAGGTGCTTAAAGAATTTTGTGGTTCTTTGGGCGTTTTTGATGATCTATTTATAATTTTGGTAGAGTTTCGATTTGTTGGCTATAATCCTTCTCTTTTAATTGATTTTCTTATTTATAGAGAAAATTATTGGGAACTCTATGAGCTTCGAGAGCTTTTATCTAGGTGATAAAATTTTTAATTCTAAAAAATGCCAGAAAATAAAACTCTCAAGAAAAATTGGACAATAAACAAAAGTTGATAAATTTGACAACAAAATACCAATTGACATAGTTGTCAGTATCGTACGATACGCAATAATGTACAAAAAGATCCATATCATAAGGGTGTATCATAGCTGCTTATACATAGACATATGCTTTAAAATGAGTGTTTGCAAATTTGGACTATACACTTACACTTCACTTTCATATTTGCAATTTTTTTTTTCTATACTATGAATAAGGTATTAATTGACAATATAAATTTTTTATCACTATTGTTACAAGTCTAAGAAGCAAGAATTCCAAGAAGAAATTAAAATTAAATTAAATTAAAAGAACAAGAAGAGATAGTAAATGTTGATAATGATAAAAAAAATCTCAATACAGAAATAAATTTGCAAAATGATGAACATGGTGATAACACTGATTTAGATGAAGTTGATTAGGCAAGATAATGAATATAATGGAAATAAATTATTATTTTGGATTATTTGTCATGTATTATAACTATTGAGTTTAATCAGTTTGAAAATATATATTAAAAACACATGATCTATTTAGTTAGTTTGTTAAATATTATTACATAAGTGATAATGAATTAGTCATTAGTTGAATATATTTCGAATTTATAATGAATATACCATATATATATATATATATAATTTTTGTATAAATTTTATTAAGTGTTTGTCTATCTTACGATACATAATATGATACAATAAGATACACAATACGAAAAAAATCTAAAATCGATTCACAATATGATCCATATTTTGACAAATTTGCACTCAATGTGCTAGGATCCACACTTTGCTAATTCAGACCATAAATTTCCACTTTTCATAGTTGTTGCTGTTATTGTTTTTTTTTTTTTAATTAAAAAAAGTTTAAATTTGAATAAATTTATTTAAGTTTTACTCTAATTTTTGGCAGTTTTTAAGGATAAATTCCATGGGTTTTTATTTTTTTTATTTTTTATTACGATGAATTAGTTTTTTCTAATTAAGAGACCTTCTAAATTATCTAATCAGTGAAAGACTATTTGGCCCTTAAATACTATAATGACTCATTATAATGTGGTATTTTACCCAATGCCAAATATCAAAATTTGTTTTTTCACATGAATTGTTCAAAAACCTTAATTTTATTCTTAAAATGCCGTTTGGCCCTTAAATACTATATTGACTCATTATAATGTGGTTTTTTATCCAATGCCAAATATGAAATTTTGCATTCATATAAAATGATGATTTTTTTGCCCTTTACTTTCAGTTTATTTTGAAGTAAATTATTTTCAAATATTTAAAAATTTACATGTAAAATATTTTAAAGTATTTGGTATGACAAGTAAAATTTTTCAAACAAACCACCAAAACCAATGGTTCAACACTGAAGCTGTTGGTGTTGAAGGTTCGATGAACAGACTACTGGAACTGGCAATTAGAGTGGTGGCTCTAGTGACCGGACTACTAACAATTAATCACCGTTGGAGCAGTATCTCTAGTGACTGGATCACTAGCATCGGTCGACAAAATGTCATCTCTAGTTACTAGACCTCTGGCACTGGTTGCGGCATGGTGTATCTGGCCACTGGAGCGTCGGCATCGGTTGTCAGTGAGGCGTCTCTTGCTACCAGATCGCCAGCATTGATTGTGGAGCGAAGTCACTGACCACCAACACTGGTCATTAGAGTTGAGTCATTAGACACTGACCGATGACATCAGTCTTTGGAGCAGAGTCTTTGGCCATTGGACTGCCTTATCGAATGTCGGAGTGGAGCCTCTAGCCAGTAGACCGCCTGCATCGGTTGTTGCAGCGGAGTCTCTGGCTATCGTACTGATGACCCAGCGATTAGATAGGAGAGGGGAAGCCACTTTGTGTTTTTTTGGAAAATGTTTTACCAATTTTTCAAAGGTAAAACATTTTACAACATTTTATAAAGGATTTTATAATCAACGAAAAAATATTTTACAAGTTGAACTATATTTACTAAAAAAAACACCTGAAAATTGAAAAACATTTTCCAAAAAATATTTTACATCAAAACTAATAGCGTTAACCATATTCTACACAAAATGGATATTTCAAAATTGTAAAATAGAATGTCTATATTGTCTATAGACTTTATTCATAGCTCAACTCTAGAGGTTGATATTACTTTCGTGCTTTGATTCATTATCTTAATTCAACATGCTATTGAAGTCCCCCATACAACCCATAGACCACAATTTCATCTATAAATAGTAGGCAATTTACTTACAGTCTGTCACATTAGAGTTATGGCAAAAAAGTTGTGAAATAGTTTGTGATCTTAGAAATGCTCTTAAGATATCCCACATCAAATGTATTTTAGAATGAGAAATGTTATGTTCACAACATTTTCACCACAAAATTTAAGTGATAAATTGTTATTGGTTGTTATTGGTGGGCAAAAAAGTAATTTCGATTATGGGTTCAAATTAGAATTAATAACAATTTATCACCTATTATTTGTTGTGAAAGTACTATGGACGTAAGTACTCAATACTTCTCATTTGGAATGGATATGACAACTCACAACTATAAACCCTATCTATAACCATTTTTCATTCTTACAACCCAAATGTATACACAGAGTAATTAACCATGTTGTAAAAGTACTATGGACGTAAGTATGTAATACTTCTCATTTGGAATTTGGAATGGATATGACAACTCACAATTATAAACCCTATCCATAACCATTTTTCATTCTTACAACCCAAATGTATACACGAAGTAATTAACCATGTTATGAAAATATTGTGGACATAAGTACGTAATACTTCTCATTTGGAATGGATATGACAACTCACAACTATTGAAAGCTCGAAAATGTGTTGAAAAACACAAGAGCTGTTTAGACCCCCAAATAAAAATTACGGCTCGATAGATTTTACACAACTTTAATACAAAGTGCGGAATAGTGTAAAAGCGAGCGGATGAACAAGTAAGCTACTCTAATCCATAAACTAAGCAACACAGCAGTATAATGGAATTAAACAAGAGTAGGGAAGAAGGATGCAAACACAGAAAACACCAAGACGTGTTCTCGAAGAGGAAACCGAAGAACTCGGCGAAAAACCTCTCCGCCGCCCTCCAAGCGGAAATCGATCCACTAGACAATCAGTTGGGATACATGGGTTAGCAAAAGACCCTCCAAGCCTAGTCTACCCGCTGTACCTAAGCCCTCCAAGCTCCTACTCCAACAAGGCTTCTCGGAACCGTGTCTTGTCCTAGTTATCCGGATCCCGCAGCAAGCTCCATGTTGCATCTGCCATTCAAGGCTTCTTCCAATGCTTCCCAGCAGCACCAAAACGTCACACAGCTCTCATAAGGTGTGGTAAGTGTTTGGGCTATCAACCTCTCAAAGATATGGATAATGGAGAGGGAAGGGTTGAGGAAATACCACAAGCAAATGTATAGAGAAGGGTGGGGAAGACAATCTCTAATTACCAATGTGTTTGGCTAGGGTTTTCTCTCTGAAGCATTCCTCAACAATTGTGGGTAATGATGGTATATATAGGAGAGGTGCAAAAAGTGTGACTCAAAAAGTACAAGCTGGCAAAACAGCTAGTCTCGCGGGTGTCTCACGGGAAGGCTTACCCGCGAGATACTCGCGAGACACAGTTGTCTCCACCTGGCCTGACTCTTCGCATTCCAGCATGTGCCTGGCACATGGTTTACTTCGCGGGATGCTTGGTCGCGAGATACCCGCGAGAATCCTTCAGTTCTTCAACTGCTTGAGTCTTCAAACACTCTCTCTATCACACAACCCTTACAACAAATCCCACAACAAATACAGGGTTTTAAACGATTGAACATAATTACAATCAAATTTAGCACGGAATAAAAGCCAACAAAAACACAGTTGTAAATCACAACTTTACAACTATAAACCTTATCCATAGCCATTTTTCATTCTTACAATCCAAATGTATACGTGGAGTAATTAACCATTAGTTAGCCAAAAACTACTTCCAACTCACAACTATAAACCCTAACCATAACCATTTTTCATTCTTACAACCCAAATTTATACGTGGAGTAATTAACCACTTGTTAGCTAAAAACAACTACTTCTAACATCAACTCCTATTCCCCGCATGACACAAATGTCCCCGGTTCCATCACTATACGGAGTCATACATCATTTATATTACCCTAGCCTTCTTGATAGATTTTTAATCTTGTTTGGCTTTTGTTTTAGATAAACCATAGAATGGAGAGAAGAATTCTAGATTGTGCTAAGATGGCTTTTAAAGCCCTTATTATTATTATTATTATTATTATTATTATTGAGGCCCAATTAACTCCTTAACAGTTCCAAGTCTATCGTAGTCGCTTGGCCAGGAGTGAGACAGGTCTAAAGGTAATGAGACAAATTAGCAAAGAGGTGGTGTGCAAGTGTTGATTGAATGTTGAGTTAGGTTTAAGGGATGGAATAAAGAAAGAATTTTACTAATCTATATTCTTATAGCATATGTTAATAAATTATTTAAGAAAATTTTTATAGAAAAACGAAAAATTGAGTAACTTTTTTTTAATAGCTATTTCAATTTTTTTGTAAAAAGAATTTTTTAAAAGACAAAATTCAAATAAGTATCTTAGGTGTTGATTTTTAAGTTCTCATCTTAAGATTTAATCATATAGTTATTTAATTAAAATATATATTTTTATTATATGAGAAAAAATCTACATGCAAAATCTTAAAAAAAACTTAAAAAATAATACTTTAGTACTGTACCTAAGTCCCAGTCTTTTCTAAAACAAGTGATTAAACGTACATTTGTAAGACACGTAAAGAAAATAGATAAAGAATAACCGGTAGGATTGAGACTATTAAAGCAGGAAGTGACAGATAAATAAATTAGAGTAAACCCCACGCGCTAGGTGTCCATCCCTCCCTCTTTTAGTCTCAATCTTTTCCCTTATTAACAAACAAATAATTGCAGTTATCTATATATATATAAAACCGAAGCTTTTGAAACTCTCACAATTTTCCACATCATCACTATTTTCTTTTTCTTTTTATTTTTGATTCTTTTTATTTTAGATTTTATATCTTATAACAATAATATTGAAAAACGTATACAAACTTGGAGGCCTATTTAAGGGCTCCATAAAACTTGATGGACAAGAAAATATATTCTAAAATAAGCCCTAATTAATACCTAACCATAATAGGAACCAAATTTGACCTAAAAAACATTAAAAGAGCCTAAAAACAAGGAAATAAATCACCTACACCTAAAATAACGTTTTTTGCATAAAAATACCAAAATCTCTTCTCTCCTTAAAACCCTAGCAATTACCATCTCAAAACCCTAAACTCAACTTCACTTTAAGATTAAAAAAATAAGAAGGAGAGAGACTCACGTAAAAAAAAAAAAAAACGTAGGTTTTGTCTTTTTTTATTTGCTTTCATATGTGCCTGAAATTTTCATTCTATCTTATTGTTTTATTATGTTTAGAATTGATTTTCTTATAAGTATTTGGGTTAATCTCTATATTTTGATAGTGTTTTTATGGGTTTGGTTTTTGGGTTGAAATTCTAATAATTATTTTATATTGTATATGGCAGATGAAGCATCTCTATTTTTTGGAGAAAAATCAAAGCTGCAACCTATGTCTTTCAACTCAAGGTGTGGTAAATTTTTATGTGTTCTTGCTTTATTGAGAATTTTTATTTGGGTTCATGTGATTTTTTTTTTTTTTATTAAAGCTTTGATTTTTGTTGATTAATTATTTGTTTGGATTAATTTCAATTAATTATTTGTTTGGATTCAACGTAGAAGATAATGGAATTAGGTGTTATAAATTTGATAATGTTTCATGTTTTGAATTGTTTATATTATTTAGACTTCTGGTAGGACTCTCTCTTCTCTCCTTAAAACCCTAACAATTACCATCTCAAAATCCTAAACTTAACTTCACTTTAAAATTAAAAAAATAAGAAGGAGAAACACTCAACTAAAAAAAAAAAAAAAAAAAAAAACGTAGGTTTTGTCTTTTTTATTTGCTTTCATATGTGCCTGAAATTTTCATTCTATCTTATTGTTTTGTTATGTTTAGAATTTATTTTCTTCTAAGTATTTGGGTTAATCTCTATATTTTGATAGTGTTTTTGTGGGTTTGGTTTTTGAGTTGAAATTTCTAATAATTATTTTATATTGTATACAGCAGATGAAGCATCTCTATTTTTTGGAGAAAAATCAAAACTGCAACCTATGTCTTCCAACCCAAGGTGTGGTAAATTTTTATTTGGTATATTATATATATGAATTTTTAGAATTTGAAGGGTTTTGTTTGGTTTTGAAGTAGAATTTGGGGATTCTATAATATGCATATTATTAACCCAATTTTCTATTTCTAAATTTCTTAGATTTTATTATATCAATCTTTTTTTCTTTTAAATTCTTGGTGGGCAAATCAGTCTCTCACTAATTCTTTTACCTTAACGTGATGTTGGTTAATTGTCATTTTATTTAACTATCCCGTGCATCGCACGGGTTAGCGACTAGTATATATATATATATAAATATAGGTGGGAGTGGGCGATAGAAAGTAATAGTTTGTTTACTTAAACCATGAACAATAATTCAAATTCAACACCTCCCAAGAATAAGGTAGGGGGAGATAGATGGTAACATGTGTAAAGTCATAATTGATCGAATCTGATACAAGATTGACAAAAGCACACACAAACCAAATAAAAAAAAAAAAAAAAAAAAAACCCACATTATTTAGTCACCAAAAACCTGACCTCACGTTTGGGGTTTACAAAAGAAAACAAATAAGAAAGCCATAATTGCAGTTAATGTGCATCATTCACGGCCCATCTCCCAAAACCAACAAAGCAACCTAACTTCTCTTCTCTTCTGGTCTTTCTCTCTCTATTTCCATTGGCACAGCACAGAGAGAAAAAAGAGGCGGAAAACAAGAAAACAGACAGGAGTTGTTTGAAGAGAGAGAGAGAGAGAGAGAGAGAGCAGCGAAAATTAAGAAGAGAAGAGCGGGCAATGCTGAACGAGAAATCTGGTGAGTTTGAATCAAAATCGAAGAGGAGTGTATATGGGGAGTGGAGGTGGAGCACTCGTGGATGGGCTTCGTCGCTGGTTTCAACGTCGCTCTTCTTCTAATAGTAATAATAATAATAATACAACAAATATTATTATTGCTGATAACAACACTAATATAACTTCTTCTCATAACAACAACAACAACAATAATAAGAAGAAGAAGCAGCAGCACAATAATATTAATAATAATAATAATATTAAAGATATTAATAATTATGAAAGTGGTGTTGGCCACGTCTCTTATGTTAGCGAAGTTCGCGCCCAATCGTCCATAATTTGTAAGCGCAAGACGAAGCAACTAAAACAACACCACCAAGAAGAAGAACAAGGCATAGACGGATTGAAGCTTATTAAAGTTCCTAATTGGTCCAATTTCAAATCTACCAACATCAACATGGATTCCAACAAAAAGGTTCTTTCTCTCTCTCTCTCTCTCTCCTTCTTTCTTTTTTGAGATCTGCTTCTCTGTTTTTGTTTTTTAATTCTTTCATGAGATCTAATTTTATGTTTTGCTAGGTTTTTTTTTTGATTGAATCTTTATCAATTTGTTATTATTGTTATTATATTATTTTTTTTAGGTTGCATTTTTATTAGTTTGTAAATGTTGTTGTTGTTTTTCTTAGGTTCTGTTTGTTTGCTGGTAAAATGTAGAAGAAAACTGAATCAATTCGAGTTTTGAATTTTGAGAAATGACAATGTAGGACCTGAGGGTTAGAAGCTTTGCCTAGTTGATCATTGTCTATTTGACTTATTATTGAATTTTGTGTTTTTAATTAATGGTGTACTGTTCACCTTTGATCTCTTGCCAATGCATTTTGGAAGAATGTTGATTCTTGGACAAGTAGTGCGTTTCGTGCATTGGTTGGGTTACCTCTGCACTGTCTGATTCTGTTTTTTGGTTCGATAAGTCGATAGTTACAACAATGGTGTCGGGGAATTTGAATGTTGGTTCTCCTCGTTAAATAGAGCGGGTAATGCCACTGAACTACAAGGCTCTTGGCTGTTTCTTGACTTTCTTGATTCGTTTAGAAATTGTGGTCTGACATAGTGCCATCTAGTGTAGCCATTTCTATATTTAGATTTTTTTTTTTTTTTTTTTTGCAGCCTTCTAATCATTGGCATTTTGTGGTTATTTACCACTTTGTGGGAATTATGGTCCTCTTGAATCTCTTGTATGTAAGTTTTTAAGTTGAAATTATTGATGAAATCTTGTTGGGCGCCAATGCGCTTTAGTTCAAATGGTGTTTCCTCCTCTCATAATATGGAATATAAGGTTGTGAGTTTAAGATTTACTAGGTATCGGTGTGTGTGTAACTTATGAATGTAACATAGAATCTGGTTGGCTTCTATATGTATCTACATAATATCCTTTGCATTTCTTGTTTTAACAATTTTCCCTCGGTTTTCTTAGCCATATTGAGTTGACAGTATGTATGATATATTTATTGATTTTTGCTAAGTTGATAAAAAGTGGTTTACTTGTTAAGTTTGTGGTATTGAAGATGTGGAGCTATTTCTTGTCTCCTACCAAGGAGGCCGATATTTTGCTCTTTCTGGGGACTAAAAAAAAAAAAAAAAAAAATCATTCTTTAGGTGGCTACACTGTTTCAATAATGAGTAATTTTTTTTTGCACAACATGGACATCCATGGTATTGGAATATATATTTATCCTCATGATTGTTGTCTTCTATGTTGTTGATGCATTTACAATGTATGACACTTAGAAAAAGGAAAGTTCTTATTTAAACTGGCCTCCCAATGGCCAGAAAATAAGCTGGGTTCTTTCTCTGAGGATTATAGGAATTGTTACGTTACTTGGACTGCTACACCATCAGCTTCCTAGAAATGTTATTAGTCATGCAGAGATGTAAAAGCTCCTTGCACAACAGTTAAGTTTCTAACAATGTTTTCCACACACCTAAGAAACAGGTATTAGTCTCATAGTAGTTAAGTTGAACATTTATTTATTGGATCTAGTTCTTTAAGAATAGGTGTTTGTACCATTGGTTCCTGTCCCCTACTTGAGTTGTGTCTCTATCTTGAATTAATTATTTGTTGCTGCATCAATGACACAAAAGAGTCATATTCTTCACTTAGTTTTGTCTTTTTGGGTACCAGGTTTTCATTTACTTGTTCATAAATAATGCCTGGTATTACTTGTACAGGGTGGGTTAGAAACAGAATTCTTCACAGAGTATGGAGAGGCAAGCCGATACCAAGTTCAAGAAGTTATCGGGAAGGGAAGTTATGGTGTTGTCGGTTCTGCAATTGACAGCCATACTGGAGAAAGGGTTGCAATTAAGAAAATTAATGATGTTTTTGAACATGTTTCTGATGCCACAAGGATTCTGAGAGAAATTAAGCTCCTTCGATTGCTTCGTCATCCAGATATTGTAGAAATAAAACATATTATGCTTCCACCTTCACGGCGGGAATTTAGAGATATCTATGTTGTTTTTGAGTTGATGGAATCTGATCTTCACCAAGTAATTAAGGCTAATGATGATCTTACTCCTGAGCATTATCAGTTTTTCTTATACCAGCTTCTTCGTGGTCTGAAGTATATACATACAGGTTAGTGCTTTTCAGCAATTTCTTTGGCTTTTATGGCTCTGAGGATAATTAATTAATTTCCCTGAGTTATTTGCAGCAAATGTATTTCATAGAGATTTAAAGCCAAAAAATATTCTTGCTAATGCTGACTGCAAATTAAAGATATGTGATTTTGGGCTTGCTCGTGTATCTTTCAATGATGCCCCATCAGCAATTTTCTGGACTGTAAGTTGTACTGTCATGCATACCATAGCAGTTCACTGTATTTCTTTCTAGATCTGCTTTTTAAAATTATAGTGAAAAATTTTATTTTGTATTTTATTTTATTTCTAGCTCCTGACATCTGAACCTCCAGTTTCTAACTTGTTAACTGCTATTGAAGGACTATGTTGCAACTCGATGGTATCGTGCTCCTGAACTCTGTGGCTCTTTTTTCTCGAAAGTAAGCAAACTCTATTTTGTTTAATTATCCTACTGCCAGTTCCTGAAACATGATTTTTCTGAGCTGATTACTGGTTATGTTGCATAGGTGCCCCCCCCCCCCCCCCCCCTCTCTCTCTTATTTTTTTCTCTCTTTTTTATGTGCTATTTGTAACATATTGCCTGAGTGACAGTGAGCTGTTTTATGGCTGGTTTTATTCTTATGTGATAATCTAAATAATTTTTTAGTCATTTTATGATTATAACTTGAATATCACCAACTTCAGAAAGTAACACATCACTTCACTTAGTGCAGATTTCTTGCACACCTGTTTTTAATTGTACAAGATATTGGTTGTGAACTTTTAGGAAGGTAGGTTTTAACTCTAAGCTAAGCTTGTTGTTTGTGTCTTTACACTAGTAGCAAAGTTTTCTTTTTCTTTCTTTTTGTTAAATAATGGAAGAGAAAAATTTTCAATGTCTAAATCTTAATGGAGCTGT
Organism: Quercus gilva; assembly: GCA_023621385.1. Lineage (NCBI taxonomy): Eukaryota > Viridiplantae > Streptophyta > Magnoliopsida > Fagales > Fagaceae > Quercus > Quercus gilva. The sequence goes on along the minus strand of CM042482.1, from coordinate 28,696,736 downwards.
CCTTTTGCTGATTGTCATTCATATTTTTGGTCCATGACATGGATGATGGCAGGTATCTTGTAAATACAAAGTGAAAATTACCTTATTAAATAAAAAGTTTCCTCTTTAAAACCATAGTTTGTAGCATTCTTTGGTGAATAGTGAATACTTCATATCTGTTGGTTCCTTTTCAATTTCATCATACTTTTGGTGGATTCACCTACTTCGACGTTGAATATCTGCTGTAGTTAGTTTGCACACTGGCAACATAGGGCTAAAATTTTCCAAGTTGATTTTTTTCCCTGAGTTCTGGTGCATTCAAAAAATTGCTTAAGTTCCATTGTCATTAGTTTCTCAAATTAGTGGTGTCTCGTAAACTTTTTTAATGTGCATTAAACTTTGATAAGATTCTTTATTCATTAATAGTTTTTGATTCGTTATATATTCTAGTATGTGCTACTCTGGCATAACCTCGTGATTACTAGGAATGATCAGTGGGTTTATTTTGTACACACTTCACTGATGATGGGCTGTCAAAAAGTGAGCATACTTACATACTGTCTCTGTTTGGGACTTGACCCAAAATTCTGCATTGGTTCTGGACACACCTTGAATAAACAGATGCTAGCCTGCCAGTGATCATGTATTTAGTCATCCAGTATTAAAAGAATTGTAGTTTACCGTTCATCCTGGACTACATTTACTCTTGAAAATTTGTGACTGTTAGGTTATTATTGCTGTTCCATTCAACATACATTCTTTTTTTTTTTTTTTTTTGCCCTTTAGCAGCATGAGAAATGAGAAGTTTACTATGTGAGTTTTAATGCGTTTCACTTGTTAAAACTTGTATTGAATTGTGATTATTGAACTATATGTTTAGTTTCACCTTTTTTTCTTTCTTTTTGCAGTACACCCCTGCAATCGATATTTGGAGTATAGGATGCATATTTGCAGAAATGCTTACAGGAAAACCGTTGTTTCCTGGAAAAAATGTGGTGCACCAATTAGATCTCATGACTGATTTGCTTGGCACTCCTGCTGCTGAATCTATTGCAAGGGTTTGTTGTCTGTTTCTAGTGACTGCTTTGCTTTGTCATTATCCAAGACAATCCAATCATATACATTGAGAAAATTGTTTATGAGGCTTCATCTATTTTGGCGTGTATAATTTTTTAAAAACGTTTTCTGTGTTTTTTGATGTATAGTGCAACCAACATTTGCTAGTCACCACCATTCCCTAGTGACATTTTGTGCAACCAACTACTAGAAAATTATTGCATCAAAGCTTTTTCTACTCAAATGGCTTTAGACATCTCACGAGCAAAAGAAACCCACCAAAAAGAGAAAAAAAAACTTTTAGCTTTCACCCTAACTTGTTTCCAAATTCCAGGCTTCCCTCTAGATTATCTCTCTATATATATATATATATATATATTCCCCCCACCCCATCCTTTTAACTGATTACTTTACCATGGTATTTACAGATACGAAATGAAAAGGCAAGAAGGTATCTTGCTAGCATGCGGAGAAAACAACCAGTTCCTTTAACACAAAAGTTCCCTAATGCAGATCCATTGGCTCTTCGCTTACTAGAGCGCCTAGTTGCTTTTGATCCTAAAGACCGTCCGACAGCTGAAGAGGTGACTCATATTCAGCAATCCAAACAATAACCAAATTAATGATTCCAATTAAATATGCGTGAAATTTTATTTATCTAAATGTTTGAGATTATCTTAATTCTTAACATCGCCTATGCTTTTGCCTATAGGCATTGGCTGATCCTTACTTTCAAGGTTTGTCTAATGTGGATCGTGAACCATCCACTCAACCCATATCAAAACTTGAGTTTGAGTTTGAGAGGAGGAAATTGGCAAAAGACGATGTTAGAGAGTTAATCTATAGAGAGGTATGGCCTTAAAATTTGATGCTTGTTGCTTATGTAGCAGAATGGCTTTTGTTTTCATTATGGATATACTAAACCTTAGGATTGAATCAAGCAGATTTTAGAGTATCATCCCCAGATGCTGCAGGAGTATCTTCGAGGTGGAGATCAGACTAGCTTTATGTACCCAAGGTTGGCAATTATCTGTTATCTTTGAGTTGAGATCTCATTTTTATTCTTATAGGAGAGCTGTTTTATTCATTTTCTTATGTAAATTCAATGCTGCATTTTTTTAATTCATACTGAAATGTCATGTTCTAAAATTACATCTTCACATGTGGAATTAATAAATTACAAACATTTAATTGTTCAAATCTATGGTATAAAGTGAAAAATCATTCTTCTTTATAGTAGTTTAGGACTCCATGACTGCACTTTTAATTCATAATATGTAAAAATATTTCTCTGCTATTCCAGTATTTTGTGTGATTACCACCTCTCAGTGTATGTTAAACAAATTTAGGTACTCTTCCATGTTTCTTCAACCGTAGAATGTTGCCCCCCCCCCCCCCCCCCCCCTAATTTATGATTCTTATGAAACTTATTTCTTTAGCCTCATCTTTTTTGGCTTTAGCTTTCTTGTCCCAGTGTTGATGATTGTGTATTTTCCTTATGATCAGTTGGTTGTACTTCATTTATTTGGGAAAATGAGTTTTTCCATTGCTATCAGACTAATAAGTTCTTTTTTCTAGACTTCTCTGCCCTAACAGATTTCTAATTTTACTTTATTTTGGCCAAATTACACTTTTGGTCCTCCAACAATGGGCTAATTTCAATTTTTTCCTTATACATTAAGTTGTGTGAAATTTGAACTTTATCTCTTGACTTTCAAAATCAAGCCAATTTTATCCTTAATCAGGTCAACTTCTAAGGATAAAATCAATTTAATTATGAAAGTTGAAAGACAAATTTAACTTGATTTGGAAAGTTGAGAGAAGAATTTGACTTAATTTTGAAAGTTGAGGGACGAAATTAACACAATTTATAGTTGAGGGACCTTGATTTTGAAAGACGAAATTAACACAATTGAATGTATTGGGACGTAATGAAACTGTGATAAATGTGCTGGGACCAAAATTGTAACTTGGTCTTCTATTTTTTAAATTACTTTCTTTAATGTGATAAAAACAGCTGCAGTCATTCACTGTGGAACTAGTGGTTTCCATTTAAAATTTGGGATATATTGTCATACATCATTTGAAAGCTGTACAAGCACTCAACTTCATGATGCCTTGGAGTAATTTGGTTCCTGTGCTGAGTTCTGATTTCTGTTTCTGCTCAATCTGGGGTCATGCCTTTAGGTAAAAATATAGGCTGACTCCTATGTTCTTTCCATTTTAATCACGCCTTTTCATTTTTGCCCCTTTTTATGATTTTTTGTTTTTGAACCATATGAGTTACCTAGCACATTGCTAATTTTTGTTGCATACGGAGAGAAAATTTTAATCAATCAAATTACCTTAGAATATATGCATCTTAATCAATTCTATTATGTCTTGTTTTGCTATGTATCTTTATTAAAATCTGAATTTCAGACTTGCCTATTTACATTTATAATTATGTTTGTCCTTTATGTCCCAGCCCTTTGTTCCTTGATGAATTGCTGGTCATGGAAATGCCTTGAGAAACTTTGCAAGCTAGTTAGTACTTAATAGCATTTAGTTATCACTTGTATGCTCTTTAATGAGCTTTTAATTTATAGGCAACATCCTTGTGACTACTGTCCTCTTTATGCTTCATTAAGCATAAATTAGACAAAAAACCAGTCATTGGTATTGTTAGAATTATGGTTAAATGATCAATTTCACAATTTCCTAATAATTTAAGCTTTTGGGAGAATCAATAATTTAACATGGTATCAGAGTAGGAAATCTTGAGTTTGTCCCTGTCTTTCTCTAACTCCCATTTAAAAAACTAAAAATCTCACGTGATGGGTTCAACTTATTAAGGGGGAATTTAGGCTCATACGTGAAGGGGAATGTTAGAATTATGGTTAAATGATTAAATTCCTCATTTCCTAATAGCTTAAGCTTTTAGATTGTTAATTTAACAGGTATTTTTTTGGTTATCAATCTGAACTACCTCATTTATGAATCACTCAAATTCCCTGAGCAGATCACCAGAAAACCTTAGCATTTACTGACTGCTACTTCAACCATTTTTTGATGTGCACCCAATGGCAGTATTTGCATTTTTTGACCATGTGAATATGTGCTTAGCTTGTTCAAAGGAAATGTTTTGGAGTGATTAAATTAAAGGTTATGCAAAGTCATGGCCTAATCAGAGGAAAAAGTTTGAAATCTGTAGACTATTTTAAACTTGATAGATCACTTTTGGTTTATTTTTTTGACTGTTTAGTTCCGTTGGTTTTCAACCATAGAAAACCAAATATACGAAAAAGGTAATATTCAAATGGTTTCTTGGCCTCTTATTTATAATCATTTTGTTGGGTTTTTGGCCCATCTAGGTGATAAGAATATTCTTCAAGCCAAGAGTCTTGTAACTCAATTAACAATTCTTGATGTTTCTAACAGAGGTGTCTAGGGTTCAAATCTCCCCCACCCTAGACCATTGAATTATCAAAAAAATAATAAAAAAAAAAGAACATTCTTCACAAAATTATTTTCTTAAACACTTCAATTCCATTAGCATTCCTAAATACCATGTCCCCTTCAATTCCACTAGCATTATCTATCTCTTTTTTAGTCCAAAAAACTGTCTTTTGAAGACTTTTATTATTATTATTATTTTTTTTGGGGGGGGGGGGGGGGGGGGGGAGAAGGAGAGAAGGGGGTTATCCATCCTGTTCGTTTTGTGTGACTATTTAAAGATGTGGACACAGAAATACAGCCTCTATCAATGGAGGGACATACCCTCCTTTACTTCCACAATTATAGTCATGGCACTGGTGCTTCAAACATTAATTGTTTTCTTAGTACTGGAAAGCATTATTGTTATTGTTTTTCTACTAACTGAAAGGAACTTAGAATTCATGCAACTTTAAATTTTGAGTTCTTTTCTGCTACTTACTCTTTCACAAACTTGTGCACCTTTTGACTATTAGTACATAGATGTTAATTTGCAAGTTAGCTATTCTTGTTATATTAAAAAAAGTGATACTTTCACGTTTGAATATGTTTCATGCAATGATTATTAGTCATTAACCTGTCTTTATGCAATTTAGTGGTGTAGATCGATTCAAACGACAGTTTGCGCATCTTGAGGAGCATTATGGTAAAGGAGAAAAAAGCAGTCCACTCCAAAGGCAGCATGCTTCCTTACCTAGGTACATGCTCAATTGAAAAAGTTGGCTTGTTCTTAATTTTAACTTGGTGATGTTCTTAAAGCTTCAAGACTGCTCTCTCTCTCTCTCTCACACCCACTTCAGTCATTTTTGGCAAACCCATTTCAGTCATTTTTGGCTAAATAACTCCAAATTTTTTGTGTTGTTTTGTTCAGTTTTCTTTTAAAATCATTATTTTTAAAATATATATTGAACTCTTTTATTAACACTCCACTTGTTCCCTATGTCCTTGTAATTTTTTTTTATGGTTATATAATTTCTTTTACTTTTAAAACCAAAAATAGGGTAAGATGCATTTTTTTTGTCCCTCAAAAATGGGGTTTATTTATTTATTTTTTTTGAGCCCTCTTAAAACATTCATTTTGTTACTTCAAATTTTTAACAATTTTTTATCTTCCATCCATTTTTCCGTTTATGTGACTAAAGGAATGTTGACACCTCATATTTGAGGGACCAAAATCATACTGACCCTTAAATGAATACTTTTATATAAAACTAGCTTGTAGCATGTGATTTGCACCATTTTAAAAATATATTATTTGTTATTATTGCCTATATAATTTTTGAATTTTGACTTGGAGATATTGACAATACAAATTTGCTTCATAACCAACTTTAAAATTGACCTCTTCAAATTTAGGCTGCAATAGAGTACCTATACAAAGCAAATGAAGTTAATGCAATCTTTCACATGTGATCAAGAACTACTATTTACATGATTGTTAGTTGTATTTTTTATTTTTATTTTTATTTTATTTTTAAAATGTACAAATTTGCATGGTCCTAAGTCAATGGTAAAAATGTGCTAATCTAAATGAATTGAAATCCGTAATTTATTTTGAGTATTATAATATAACGATACTAAGCTTAAGTATTTGGTCATCTTAATAAAAAAGAATCAAAGATTAAATTATCATGTTAAAAGTAAAAAACCAAGCATGCTATTTAGATAAATAGCTAATTAGTTCTGTTTGAATTAAAAGCTTTAGTTGTTGTAACTCCAACTTATGATATGAATGTTAATCTAATAAACAATAGAGAAGGTGATCAGAAATAGGAGAAGAAATATAATAAAGGCTTGATACAAAATACCAATTACAAAAATCTTGGTATTTTTATATATATCTTGATCATATTTTCATATTGAACCATGCACAAAATTTCAAAGATTAAACTAAATAATGTTTTCAATAAAATATTAAAAAAATAGAGAGAGAGAGAGAGAGAGAGAGAGAGAGAGAGAGTAACAATCTTTGATTTAATTAATGAGATTATGAGAATATTAAATAATATCCTGGAATCAATAAAATCTCCAACAAAAAAGGACACAGGGCTCAATAGGGTGCAGCCATTATAGGACTATACAATTGTGCAAAGCAGACCTAGCATAGCCATGTGGCAAGAAATGAGCTATTTTAGGGTTTCTAGGTTTGAACTTTCTCTTTGCTGTCTTTACATATTTATATAGATAAGTTAATGTAGATTTTATGCATTTTGATTCAGATCAGATTGTGACAAGTTAATGTAGATTTTGAGCTACAAAGTAAGCTCCAGCTACCAAAAGATAAAAAAATAAAAAAGAAATCTAATTAAACTATTTAGGTGATTTTTCTGCATTACGAATTTTAATGTCATTGTTTTTGTAGGGAGCGGGTTAATGCACCCAGGGAAGAGACTGCTGACCAAAATGGTGAATTTGAAGGGCGAACTGCAGCTGCTGTTGCTATAGGTCTCCAGAGTTCTCCAAGGGCGTTGCAATCTAATAATTGGGAAACTGCTAACTCAGAGTCAGAAAATGGATTTAACAAGCCAAACTGCAGTGCTCGTAGCCTGTTGAAGAGTGCTAGTATTAGTGGTTCCAAGTGTGTTGAAGTGAAACCTAGAAAAGATTTGGAGGTAACTAAAGTATTTTTTTTTTTTTTTTAACATTTCCTGTTTGTCCATCTAATTTTTCCTTGCATGGTAGTTGATGACGACTCCCTATTAACCTCTGCAGCAGGAATTTCCAATATTAGAATGATTCACTGATTGTGTTTGGGCAGCTAGAAATCTCTTAAGTTTCAAACTAACCATTTCTTTTTCCTCAAATGACATTTAAAATTGCATTACATTATGCTTTCATTTAACTCTTTTGTTGACGACTGTTAAATATGGCTGCTATGTACCAATTGTTATCATTATTTTTGCTTTGATGATGACTGCATTCTTCTGGCTGTTACTTTAATTTGTGGTTTTCACTTGCTTCTAATGATGTGTCTTTGCCTTTGGCCATTCGAGACCAAATGGATTCAACTTTTGATTCATGGGCATCTTTATAATATTCCCCTTACACTACAAAGCATAATTAAAACAAAACAAAATGAAGTCATTAAAAAAAGAGTAAATAACCTGTGTAATCTGAAATTTACATGACAGAGGGATTGTTTCTAAATTGATATCACACACACACACACACACACACACACAAACACACTGAGCTTGCATTTTATCTGGTGATCTTCTCATTTTGAATTTTTCACAGCAGGAAGAAGCAATTCCTGAGGCCAATGATGAGGCACTTGATGGCTTATCACATAAGGTTGCAGCCCTACACGCTTGATTCAATACTTCTGATCTATTTTAGGAAGAGTTTCAGAAGGTGGTGTTTTGTGCTCTGCCCATATTTTCCCCATGATATGGTTAAAGGGCACCACATTGAAGATTCTCAAGTTTTTTCAGGTAGAAGCTAACAATAGGATTGCGTCATAACCGTGTTACTACAGTACAGGGAAGAATTGCTCTCTTGTAATTAAACTCTTATTTTGTATTTGGAAGAAACCACAACAATTTCCATTATGTACTGTGATACGCAGGGAGAAAAAAATGTTGGTTTGAAGAAAAAGGTATCTGTATTTTGTTTTCATATCAGTGAGATTTATAATCACTTTTTCATGATTGGTGATAAATTGGCTACTAATGACAACCTAAGAGCAACCAATACTTATATGATTTATTATATAGAAAAGATAATCCCGTGACCCATCTTTATGTATCGATGCATGATCTGCTACTGTCTATCCTTATAATTTAGTAACTGTGGACATACTTCAAGGGTGACTATTTATCTTCTTATTTTGGATGTTGCGAGGAGCCAAGTTTATTGGAGATGGTCATGTCTTTGGTTTTCGGCATAGGGAAAAACACGGGTTTCCTTGTACAATTTGCTTGGGCTGTAAAGTAATTCCTTGGAAAAGCAATTTGCACTTTCTATGGCAATGAACGTTTAATGAATGCATCGAAGCATCGAAGGTTTTATTTCTGATTGGATGTCTATTATTGATGGTATTGTATTCTTCTTTATTCTTTAGACTTTTTCTTTTTTGATTTATTGAATTCCAGAAAGTAATTATGCTTCTTTTTTATTTATTATCTGGTAGGTAGTTATACCAGAAAGTAACATCTATACAATTATGCTTTCCGAGCTGGAGAGGCATTTTTTTTTTTTTTTAATAAAAAGAAATGACAAATATATAAACAACTCCATTTTTATGGTCGATAACTCTTAGTCTTGATGTTGGATGTGTGCCCTCAATAATTGTAGGCTCTATTTACTTTAGTTTGACTTTGACCCAAAAAAAGGGGAAAATCCCATGTGGGAAGTCGTTAATTGGCAGCTTTTAACTTATCACTGTTTGAATCAAAATTACTAAAAATTTATTTGTTTTTCAAAGATACTGACAGATTTCAAGGTTATCACTGAAAACAGACGCCAAGTTCCCCAACTCAACTTGTATTCCTCCCTTGTGTTTTGGCGCGCGTTTGTTTCTCAAAAAAACAAAAAAAGAGTCGGCAACTTAACTAGACTTTTGTATTGGTTTGCCAATTTTTCTTAGGCAATCAAGTCTTTACAAGGAGTATAAAAAGGGATTCCACGATGGAACACCCAAAATCCAAAAGTGATAGTAACATACAGTTGATACATCAACTGCATGGGGATGCTGTTTAAACTTTAAAGCTTAAGCACTGATTAGTTCTATAGTCACAAACAAGTTGAGACTAGTTTCAACTTTCTACTACGCATATGATTATCTATGGTATTGGTATATCGTGGTTGAAAAATCTTCTATAGATATCTTATTATATCGAACTGAAAACTACTCTTACAGCATAATTTCTCTACTCCATATATTTTCTATCCCCTAATTTTCAATTGTCTCAACCAACATAGCGTCATTTATCTAAGAATTACATCCCGAGATTAATTCCAGCCCACTCATTTACAGTTTAAAAGAATTTAGAAAGCTTAGATAAAATAAAAAGTTTTTCACTATGTATTGTCTGAAAAAGAGCACAAGCGATATAACCAATTGGGAAAAAACTCTAGCATGCAGTGTATTAAACACACGTGATTTTTTATAACTGAAAACGTGATTTTAAATCACGTTTTCAGTTTATATGACACACTCTGAAGTAGACACCCCCCTAACCAATTTATAACAGTTTATGGCTCTTGGCCAGTAGGCAGAATTACCATAAACTGTCAAGAAAGAAGGAAATTCAACACATTTACAATGCCTTGATCAAGAACATGGAAAGAGGGATATTTCATTGATGCATCTTGACTTGCCAGTTGAGAGTACAAATCATTCTTGAACCTGAAAAAAAAAATACTCATATTGAATTGTTGATTCCCTTGCAAAGGCATAATAGTTTCTAAGTTGATGACAAGTCCAATTGGTCAATCCAAACTATCTGGAACTCAATAGGAAGAGGAAAACATGAAATGAACAGAGTGACAGTATTGAATCCCAAAAAGACAAAAAAAGAAAAAGAAAAAAAAGCACAAAGATAAACAAAGAACATAGATTGCGTAAGCTAGAATCGACAAACTTTTATATACAGCCCATGTAGACATTAGCATCTCAAATGGCACAATGAAGACCCTTTTCTTCCATATTCTCCAGGCTCATCAGGTGAAGTTATCATCACATTGCCAAAATGGACATTTTCAATAGGAATGGCGTGAAGTTTTGGCAGATTGGCCTTCCTTCCTCAATGCCTGAAATGAGATTGCAAGCGGCAGACATATAGCATATCTATATAAGCAGGCTCAATGATTTGTGAATGGAAAATTATATTACTAATAGCCATCTTAATCATGGCTGACGTTCCTATCAAAAAAAAAAAAAAAAAAAAAAAAATCATGGCTGACGATGGAGGAGCACTTATTGCTTAGGTATTGTTACAAACTATTGTTTAAATAAAGGAACCAGAAAATGATTACGAGGAAAACAGTTTCTTCAGTTTGTAAACCAGCATTTAAGTGTATTTGAACAGAATCACAGAGTGGATTTAGATTATATTGAGCAATGAAAGTTGGACGCCTAGTTTGTAAGAAATACAGTTGTTAGAAATTGATTTTAACAATGTCACTTCCTAGGAGGTTCTTTCTTAAGCACAAGAAAGTCATGAATCTAGTAACTAAGCAATGTCAAGTCTTAACCTGAAAGCAAAACTGGAGGTTGAATCTGAGAAGAGACATTGCTTCTAAATACCTCAGTGATGTCGCCTCCATGAAGAACACTTGTCCAGCTGTTTTATCCGAGGATCAGCTGACTGATTCCAGCTTTTATTTATTTCACCATGTACTCCACCTTGAACTTTCTCTTTTGTTTGCAATTTGAAATCTACTAAAAATAATATGAGACCATAGCTCCCATTACCAATCAGAGATAAATCTCATTTCCATATAATCAGTAATTAGTCCAGAATTTCTGCATATATCCAACGTTATTCCACATATCCTGAGAAATTTAGGAAGTAGATTTTCTTGCACATGCAATGTTATCCACTAAAAAAGGACAAAGAACGAACATCTGATTCCAATCTTCTCTCAGAAGAGTTGATAAAATTTTCAAACAACTAGGATATTATAATCTGTTTATCTGAAAGGATTTAACACTAAGTCCAGAGAATAGACTTGAAACAGCAATGTAGCATTTCCACCTAATAAATCTCTGCTCTCACCAGTAGTCCCCACATGAACATGAACCACCACTGAAGTGGTGAAAACGGTGGGAATCCCTTAAGATTATCAACCTTCCCTCAATCTTGGATATGTGTTTGATAGCACTGTGGCAGTCTTCACACACCCGCAAATTTTTCATCACACGGATTGGTCTCCCAGCTGGTATAGAAAGAATTCCAAATGCCACAGCTAATTTCTCACTGTGATACTTCAGCATATGCTCCTTCTCCTCCTCTTCCACATCATGTAAAACCAACTTTGTAGAAGAAACATACCCGTCCAGCTTCATTTTCAAATCCAATTCTTCTAAAAAGGCATATATTCGGCCCTTCTCCGGGTGGAAGGAGTCCCCAACTGAAAATGTATGAACCATATTCTCCACTTCAAGCCAACTATACCCAGGTACTTTCTTCACACCATTATCCCTCATTTTCAATCTCATTCTGCTCACATCGCCCCATCTACCTGAAGCTGCATATAAGTTTGAGAGAAGAACATACATTCCTGAGTTATCAGGTTCCATCTCAAAAATAATCTTAGCAGCCTTTTCACCTAATTCAGTATTGCCATGAATCCTGCTTGCACCAAGTAGAGCACCCCATGTAGCAGCATCTGGTTCGAAAGGCATATTTCTCATTAAATTCTGGGCCTCATCCAGACGCCCTGCTCGGCCAAGAAGATCAATCATGCATGTATAGTGTTTTGAGTTTGCTGTTATACCATAATCGCAATTCATTGAATAAAAATATTCAGTGCCCTTATCTAGCAACCCAGTGTGACTACAAGCAGATAACACACCAACCTGAAAATACAGTAGAGAAGAGGAAAAAACCATTAGATACAGAAAGAAGATATGTACAAACAAACGGATGATTAGAAACAATATGCCAAAACCTATTTTCCTAAATCATTCATCTACTGAACTGACTACCAACCTATGATCATTATAAATGGTGATAGCTTAGGGGGAGTACTTTCAAGAACCACGATTTGCAATAATTTGCGTTGAAGGAGATAAAAAGTGATGCTAATGACAATGCGTTAAATAAGTACACAATCAAGTCTCAATAGCTTAAAACATTTTCAGTAAGAATATAAAAGGATTTTGGGGGGGGGGGGGGGGGGTTGGTTACATATGTACAACAGAGAGAGAGTGAAAGTGAACCGAGAGAATTAAGGTATCAACCTTGTAAATTATATGCCCCAATCTTGTATTTGAACAAAATCAGAGATTAAAGATATGATGGAACTTACTCAAAGCACAACTAAGGTAAGGCTTAGGCGAAGAAATATTTCTTTTAGGCAAGTGTAACTTGCGTTATCAGTGTTTATTTTTTGCTATGTTTGGGACAACATTTTAAGATATCAATTTGCTATTGTCTTTGAGGATTAAGATAAATATATAAGAAAAATGGACACTTGCAATCATGGTGGCCATATAGAGAATCCAGGAAAAAAGAATATTGCTGGGTGGAAACAAAGAACTGATGTGGAAAAAGTTGACAAAAATTATAACATGTAATTCTCAAAAAAATGAAAAAGATAACCTTTTGGTGGCTTATTGCACTATAACATACCATATTATGCCTAAGAGAAGAACCAACGATGTTATATGTTAAAAGGAATTAAGAATTGAAATTAATACAGTAAAACCCAAGATATATTGTCAAATTATCAAAATGAGAAAAATAGGAAGTTGAGCAATAAACTTGATTCCATGAATGGAGGGCACCTTAATACATTGAGCTAGAGCTTTAGCAGGTAGTGGCAAATCAAATTGAAATATAAAATGGATATTATGTTCATGCTATGAGGTCTAAATGAAAAATAAGTGTAAAACTATAATTACCATAGTGACATCATCTGGTTTGATACCCGCTGTCTTCATTGACTCAAAAACCATCATAGCCTCTTTGCCAAATCCATGTCTTGCGTATCCTGCTATCATTGTGTTCCACGAGACAACATCCTTTTCTGATATCTCTTCAAAAGTATCATATGCTTCATCTATGCTTCCACATTTACAATACATTGCAAGAAGTGCATTCCCCACATAACACCCAGTCTCCAATCCTGCCTTAACTAGCCGCCCATGCAATTGCTTCCCCAACTCAAGAGCAGCAATATCAGCACATGCACTCAAAGAACAAGTAAATGCAGACCTATTTAATCTTTCACCATTCCTTTTCATCTTCACAAATAGATGCAAAGCCTCTTCACCATGACCACTTTGAGCATAACCAGCAATAATTGCCGCCCAAGAAATGCTGTCACGCTGAGACATCCTATCAAACAAATTCCTAGCCTGAGAAATATCACCACTCTGAGCATAGCCAGTAATCATAGTATTCCAAGAGCTGATGTTTCGACAAGGCATTGCCTCGAACAAGTCCCTTGCTGTGTCCATTCTCTTGCACTGCACATATCCTGCAATCATTGCATTCCATGAAACCTCATTTTTCTCTGGCATCTCATCGAAAACTCTTCTCGCTTCATTCAGCATCCCATTCTGCACATAGCCAGATACCAGCGCCGTCCACGTAAACACATCCCGACCAGGAGACTCCTCAAACAATCTCCTAGCTTCTGACAACTCCCCATTCTGCGCATAACCTGTAACAATAGTATTCCAAGAAATCTCATCTCTCATAGGCATCTGATCAAAAAGTCGTCTAGCATCAACCAACCTCTTCCTCTTTACATACCCACCCATCAAACAATTCCAAGACACCACTTCCCAATCCTCTTTCGACTCAAACAACCTACAAGCCTCTTCTATCCTCCCATTCTGCACATATGTTGAAAGTAATCCATTCCATGATATCTCATTCTTATCCGGCATCCTATCAAAAATCTTCCTTGCCTCATCAACATATCCATTCTGTGCATACCCAGATAACATAGCGTTCCACGACACAACATCCCTTTCGGGCATCTTATCAAACAAAACACGAGCAGCACCAAGATTTCGATTCCTCACATACCCACTCAGCATCACATTCCAAGAAACCAAGTCTCTGTCAGGCATTTTCTCAAACATGTCTCGTGCAAGCCCAAACTTGTCATTCAACAGGTACCCAGATATCATGGCGTTGTAGGAGACCGAACTCCGTCGTGGCATTGAATTGAAGACTTGGAAGGCTGACTCCCATTGGCCATTGCGCATGCGGGTGGTAATGGACATGTTCCATTTCACAATTTCCGAGTCTGAAATGGCTGACTTCTTGTTCTTAGGTTCGCTGCGTTTTTGGGTTAATGTTTTCTTCGATGGGGTTGAGGTTTTTGTTGCATTTTGGAGCTTGTTGTTGATGGGTTCGTTTTGAAGCGAGCGATAGCAGGTGCTGCTTAACTGTCTGAAACTATAATTCCCGCGCATAACTTTAGTTTCAATTATTTTTTAGACAATATCCTAATTTCATAATCATACCATTTGCAATTTTATAGAAAATATCAACCGGCGTGCTGCCATGCGACGGAACAAAGTTTCTCTTTATATTAATTTATAGAAAAATTTTACAAACTTTTTATATATCTTTATATTAAGCGGGGAATTTTGAAATTTATCCGTTAGATTGAATTTTCTTATTACGTCTTTTATGTTTGCAAAATTTCAAGAACATCAAAGATCAATTGCTATGTCATCAAATAAATGTTAAAATTTCTAATTTTTGTGATCTAAAATTGTATATAAAAAATAGATTTATTGATCGAATAGTAAATAACAATAATTTTGAATGAAATTGAATACACATGTTAAGAATATAAGGAATATAAAATTCAATGGTTAGATTTTCAAAATTCACATAAAAAAAAGAGATATATAAAAAATTTGAATAGGAAGCTTTGTGCATTCATGTGTGACCCAAGAGGAAAAGAATCTAGTGAGTCGGGTGTATATGCCCTTTGTGAAACTGACGTGAAAGCCCCACAACTTGTAGGGCCCACAAAGGGTGTATACATGCGGTTGATGTAATATTTTCTCGACCTAAGATGTATGCACTTGAACGGCTCATAATCAACTCTAGGAATTTTCTTGACGGTGGTCATTAAGAAACTTTAAATTATACAATATCTAATAAAATAGAACTTCATATACTGACAACACACACACACACACACACACACACACAAATACATAAAATTTTACAATTTCCTTATATAAGTTTTCATATTTTAAAATCGCTGTATAATAGTCTCATTATCAATATTGTAAGCTATACCTTTTTTCAAATTTTAGTTCAATAAAAATTTTCATGGGCTTTTTCTTTTTGTTTGAAAGGACTTAATATCTTGTTAAGGGAACCAAAGTTTTAATTTTGTTGGGCCTAAAAAATTTTAAGGTGGTCACAATTATTTTTTTAATGGTATACAAATCATAAAAGTTTTAAAATTTATATAAAAGTTTTATTTTATTTTAGGTCAAGGTGATCTGTGACCACCCTACCTTCAGCGTGGAGTTTCCCCTGCTCATAACGCAAACCTGATCTAGCCCATTTGGGATTAGGATCCACTAAAGTTCTTAGAATAGTTCTGCTATGGAGTTTTTAAAATTTATTCACCCATTTAAAAATGAGTGTATTGACTTTTGTTATGTCATTAATAATTTAAATATATATCAAAATAATGATAACATTTTTTTTTCAATGTTAGTGACGCAGTAAAATCTGATCCACTCATTTCAAAATGAGTGGATAAGAATTTAGGGAATAGGAATTCTATGATTGAGTTTCCTACAGAACTTTGGATTGGTTTGGAGGAATCTCCTCCAATCTAGTTTTGAGGAGTCTTCTTTAATTAACTACGTGAGATTCATAATACTATTAATGTGTATTATTTAAACAAATCACATGACTTATTTAAAAAATCAAGGGATTAAAAGTAAGAAGGGATAGTCTCTTTAACTGCCATGTAATGGGTTGGAGGGATTTTCCTCCAAATTGGTTTAGAGGTAAACTTTTTTCAAGAAGTTTAAAGGTTCTCAATCATGGTTCGACCTTCCTTCCACTTCCCCAAAGAGTTTACTTACCCACTGAAGCTATTTTACATAATCCTTAGATGGTAAACAAGTGGACTACTAAAATTTTAGAATTGATTAATTTAGTAGTATTTTGATCATGAGCTGATCTCAAATTTATCACCATGCTGTGTTTGGCAAATTTTCTGCATTTTTTTTCTTATTTTAAGTCTGATCTAGGCTTGTGCTATCTCTTTGAAGGGAATTCAATTATTTACAATATTGGCTCAAATTTACCCCGATTAAACAATCGAATTTTGGTAAAATCTTGGCCAAACCCAAGTTGGTGGTAGTCAAACTTGGGAAAAGTGTTATGAAGTATAGAATTTTATGTAAAATGTTGAAATTTGGAGATTGGATGAAAATTTGACTTCATTTGGCCTTTGGTCAACTAGATCAAAGTTGAGTCTACAACTCCATAAAATAGGATATTTTGACAATTGATTGGGATGAATTAGATTAAATTTGATATTTCCATAACCCTAATGCAAAGATATAGTTTATTGGTATTTCTAAATTAAATTTGAGATTTTTACACATAAAATGAAGATAGACAAAATGCTATATCAACATATGAAACTTCAAGATGGTATGGAACATCTTATGTTCTCAGAACAGAACATGACATCCCTCATGCATGTTCACGTAGTTTATATTTCATAGTTGCTTATGTAGTAAAAACTGGCAGTTGGAACTCTAATCACTGTAGGGATGCAAGTTGGAGAGATATTCAAAATAATGCAACAAACGCAACAGTTCCTTAAGCGAACAATACCAGAGGCTGTACCATCCAACTCCCAGTTTAAGAACTCAATTGGTGCACCTAAAGCAATATACATCACCCACGCATTATATCCTACAACTCTCTAATTCCTTTTCAACCATAGCTGGTTTAGCTTGAAAAGGACTTCTCCCCGGGGTGAACATGTGTGGACTAGAGTAAGATGGAAGAGACCTTTAGGGAAAATTTAGCACTAAGAAAATAGGGAGCTTACAAATGTACGGCACAAAAGTAATTTCACAAAACTCTAGCCTTAAATACACCCAAAAAGCTCTCTCTCTCTCCATAACTAGAACATTAAATGAATTATTAATTTTTTAAGGAACTAAATATACTTGGTGTAACTCATTTTTCATAATACACTAATTAATTAACCTTTTATTGGGTTAATATATTATAAATTCTATCATTGGATCATAAATTTTCATCTTCTCAACACGCATGCCAAATATAATTTACTATTTGATTTATTAACTTATCTTTTATTACAAATTTTAAATATAAAAAACTTGAAATTTAAGCATTTTATAGATGAAATAGCTTTTGATCTTTGATTATCTTGGATTTTATACTATGGATGGTATAAGATAGAAATTTATCCTAATGGTAGATTTCTCTTTTCAAGTAATGCTACATTTACAACATTTCACAACAAATTTTATGTGGCAAGTTGTTACTAGTTTTTATCTGGTCCTATCACTGAAATTATTTTTTTACCTACTAGTAATAGCCAATAACAATTTGCTACTTAAGATTTGATGTGAAAATGTTATGGAAGCATGATTTCTTTTTGCCAAATACACATCGAATAAATGTTTATTGAGTGTTAGATCATTACCAAAATTATATGAGTTATAATTTGAATTCAACCCTGAATATTTATAAAACTGTAAAGACTATTGCAATGTTCCTTCCCCTTCAGATATTATAGGGAAAAACGTTTTCACACCCCTGAACTTTGAGGTAGTCTTCGAAAGGTGAGATTGAAGGCAAGTCCACAAATTTTGACGAACGACAAGGTTAAATCTTCTCTCTCCTAGGTTTTTTCTCTCTCTCAACTGATTGCAAAGGATTTTGATAATTTTTCCATGTGCGTGTCACGTGAGTAGGTAAACTAATAGAAAAACTAACAGAAGTAACAAGTTGGCTCATGTGTGAAGTTTAGGTACCAAAATTGGCTAAATAAAATTTCAGGGGGCGTCAGGAAAACTACCTCAAAGTTTAGGGGCCTCAAGACATTTTTTCCCGACATTTTCTAATTCTAATCCCACTGGGAAGTGGCAACTGACAAGTACCATTTGAGTCAAAGTGGTTAGGTGTTGAACATAAGGTGCACATGATACAAGCCACACAAATCAATTTTTTTAATCACAAGGACTATTTGAGTGTTAGTGTGGGTATTGTCTAATCCTGTTAGAGAAGAGAAGCAATGTATATATTGTTTACAACATTTTTATAACAAATTCTAAGTGATAAATTGTTACTTATTATTTATTTTAATTTCAATTCACCATTGAAATTACTTTTTTGCTCACTAATAACATCTAGTTACTTAAGATTTATTGTGAAAAATTATGTGGAAATAGCATTTCTCATTAGCAAATGTTAATAAGCACAATTTGAGTCAACTAATGTGCATGGAATTCCAGCCATACAGCCACACATAACGCTCATCAAGAATATGATGAATAATCTCTTTTCTTTATTTATTTAAGTTAAAACATCACTTTATGTGATTAATATAACAAAATTTGTCATATCCTTAATATCGCTTAATGAAAAATTTGATGCTATCTCTTTCAATTTGAAATTTCGGACGTTCTCTATATTTCTCTTCGAGGGTTAAGCTTTGTTTGGTGCATCAATGTATTGGATACGATATGATGCAGACACGTATTTAATATGATATGATGCGAACATATGTCTGCATTGTATCGTGTCCGATGCATTAGCGCACTGGACAAAAGCTGTGTCCCTTCCTTGAACATGACATTGCTTTGCATCAATTTATTTCCTTACATTTGTCTGTCTTATAAGAGAACAAGAACAAAAGCTTGAGAGTCGAGACATTTCATAGACGAATCTATTTTCTCTAATCGAGGAATATTTAAAGTTTCTTAATCTGTGAACGTGCTCATATAGTAAAAGATTAACTGAACCGCAACAGCCATGCAGATGATCTTTTCATCTTAATTTCGATACCATGAAAAAGCCAGTATTATGAGCATGATGGGGCCTGAATTCTTTCTTTCACTTCTCACGTATTTATGTACCGTCCACTTCTGTGAAATTAATTTCAAATTCAATGGTCTAAATCAATGAATGATGAATTCCACTTGTAGTTGCAGCCATAAGAATTGATTCTCTTTTGATGGACTAGTAGTAACTAGGACCACTAGGCTTTTCAAAAGGTTTGTAGTTTTTTATGTGAGGAATTTGACCAAAGGTTTGAAAGTTAAAACTCATCAATCAATGATGCTCCAATGATCAGTGAAGTTGGATGCAAAATTTCAAATGAAGCTTGTTGAGTTCCTTCAGCATTTTCTTCTTCTTCTTCTTTATTTTATTTATATACATACATATATATATATATATATATATATACACACACACTACTTGATAAGAATCATTTACTGTGTTTACTAGGGTAGGTGAGGTCACAATATTTTGACTAGTTATCAAACTTGGACTTGACTGGATGGGCGGGTCCAATTAATAAATTCAATCGGACAACTAGATTTTAATGTTATGTTTGTTTTTAGTAGGAAAAAGTTGGGGAAAAAGCATTGTCCTTCATTTATGTTTAGGGTAATTTACAATTGCCTCCTAAAATTAAAAGGAAATTTTTTTGTTTGTTTGTTTATTTAGTATTATTCTTATCAAAAAAAAAAAAAAAAAAAAAAAAAATTGTTTTCTGTGTTTCACAAAAAAATCAGTCCAATAGAGCAAACATTACCAATTGAGGAGATGGAAGTTTTTCTATGGAGGTTTTCTTCTTTGGGTTTTGTCATTAAAATGTCCAATATAATATAATTTTTTCTCATTAAAATGTCCATAATAACATCAATCATGTAATTTGAAATGATTGTTGGGCAATATACACTAAAAATCTGGATGTTTCTGTTTGGGATTTAACTTTCCTACCCTTTTGTGGTTGTTTTCACATCTATGAGAAATAATGTGTAGTTTGGTGGAGGATTGTCTGAATTGTTGGCGGTGTGGGGTTGTTGCGGACGGGACCTTGAACTATGAGAATGGGAGGAAGGGATGATGTGGCTCCATTGAGAGATCCTCTCTCTCTCTCTCTCTCTCTAAAACCTGAATCCCAAGTTTCTATCTCCCATCGAATGCTTTGGTTTTTGTTTTTGTTTTTTACTTCATGTGTGTGCCACGGGAGATTCTGGCATTTTACCCTTAATTTTTAAAAAATTTGGCAATATGCCCCTGTTTCCAAACTATTTAGGTGCGTGCCCCTGCTTCGAAACTCGATTACCTTAAAATTGAGTTTCAATGAAAAACTCGATTGGTTTAAAATCGAGTTATGCCCGATCAAACTTAAAAAAAAAAAAAAAAAAAAAAAAAAAAAAAAAAAAAAAAAAAAAAAAAAAAAAAATTGCATAGAGCTTGATTTTATGGAAATCAAGTTCCAAAACGTCATTATAGGGCTTAAAAACGCCACTATAGGACTTAAAAATGCCACTATAGGGCTCCCTGAGCCTGATATGGGGTGATCACACCTATAAAAATTTTTTTACAGGAAAACGCCGCTATAGGGCTTTAAAACGTCACTATAGGGCTTCCTGAACCTTGTATGAGACGATCATATTAAAATTTTTTTTGCATGGAACTCAATTTCTAGGAACTCGAGTTCCATGCAATTTTTATTTTTTATTTTTTATTTTTTAAGTTTGATCGGGCATAACTCGATTTTCTATAAATCGAGTATTTAATTGAAACTCGATTTTAAGGTAATTGAGTATCGAAACAGGGGCACGCCCTTATATAGTTTGAAAACAGGGGCATATTGCCAATTTTTTTTAAAAAATAAGGGTAAAATGCCATAATGTCCTTGGTAGAAGTGAGAAGATTATGAAGTAAATTGGCCAAAATAAAAATTTAAGCAGTGTAATTGCCACTACCTGATAATTCAAGGAGTGTTAGGGCATTTTTCCTATATATATATAAATATATATTAAGAGCTGAAAATGCTTTCTAATATGCTACATTCTTAACAAATCACCGTTAAAAAATTTTACAACATAAAAAGCACTCCTAGAGGTAACTTTTCTCTCTTCAGTCTTCACCCCCTTCTTATTCTACAGACTAATTGTTGATCGGTGATTGACTAATCGTTAATCAACATTACAAATTGTTGACTTTTTTGCATATTAGATCCAAATTTGGGATTTATTTTCCCACTAAAAGCTCTTAAATGGCCCATAAAAATTGAATTTTCCATTTGGGATATGTAGTGAGTGAAAGTTTGTGTTCACTTAATTTTTTGAATTATAAGAAATTAATATTAATGATTTTCCTTGTGAGCAACTTAATAGAAAAGTTTTTTTTTTTTTTTTTTTTTTTTTTTTTTTTTTTTGTGGCACTTTTAGGAGTCTCAACTAAGTATTCGTTTGGATACATGTTTTTGCGTCCACGTCCGCGTTTTACTCATCTTTTTTTTTTGGCACGCATTTCAGGAGCAAAAAACACTGTTACGGCTACTGTTCATGAACAGTAGCCATAATATTTGACTTTTCAGCACATCAGTGGGTCCCGTGCATTGTTCACGAGACCCACAAATCTCACTTTTAAATAACTTTTTCATTAAAAATGGGTCTCATGGTACTATTTACACATTCAAAAATTATTTTGCTATAATGTTTTCAATTTTCAGTTTTAGCAAAATAAATTCTATTCAAGCTGACCTTAAGACATAAAAATGAAGTAAATTTTCAAAAAAAAAAAAAAAAAGAAGGTCATTTTCTTGAAATTCATTTCAAACAAAGTGTAAAATATTGCTCTATAACCGCAGTTAGCTAGGCTAGGTGCAATCTTATAATATATTTCTACTCCATGTCACATGGATAGTCCTTTTCCCCATTTATTTATTCACTTGATATTTGTTTATCATGACTAACACAAGAATCTTCGAGGCATTGTAATAAGTGTGAGTTTGGGAAGTGTGTTTTGCGCGTTTTTTAATGGATGCGTTTTTTTAGTGGGTCTCGTGCATTGTTCACGGGAACCGTAAGTACTTTTTCAACAAAAACAACTTTAAAACTGGGTTTCATGGCACTATTCACACATTTAAAAATTATTGTGTTACAATGTTTACAATTTTCAGTAATAAGCGGTATCTATACAAACCCTAAATATATCAACAATATTAAATTAATTCTACTCCATATGATGCTCTATCATCACAAAACTTCCAAAAAGTTCAAATTCCTTTTTTTTTTTTTTTTGTTAAAATTATATTATTAATGATGATTTAGTAGTTTAAAAATATATAAGAAAAACTCATCATTTACTCTAAATTATTTTATTCATTTATCAAAATTTTTATTTTTGACCAAAAAAAAAAAAAAAAAAAAAGCTCTTACAGCTAGATTTCATTTGTAAGGGCGGCGTTTTGAATCTTGAACCCAAAAGGTAAATGGATTAAGGCCAAAAGAACCCAATACAATGAATTTGTAGAGAGTCGGCTTAAAAACTAGGCTTCAATGGAACGAATAACATGCACAGTGAATTAAAGATGGTTAGAAAGCAAAGAAAGAAAAACTCTGTTAAAGAAATCTTCCCTTGGCGAAATTTGAGGAAAGATGGTTGTACGACATCAGGCCTCCAGGGCCATTTGGGCCTTAAACCCAAGCTCTATAGTATGGCCCATGGTCCTAACACCCTTATCAGAAGCTGGGCGTAAGGCCTAATAGGGTCATGGACATGGAACTTATGACATTATGTTCGGCCTAGAACCCGTTGGCCAGGTCGTTGTAATATATGCTCATTGATTTGTGGCAGGAGGTTGCTCGGCAAATCTCATCCCCGACAAGTGTGACTGCTTGGAAAGGCCATATCCCGGATGCTCGGCGATGTCTTGAGGAGTGCCGCTGCCGAACGTTCCCCCCCCCCCCTTTCCTGACGTGGGAACCAGTTCTAATGCCACTCCCAACTAAACACCCATTTAGCAATAACAACATTGGACCTCTTCTCCCACTAACCACAAGAGTAATCATGATCCTCCCATTAATTTTGGGCTATGAATATGAGAAGCTAAGGAAGGGGAAGGGGTGGTTGAAAAAGGCTTTGAAGAAAGTTTAGAGTTGAGAATAATAGAGTCATAGGAGTGAGAAGAAAGCAATACAAAGGTCTGAGAGATATCATTGGGTCTCTAGGCTAGAATTACCTAAAGTAGGAAACCCAAAGCCCACATTATAAATATATTGTGAGCCCAAGAGTGAGCCAGCCCTTTGAGCTCATTTGGGGTGCGCACAATTGGCACTTTCTGTAGGAATCTCCTACAAAGCCATGGTTCGGTTGAGACTCATGCCCAGAAGATGTTTGGGAGATGTTTAGAAGGTTCCGCTGAAAGTGGTTCAACGGGATCATCTCGAGGATCCACGTGGTGAGAGTGAAGATAAAAAAAGCGTGAAGATAGGGAGTGTGAACACAAGGAAGAACAGTCTGGCCTTGAAGAGGGGTCATACCAAACAAACCGGACAATATTGGATGCTTTGGGGCATAGGCAATTGTATGAGAGAGATGAGGAGTTTGAACGGTTGCGTAGACTGGTAAGAGATTTAGAGTTGGAGGCAAGGGGTAGACATAAGATGAAGGACCGAGATAACAAAGCAAGGGGATCTATGAGGGGAGGGGATTGCTATGATATCGGGTCCAATTGGTCCAGTCCCCATCGACACTGAGACCGTTCACACTCATGGGAGTCCTGTAGACGCTGGGACCGTTCGCATTCATAAGAGTCCCGTTGGCGTCGGGAACGTTCACATTCACTAGAGTATGCAGACTGGGGCTTGGATTCCCCGGAGGAGTGACGGCCTCGTAATGCCGCCATGGATGCTATGAGCCGCGCCTTACGAAGAGCTGCTCAGTCGCCATTCTCAGACAACATTGAGCGGGCCCCAATGTTGAAAAGGTTTACCCAACCACCATTTAATTCCTATGATGGGAAACGGACCCAGTGGAGCACGTCAGCCATTATATCCAAATGATGTCTCTGCACACTCACAATGATGCGTTGATGTGTAAGGTATTTCTCTCAAGCCTTGGGCCCACAGCATTGAGATGGTTTAATGGATTATGGAAAGGTTCCATTCATAGTTTTGCCATGTTGATCTAAGAATTTGGTGTTCGGTTTGTAACCTGCAACCGGGTACCACAACCGGTGGACGCATTACTTTCCATGAAAATGAGGGTTGGAGAAACCCTTTGCAGTTATGCCAGTAGGTATTGGGAGCTTTACAATAAGATAAGTGGAGGCAACAAAAGGATTGCAGCGAGTACCTTTAGGATGGGCCTCCCCGAGGACTTCGAGCTACAGGAATCATTGACGAAGAAGCCTCTCGAGGGTATGAGGTAGCTCATGAGGCGCATTGAAGAGTATAAACGTCTCGAGGATGATTGGCTACAGAGTAAGGGTAAGGCCCTACTAGTGAATCGCCCTTGGCAGCCCGGTTTTCAGCCCCGGCCCCCGAAAGGATCTAAGAATACAAGAGTTGGAGGTACAAATGGGAGAGGTGGATGTGACGTTCAAAGAGCCGGTGCACAAGATCGTAGATTGGATAAAGAAGGAGCCATATTTTAGATGGCCGAACAAGATGGGGGGTGACCCGTCTCGAAGAACCAAAGCTTGTATTGTATGTATCACAAGGATAAGGGGCATACCACCAAGCAATGTCGAGTGTTGAAAGATCATCTAGGTCAGCTAGTGAAGGCAGGATATCTGAAGGAATTTATGGTGGATTCCAGAAATCGGGGTACTGGCCAGGGTTCTCAACAAAGGGGAAATCCTCTCCCACCACCATTAAGAGTGATTGAAGTCATCCACGCTGCTCCGAGGGGTACGACTATAGCCAAAAGAGGAGCGTTGACTATAGTACCCGTGGGAAACTGCACGAGAAAGCAATCACCCAAGAAAAAGATGAAGATTGGTTGAGAGCCCATCGCTTTTGGTGATGATGATTTAGAAGGAACAGTCCAACCACACGATGACGCGTTGGTAGTCACGGCCTGGATAAGCAGTTTCTTAGTAAAAAAAGTGATGGTAGACTAGGGAAGCAGGGCCGACGTGATGTATCCGGATTTGTTTAGAGGGCTCAGGTTAAAGAATCGGGACCTATTGAAGTATGATACATCATTGGTTGGGTTTAATGGCAGGGTGGTCGTTCTTGAGGGTCAAATTTCCCTTCCTGTAAATATGGAATGTAAGGAGGTGATGGTGGCATTCATAGTGGTCAATTCGTTTTCTCCATACACAACGATTTTAGGAAGGCTGTGGATCCACGCAATAGGGGCAGTTTCGTCCACCTTGCATGTAAAGGTTAAATTTCCCACCAAACAGGGTGTTTTCGTAGTAAGGGGGAGCCAGTAAGTGGCTAGGCAATGCCTAGTGGTTGCGGTTAATCGGAAGAATGAGCACGCTGAGTAGAAGGAAACTGCTGAGGAAGCCCCTTCATAGCAATTACAGAATCCCTGGGAGGGAGCGGGGGCTAGTTGTGCCGAGCAATTAATTAGAGTGAAGATACTACCGGATGTTGATCGGTATTTTCAGATAAGGGCAAGTATGAAGGATGAGGATAAGGTAGGAACGTTGTTATTTCTGATACAGAATGTAGATGTGTTTGCATGGAGCCCGTATAAGGTGCCCGAGGTTGATCCCGAGTTCATCATTCACAAGCTTAACGTAGACCCTCATTTCCTCCAAAGAAGCAGAAACCGAGAAGGTCAGCTAAGGAACACGTCGAGGCAGTAAGGCAAGAGGTTGGGAAGTTAAAAGAGGCTGGGGCGATAAGGGAAATCTTCTTCCCATAATGACTGGCAAATACCGTGGTGGTTAGAAAGAAGAATGGCAAATGGAGAGTCTGTGTAGATTTCATGGATTTGAACCGAGCATGCCTAAATGACCTATTCCCTTTGCCAAAGATAGATCAATTGGTAGATGCTACCTATGGGCACCCGAGGATGAGTTTTTTGGATGCCTTTCAGGGTTATCATCAGATCGCCTTAGCTGCCAAGGATCAGGAGAAGACGGCGTTCATCTCCCCAGACGCAAACTACCATTACACCGTGATGCCCTTTGGGTTAAAGAATGTCGGGGCAACATATCATCGAATGATGACTAGAATGTTTTGGGATAAGACTGGACGTATGGTTGAGGTATATATCGACGACATGGTGGTGAAAAGTAAGCAGGAGGCATGGCATATAGAGGATCTTTGAGGGTATTTGAAGTGCTTCGGCAGTGTAAGCTGTGCCTAAACGTGGACAAGTGTGCCTTCGGGGTGGGAGCTAGCAAGTTTCTCGGTTACCTAATCACTAGCTGTGTGATAGAGGTCAACCCCGATCAGATCGATGCCGTGTAGTGCCTCCAGCCGCTGAGCAATCCAAAGGAGGTACAGATTTTGACTAGAATGTTAGTTGCCCTTAACTGATTCATTTCTAAGTTTGTTGATCATTGCCTTTCGTTCTACCAACTTCTAAAGAAATTGAGAGGATTTTAATGGAGTGAGGAGTGTAAAAGAGCTTTCCAAGACTTGAAGGAATATTTAACGTGGGCACCCATGTTAGCAGCCCCAGAGCCCAGGGATGACTTGTTTTTGTACCTTTCGGTGTCTGATCAAGTCGTGAGTGCCGTGCTTTTAAGGGACTAGGGGATGCAGCAGCCTGTGTACTACGTTAGCAAGACTATGGTCGATGCCGAGACGAGATACTTACCCTTGGAGAAGTTGGTGTTAGTATTAGTGCATGCTACGAGGATGTTGCCTCACTATTTTCAAGCCCATACTATCTATATCCTGATCAAGTATCCTTTGTAGTCGTTATTGAAGAGATCCGACTTCACGGGTTGGATAGCTAAAGGGAGGACCCGGCTAGGGTCCTTTGATATAAGGTACAGGCCAAGGAATTCGATGAAGGGCCAAGTTCTTGCTGACTTTGTTGCAGAATTTTCGAAAAATGAGCGGGAAATGGTTTGTCATGTAGAATGTCGCCTATGGATGGTATTTGTGGACGGTGCATCAAGTGCTATGGGGGCTGGTGCCGGGATTGTCATTAATACTCCGGAAGGAGTACGATTAGAGCATTCTTTTAGGTTGGGGTTTAGGGCCTCTAACAATGAAGCTGAGTACAAGGCTTTGCTCATTGGATTGAGAACCGTTTTAGATATGGGTGCTCGAGATGTAGAGATTTATTCAGATTCTTGGCTGGTTGTTAGCTAGGTGCAGGGCAGTTTTGAAGCCCGGGATTCTCGAATGAAAGAGTACTTACAGGTAGCGAAGCAAGTTATGAGTAAGTTTTGCACGGCAAAAGTAGCTCAAGTTCCTTGGGGACAGAATAGACATGCTGACTCTCTAGCCACGTTAGCATCATCAATGATGGAGGATGTTCCTCGGTTAATTAAGGTAGAGCTCATAGAGAAGCGGAGCATTAATACAGCGGTTGGTGTTGGTGTTACGGTGATTTCGTCGGTCGAACAATGTTGGATGGACTCGATCATTGACTTCTTAGTCGAGGATTGAGTCCTGAATGGTGAGAAGGAAGCTAATAGGGTTCGCCGAGTAGCTGCTCGGTACTAGTTGTTAGCAGATCGTAAGCTGTATCGGAGGTACTTTGGGGGGCCGTACCTTTTGTGCTTACACCCTGAGAAAGTTAATGAACTTTTGGTCGAGTTACATGATAGAGTGTGTGGCAGTCACGTGAGGGGATGTTCTTTGGCACATCGAGCAATGACTCAGGGGTTCTGGTGGCCTAAAATGCCAAAGGATGCGGCCGAGTATGTGCGAAAATGTGAATAGTGCCAGAAGCATGCCCCCCTAATCCACCAATCGGCAGGCCATTTGAACCTATTCAATAACGCTTGGCCTTTTGCATGGTGGGGACTGGATATTCTCGACCTATTTCCCCGGGCTACAGGCAATAGGAGGTTTGTGTTAATAGCTGTCGACTACTTCACCAAATGGGCGGAGGCGGAGGCGCTAGCCAATATTAGGGATGTAGACATTGAAAAGTTTATGTGGAGGAACATAGTCACGAGATTTGGGGTGCCGGACTCTTTTATATCTGATAACGGATTGCAGTTCGACAGCAAGGCCTTTCGCAAGTTTTGTGGTGATCTTGGCATCAAGAACAGGTACTTCACCCTGGCGTATCCTCAAAGTAATGGACAAATTGAAGCCACTAACAAGGCAATTGTGAATGGGTTGAAGAAAAGGCTAGACGGTGCAAAGGGTAGGTGGGCCAAAGAGTTGCCCAGCGTTCTGTGGGCATACCGAACAACTCCGAGGAGATCAACAGGAGAAACCCCGTTCTCCTTGACATACGGTGTAGAAGCCATGATACTGGCCGAGGTAAACCTATGCAGTGCACGGGTCGAAGAATTTGCTCTGGCCCGAAACGATGGGTTGATATGGAGTGTTTTGATTTATTAGAAGAGTACCAAGAAGCGGCGACCATACGGCTAGCCGAGTATCAGCAGAAACTCGCCCGACACTATAGCCGATGTGTAAAAACAAGGGAATTTAGTGCTGGAGATCTAGTGCTACGGAAAGCAGTAGGGAACATGCGAGATACGAATGCTGGGAAACTAGTCCCTACTTGGGAAGGGCTTTACAAGATTACTGCTATTGCGGGAGTAGAAGCTTATTACTTAGAGGATCTAGATGAAAGACCGCTTCCTTGACCATGGAATGTCCACAACTTGAAGAAGTTCTACCACTGATCAGTTGCACATGGGGGCGTAAATTGAATGAAACATTGTATATATGCTTTATCAAGTAATATTAAGATGATGGTTATTCGTGCAAGTGCATTTAAATTCCATTATTATTGATTTATTAGCATCGGCTAACTAATACAGAAAAAGTTAAGGAAACTAAGGTAACGTGTTTTATGCTTAGGACAAAAACCTGTCCTCAGTTCGATTCTCGTCACCAGGTAGGCGGAAACCTTAATCAAAACTTCCTAAGGATAGAAACCTGTCCCTGGTTAGATTCTCGTCACCGGGCAGGCGAAAACCTTAATCAAAACTTCCTAAGGACAGAAACCTGTCCCCGGTTCGATTCCCATCACCAGACAGGTGGAAACCTTAATCTAAATCAGCTAAGGGTAGAAACCTATCCCTGGTTAGATTCTTGTCACTGGGCAGGCGAAAACCTTAATCAAAACTTTCTAAGGATAGAAACTTGTCCCCGGTTCGATCCCTATCACCGGACTGGTGAAAGCCTTAACCTAAATTCTCTAAGGACCTGTCCCCAGCTCAATTCTCATCACCGGATAGGTGAGGGCCTCGCGTTAAGTATTCCTAACAGTGCTCTAACAAAACTCCTTGTAGTGGAAGGCTTCATGCCCGGGAATTATTTCGGGCCCATCCCAAACCACTACAAAGGTACAAAGGTACCCGCCCCTAAATCGCCCGGCCAGAAGGCGAAAATAATCACTCGGATGTGCTAAAACAAAGCCTAACAACTTTAAGACAACCATTCATAGTGCTCGGTATCCAAAGCCAAGAAGAAAAGTAGTTAAAGCAAATAAAACTAAATAAAACCAAACCATTGTTCGGTCACCACAGCCCAGTGATCATAGGAAAATAAGCCCAAAAATAAATGAAATTGGAGTTAAAGCTATTGTTCGGTCACCATAGCCCGGTGACCTTGGGCAAACCATGAAAAAAATAAATAAAGAAAAAGCAAACATAGATAAAACGACTAGTTAAATGTGAATGTTAAATGGCTGGATCGACAAGGGGTTGGCTTGCTTCATCGACTGGCTGACTGGTAATGTCTTCGGTTCATGGCTGCTGGGCTTGTTCATTATCTGTAGCATGGAGGTTGCTGGAAACCTTAAGATCAACGTGGGCGTCAATCGCTTGGACCAACTCCCTCATGTTGGTGGTTTCTTCCTCGTCCGTAGCATCGGCCTGACTCTCTGTAGGGAGTGGGGGAGCAGGGTAGGGGATTTGGCTTAGGTCTCTCAAAGGGGAGTCCTCGGTCACTCCCATCACCTGGAGGGCCTCCAACCATCCCTCCCTGAACCCATGGAGCCGTGCCTGATGAACAACAGGCTTCGTAGATTTCTTAGCGTCTGCGAAGCTCTCGACATGACATTTGTTTTCGCAGGCTTCAAGGGTTGCTTTCAGGTCAGCTATTTGATCGGCCTAGGCCAAATTAAGACTTGCTGCCTCTGCTAATTTAAGCTCGACGCCCTCCAGCCGACCTTCCACCTCAGCCACTTTCTCCTCCGCTAGTAGCCGGGCTTTCTCCAAGGATTGAGCCTTCTTCTCCGCAGCCTTGCCCTTTTCCTTCACTGTGGTGTTGCCAATGTCCTTTAACGCTTTCTCCTGATCAGCATCCTCGGCGAGCTCCTTCAGTTTCTCACCGAGGATATGAGCGATCTGTGCGGACTGGTAACACAAAGACCAGTGTAAGGATAGAAGGATGATTCATGTATTTAAATAAACGAAAAAGGAAGGAGAGAGAAATCACTGCCACGATGTGCCACTGTAATTGCCGTACCAACGAATCCTCGTCCCCCTTAGTGAAAAAGTGAACATCCTCGGGCAGCAATAGGCCGTGCACTAGGCTTTGGGACACCCTTCCCCTTATGGCCATATCCCATACCCTTGCGCTGGCCGTAGTTGGCAAAGGCCCTATGCCGAACTTAAAGGTAGGCTGCCAAAGGACCATGGGCCAGGAGGAAGACGCTACATTTGCATTGACTTGGGCGATAGACTGAGATTCGGCCACTAGCTCTTGGATCATGATCCCGCTGGTTAACCGGATCGGGGTCTTAGAGGGAGCATCGCTAGGAACCTTGGACGGTTGATTGTCAAGGCGCTGTTTCTTTTTCGTATGACTGGAAGAGGGGGGAGGGGGAGTTTGGCCCTTGCCCTGAGGTTGTTGAGACTTGGCGGGAGGATGAGTGCCGGGCAAGAATCGGCCGACCGTCATTTTACGCCTTGTCACCATCTCAGCGTCTAGTTCGACCTCAATTGTTTCTTATTCGGTTGGCGGGGCGGGATCTACCGATTCTTCAACGGGAATGTGCTCCTTGCGGCTTTGAGAGACACGCTTGGCAGATTCGTCTCTGACTGGGGTAAGGTCGTTTGCAGTTGTGTAGCATGGACCGATGTCTAGGGCTTCGCCGGAGGTCAATTTGGGGGGGGAGGAAGTTCGCGTGCCGCATGTCTATGTAAGATAGCAAATGGCTGTCTAATAAAAGGTCTTGGCTGAAGGGTTGCCAAGTCTTGTATACGGGGTCGCAGCCGAGTATGAGATGTGATGCCCGGAGCTGCCCGTCGGTGTGAACAAATATCTCGGACTTAAGCAGAAAATTCAAGTCCCTTACGTGCACCACTCTAAGGTCCGGAGCGAATCCTTTGCCGTCTGCAACAAAGGAACACAGTAAGTTAGTTCCCGGGTAGGTAAAACAAACGTAAGAAAACAAAAAAGAAAAATGGAAATAGATAGGTAGGCAATACGAACTAACTTCGCGCGGCGAGAGTGGGTAGGGGAGCTCATCGGTAAACCAGTTGCTGCTCACCCGGACAAACTCCCCGGCTGAGTTTCTGTTAGAATTGGGCAGGCATGAAATTAGCCGTACCCGAAAATCTCTAACTTTTAAGTAATAATTGGTCTTTTTATTTCCATACAGGCTGTACATGAAATTTATATCGTGGTGGTTCCACTGCAAACCGTATATTTGGTTCAACCTATTAACACAACTAACTACCCAATAAAAATTGGAAGGAAGCTGGTTGGGGCACAAACCATAAAACCTAAGGGTATTAAGTAGGAGTGGGTTCACAGGAAACCTAACCCCACCCTCCAAAATTTCTATCAAGGGGAAGAAATGGTACTCGACCAGGAGCGTTTGTGGAGAGCGATCTTGCTCTCATGGCAGTATGCCACATTCACATCCTTAGGGATGTTGAATGTCTGCCTAAAAGTGGCTAAGGACGCCTTAGTGTTTAAAAGGTGAGCAAAACCCATCCTAGACTCTAGAATTGAAGGAAGAGACTAAAACAAGTAGGAAAGGTAGAGAAACTTACTTTGGGCTCTAGAAAAGAAAGGTGCTTTGCGCTGGAGGATGAACGCACAGAGAGGTATGCACGGCAGGGAGGAAATTTAGAGAGCGAAGAAGGAAAAAGTGAAAGAGTGATCCAGAATGGACTATTTATAAGAGCCAATAGGGAGAGAACAAATACCACTTAATAAATAAGGAGTGAGAAACTCTACGAATCCCATCACAATTGCCACACATGCGTCGCCTCGGTTTGTGAACCGTCAGGTAATGATGACGGCTGAACCAACCGTCATATACAATGCGTCTTTTGAGGGCACATTAATTAGCCTCTCAACCGTCCAGTACCTACTAATTGAGCTTCCTGGATGGCTACTGTCTCTTGGATTCCTTGACTCGTCCTCGGGCTTCGAGCATGAATCAAGGGGGGGCTAATGTACAGCACTGGGCCTTCAGGGCCATTTGGGCCTTAAACCCAAGCTCTACAGTATGGCCCATGGTCCTAACAACCCTATCAGAAGCTAGGCATAAGGCCCAATAGGGTCATGGACATAGACCTTATGACATTATGTTCGGCCCAGAACCCGTTGGCCAGGTCATTGTAATATATGCTCATTGATTCATGGCAGGAGGTTGCCCGGAAAATCTCGTCCCTGACGAGTGTGACTGCTCGGAAAGGCCATATCTCGGATGTTAGGTGATGTCTTGAGGAGTGCCGTTGCCGAACGTTCCCCCCTTTCATGAGGTGGGAATCAGTTCCAATGCCACTCCCAACTAAACACCCACTTAGAAATAACAACATTGGACCTCCTTTCCCACTAACCACAAGAGTAATCATGATCCTCCCACTAATTTTGGGCTATAAATATGAGAAGCTAAGGAAGGGGAAGGGGTGGTTGAAAAAGGCTTTGAAGAAAGTTTAGAGTTAAGAACAATAGAGTCATAGGAGTGAGAGGAAAGCAATACAAAGGTTTGAGAGATATCGTTGGGTCTTTAGGCTAGAATCACCCAAAGTAGGAAATCCAAAGCCCACGTTATAAATATATTGTAAGCCCAAGAGTGAGCCAGCCCTTTAAGCTTGTTTTGGGTGCGGACAATGGTCGTTAAATATACGTCTCTTAGACTTGGATACAGTTTTAGTTCCTATTGCTACAGTATTTTCTCTACGGATTTTCCAATCCCCCTCTCCATGGAGGATCTCTAACATTATATAATCCATTTTAGATGATCTTGGCTCTCCATTTGTTGATAATGTAAGCCACTACTAGAGTGCTTATCCCATCAGACACCTTTCCAAACCTTCTGTGAGATGCAGTAACCAATGTAGTACTGTTTAGGGTCTTCTCCACATAAATACAGCCGGAAGGTTTGGTGGGATGCATTAAATGTGGTGGAGGCTACCATCCCTTCAATCACGTTAGAGCTAACACCCTCTATGAAGCTCTTCATCTACAGTGTGGTCCCTTCCTACAATGTGCCATTGACGTGGCCATGGCTCGCCTCTCCAGCCTTACCATCTGAGTGTATGGACTTTTCAGAACTATATTGGCCTTCTTGGCCTTAGGTACCACACATGGCATGATTTCCTTATTAAATTTCTGTACCCTACATTAACCCCTCAAAACTCCATTTTTTCTCTCATCCGAGGAGAAAAATGGGATTTTGATCCTGAGTGATTAACTCCACACACGTCTTTGAATTCCACACACGAGAACGCCACTTCGCGTGCCCCTTAACCGTTCTGGCGCTTCGGAGTTTGCAACGTCTCATTAAATGCTCTAAGCGGCGCTTTGTTCCCTATGTCTTACGTTGAGATGGAGATCCTACGGTTGGTATTTCTCCTCAAATTTTGGGTGGGATAACTCTCACCCAATTCTGCCTCCTATATAAGGCACTTGGGGGGTTCGTTTCTCCCACTTTACAAATCTTTGAACTTTCAAGACTTCCTAAATTCTCAAACTTCTAAGACTTCCCAAATCCTCAAACTTCTAAGACTTCCCAAATCGTCAAACTTTCAAGAAGCCCCTAAAGTGACCTTTGTCCTTATTTTCATAAGTTTTTTGTTCTTAGGCTCTTTTCTCCTTGGCTAATCTCCTCGGCCTTCTGTTCTCTATTTCTATTCCTCACAAAAATTTCTTTCACTTCACCTTAGCTTGCTTAGATGGGTAGGTTTGCTCACTTAGTAGATTCTCCTACTAGTATGGAGGGGTTTAGGGCCTTGTATCACATTCCCTAGGGCGTTTCCCTGCGGTAATGCTCTTTGGGTGAGTGGCTTACCCACAAAAGGGAGGGGGAGGCTGTCATTCCCATGATCGCCTTCATAGAAGGGGGAATAAGGCTTCCCATGGGTAGTGTAACTAGGGACTATTTGATCGCCTATAGGCTATGCCCCTACCAATGCGCGCCCAACCTGTTTAGGATCCAAGGTAGTGTGGACGCTCTCAACGAGTAAATGGGGTTAAACCTCACCTGGCATGATGACGTTTAGATGTACGAGTGCCATTTGCTTACAGACTCGGGGTATTATCTTAAGTTTAGGTCTTCTGTTGTTAGGCTCGTCTCGTGTCTCCCCAAATCCAACAAGGGCATGAAAGATGACTTTCTAATTGCCTCAGGTGAATGACATGACGGTCTTCATTGCCCAACTCAGGAGTGAGAACCAGGTGGGGTTCCCTAGGGTTTAGGTCCTTTGACACGAGACTTAGTTTTGTGGTTCGCCCCTCCCCCTTTTTTTTTGTTCCTTTAGCACTTTGTTTTCTTCTAACTGAGGGTTCATTTTTCTAAATGTGATTTTGCTCCTCGGCTGTTTTCATAGATAAAAGACATGTGTCTCCCAACCTCAACCTCGTCAACGTTGCAGATCTCAATA
Organism: Quercus gilva; assembly: GCA_023621385.1. Taxonomy (NCBI): domain Eukaryota; kingdom Viridiplantae; phylum Streptophyta; class Magnoliopsida; order Fagales; family Fagaceae; genus Quercus; species Quercus gilva. The sequence goes on along the minus strand of CM042482.1, from coordinate 28,661,591 downwards.
AAGTGCTGAGACCAGAGGTGTTTGTGAGTGAGGTCAAACAACTAAGAGTTGTCCACCTTATCCTCGACTTCAAGCCCTTGTCCGACAAGTTTCAGGATGTGGGCCATGAGATTGAAGTAGGTGATCTTCGGTTGGATCAGATAGATGTCTTGGTGCTTGGATTCCTAGCCTAAGAAGACATCGTGAAAGTTGAGCTGCCCTCTCGTCGCTCTCCCCGTGAAGCAGTGGTTCTATAAGACAAGACAGCCTCTTCGCGTCTATCACTTAAGGCGGAGATAGACTAGTTCCATCTTGAGGAAGAGAGAGAGGAGCAGGGAAAGCCCGTGATTCAAGTCTCGGACTCGGAAGGCGAGCTTGACAGATTTTTAGGTGTTCGCACCTCTGGCCTCGTCGTTGCGCGCATAGACAACAGCTCCAAGGAAGAAAAAGAAATGTCTCTGAATAGGAAGATAGGTTTGCGTGAGCTCCTCGCTGACAAGGCTAAGGGGTCGGCGCCCAAGGACGCCTCGGGGTCTTAGCCTCCTTTTCCTCTTCCTCCTCCTCCTTTTTCTCTTTCTCCTCCTCTAGTTAACCCATTTGCTCCTGCCAACGTGAAGAAGAGGAAGAAAGAGAAGGAGGTGGCCGAGGAGGGGGAGTTGGTTCCTCAGAAGGAGGGAGTTCCTCCCAAGTAGCAAAAGACGGCCAAGGGTAAAGGGAGGGCCTTCTCGGTCGAAAGCAAAGAGGATTAGAGCATGGCCGAGGTGCGCCTTCAGAACCTAGTGTGGGACCCTCGGCTGGAGCTAGATGGGGCGGCTATACCCCGAAACTCCACCATCAAGGAGTTCCAAAGAGGGAACGCCCACTATCTCGCTGAAGCCTTGGAGCAGCCCTTGTTGCTGCCGAGGGACATGGCTGCATTAAAGACTATGAGGCAGCCTGACCTCTTTCTGTCCCTAAAGAGGAACTTGGCATTGGTAAGTTTCTCGACACACCCTATTGACACCATGCCAGGTTACTTTTTTCTTATTTGATAATGTATTCCTCTGTTGTTTTTGCGCAGGCCATCCAGGAGGTATTTATGGCCGAGAAATGGATGAAAGATGCCCGAAATGAGGCTAGGGTCAAGGCCAACCTTCATGCTGAGACCAACAAGGCCTTAGGCACAGCTGAGCAGAAGAACCAGGAGCTCACTGTAAAGCTAACCGCTAAGGAGAAGAGGCAAAAGAGCACTGAGGCCGGCTTGAAGAACACCTAGGACCAAGTTGAGGAGTAGCGCAAAAAGCTTCATTATGCTGAGATAAAGCTAGCCACAGCCAAATAGTAGGTCCTAGATTTGAAGGCAGAATTGGATAAGGCCAAGGAGGTTGCTCGGGCAGCTAAGGCAGCTGTGGATGCCTCTGAGCAGAAGTTCTACAACCTTGGGGTGCAGGAGACTAAGGCCCGCCTGACCGAGGAGTTGGTTGAGGTTTGTAGGGACTACTGCTAGGAGGTATGGACCGAGGCATTGAACTTGGCTAGAGTTCCTGTTGCCTCGGAATGGAGGAGGGCTGAAAACGCCTACTACCTGCAAGACCTTCGAGCAGCTCTTGCGGCACTTCTAGGCCCTGAAGTAGATACGGCCCCTGCCACAACTGCCCCTGAATAGCTTCCAAGCATCTAGGCTCTTTTTCCCCTCACAAGGCCTCCAAAGAGCTTGATAAGGCTGGTGACCAAAGGTAGGGGCTGGAGGTGGCCATGAGCAAGGAGGATGGCCAGGGTAGTTCTCGGCTAGAGGACAAAGGTAAAGGTAAGGAAGCCAAGCCCCTACAAGAGACCAAGGGCCTAGAAGTTGCTCCCAAGGCCTAGGATGCCACTCCCAAGGCAAAGGCAACTGACCCTCTTGTCTCCTAGCCAAGCAGTAAAGAAGACCTTCCCTCAGCCAAGGCTTAACTCAGGATTTTTTTTTTTTTAAATTTTTTTTTTAAATTTTTTTATCCTTTGTGCTTTCCTTTTGTCATGGCAGTTTGCCATGGGCTAAGATGTAACTTCCTTTTTGATCAATGAAGAAATGTTGACTTTTGTTTTGTTTTATAGCAAGTGAACCTTTGTTTTCTCCTCCTTTTTTTGTTGTTGTTGCAATATTTATCTCTAATTGGTTGTGGTAACTACTCCGCCCTTTGCTGAGAGGTTAGATTGATGAGGCTTCTAAGGGTGAACGCCTATACTTTAACAAAAGTTGCTGCTAATTCAAACAAATTAAGCCCAAACAATGAGAGAAATAACTATGTGTTGGTACTGAAAATTGTGCAATTAACAAGGAGGTCTAAGTCCTTAGAGACAAACAAAACATTTAGTAGGAAGAAGGGGGTGTTTGAGGCCTCTCATTTTCAGTGTACCTTATGAATGTACCCTCAAAATCCTTTAACCAAGACTTAGGGTGAGCCCTTGTTTTCATATGATGATGCATATGCCAAGGTCCCATCCTTAGTGAATTTATGAAGTGTTAATTTTCCCAAAGCATGTGGTCCGAGGGGCTAGACATGGCTAAGATTTTGTGTAATATCCACACAAGTAATTAGGAATATTAATTTATCTAAGGTATGTGGTCTGAGGAACCAAGCATGACCAAGGTTCTGTTTAATACTCACCTAAGTAAATAAGAATATTAATTTACTTAGGGCATGTGGTCCAAGGAACCAGGCATGACCAAGGTTCTGTTTAACATTTAGCCAAGTAAATAAGAATATTAATTTACCCAATGTATGTGGTCCGAGGAACCAGACATGACGAAGGTTCTGTTTAATATTCAATCAAGTAAATAAGAATATTTATTTACCTAAGGTATATGGTCCGAGGAACCAAGCATAACCAAAGTTCTGTTTAATATTCAACCAAGTAAACAACATGACACATAACTGTAACAAAAATATGGTAGAACTGCCTTTCATTAATAATAATACCTTCGTAGATTATTTATATTTCAGTGGGCATGGTACAACATTTTCGTCCAAATCTTCTAAGAAGTATGCTCCTATGCCAGCTACCGTGGTGATACGGTATAACCCTTCCCAATTGGGCCATAACTTTCCCCATGCTGGGTTTTTTGCAGTACTTACAACCTTTCTTAATACCAAGTCCCCAGGGGCTAATGGTCTTAGCTTCATGCTTAAGTCATACCCCTATTTGAGCCTTTGCTAATAATATGCTAATTGAACCATGGCATTCTCTCTTCGTTCTTCAATTAAATCCAGGCCTTTTCCTAGTAAGTTGTTGTTGCTGTCTGGAGTGAATAGCTTGTTTTTAGTGTTGGGAATCCAGTCTCAAGAGGAATCACAGCCTCATCTCCATAGGTCATTGAAAAGGGTGTCTCCCCTGTTGATCTACGAGGGGTAGTCCGATATGTCCAAAGAATGTGTGGCAGCTCTTCTACCATTTACCCTTTGCATCATCAGTCTCTTCTTGAGTCTACTCACTATGACTTTATTGACAGTCTCGACCTGTCCATTCCTCTGTGGATAAGCCAGGGTGGAGTACATATTCTTAATGCCCAAATCATAACAGTACCTCATGAAGGCTTTGCTATCAAACAGAAGACCATTGCCCGAGATGAGGGTGTGAGGGATCCCAAATCGAGTGATAATATTTTTCCACACAAATCTCTTGGCGTCCACATCTCTGATATTTAACAGGGGCTCGACTTCAACCTACTTGGTAAAGTAGTCAATGCCAATCAACAGCCACCTCCTATTTCTTACTGCCTTAGAGAAGGGCCCCACAATGTCCAAACCCCACTGAGTAAAAGGCCAGGGGTTAGACAAAAGGTTGAGGACACCCCCTGGTTGATGAATATTTAGGGCATATCTCTGACATTTTCACGTATTCTTGTGCTTTCCTTTGCATGTTTGGCCACCAATACCCTTAGGTGAGGGCTTTGGGGACAACGATCTGCCCCCTATATGACTTCCACATATCTTTTTGTTTAGCTCTTCTAAGAGTGGTTCCATTGCCTCGGGATGAATGCATAGCAGATATGGTCCAAAAAAAGAGCGCTTGTACAACTATTGATCCTCGGACAACTAAAACCAATGAGCTTTTCTTCACACTTTATCAACCTCGCTCTTCTCCTCAGGCAAGATGTCATCCTTAAGAAATAGCACAATAGGATCCATCCAACTAGGCCCTACCCTAATTTGGTGAATAAGGACCTTTTCTTCTCTCAAATCGGTAGGCTTGCATAGATCTTCAATCAAGATGACCCAAGGTAACCCTGTGTTGAGGAGGTTGTAAAAGTGGCAAGAAAGTCAGCATGCTTGTTTTTTATCCTTGGGATTTGTTGTAAGGAGAAAAATTCAAACCCTGATTACAAGTGCTTAACTTGATTCAAATAGTCCAGCATTCTCACATCCCTGGCTTTCAGCTCTTCCTTTACTTGACCTACAACTAGCCTCGAATCTGAAAATATCTCCACTATTCTTCCTTCCATTTTCTGAACCATAGCCATTCCCACTAACAAAGTCTCATACTTAGCCTCATTGTTCGTGGCCGAGAAGCCCGGTATTAAGGATTTCTCAATGATGATCCTTTCAGGAGATACTACAACTAACCCCACTTCTGATCCCCTTTGATTTGATTCACCATCAACACATGCCTTCCAAGATAGAGGTTCCTGCAAGGAGATCATCCCAATTGATTTTCCATCCATGTTTGGCCTTTCACCCTTTTCTTCTAGTGAAAGCTCAGCAAACTCAGCCACTAGATCCGTAAGGACCTGGCCCTTTATAGAAGTGCGAGACATATACTTAATATCAAAAGCTCCTAGGATCGTTTACCATTTTGCAATCCTCCCTGTGTAAGTAGCTCTCCGAAGCAGTGATCAAATAGGGAGTTGGGTTAGAACCACAACAATGTGAGCTTGGAAGTAATGTCAGAGCTTCCATGTAGCGTGTACCACTACTAAGATGGCATTCTCCAATGGTAAATAGCGAACCTCTGCCTCATGTAATGATTTGCTCATGTAATACACTGGTCTTTGCACCCCATCATCAACTCATATCAGTACCAGACTCACCGCATGTGAGGCTACAGCAATGTAAGCAAATAGAACCTCTTCCTCCTTAGGCTTAGACATGATAGATGGCCAAGAAAGATATTCCTTCAATTGTTGGAAGGCCGAGGAACATTTCTCTATCCATTCAAATCCTTTCCACTTATGCAACAACTGGAAGAAAGGCCTACACTTGTTTGCTGACCGAGAAATGAATCGATTCAAAACGACAGTCATTCCTGTTAGCTTCTACACCTCTTTGGGATTCCGAGGAGGCTGCAAGTCGTTAATTGCTCTAATTTGATTAGGGTCAACTTCAATTTCGTGATAGGTAACCATATTACCTAGAAACTTGCCAAAGTCTACGCCGAAAGAACACTTAGCGGCATTAAGGCGTAATTTGTACTTCCTCAGTATCCTGAAAATATTCTCGAGGTCATCTATATGCTCGGACTCTACTTTACTCTTCATCATCATATCATCTATATACACCTCAATATTTTTGCCCAACTGCGGCTTAAACATCCTGGTCATCATCCTCTAGTAGGTAGACCCTGTATTTTTCAATCCAAAGTGCATTACTTTGTAGTGGTAATTCCCAGTGGGTGTAAGAAAAGCAGTCTTTTCCTGATCGTCCAAAGCTAACAATATTTGATGGTAGCCCTGAAAGGTGTCTAAAAAGCTCATTTGAGGATGGCCTACAGTTGTGTCCACTAATTGATCTATCCAAGGCAGGGGGAAAGTGTCTTTTGGGCAGGTTTTATTTAAATTCGTAAGGTCTACACATACTTTCCACTTCCTAGTTTTTTTTTTCACCACTACTGTGTTGGCCAGCCACTTGAGGTAAAATACCTCCTTTATAGCCCTAGCCCGCTTGAGCTTGAGTATTTCCCCCTTGACAGCATTAGAATGTTCCCTAGATGAGCGTCGAGGTGGTTACTTCCTAGGAATGGCAGATGGATTGACGTTTAAATGATGGCAACTGAAATTTGGATCCACCCTAGGGGCTTCATAGGTGCTCCACGCAAATACATTAATATTTTTTCCAAGAAAATTTATCAACTCTTGCCTTTCCTGAGGAGGAAGCTGAACTCCGACTTGAAAGAACTTCTCCTCATTGTTGCCAATAACAACTTTTTCCAGTTGCTCACACTCTACCCTTTCTACCATTACCCTCGTGGATAACACTGGCACCTTTGATTGTTATAAGTCTCGCCCGACAGAGGCTAAGGACTCACCTCTGGTCTGGTGTCTAATTGCGGCCACCAAGCACTGCTTGGCCATAGACTGGCTCCCCACCAGCTCTTTGACCTGGTTCCCAGACGGATACTTCACCTTCAAATGTAGGGTGGAAGAAACGACCCCTATGGCGTGAAGCTAAGGTCTTGCCACAATAGTAGTATAGAGGGAGTAGGCATCTACTATGATGAAGTTCACTTCCACGACTTCTGACCTTGCCTGAATAGACAGCCTAATTTGGCCCTTCGGAAAAACAATCTTCCCATCAAACCCTATCAGAGGAGAGTCATAGCAAGTTAAGTCCTTAGGCCTCAGCTTCAGTCACCTAAACAGGTCGGGATACATGATCTCCGCACCGCTGCCCTGATCTACCAGCACCCTCTTCACACCATACCCTCCTATCCTAAAAGTAACTACTAGGGCATTATCGTGTAGCTGCAAGGTTCTAACTTTGTTCTCATCGAAAAAGCTTAAAGTTGGTTAGACCTCTACTCTACTTTTCTTCGAATCAGGAGGCAAGTCTTCGGTAAACGACCAAGTTACAAACATCACTTTAGATGGCCGAGAACCAGTCCTTCCTGGAGTAGCAAGAATGACATTAATTATACCTAAAGGTGGTCTTGTAAAAGCGTCTCTCTGGTCATAAATAGCACAGCAGGGAATCCAAGGGCCGAGGAACCCTACTGCAGGTCACAAAATGAGCCCCAAATGCCTTAGTAAGCTCCTTAAATGAGCTAATAGAACCTTCTTTTAGGCCGTCAAACCATCTTATTGCCATGGGCCCCAAACTGGATGGGAATACTTTGCACATCAAGGCCTCATTCTTGGAGTGAACGACCATTCTCTGATTGAAGTGGCTAACGTGCTTCATAGGGTCCATTCTGCCATTATACATGATGAATGTTGGCTAAGTAAACCGCCGAGGAAGTTTTCCCCTCTCAATTCTACACATAAACGACGATTTAGAGATCTGGTTAAGAGCCCTGCTCATAACATCATTGCCCAGACCTTTGCGAGATGGACTCTTACTTCTCCGCTTATAATGACGGTCCTCATCATATGAAAAAGACTCATTGGGAGGAGTCCTAGACCTGGGCCTGTAGCTACCATCTCCATCTTCATCAGAAGAAGGGTCAGAATCTGAGGGCGTCCTTCTCCGTCGCTCGTGGCGTAGCCTCCTGGAAGACGGTCAATCTCTAATTGCATGTTTTGGTATTCTCCTCATGAGAGATGTAGCTCCCGCCTCGAGACTGGTTCCTACTAGTATGCGTGGTGTGCACACTAACCTCGCAGTCCTTCCTTCATTCAAGATTGAGAAATTGGTCCTGATGTTGAGAACCAATAGACTCCTCTTGGTTGGACCTCGAACCTACCATAGTTAGACGTTGATCTCACTAAAGCTCAAGCTTCCCCATAGACGGAGGCGCCAATTGTAAGGGCGGCATTTTGGATCCTCAGCCCAAAAGGTAAATGGATTAAGGACCAAATAGCCTAATACGATGAATTTGTATAGAGTGGGCTTAAAAACTAGGCTTCAATGGATCGAACAACATGCACAGTGAATTAAAGATGGTCAGAAAGCAAAGAAAGACAAACTCTATTAAAGAAATCTTCCTTCGGCGAAATCCGAGGTGAGATGGTCTTTAAATATACTTTTCTTAGACTTGGATATAGTTTTAGTTCTTGTTGCTACAGTGTTTTCTGTATGGATTTTCTGATCCCCTTCTCCCTGAAAGATCTCTTACATTATATAGTCCCTTTTAGATGATCTTGACCCTTCATTTGTTGATCATGTAAGCCACTACTCGAGTGCTTGTTCCATTAGACACATTCTCAAACCTTCTGTGAGAAGTGGCAATCAAGGAAGTACTATTTAGGGGTCTTATCCACGTAAATGCGGACAGGAGGTTTGGTGGGATGCATTAAATATGATGGAAGTTACCATCTCTTCAGTCACGTCAGAGCTAACCCCCTCTATGAAGCTCTTCCTCTACAATGTGGTTCCCTCCTACAATGTGCCATTGACGTGGCCATGACTTGCCTCTCCAACCTTACTATTTGTGTGTATGGACTCCTCGGAACTGTATTGGCCTTCTCGGCCTTGGGTATGACACGTGGCATGATTTCCTTTTTAAATTTCTGTACCCCACATCATTATTTAACGAATGATAAAATTTTGATTATTTTTATTAACCATTTTATTGTTTACTTTCAATAATATTTGTGAAATATTATATTTACTTTACAAATGAATTTAACCGTGCATTGCAAGAATATACGACCATTTGAATAATAAAATAGATTTAAAAAGAAAAAAAAAATTACTATAGTTACATGCCCAACTCACATAGTGCAAGACCAAGTTTTTATTAAACTAAATTTATGATAAATTATTAAAATAATTTAAAACTAATAACAAAACTTTTTTTTAGCTTAATTGAACTTTTGGTAATTGAGCTTTAATTTTATAAATAATATGTTAAATTTATTTTAAAATTTTATTAATAAATACTTTTTATGCACTTATAGTGTAATAGATGACAAAAGTTCATTTTTTTTTAGAGAGTTTCAATTTTTGGCATCCTTTCTTGATGATAGTTTTTTTATTATCATACTAAGACATTAGTTGATTTTTGGTATAGACAGAGATTGAATCCTAAATTTCTTATTCAATTATCAGAGACTTTCTAATTGAGCTAATTGGAACTCACAGATGACAAAAGTTCATTAATTGTACAACATAAAAATACTTACATTGAATCACATAGTGTAAATATGGCATGTAAAACCTGACATATATCATTGTTAAAGCAAAAAATAATCATAGATTATTAAAATAATATAAATAGTGAAATTTCTTTTACTATTTTGAAACTTCTTTTACTATTTTGAAACTTTTGGGATTTTATTTATTTATTTAAAGTTGTATTTTAAAGACATTAGTTGATTTTTGGTATAGACAGAGATTGAATCCTAAATTTCTTATTCAATTATCAGAGACTTTCTAATTGAGCTAATTGGAACTCACAGATGACAAAAGTTCATTAATTGTACAACATAAAAATACTTACATTGAATCACATAGTGTAAATATGGCATGTAAAACCTGACATATATCATTGTTAAAGCAAAAAATAATCGTAGATTATTAAAATAATATAAATAGTGAAATTTCTTTTACTATTTTGAAACTTTTGGGATTTTATTTATTTATTTAAAGTTGTATTTTAAACTTCTTGGATCTTTGTTAGTAAAGTTTCAGTTAAATAAATCTATTTTGATAATTTTGATTCATTTGTTTTGTGTTGCATGGCATAAGGAGAAAGATTGGAAAAAAGGAAGAAAGAAAGAAAAGTATACAGAACTCTATATGATTTTTTTTTTCTTACACTTTTTTGAATTTAAAAAACCCCCCTTGAAGTTTTGATGTGGCGTTTGGTTAGAGGGAATCCACATTACTCATGGCACTCAAATTCTTAGGAATGTGATTCCTTGCAATCTGGATACCTTGAAATGTAGCTATTCCTATATTTGGTTTCATAGGGAATCCTTTAAGATTCATAAGAATGTAAGATGATAATGTTTGATTTATTCTTAGGAATCTTAAATGAATTATTTATTTTTCTCATTATATCTTTAGATTTGAATGTGAACTACTAAGTCCTTTAAAAAAAATTTTTCCTCTAAATAAATAATGAAAAACAAAATATGAACTATTAATTATGACAAATTTATTAAAACTGTAATCTAACATTTTAAAATGACAAGTACAACACAAAAGTAACCATTTATAACTTTTCAAATGCTTTATTCTTAATAATAATTTTTAAAATCCATAACAAAACAACTGGACAACCTTTAGGTCTATAAGACAAGAGAAAAGATATTAATGATTTGTTTTATATTTTATCTTAATTGCTTAAATGATAAGGAAAAAGGGTTAAAATTGTCAATTTATAAAAAAAATACAATTTCCTTTAAACTTGAGAATCTGGATACCCATTTGTTTTAAAGAGAATCCACATTCTTATTGAGAGGGGTTTAAAGGGGGAATCCAAATTCTCCTAGCATCTGATTTCCTAGTGTAATTTGCAACAAAACATGAAAATTTTTAAACATTCATAGGAATCCTAAAACATTACCCCATACCAAACGCCAGTGTAATATTTTTAAGCCTTTATTGTATTGTTATATATATATATATATATATATAAATCAGATAGTGAGTTGCTAATGTGTCCATATTTAGAGTTGTATTTTCACATAAAATAATACCATATAAGAGTTTGATGTTACACTATAAAAAACTGTTGAGTAGTTTTTTTTTTTTTTTTTTTTTCCTTCGAGTTATCTGAAACCATTGAGATAAGTGTTATATAATTAACAGTTTTTGCATTAAACAATATCATATAGGATTATCAATGGGGGTTCTATGTTTAATGGTTAAACCACATGAGGGTTGTCTGTATTTTTCCCAATAAATATGAAGAAAAAAGGAGAGGGAAAATGATGTGTGAGTCTTTTTCCCAACAAAACTAGTGCATATTGAAAAGAAAAATATTTTAACAACATCTTTCTTATAAACAAGCTAACCACTTTTCCCTTTTATATATCTTATATCAAGCTAGTGCATATTGAAAATAAAAATATTTTGACAATATCTTACTTTTAAACAAGCTAGCCACTCTTCCCTTTTATATATCTTAAATTCTTGATATAGAAAAGCCTCACATTAGTAGTTCATATGACAATTTTTTTATTTTTTTGAGAGAGTTTTAACTATCAGAAACTTTACCAGTTGAGGTAACTGGAACTTACCATATGTCAATTTTCAATAAGTCTTTATTAGGCTTAAACATTAACAAGTATGTTTTAGAGTAAGTAATTTGGTTGAGATTGAATCGAGTAACAGATATTTAATTAAATAGTTATTATTTATTATGTTAGAAGTCATATTATATATCGTTTAAATCCAATTGTCCTACCGTAAAATATAAAACCGCCTATTTCCATTTTATTTATTTATTTGCTTTCTAAAATATGAATATATATATCTCTTAACATTCCATTATAAATGATTTTTTTATTATTTAAATTTTACCTTTTCTAATTATAAGTGGGTTTTTATTCAATTTATATTTTAAGCCCCTAATACCAATAAAAATAAGTTTTCAAGGCTAAGTACAATATCTCTAACATTCTCCAATTCAGTTGGATACTTTTCTAGTTTCGCACTCTCTTCCAGTCTTCCTAATTGATTGGGAGCCTAATAATCTAATATAATTAATTTTGCCATCACTTTTTGACCGCCACACATTTGCATCCTAATATAATTTGGCATATATGCCTAGCATTTTAGGTACTTATATGAATCTAAGATTAATAAACACGATTCTCAAAAAAAAAAAAAAAAAAAAAAAAAATTAATAAACACATATAGTTAGCCGCCCTAATTGTGTACCACATTAGAGATTTTTTATTTTTTTTCTTCGACTTTTATAGGTCTGTGGGGGCCGAATATTAATTCATCATACAATATTTGAATATCTTTGAATGATTTGGACAAGCTTTTGAAATTACGGCCATTATAGTTGATGAGAGTACCTTACTAGTTTGAAAAAATGATCACAATGTGATAAGATATGATGGCTGTTGTTTGTGGATCACATATGGCTGTTGTTTGTGGATCACATGTCTCTGTTTTTAGTACACATCAATTTGTATTATTGTGGTATATGAAAACCAAGGTGCATACTATTGCATCCAACAAATAAAATCTTAACTATAAAATGAAGAGAATTTTATTCTTTTATAGATACTGATTGTAACATTATGTGATAACAAGAAATTCAAGTGCATGATTAAACCCTAAAAGATCATTAAATTTATAAGAAAAACTGTAGAATCTATAGGTAAGGAAAAACCCGAATAATATTTTTGAAGATTAATTAAACTCTGATATTCGATTTATAGCGTAAGGTTAATTAACTTATTGGTTCATAAAACTTGTTTCTCAAATAAAACCACTCCTAATTAAGCATTAATAAAATACCATATCATGAATCTAATTTGATTTAGAAAACTCTAAAATAATATAAAAGAGATGGAAATAAAATCATGCACTTAAAAATTACAAAAATAACGAAGGAAAAAAAAAACTTCAATTATTGAAAAGAGCCACATCCCTATTTACACTATGACCATTTGATTAATTGTTTTTTTCTTAGTCATGTTTTCCACCCTTGAAAGTACAAACGGAGGCTGTGCAACAATCTTGAATAACATTGACTATCTACAAGAAATTTATGAAATGATGACTGATCACAAATGGTCAAACAGCAAAAGAGGGGCCCCAAAAGAAAATTCCTGGTTCCCGCTTCAGTGAAGATCAATGATAGCATCCGAGACTAAATTTAGTCGGAGCTTATCTTTCTAATCTTGGTCTACTAGACTAGTACATTTAAAATAATTTTTGCTTTGAGAATATTTAAAAATTTTAAATTGCACAATTAATTTTTTGTGTTACTCGATATTAGCAGAGATGACATATCCTAACGGTATAGTTAATAATATATTAAAGGAAATATATACGAGTACTTCCTTTCAGTTCAAGCTTTTAAATTATTTTTAAAAATAAGAAGAAGGAAAAAAAAAAAAAAAAACGTATATAGATATATGTACATGTATAATAGAGATTTAATTGAAAAATTCAACTACAAAAGAACGGTGATATATGTTAATTTTTGATTTATTTATATTTATATTTAATAGTATGTTTATGTTATTATAGAATAATTTTAATAAGATATTTAATTTGAAAAAATCTAACTTTTTATAAGATATTTAATTTTTATAAGATATTTAATTTTTATACGATATTTAATTTAAAAAAAGCTAACTTTTTATAAGATATTTAATTTTTATAAGATATTTAAATACAATATATTTAGTGTGTGTGTGTGTCTATATATATATATATAATTTTTTTGTGATCTTTTCAAGTAAAATAATACGTGAATAAAGTTGATGATGTTTATATTCCTTCATTCATTTGTTGTATAAATATAATATATTTTAATTATAGAAAATATGTATCCTTTAGATTAATTTTGTTTCTTATAATAAATGTTAGTTTAAAAAAAAAAATTAGAAATATGCATATGCATGTAAATACGATATAATCTATATATTTTATGAATTATACCTAATGCTTCCTCAATGATTTTTTTTTTTTTTAATTTTAATTTTTATGATTCAAAAATTGGAGGGAGGGGGGGGGGGGGTGGGGTGAGGTGTTTGAGAATTAATCCTGAACATCTTTGTTCGATATACCACAAGATGTAAATTAAGTTTCAAAATTTTTAGCAATGATCAATTTAAATCTCATTAAGAAGTAGTAATTTATTTATTTAGATTAGGAAGTAACTTACTAAATGCTAAATAAAGTGATATCTTAGGGAAAATGTCTTCATGCCTTTATATTTATTGATTTATCGTCACATATGTTTCCACATCCATGGCCCTAAGATCTCTTGCTTTCTCTAACACCTATGCTTATTATTTTCCACACAAAAGAATCTTCATGCCCTTACGTTTGTTCTTCGTCGACAGGTCTCTCACAATAATTGCATAATTAAAGCATTCAGCCAAAAAAAACTTAAGAAACGCAAAATAACAACATCACATCAAAAACAACAACATCAACATCTCGATCGACGCTTGGTCCAAAGGAAAAAGGTGAAGGTTTTTTGGGTCCATTTTGACACTTGTGAGAAGGTTGTATTTTGATGTTCTGTCTGGACTTTTCAATGCTGATCCGGACTTTTCAATGCTGATCCGGACCACTTCTGAGGAAAAACAAGATTTTTTTTTTTTTTTTCCCATCTATTTCTTACTTTTAATTTACTTAGCATTTTTGTTTTCATTAATATACGATTTGTTTTCAATTCTAACTTACAATTTTTCAGAACATAGCTTCAAGTGATTATTCAAAATATATGAATAATTATCTCTTATATTTATTTATTTCGTTATAATAAATAATTGTTCAAAGTATTATTTCTTCTCCAAAAAAAAAAAAAAATTCTTAACCTTATTTCTTCAAGAGCTGGATAGCATCTAATGTGATGCTAAGCATATTTGCATGATGCTTAAGGTATATATGATTAAATTCTACAGCTACATTTAATTTTTCAAAAATATTATTTCTTTTATTATTATTATTATGATTATTATGATTATTTTATAATTTAGATTAAATATTATAAATCTAAAGCTTTATAACTTATCATGTCATTTTAAATTTTAGGTTAAATAAAGTAAATTGAAAAGCATATATTAAATAATTTATACTTGAGAGCATTTATTACACAATTTTAGATATGCTTGAGAAAATCACCTATTGTTGTAACTATTAAATAAAAAAATTGTCATGTTATTACAAATTTTATATGAAGTGACAATTTATAGACCATTAGATTTTAAAAATAAAATCTTAATCAACCATGAAATAGATGAAATAGAGAGGATCATTTTCCAATTAAAACAAGAATCTTCCTTATCATGAAGCGTTTTCTTTTAAACTCGATCAAATGCATATTTTAGATAATTAAAATATTTGACATTGTTATTGTTTAATATATACGCATGAGTGAAATCTCACACATTGAATAGTAATGAAAATATTGAGTTGTTAATATAACATTATTAAACTCAAACCTATTAACTTAAGTTTTTGGGTTAAGTGGTATCATATATATTATATTAATTATTTAATTAGAGTATCTCCAATGTGTTATCTCCCCAACTGTCATTGTGTTCAATATTGTACGGAGAAGGTGATTAGAGAAGGTTATTTTTCCCCCTTTTTGTTAATTATATTATATTAAGGACATAGTTTATGTCCAATGCATTAGTGCAAGGGGCATATTACTAGGTAGCACCAATAACAACAATAATATTATTGGATTACTACATGTATAGATAACCTTTATATTAAAAATGGTTGTCTATATGTGTAGTAGTCTAATAATATTATTGTTGTTATTGATGCTACCTTATTGTTATTATTGGTGTTAACTGAACACACATTTGCATCATAATATGTTTAGTGTGCTGATACACTAGACACAACTTAACCCTTATATATTTGTCTATATTTGTAATAATCCAATAATATTATTGTTGTTATTGGTGCTACCTAGCGGCTTGTTCTGGACACATAATCGCATCTTAACGTATCCAATACACTGATGCATTGAAATCGAGCTTAACCCTTATATTAAATAGTTGTTTATATGTGTAGCAATTAATCCAATAATATTATTATTGTTATTGGTGTTACGTAGTGGTTTGTTAATAATACTCATCAATTTTCTGGCCGTTAAAAATAAGAAAACTTTCTTTGTTTTTTATGCATATATAGATGATTTTCAAGGTTCCAAATTCCAATCCCCATCATTAGTATACGTAGTTAGAGACTATGAACTATACAGATTGTCATGTTGTTAGCCACGTTTGGTTGGTAAGTTATACAGTTACGTATATCTGAAGAAAGGGTATAATATTCTTCCTTCCAGTCTCTACCATGCACGTGTACAGCAGCCTATAGCTAGCCACCCAAGTCAGAGCATGAGATTTTAAGTGGAAATTACAGCGAAGTTGTGCTGTTTTGGGGGTACGTAAAGATACTCATTTAGACCAACTTTGTTTTAATTGACCCACACCAACCCACCAATGGCTATGTTTAATTTGGACCCCAAAATTTCCTATACATATTTTTTATATAGAAGTTGTCCTACATATTAAGTGTGCGTTTGAGAAGTAATGAAAATTATAAATTATTTTACTATTCAGCTTATTTTTGTTATTATTTATAGGTCTCACTGTACTATTTCAACTAACTTTTATCTTTATCTACAGTATTTTCAACAATAAGTTTTTAATTTCAGTAAAATAAGTGGTATCTAAACAGATCTTAAGAATCCAAATATATACGTCAAGGGAGTAGATGAGACTTGAGGGTGATGATAAATCAAATAATTCTAGCTTTTAAAATTGAAGACATGCAGAAGAAATATGCTTTTGTCAAGTTGAATAATGCATGGCTGATACCTTGAAGGTGATGGCTCTGATGGCTTCCTTGTTGTCCTGTGTACCCTTTTTGATAATGCATGGATATTAGCCACCAAGGCTTCAAACAAAACTGGCTTAAATGAAAATTTAATTGACATTTTCATTGTCAGTCGTCCCTCCTTACCTACCCTCCAGCGTCACAAAATCTGTCTTTACATGAAAAGTATGAATCATGAATAATTGGTACGTTAAATACCAATAAAAAATTCACGGGAAATTGGAGAATCTCATAGTATATATAAGGGTAAGTGTGCATGGGAGTTTTATAAGTTGTTGGCAACTTATTATTCCCATAGCTATAGAGTGTTCCATATTGGTGCTAAAAATGGAGGGTTTGTGCCATCATTATAGGTTCTTAATAGTAACACTAGTGGTACTTTCTGGGCTTCGGCTATCTTATTCTTCAACAACCACTCGGCAGTTTGAATTTAATGTAAGCTGATATTCAGAAATTTCATCATATATCTTCCATCTCAACCAATATTGGCAAGTTTTTTAAGCATTATGGTTTTGTTTTTTCAGATTGAGTGGAAGAAGGTAACACGTTTGTGCCACACAAAACCACTTCTAACAGTGAATGGGGAGTACCCAGGTCCAACCATTGCTGTCCATGAAGGTGAAAATGTTGAAGTGAAGGTTACTAATCGCGTTTCCATGAACACTACCATCCATTGGTGAGCATACTGACTCTAATTATGTTGGGTTTAATTAAGAGCTTAAAAAATGTTGCTATTTTTACTTCTTAGCATTAAGTGAGTTTGTCCATCATGAACATTTTCTATTCAAAATTTATTAATTTTATGGTTTAGATTGAATATTATAAACTTAAAGATTTATTTAATTTTAAATAATATAAGATTTTATACAGTACTAGAGTGCTGATTAAGCACTGATCAACAGCTTCATGTTTTATTTAAAGGGTAGGTATCTAATTAGAATCCTTTTAATTTTAATTAAGAGTAATATTACAGATACAAATTATTTTATAACATTTTTACAAACTGCTGATGTGACAAATGCTTACTAGTTCTAATATGGGTCCATTATTAACATCATATTTTTACTTACAATAATTATTTGAAAAATACTAAAATCACATCAACAGTTTATAAAAATGTTATAAAATAATTTATATTTGTAGTATTACTCTTTAATTAATACTCTATCAACACCATATATTACAGTAATAAATTAATTATACATTCAAAGAAGAGAAAGAGAGAAAAAGGGACGGGTCTGGTGGTTGGTGGGTCTGGAAAGTTTTTTGTTTTTTTTCCCCTAGGTTAAAACTGAATTACAAAGTTTGAGATTAAAAATTAGTAATTGATATGGCTCTTGCAAAAGCAAAGAAAAGAAAAAAAAAAAAGTAGCTGCCATGGCATCCTGTAGTTGTCAAGTAAGTTTGTGGAATTAGTGTCATGCGTACCTCTCTTATTATTTTTAAGGATGTGACTTGTGAGCGGACAGTCGAGTCTATATCTCCCAGCCTTATGTGAGATAGTGAGAGAGGCATCAATGCTTCCAGAGTACTCAAGAACTTTCCTCACACCCTAATTCACAAACACAATAGGCTAACTAGCCAAGAGAGAGAGAGATACACTAATTAATAACTGTGCAAATGTGAAATAGCAAGAAGAAAGTTTAGAGCGACAAAATTTGACACTTGCTAATAAGATAAATAATTAGGAAAAAAAAAAAGTTATGCCAGATATAGACCCAAATGAGAACCAATGAAAACTTGACAACTTAATAAGTTTAAAATATTTGTCAAATTTTTTTATGCATGTAGCATTGTTCAAAAGAAAGACCTTTAACACTAAAGGTCTGTTTGGAAACTGCTTATTTTGTTGAAAACTGAAAATTTATTACTGAAAATACTGTAGCAAAATAATTTTTAAACTATGAATTGTGCCATGGGACACAGAATTTATTGCTTATGCGTGTTTTTCACAAATTTGACTGGGTCTTGAACAGTACCGTGAGACCTAGCCAAAAACACAAAACACAAAATAATTTTTAGGCATATGCACGCTAAGGCAACAAGTAAAAAGCATAGGACTAAGTCTCCTCTTTTATTTTTTGGTTCTCTAAGTCCTCATTCTCTCTTTTTCTATAGCTTCCTCTTCTGGCAGATTGTATGGTCAAATATATTGTGCCTTCAATGGAAAGACATGTTATAGATTAATAAAGATTACAGAATGCTAACTCTTTACAATTATGTATTATTTATCCATTCTGTTTTTAATTTTTTTTTTCTTTTTTTGCACTACCTAGCTATTACAGCTGACATATATATTGTTGAGTAATACTTCTATTTGTAGTTTTTTTTGGGCATGGACAACTTGGCAGAATATGGAAATCACTAAAAGAGAGAGAAAAAAAAAAGTGGTAGTCTGAGTCTGATGTTATATAAAAGGTTCTTTTATTTTTATTTCTATTTTCCTGAACTGGTCAGGTATTTGAGAAATAATATTTAGATGCTCTTCATGTGCCTCTCTTATTTATTTATTTATTTTTTTAAGCTAGGCATGTGATCACTAAAATGGATATATTTAAGTATGTTATAAGTTAATAAAGTTAGGTACACAACTTTTGTCATAACTCTAGCATGATTGATTAGGAGTGATTAGTTTGAGTCTTGTGTTATATAAAAGATCCTTTCAATTTTTATTTCTATTCTTCCGTTTTTGGTTAGGTATATAAGAAATACTATTTAGATGCTCTTCATGTGCCTCCCTTATTTATTTATTTATTCTAAGCCATACATGTGCTCACTAAAATGGATATATTTAAGTCTGTTATAAGTTAATAAAGTTAGGGATATAACTTTTGTCATAACTGTAACGTAATTAATTATGAATGATGAAAAAAAAGTGATAGTTATGTGAAAATAATTGTTCATCACTTACGGTGATAACTTTGATAAACTGTGATGAATTATTGTCATAGAAGAACCGTAATAAGTTTAAATTGATTGAAAAAGACAACACAAGAAATCTCTCTCTCTAGACTTGTTACTGAGATGATCTGTCTTGTTGCTAATTACATAGGCATGGAATAAGGCAACTAAGAAGTGCATGGGCAGATGGGCCAGCTTACATCACACAGTGCCCTATTAGAGGAGGGCAGTCCTACACGTACAACTTCACTGTGATTGACCAAAGAGGCACCCTTCTATGGCATGCACATTATGGCTGGCAACGTGCTTCATTATATGGTGCCTTCATAATCTACCCTCGCATGCCATATCCATTCTCAGTTCCAATCCAATCTGAAGTCCCTATCATATTCGGTAATAATCCCACTAATCTCTTTGACCTCTCAATTAATTTCTTTTTTTCAATTTCATTTTTAGTTTTATAATTTGGATCAAATATGAAAGAATACTGTTAATTAACATGTGCTAGGACGAGTGATTTTTTTATCGATATTATTGTTGTATTTTGTTGAATGCATGTATGTTGTCATTTGGTTGTTGACTTTGACTTATTTCTTAATTTTGGCAAATCTCTTTATTTGTACTTGTTATAATTATTAGTACTTTCTCTTCTCTCTCCCTCACATTTTTCTCTATGATTGACATGTGTTTGTGGGATTGACTACAGGGGAATGGTGGAATGGAGACGTGGATGCTGTGGAAAATGAGATGATGCTGTATGGTGGTGGGCCTAATAGTTCAGATGCTTATACCATTAATGGCTTGCCTGGACCTCTTTATCCTTGCTCAAAGAAAGGTAATATTGGTAATTGTGAAGCATTCTCGACTTTGGAAAGTAAAAATGAAAAATTTTTGCATAAATTTTGTTGCCAAAAAGATCAAAAGGCTATTTCAAAGCCAATTAATGACCCAATTGGTTTGATGGCACCTCCATAGGAACTTAATACCTAAAGGTTAAGGGGAGGGGAGGGGAGGGGAGGAATTCGGGTAATAGAATAGAGATTTTTAATCATTTTTGAAAAAAATAAAGGCTCTTTAAAAAAAAAATTAAAAAAAAAAAACGCGAGATTAATTTGCATGCCTTGTATGTTTTGTTATGGGATTTTAGAGAAGATGGAAAATACATAGAAGGAAAAAAAAAAAATGAAGATATTACCATTTATCATCCTTTGATGAGAAAGAAAATAATGTAGAGATAAAGTAGGTAGGGGACCATTTTCTCCTTGTGTCCACAATTTTGCTTTTTATTTTTCTTCACCTAAAATGTTGACAAGGAGATAGAAAATGGTAATGTACCCTTTTAACACTTATCCCTTAACTTGGGATGTTGTCGGTATAAAAAAAATAGAGAAAGAAATTTAAAATAATATATAATTATTATGCATTGAATTTTATAATGTATCATGATAACTAATTCAATTATTATTTTTTAATGTAAAATGAATGGATAAAGAAAAAAAAAAGTGATGAGTTCATTTTTATAAGATGTTATTCTTATTAATTTAATTAACAATATTATTTCTGATATAATAATGAAAAAAATTCATATTATTTCTAATATAATAATGAAAAAAATTCATCATTATGTAATAGGGATGTAATAATAAATTCGGACTAAAATATTTTTTCTACTTTCCACTTTTCTTCTCAATCAAACATAAATAAATTTATATTTATTTTTTATTATTCCACTTTTATATTCTCTCTACAAAATACACATGTTGAAAAACTAAAATTTCATCAAATTCTTTATTTTTTATTTAGTTATTTATTTTTATCTTTCCTACTTTTTCTATCCTCTTATATTTTCATCCTCCCATCCAACACAGCATAGAACAAAAAATAAGTACAAAATCATATATTGGAGAAGACAGAACTTATGTCTGAAACAATTCATATAGTTGAGGATGATCTTATATTACATGTTATGTTAAAATTGTGCAGATACTTTCATCCAGACAGTCGAGCGTGGAAGAACCTACTTGTTTAGAATCATCAATGCAGCACTTAATGATGAGCTCTTCTTTGCCATAGCTAATCACACATTGACTGTTGTTGAAGCTGATGCAGTTTATACCAAACCTTTCACAACTAGAGCCATAATGGTTGCTCCTGGACAAACCACTAATGTTTTGGTCACAGCAAATCAAGTTCCAGACTCATCAGGCATGTTTGTAATGGCAGCAAAGCCTTATGTCACTGCCGTTTTCCCCTTTGATAATTCCACCACAGCTGGCTTTCTAAAATACAAAAGTACAAGGACTGAAAAAATTGAGGCCCCAACTTTGCCTACCAACCTTGCATTTCACAATCTTCCTGAAATGAAAGACACAGTCTATGCCACAACATTTTCTAAAATGCTTCGTAGCCTTGCATCTCCTGAGTACCCATGCAACGTGCCCAAAAAGATTGACAAGCGAGTTATAACAACTGTAAGCCTTAACCTTCAAGATTGTCCTGCAAACAAAACTTGCAAAGCTTTAGGCAAGAGATTCTTTGCTTCAATGAACAATCAATCATTTGTTCGGCCGTTTAAGTCAGTATTGGAAAGCCATTACAAGAACCTCACAAATGTTGAATTTTCGTCTGATTTCCCTGAAAAGCCTCCTACAGCTTTTAATTATACCGGCGTAGACCCCCTCACCGGAAACATGAACACAGAGTTTGGTACAAAGCTTTTGGTAGTGCCTTATGGCACAAACATGGAAATTGTGCTGCAGGGTACAAGTTTTCTTAATAAAGAGGACCATCCCATTCATGTCCATGGTCACAATTTCTTTATCGTTGGCAGCGGGTTTGGGAATTTTGATGTTGCTAAGGATCCAGCAAAATATAACCTTGTTGATCCTCCAGAGAGAAACACGGTGTCTGTTCCAACTGGGGGATGGGCTGCAATTAGACTCAAGGCTGACAATCCAGGAGTTTGGTTCATACATTGCCATCTTGAGGAACATACTTCCTGGGGTCTTGCTATGGTTTTCATTGTCAAAAATGGTATAGGCCAATCTCAGAGCTTGTTTCCTCCACCTAAAGATCTTCCACTCTGCTAAGATTACTAGAACTATTAGTCAGAGAATCAGATGCCAAAATTTTGATGATCAAGTTTACAACTTCTCTTAGCTTATCACTATGTGTATATCATAAAAGCGTTTGTCAATCTTTAGTTTAATGAATTGGAATATGGGGTACGTGCATTGTGTATAAGTGTTTCTTGTGGAATTTTATATGTAGTTTGTGAACCCTTACAACTTTGTGTCAACTTAAATTGATAACTAGAATCGGTGAAAATTTTATCAACTTTTTGGTGAAAATTTTATCAACTTGAGCAAGAAGATAAAGTAAAATTCATGATAGTTTTAATATAAGAATCAATGCCCTTCGATATATATATATATATATATCGCAACAGATAGAGGAGGAATGACTCAATCACGTAGTTTGGACTCGTAGAATATAGCACCAATGGGACTTTCTATTTGATTGTATCAAAAGGCCCAATGAATTGGGATATTCATGTTGGACTAGGTCATTCCGGACTCAAACCCAAATGGTTTCAATTGGAGTTCGGCCTTTTCCTTAACCAATAATTGGAAAAGGCCAGATCAAGTAATCTTTTTTTTTTTTGGATTGCCAGATCAAGTTATCTGTTGCATAAATTCCTCGATGGCAAAATAATTCCCATCCACCATATTATGCTTCGTTTTTATTGTCTTGATATATAAATAATGATGTCTCACTCATGACTCATGATACGATTGAAGAAAGATTCGACCAAAAAGAAATATAGAAGAAAGATTGGACACATGTTTCCGATGATCTCAAGATCGATGGGCGGTTGACATTGAAACAACTTGTGTTAACGTATTTCTTAAACTTTATATATGTAAAGCAAAGATCTCTGTCCAGGAGAACATGAGATTCTAGCGTGTGACATACTCTCTGAGAAGAATTGAAATACTCTTAAACTACATTAGAGATAAGAACAAATTTAAAAATAGGGATTACTCTTTATTTCTTTTAGTTCAATATTTCAAGACTACGTTTTTAAGAGAATTGAAATACTCTTTATTTTCTTTGATTCAATTTTTCAAGACTACTATTGGTTTCATTTGATTCAATGTTTTAGGACTTTTTCTCTCTCTAATAGAAAACTCTTCACATTTTCATTCACCCTTTTCACTTCTACTCTTTTATACACACATGCCCACAATCCTTCATGTCATCCCATCTCCAATTTGCCCAGTCCAAAAACAATGTTTTTTGTCTTCAACCTTTCAACAACACCTACATAACTCCAACAATGCCGTACCATTAGATTCTAATTTGTATGAGTAGGCTGTGACCAAGGAAGGGTGCTTGCGTTTTTGATTCAGTGATGGTAACTTACGGATTTGATGTTAAAGTCAGGCATTATGGATTCTGTGAATGTTGTGATTCGCTTTAAGTCTTTGGTTGTTTGAGATTTTGGTTCGAGAAAGTCATAAATGTATTTTGTATTTGAACTAAAGAGAAAGAAAAAAAAATATTTTTTATTATTTATGAAGTTAGCTATTTTTTTTAAAAAAATTTTGTTTTAGAATTCATAATTTGTCGGTTTCTTTGTAGGTTTTTTACTACCATTTTGTGCGGTATGAGTCATAGTGATAAAAATAAAAATTGATGATGATTTCAAAGTGTTTTACATTTTTTTTAAAGGATGCGAAAAACCCAACTAAAGGAAATTAAATTTGTTAAATGGATGTGTTTTTAGCCAATTTCTATTTGTTTAATCACGTTCTCTTTATGTTGATACATACAAATGATTTCCTAAATTTCATCGAGATAATGAATTGGGTGTTTGAGATTGAGGTCTCTATATTTAGTTATGAGAATAGAGTTTTTTTTTTTTTTTTTTTTTTTTTTTTGTTGAGAAAAAGTTATGAGAATAGAGTGATTGAGGAAATGTTTGGGAGGTTACTTAAATTTATGTAATTTTAGGATATAAAAGTATTTTATGCTTTAAATTATTGTTTATAGATTTCAAAATCATTTAATTAGTTTTAAAAATAAAGTATACTTTTAACAGTAAATATAATAATATGTTTTAGTGTTATACAATTTTTTTAAAAAAAATAAAATATGAATTAAGAAAATCAAGTTACATAGTATTCAACAATATTGTGGGCTAACATAAATATTATACAAAAAAAAAGTATTATATATATATATATATGTCTTAACATACATAAAAATAATTTCAAATGAAATTGTAAAATATCCGCACATCGCGCAAAACATCATCTAGTTAGGTTCAATTTCACAAGATGCCAAAAAAAAAAAAAATGCATGTGACTAAAGATAATAAAGAGTATATTTAGAAATACTATCTTTAGGTTTCTCAAAAGAAAAAAAAAAAAAAAAAAAATACAAAAAAGCAATACCATCTTTAGCATCTTTAGTCTAGAATAAAAAAAAAATGAAAAATAAAAAAGAAGAAGAAGTAAGGTGTTATCATTATTAATTTATAAAAGGATAAAGAAAAATGTTATCATGTTCTTTTATAGAGGCTTCTTTTTTCTTTCTGTCTTATTTTATCTACAAGGTTTTAGTAATTTGTGAGTTTCAATTAACTTAACAGGTAAAATCTCTAATGTTTGAATAAGAGATTTGGGGTTTAATTACTACTTATACAAAAAATTGATTGGTGTTTTGATATAATAATATAGAGCTATCATCAATAGCGAATGCCATAGATTAAAAATCTCAAAAAAAAAAAAAGTTTTAGTAATTTGCCTATGAGATTTTTGGTTATGGACTTATAATAGTAGTTATCTTTAGGGAACATGTGGCTAGTAGTTGGCACCCAAATTCGTTTAGTTTAATATTGTTGGGAAAAAAAACAAAGAAGGTAATCTTTTGTTGGCCATGATTTAACTTTATACAGCTCTTTACTCTTGTACCTTTTTCTTCTTTTCTTTTTAGGAGATGCCTAATCCTGCTGGTTCTTCTTTTAATAATGCCCGATTGATTATCTCTGCATTCCTTTTCTAAGCTATGTTTGGATAGCGCTTAAAATGGCCTGCGTTTGGAGTTTGGCGTTTTAAATAGTGGGATCCAAGGCTATAGTAGGTCCCATGACAACTGTGTATACGGCAAATCAGACAATTTTCTGGGTCTCACACGGTACTATTCATATTTAAAAATTATTTTGTTACAATATTTTCAGTAATAAGTTTTCAGTTTTTAGCAATAAGCAAATCCAAACACACCCCTAATGTAAAAAATGCAATTTGATTTTGTATTCTTCTAATCTAAAGTTTTCTTTCATAGGGATAAGGAGGAATTTATAACAATACGCTATGTGGTGATTTATAAGATAATTCATATTATTTAGAAGATAAACTTATTAAAATAGTCATGTGATTAAACATACATGTAAATAATCATTTTCATCCACACTTCCACAGTAGGTTTGAGGAATTTTGTGATTTAACGGTAGATTCTATCATTTACGAAATTATGTTACCACACAACAACAATACCTTGGTATTAAGCTAAAAAGTTTGGAAACTAACTGGAGAATTTATTTGGTTTATTGGTAATCTACGAGTACTAGGAGTTGTTATAGGCCAAGATGCATGTTAGGCCAGCCCAATCCAATTGAAAAATCTTGTTTGTGAATTGTGGTAGAGTTCAGAGGTTCGGGCTTGGTGAATTTTCCTGGGTCAGGCCGAAATTTTGGGTGTTGTTACAATTTTTCTCTGGCTAAAGAAATTTCATATGGATTGTCTTTTAAAGAAACCTCATAGGCGTGGACTTGGCCTCGTCCTGACTGGCCCACTTCTCACCAAGGCTGGGCTCAGGTTATTAGTTTCCTTGGGTCGGGCGTTCGTGTGAGATCTTATTTTCCATTTGTATAACTCTAACAAACAAAAGATTTCAAAATTTGGAATCTAATAATGTGATGATAATGCACAGAAACAAAGAATAGTAATAAGTGAATTAAACTAAAAACTTAGAGCAAATCAGTCAAGAGTATTGTGGCTCAATGACATTATATGATCTTTTATATGAGGAGAATCATGATTTAAATTTCCTTCCTCCACTTGTAACAATTAAATAATAATAATAATAATAATAATAATAATAATAATAATAATAAATAAATAAATAAATAAATAAATAGAAGCAAAACTTATGCTAAACCCACACATCACTTTGGCCATTTTCAATACTGGCGCTTTCATGAAGAACAATATGTAATTTCCAGCAACCCAAAGCAAGTAGATATGGAATTGGGATTTCATCTTTGGGTGTCAAGACATGAATTAAAACTTTAACCATTCAGAAGAAATATACTAATAGTATATTCAATATTAACAAAGTATAAATATAAGAAACTATACAAAATAACAGTTTCTTAATACATTTCAAGCACATCTAAATCCTAAAAGTCATTTATGATTAATATTGATTTCGCAGTCATTTCTCTTTTAATGTATAAAATTAAAGATTCCGTTAGAAAAACACATATGATTTTATTGGGAAACCTAGTTGTAAACTTCTAATAATACCATGTGTGTTTAGAGAATGATTTTCAGTTTTTTGAAAGTAAGTTAGTTTTTAGCATTTTATCTCACATTATACAAATAATTTACTAAAAATAAGCAATTCCCATTATCTATATTTAATCACGTAACTCATTAAATTTTCAAGGCATAATATGATTTATTTTCCAAAAGATTGGAAAGTCCTTAAAAGACTTAATTACCATGAAGATAATGGAAATAATTGGAATAAATTAATGCAACAATAAATATTAATTATAATATTAAACCAAGACATGACCAAAAAAAAAAAAAAAGATGTCTACTTACAGTCTTACATACCAACATAAATCTGAGCAGTTGCCTTTTGTTGCATGATTGAAGACCATTCCACTTGCTTTGTTAGATACTAATGATTTCTATAGTTTATATTGGATTTCATAGACTCGACGTTCATTGAGACCATTATTGGATTAATTAATTTAATTGTGATTACCAAGTTTTCTTTTGCTACAAACGATTCTTCCTCCAATCAATTAATTCTATCTTGGTGAGGATGCCATTGTTATCTAATCACACCAATTACATCGAGCAATATTTGATGGTTGGAACTTTTTGATTCATCATAGAGTTTTAAGACTAAAATACGCTTTAGTTCTTAAAGTTTAAGATTATTTATATTTTGACCCTTTATGTTTAATTTCATATTAAATTGTAAACCACATCCTTAGAATTTGGAGTCATTTTGATTTTGCTCCAATCCTTAACATTTCAAAATTCTGATCCACCCCTCTAGCAGTAGGTGTTCGTTTTGATTGGTAGCCCCTCCCGGTAGAAAAAAACTTAGTTGACCATTAAGTGACACACAAGTCAGCCATATGTACTAATTGCTTCAATAAAATCGCAACACGGGGATTTTATGGTTGATGTAATTAAATGATCTAAAAAATTTAAAAATTAAAAAAAAAAATCCTAAAATTTATTATATAATTTTAATTTCCTTTTTTTGTTTTCAACATTTTCTCAATAAACAGTGATGAAAAGCTTAATTAATTGTTTTTCTTCCCCAAAAAATTATACAAGTCTTCAGGGTTCAGAGACAAAAATTTTTAGAAAAGCAACAAAAAAAGAAAATTTTCACTCAAAAAAAAGCACAAATATTAGGAGTAAAAAAAAAAAAAATCTCTTCAAAAATTTGTAAATCTTACTCTAATTTCACCACCTATAAGCTCTAATTCCGTTCCACACTTCCACCTCCACTAAAGGGTCACCAAATAGCCCACGTTCTGGCCTAAAAGTCCGCCAAAATAACGTTTGATGCAAAATGAATTATTTTTCATTATGATTACATTTTATATTTCCCAAACTCTACCGAAACCGAAGTAAGAGTCTGCAGAAGTATGTATGATTATTTTTTCCCCTGACTCAGAATGTATTTCTTTTTCACGAAAAAGTATTCCATTTTCAACCTAGTATTACATGCATTCAAGCTAGACCGCATGAGCTTTCAAGTCAATGCTTTAAGCCTTTAAGGCTTAACCATGCTTGATGTAACTGATCATTTACGTGGGCCAACTCTCTCATGTGCATGAACACAGAACAGTGGACCGACCTTCATGACTATTGCTATGTTAAAATTTATTTTATTAATAATAGTATATTAATTGTATTCACACCCATTGTTGAATGCTTCCAGTACTTCCTGTGAACTGAAAACTTGGCTCAGCACTAAACCAATTTCATTACCAATTACGACAGTATTAACACGAATTTATTATGTATAGTAAAGATTTTCACGTGTTATACACAATTTATGCTGGCCTAGCTAGGAATTAAGAGTATCAGAGAGAGAGTGTGAGAGAGACAGGCAGGCTTTTCTTCAAGAGTGGTCGTAGGTCATTTTGAACCAGTTGCAGCTTTAAAGTCGGGAACGCGTGCAAAGCCATCCATAGCTCGAACTTCGGCGCATATATACATTGTCGCATTTGACAATTATTTATTTATACTTTTTGTGCTGCTGAGCTAAAATTTTTTTTTATACCTTATGGTATGTTTAAATATCATTTGTTTGTTAAAAACTAAAAATTTATTGTTAAAAATATTGTAACAAAATATTTTTTATTATGGCAGAGACGGAACTAGTAAGGGGCAGAGGGGGGCCATTGCCCCCCCTCCCCAATTTTTTTTTTTAAATAGTAATAGTATACACATTTAATGAATAGTTTAACAATTGAGCCCAAAATAATTATTTTTGGCCCCCCTCCTCCCAATAAGTTACAAATTGGCCCACATAAATGATAAAACCCAACTAGCAAACAACTATACTACAACATCTGTGTTACTGTGTTGGCTGTTTCTTACTCTTTCTTCTTAGATCCAAGCTATTTTTTTTTATGAGTGTTAAGATTGACTATTTGAATTTTCATGAAAAAGATATGACTATTTTTGTTGAAAAGAAAAAAAAAAATGTGCAAAGAAAAGAAGAAGAAAGATAGATGAATACAAATTACAAACAAAGTTAATGTACTTGTAGTGAGTGAAAGTGGGGTGCGTGGGTGGCCATTAATCAACGTGTGGGGTGGGATGGCAGGTGTGTTTGGCTATTAATTTTTAACTTAAAATATTTTTTTTTTCTTACTACTTACTAGTTGGTTGTTTATTAGTAAATTAGTTTAATTTTATGTGGGGTATTATAGAATTGAATAGTTGCATTAATAAATTGGTGCTAATGTGCAGTGTACAGTTATTAGTATTACAAATTTTATTATATAAATTTTATAAATTCATGTATCATTAATCAAAAGAAATTAGGATTGAAAGGGAGTTTGTTGCAAAGTTTAGTATAAAATCAACTATAGATGATTTTTGTTATTTAAAAGAATGTTGAATTCTATTTTTAAATTATTAATTTAAAATGTATTAATAAACAGTTATTTTGTTTCTCCTCTCTTTTTTTGATATTTCTTAACATTAAATATATGCTAATTTGTATTTTAAAGAATTTTTTTATTGAGGTTTTGGCCCCCCCTAAATTTTGATCCTAGTTTCGTCCCTGTATTACGGAACAGTGCCACACATTTTTCATCTCTTGGCTAGTCCATGAACAGTGCCATGGGACCAGCCAAGTGAAAAGCAAACGCAAACGCATGCAAAAAATCAGCTACACAAACTCACACTATGTGTCTTATAATAATAGAATTTAATATTTTATATGGAAGTTTTATACGATATGTCTTAATATCATATGATTTTCTTGATTTACTTCTAATCTTATTATAGACTTTTATTTTGGTATTTATTCATAGCATAGATAGCTAAACACTTCTTATTGTGTTTTGGTATGATGATAAAAAATAATCATTAAGAGTGGATGTCATAGGTTAAAACTATCTTAAAAAAAAAAGAAAAAAAAAAAAAGAAAAAGAAAGTTGGTTGTTGATGAAACTCGTTGGAATTAGGTTTTGGTTAGCTTTTTAAGAACATCTCCAATAGACTAGGTAAATCCAAATTCCTCTCCTTTAAAGAGTAGACCCTTAAAATCAAGGTTCAACAGTCTCTCTATTTTAGAGAATCTTCTTTGAAGAGCTACAATAAATCTCTAGGTGTGAAGAGTTAGAGTGACTATGTAAAAGATTTTGTGCAAGTAAAAACTTCTCAAGTTGAATTAAAAACCTTGGTGAGAGAGATCTCTCTCACCAAGGCTTTTTTTATTTTATTTTATTTTTTATATTTGTTAATTTTAGGCTAATTGGAGGTTGCTTTTGGACTAGGTGGAAAATTCTTTTCATTTTGGGCTCAAATTGAATGAACAATCACAAGAAAAAATCAAATTGAAGTACGTGTCTTAGAATTGAGTAGAATCAATATAGAATCGCAATTCTATAAGATCATATGATTTAGGTTGTGATACTATTTCAATCTTACATTACAAACGATCCTAGTATGATCTGGATCGATTTTAAGGTGAAGGTAGTAGGATCTTACAATTCTGTGACCTTGGATTGCTATCTTGACAACCATGCTTCTCACAGAAGTGCATATAGCAAAACCCTCTCTCTCTCTCTCTCTCTCACAGACACGAGTCCAAATCTTCTGTCCCACTTTTCCTGCTCCACTCTATACTCCACCAATAAATACTTGCCACGTGTTCACCTAATTAATTAAATATTACTATTAATTAATAACTGTATTATTAATAAGTCAATAATGATAGTATTTAATTAATTAGGTGAACACGTGGCAAGTATTTATTGGTGGAGTATAGAGTGGAGCAGGAAAAGTGGGACAGAAGATTTGGACTCCACACACACACACACCCCCATAGTCCCTTATGCTATCCCCAATCTCATTTTCCTGGCCTTCCTCTCTCAGTCCTTCTCCCCAACTTTGTTCTCCTTTGATTCCCCTACCTCCACCACCGAGAAACTCCACTCCATGATCTGCCTCCTCGATTCTCAACTCCACCTCGATAGTTTCTCTCACCACAAAGACCTCCTTTCTCAACTACCATTGCTTCACCATGCTGACATGGCACTCTCCACTCCTCTCTCCTTAAAGCCTGATCCGACTTCCTAAACTCACTCCAATCCATTTACTCTCAATCTCTCAAGCTCTCCAACCTCCACTCCACCTCTCACCTCCTTGGCCATGACCTATGTACACTGCCTCTCGAAAGAGCCTTGTGACATTGCCTATGTCAAATGACCCTAAAAAGTGATTTTGGAAGCTATGTGTAGGATTGTGTTTTATGCGAACACTAATTTGAAAGGTGTTGGTAGGAAATGCAAATGAATAATGTGTAAGAATATTATGCTTTTGATCTAGTGCAAAATGCGATTTTTTTGAGCTAATCTTGCTAAAATAAAAAAAAGAAAATGTTAACAAGTTCCCCAAGAACATTGGTTTAGAAATTATTTTTAGAAATAATTTATGGGAAAATGGTAAAGCAATTAATTTTTCTTACAGCTTTTTATATTTCTTATAAAAATAGTGTTAAAACTTTACTAACAAAATTTATTAATAATTATTCTAAAGACACGAGTTAACATCAACCCCTAAGAAAAAAAAACACTCACACACAAAGCAATGCCAGGATGACCTGTGGTGAAAGAGGAAGTATAGAGCCCATCAAAATAAGATAAAGATTCACTTCCAAATTCCAATAGCTGTCAAGTCCTGTTGTCAACTTTGTTGTTAATTACAATACGCATCTTCCCTTTTAAGAAAAGAAAAAAGAAAAATTATAACATGCATCTATATATATATATATATATGTATATGTATACTTTTTCAGGTAATAATATTATTATATCAATTATGCAAAAAAAAAAATCAAATTATGCAAAAAGTCCCTTGAATATATAAACTAAAAGATTGGGTAAATGGCAGTGAGCCCGGACAACAGTCAAAAAGTGACATGAATACTGTCTAATTTCTACGCATCAAAGTTCCAACACTCACCACAAATTGTTAGTGGGACCCATTACCGAGGAATACAAAAAGAAACTCCACAGCATAATTTAAAATATACTATATGAATTTGGAATTTTAAGATCTTTATTAAAATAAATAAATATAAAAACCCGAACATTATCTTATACAGTTATACTCTCACAGCCTTGAATTCATACCTCGAGAGGGTGATTTCTTTCTTCAACTTCGAGATCGAGAGGGACTGAGCCCGCACAACAGTCAAAAAGTGACATGTCTAACACTGAATGCCTACATTGCCTAGTCCCCCTTTTGCCAAAAATAAAATATGCCTAGTGCCTCTTTAATTAAACTTCAAGTTCAACACAAGTAGGTTTTCAAATGGCAGAGCATTCATATCTGTTTTTTCAAATATTTAATTAAATTAATTTAAAAAACTCGTTTCTCAAAAAAAAAAAATTTAAAAAACTCTATTTTTACTAGTTTAATTATTTATTATTTTTATCAATATTAAAATTTAATGTAGCAAGAATAAATATTCACTACTTAAGATGAGACTATTTTTTAAAAAAACTTTATTTAATTTAGTAAGGTTGATACACATTTGTTTTTGTTGATTTTAGATAAATTTTTATTAAAATATTAAATCGGTAAAATTGATGTAATTAACTCATTAAAAACTTAGTTTGTTGGCTAATGGGTATAGATGAGAATGACATGACCTCGATATCTGCCATTGGCTACTTTAATTTCCCGGCATGGTAAGGGTAGCTAGACCTCTAATTTTAACAATTATTCATCTCCAGTACTGGGAAGCAGAATTAGCTGGCTCGCATGAGAGCCTGTCGCATTATATTTCTAGCCAGCCAAATAACTACTATTAATATCGTCATCTGCCAAGAGCTTTAAGCAAAAGAGAGTGTTAACGAATGGGCACACAATTATTTGTCAATGTCATTCTCAAAAAAAAAAAAAAAAAAAAAAAAAAAAAAAAAAAAAAAAAAAAAGAAAGAGAAGTATTTGTTAATGAATTATTTTAAGAAAAGTTTTAGAATAGGGTAAAAAATATATATATATATATATATAATTAATTCTTTTTTTTTAATTTCTCATTAAAGTGATGTTAAAATTTTTTTAAAATTATTTATTAACAAAAGTCAAGTTAATAGGTGTCTTTGGGATAATTATTAATAAATTTTAACACAATTTTTATGAAAAATATAAAAAGATGTCAAAAAAATTAATTGTTTTTATTATTTTCCCATAAAATGTTTCTAAAAATAGTTCTAAACCAACATCCTTAGAGCATTCGTTAACATTTTCCTATTAACAATTGTTTTAAGGGAATTCGTTAACAGTACCAACAAAGCAAATCACATTTCTCCCATTGTCTGTGTATATATATGCATACATCACTACGTACCTTTGATGCGATAGTCACTTTATAAATATAAATACTTATAAAGGACAAAATTGCGTATAGTTAAGCCATGATTGATGCAATAATGATTTCATGATTTTACAATGCTTCTTTCATGGGGAGGAGTTCACCATTCAGATCAATATGAAGTCTCTTTTCAGCAAGTGTGGTTTATCATTATCATTATTATTATTATTATTATTATTATTATTATTATTATTATTATCTTCTGCAACTCTGCTTGAATAAACGATTAAATGATTGGAGTTTAGAGGAGATAATAAAACTTAATAGAATTTTGTGTAATACAAAAGCAAATTTATTTTAACACATTTTTACAACAAATCTTAGGTAGTTAATTGTTATTGATTATAATTTGAACTTACCATTGAAATTTTGTTTTTGTTTTTTTTTTTTTGCCCATTAATAACAGCTAATAAAAATTTGTCAATTCAAATTTGTTGTGAAAATATTGTGGACATAATATTTCTCAATAAATAAACTCAACATAAAGTAAACAATCTCTTTTATGAGTAATCTATACTACTATTTAAAGGGCGTCCAAGCTGATTACGCCGTGAACTCTAAGTTTTGGATATCCCAAAATATCTTCTCCCTCCTTGCTTATAGACTTTCAATTAAATGGGATAATTCAAAAAAATAAAAGCTCACAATTTAAAACCTCCCACTAAACCCAAGTTCTTTGTAGTTTACAATCTCCTTATCTTTTATCATTTTTAAAATTTAAACAAATGCACCCTATTTTCCTCTTCATCTCTTATCATTTTTTAAATTTAAATAGACAATACTATTTGTTTTCTTGCTTCTTCTATGTTCTCTTTTATTTTGAACAACAAAATCTCTAGGCATTCAACAAACTTAAACTTGCCACAGATTTTCAGTACATGAAAAGAGATAAATGAATGGAAAATTATGATAATAAACAAAAAAAAAAAAAAAAAAAAAGCCTTATTGCACTCGCAAAACGCATGTGATGAAGCTAGCTTAACATTAAAAATACTAATATGAGTGGCATTTTATTGTCTAATTACAATCTCCTTATCTTTTATCCTTTTTAAAATTTAAACAAATGCACCCTATTTTCCTCTTCATCTCTTATCATTTTTTAAATTTAAATAGACAAACTATTTGTTTTCTTGCTTCTTCTATGTTCTCTTTTATTTTGAACAACAAAATCTCTAGGCATTTAGCAAACTTAAATTCGCCACAGATTTTCAGTACACGAAAAGAGATGAATGGAAAATTATGATACTAAACAAAAAAAAAGGTCTTATTGCACTTGCAAAATGCATGTGATGAAGCTAGTTTAACATTAAAAATATTAATATGAGTGGCATTTTGTTGTTTGATTTTGTTAAAAGAATTTATTGTCTGAATTGATCTAGGGTATGATATATGTGTATACACAATACATGTGTAGTACCTATGTTTATATATATATATATATATTTGTCCCCTCAACTCAAATTTTGGCTTTGCCACTCGATGCAATCTTCTCTATATGGTTCCAAGGGACACGATGATCACTCTATAAGTATAAGTACTTATAGAGTATAAAGGGTAAGGGTCGAGGTGTGTATAGTTAAGCGATGATTTATACTATAATGATTTCATGATTTTACTATGCTTCTTTCATGGGGAGGAGTTCGCCATTTAGATCAATATGAAGTCTCTTTTTAGCAAGTGTGGTTTATTATTATTATTATCTGCAACTATGCTTGAATAAGCGATTAACTGATTGGAGTTTAGAGGAGATAATAAAACTTGATAGAATTTTGTGTAATACAAGAGCAAGTTTATTTTAACTATGAAATTCTATTAAGTTATATTATCTCCTCTAAACTCCAATCATTTAATCGTCTATTCAAGCATAGTTGCAGATAATAATAATAATGATAAACCACACTTGCTGAAAAAGACTTCATATTGATCTGATTGGCAAACTCCTCCCCATGAAAGAAGCATCGTAAAATCATGAAATCATTATAGTATCAATAATGGCTTAACTATACACGCCTCGACTCTTGCCTTTTACACCCTACAAGTATTTATACTTGTAGAGTGACTATCATGCCAAAGGAACGATATAAAGAAGATTGCATTGAGTGGCAAAGCCAAGATTTGAGTTGAGGGGACATATATATATATATATATAAACATAGGTAACTACACATGTTTTGTGTATATACATAATGCACATATATCATACCCAAGATCAATTCAGACAATAAATTCTTTAAAAAAAGATCAGACAAGAAAATGCCACTCATATTAATATTTTTAATGTTAAACTAGCTTCATCACATTCATTTCGCAAGTGCGATGAGACCTTTTTTTTTTTTTTTTGGTTTAGTATTATAATTTTCCATTCATTTATCTCTTTTCATGTATTGAAAATCTATGGCAAATTTATGTTTGCTGAATGCCTAGAGATTTTGTTGTTCAAAATAAAAGAGAACATAGAACAAGCAAGAAAACAAATAGTTTGTCTATTTAAATTTAAAAAATGATAAGAGATGAAAAGGAAAATAGGGTGCATCTGTTTAAATTTTAAAAAGGATAAAAGATAAGGAGATTGTAAACTATAAAGAACTTGTGTTTAGTGGAAGGTTTTAAATTGTGAGCTTTTATTTTATGAATTATCCCATTTAATTGAAAAACCTACAAGCGAGCGAAACTTAGAGTTCATGGTGTAAACGGCTTGGACGCCCTTTAAATAGTAATATAGATTACCCATAAAAGAGATCGTTTACTTTATGTTGAGTTTATTTATTAAGAAATGTTATGTCTACAATATTTTCATAACAAATTCTAATCGATAGGTTTTTATTGGCTGTTATTAGTGGGGGGAAAAAAAAACCCTAGCCACAACTTTTGAGAGTTAGAGGTTGTTATACTCACATTTCTCTACACAATTTATTTTGGTTTTTCCTCAACTCCTAACTCTCCATTTCCATATCCTTGAAAGATTGATAGCCCAAACACTTACCACAATATTCTGAGTGTCTAGTGAGGTTTTGGTGTTGCTGGGAAGCATTGGAAGAAGCCAAGCTTTGGTGGATGCAATCAGGCGTATTGTGAGATCTAAAGAGCTAGACAAAACATGGTTCCAAGAAGCCCTATTGGAGTAGGAGCTTGGAGGGCTTAGGTGCATCAGGTAGATTAGGCTTGGAGGGTTTCTTGCTACTTATGTATCCTAATTGATTGTCTAGTGGATCGATTTACCGCTTGGAGGGCGGCGAAGAGTTTTTATGCCGAGTACTTCGGTTCCTCTTTGATAACATATCGGCGTGTTATGTTGTGTTTGCATTCTTCTTCTCTACTCTTTTAACTTTCATTTTTACTACTATGTTTTAATCAATATGGCTTAGAGTAGTTATTTTGTTTATTCGCTCGCATTTACTCTATTCCGCACTTAGTATAAGTTAAAGTAAAATCAATCGAGCCGTAATATTTAATTTGGGGGTCTAAACAACTCTTGTATTTTTAACACATTCCTGACCTTTCAATCAGTATCAAAGCTATTTTTGCGAGAAGCTCACGACTAAGCTTTTCCCGTGAAAAGAGGTTAAGGCAAAAACTGGAAAACACAAAATTTCAGACAGAGACTTTCGCGACTGTCTCGCAACTGTTTCACGACTAAAGGCTTCCTGCGAAAAGCTTTATGCTTTAGATGTGTTTTTCGCGAGTAATTTCGCGAGTATCTAACCCACGAAAAACTCGTGTTTTCAGTTTTATAGGGCTGATGTAATAGAATTTTAAAACACTCTTGAGTTCCCTCCCTTTGCCTCACTCGAACCTTTCTCAAACCCAAATTGATTTTCACTCAAAACCCATCAATTTCAAGTTCAAATCTCTGGAAAATATCTTCAAAGGTATGTATCTTAAAAATCTTTTCACTATTTTCTTAGATTATGCAGAAAAATTTCTAGGTTTGTCTTGAATTGAGGATTTTGGAAAAAGGGTTGGGTTTATTGATTTTGGGCAAAAGTTTTTCAAAATCTTGATTGGGCTTTGCCCCATTTGTCTTGCTTGTGTCTGTGTTGGCCCCATGTGGCAATTTTAGCCTGTATTAAGGCATATTTTCACATGATCATGCATTGTTCACATGTTAAGTGTAGTGTTGCATATCAAATGTTTGTCAAAATGCTTAAATGGCCTTTTTGAGTTGTTTTGGACTCAAATGAGTTCCAAACTTTGGGATTACCCATGATTGAACTTGTTTAACATGCTTTGATCTTTGGGTGTGTGTTTTACACACTTTGACCCACTTGTGCCCATTCATGCCTTGCCATGCATCTCCTAGGCAAACCTCATGCACACCACATACACACTAGATGCACACACATGCACAGTTGCTATTTTTATGCATTTTAATGCTTATTACATGTTTTTAGCACTCATAGCATGTTAATTTGACACTGTTGTGTTTTGTTTTAAGTCTTTGTGCTTATGTTTTGGACTAACTTGACACTAATCAAGTTTGTGTTCTGTTATTGTGTTTTTTTTTTTTTTTTTTTTTTTTTTGTGTTTTTTGTTTTTTGTTGTTTTTTTTTTTTTTTTATTTATTTATTTATGTTTTATGTTTTTTTTTTTTTTTGTGTTTTTTGTTTTTTTGTTTTTGTTTTTTTTTTTTTGTTTTCCTTGTTTTGTGTTTACTTGTGCAGATGTCTCCCACCAAGCATTTTGCTTCCAAGAAATCATCCAAGCGTCCTCACACGGACTCAAACAACTTCAAGTCCATTGAGACAGACATGGCTTTCAACGATTGGTACAAACGAGCAACAATAATTATGGAAAGGGTTGTTCGATTGGATACTTTTGAGGACACTTCCATCCCTGATATGTTCAAGGAGAGGATGTGGACAAAGCTGCTGAATCCAAGTGGCAATGTGTACTCGGAAATCATCAAAGAGTTCTTTTCAAATGCTAGTGTGGATGGAGACCACATTAATTACTTGGTGTGTCACAAGGAATTTGTGATTACAAGGGACTCAATCAAAGATTTTCTAGAAGTTTGTCCACCTTCTTAGCCAATTACCATGCAACATGATGATCGATTGGAATCTATTGAGCCAATGGTGAAGGTTCTTGGCGGCTCGCTACACAAGAAATCAATGAACACCATT
Organism: Quercus gilva; assembly: GCA_023621385.1. NCBI lineage: Eukaryota > Viridiplantae > Streptophyta > Magnoliopsida > Fagales > Fagaceae > Quercus > Quercus gilva. The sequence goes on along the minus strand of CM042482.1, from coordinate 28,622,752 downwards.
CCATTCAACGCAGAAATGAGGACATTAGCATATATCATGATCCACAACTTGTATCCAGTCACCAACTTGATAACTTTTTCCGAACTGAGAACCATCTTTCTATATGATCTCTACACACATAAAGAGATCGATATTTGTGGACACATCTTCCATCTTCTGACCAAGAGCATTACAAAAAGGAACTCCAGAACTATCATGCCCTTCCCCACTATCATCACTAGTCTCATTGCCAAGACAATGCTGAAGATTCTGAGCAGTCTCACCACTGTGCCAAGAGATTATCCTATTGGTGCAAACATTGTGACTAGAAGCAGAGCTCACATCACCGGACCCAAAACCGGCATTTCTCAAATACCGAGGGATAATGTTGAGGAAGAGGTGGAGATACCGAAGAAGAGATTGATAGATTCACCTCAACACCAGAAAGTTCTACTCAACCATCCTCTCAAGCACAAGTACGAGGACCCAATCGTCTAGATTGCCTCATGGCACAAATAGAGTAGATGTATGGCATGCTTGAATTCCATGTGCAGCATACCTTCGATCGGTTTGCATATATCCAAGGGCAGATTACTGCACTATCTTCACAGATTGAGGACATGTCAATGGTGCAAGGATCTGATTCAGAATCAGATTAGTTCTAGCCTTTTTGGCCATTCGGGTCAAAAAGGGGGAGAGAATTTTGAGAGGAAGTATGCACAGTTGAGGGGGAGCAGTATATAGTATTGGTTTATTGTTGGTGGTTTATGGTTTAGCATTTCTTTGTTTGGTTTAAAATTTATTATTTTTTACAAATCTTGGATGGTTTATTGCTTTCCTTTAAAGCTTAAGTACATTGGTTTTTAATTTCAATTTAATATTTAGTACTTGTGTTTATTTCATTGCTTTGTAGCATTGTTTTAGTACTATTAGATGTTGCTAAACTATCTTGAGTACTACACACTTGTACCCTAGTAGGATTTTGTATCCTTGATGCAAATACTTCTTGTATTTTGAATTGGTTTTGTGTTGGACATGCAATTGATCCTTGTGATTGGTCTTAATTGCATTGCGTGTTCGGATGATCATTTACTGGCTAAATGATCATTGTAGTCATTCTCAAATGACTGTTCTTTTATGATCAAGATATGCTTAACTGCTTTATAGTGTTTATTATCTTGATCGCACTTTACTTGTGTATATACATACCATGTATTCAACTTGTCATAAGTTTAATGAAAGTTTTGTTTGTGTGCGAGTATTTCAGGTTACAGGTATATACATGTAAGTGTTTCACAACTTCTAGATTAGGTGTGAGTGAGTTTTGCCATTGTTCCCAAACACACATTTAAGTCTAGAGTCTGTTTTAGAGATTTTGTCACGGAATAGCCAAAGGGGGAGATTGTAAAATTGTGATTTACAACATTTTATGTTGGTTTTAATTCCGTGCCAAATTTAATTGTAATTATGTTCAATCTTATGTACCCTGTATTTTATGTGGGATTTCTTGTAGGGTTGTGTGAGTGAGAGGGAGTGTGAAGACTCAAGGTAAAGTGAAGAGCAAGAAATTTTCACGGGTATCTCGCGAGAAGCTTACCCACGAAGTGAAGCATATGTCCTGCACATGACTGGAATGCGAAGAGTTAGGACAGGTTGGTGATAACTGGTTTTCTTGAGTGTCTCGCGGGTAAGGCCTTCCCACGAGATACCCACGAAATATTCTGTTTTGCCAATCTGTTATATCTGATACACACTATCTGTACCCACATTACATATACCCATATTACCCATAGATATTGAGGAGTGCTTCTGAGAGAAAACCCTAGCCATAACCCTTGAGAGCTAGAGATTGTTATATCCATATTTCTCTACACAATTCATTGTGGTTTTTCCTTAACTCCGACCTCTCCATCTCCATATTCTTGAAAGGTTAATAGCCCAAACACTTACCACACCCATTTTAAGTGTCTAATGAAATTTTGGTGTTGTTGGGAAGCATTGGAAGAAGCCAAGTTTTAGCGGATGCAATCAGGCGTACTGTGGGATCTAGAGAGTTAGATAAGACACAGTTCCGAGAAGCCCTGTTGGAGTAAAAGCATGGAGGGCTTAGATGCATCGGGTAGATTAGGCTTGAAGGGTCTCTTGCTACTCATGTATCCCAACTGATTGTCTAGTGGATTGATTTACCACTTAGAGGGCGGCGGAGAGGTTTTATGCCGAGTACTTCGGTTTCCTCTTTGATAACACATCGGCATGTTATCTTATGTTTGCATTCTTCTTCCCTACTCTTTTAGCTTTCATTTTTACTGCTGTGTTTTAATGAATATGGCTTCGAGTAGTTATTTTGTTTATCTGCTTGCATTTACTCTATTCCACACTTAGTATAAGTTAAAGTAAAATCAATCGAGCTGTAATATTTAATTTGGGGGTCTAAACAGCCATTGTGTTTTTAACACATTTTCGAGCTTTCAAAATCAATGGTAAGTTCAAATTAGAACAAATACCAATTAAATACCTAAGATTTTTTGTAAAAATGTATTGTAAAAATATTGTCGATGTAACACTTTTTTTATTTATTAAAATATTTTATATATGAATAAACCGTGTTATATTTTTTCATATTCAAAATTCCACTTATAATTCTCATGTAATGCTTTTCACCAATATAGACTCTCTGGTCCTTTATTTCTCCCTCACAATTTTTTCTTCTTAAACTTTTTTTTAAAAATTTTTTTATTTGTCTTTGCTTATCTGCCAAGAAAAATAAAGAAAAGTGAAGGAATGGTAGAATACTGAAACTTTATCACTTTCATAGTCTAATATAGTTAACATATTGGAGAAAGAAAAAAAAGTGAAACAATCCAAACAAACCTTTCCCCCAATAGAGAAGAGTGGAGTGTTAATTATTTTTAGAATTTGGCAACATTTTCATTTTCAGAAAAATCGAGTATAACAAATTTGGTTATGCATACTAACTAACTACATTGCACAAAGTATGACAATATAGTAGAGTGAAGGAAATAAAAGAGAATGCAAGCAAATCTCACCAAACACCAATGGAAACACCACTAATAGAGATTGGATTTGAATGTGGCTTCTCAAGTTTCCATAAACTTTCTCTCACTCACAAGGTCTATGTTTATGGGTGAAGAAAGTGTTTGGAAACTCTCAATCAAAACAATGAAGGAGATGGAAAAGAGAGGATAGATTGGTTTTCTCAAAACAAAGGTTCTCTCTTTTCCTACACTCAAAGATGAGTCTTTTGGATATCTCTCTTGTGATTTCTAAGGTTTGCATCACCCTTATCAGAAGCCTTTGCCATGCTTCACAGCTGTGTGCTGGCAAATGTGCATTGGACAAGTGCAGTCCATAATTTGTCAATTTTTTCACAAAACAGTCCCTTTAAAGTACAAAATGTGGTCATTATATGTATTAATTTTAGTAGTGGTTTGATGGATGATTTCACTTCGTAGATTAGGGGTGAGATTTTGGAAATGCCTTTTAAGAGGACTTTTTGTAGAAATTGCAACAAACAATAAAAGAAATAAGTAAAGAAAATTTAAAGTTATCAAGTATATATTAGAGCTGAATTCCAAATTATGTTCAATGCCATTGGATCTCAAGAAAGCAAATTAGATTGCAAACAGATTAATTCGAAGCCTAATTCATATAAACAGTTAATGGTTCGGAAGTTCACAGTAAATAGATTTAAGGAGTAATTACACTAAACCCACTTGTGGTTTGGCCCGAAATCACTTTACCTACCCGTGGTTTAAAAAGTGTCACTTTATCCACCTAAGGTATGTTCTATTTGTTTTCCGTAACCCACCTTTGTTAAAATCAGGAATAAATAGGTATTTTTGCTCAAATTTTATGTTTCTCTCCTCCCAAAACAAAAAATAGCACAAAAATGTAAGAGAAACAAGATCAAAATGGAGGGTTTTGTGAAAATTAATATTTTATTTGGTGGGTTCACTTTGCAGATTTCTCCTCTCTTTGCCTTTGCAGTGGTGAGTTTGTAGTGGTTTGGGGGTTTTAGTAAGGATTGGTGTTAGAGGATTTCGGTTTTGTTGTAGGTCGGCTTTGGAGGTTTATGGGTTTTGGTGCTGTGGGTTTTGTTTTGAATCACTAGTTCTGGGTTTGGTTTTGGCTTGAATCACTGGTTTTAAGTTTTGGTTTGAATCAATGATTATGGGTTTTGGTTTGAATCACTGATTCTGGGTTTATTAGTGGTAGATGGTTACAAAGTTCTGGGTTTGTGTACTGATGCCAATGCCAATGTCGATGCCATTGTTTTGTTGATGAGTTTGTGGCTTTATTTGATGGTCCGTGGTCAGTGGTCTGTGGACGGTGGTTCTGGGTTTGTGGATTTTACTAGTGGTCAGTTGTCAGTGATTGTTTGTTGTTGGGTTTCATTCAAAAATTTTTTTTTTTTTTCACTGAGCAAAGTCGTGTTCTTAATTTTTTTTTTTTTAATCTTCTTCTAATCCGAGTCAAAGAAAGCTAGAAGAGGAAGAGAGAGACTCAAGGAAAGGGATGAGTGAATAGAATATCACCACCGTTGCTTTCGATTACCTTTTCTCACCTCCATCATCATCAATGTATTCAAAATTGTGACATACTACGCTTCTTCGTTCAATAGAGCTCAGTACAGCTTTCCATTTGATTTATGAATTTCATCAATATTGTATTGTTTGGTTATTTGTGTAGGTTGATCTGGGTTTATTTTTTTGGGTATGTTCTTCATGTTCAAGATTTATGTGAATTGAGAGAGAGACTAATACCACTTTTTGATATTGTTTCTCTTGCATTTTTGTGCTAGTTTTTGTTTTGGGATGAGAGAGACATAAAATTTGAGCAAAAATACCTATTTACCCCTAATTTTAACAAAGGTGGGTTACGGAAAACAAATGGAGCATACCTCAAGTGAGTAAAGTGACACTTTTTGAACCACGGTAGGCAAAGTGGTTTCGGTCCAAATCATAGATGGGTTTAGTGTAATTACCCGTAGATTTAATCTTAGATTATCACAGTAACATCAAATTCATTCAAATAAACATATTCCAAATCAAATGAGCTCAATGACGGAGAACTTGAACCAAATTTCAATAAATTTGTACAAACAAGATTAAAGTGTGTAGCAGGATTACAAGCAAACACATATAAGCATGAACACCTCTTAAAACCCTAACAATTATGAGATAATCTACTAAGTAACTATTACTACAAGAGAATGATTTCTAAGTATGTTAGTAGTGAGTATTTTCTTCTCTTGAAAGTGAACCTTCTATTTATACTTTAGGCTCAATAGTTTTCACGGTTGTTCCTTACACGTATCTTCCTTTCCTTGAGTTTCCACGATTACTAATTAGTTTTTTTTTTTTTTTTTGGTTTCACGTGTATCTCCCTCCTTGGGCTTAAATGACACTTATCACAAAGTGTTTTTTTTTTTTTTTTTTTTTGAGGAACTACTTTTCACAAGGTAAGATAACGATATGTAAGTGCATAAACTTGCTTCGAACCCACATCTCTTCGTGTGCTCTTTTTAGTTTTTAATATCATGGGTTAATAACTACTATGGACAATTGCGATATATGCTCCCACATCACTTTCAATGTTCCTGTGTTTCTACCATTTTAATTTTCCTATCCCTATCTTGTCACTTGTCACTTGTCACGTTTATAACAACAAAGGGAAAAATTAATAATGCAAACAGTCATACCACGAGAGTTATAGTGTAATTTGCCCTCCTGTTTTCAACAAAGCAAAAATAATTTTTAACACAAATGCATTGTTTTGTAACCATTTTCCTATTGAATCTACCGAAAAACTTAGCTTTTTTTTTTGATAATCACCGAAAAACTTAGCTTGCACGCGAAAAGGAACCAGAATTGAGAAAGGCACCTGTAAATTACTTGCATTTTATGCATCGTAAACAAAACTTTAATTTCCCCATGAATGATTTGTTCATGATACTATTACTAATCCCCAACAACTTTAGAGGTACCACAATAAACCTTTAGATCTAACCAGCGCTGTAACTAGCTAGAATACAGCCAAAGTCACCCAACCCCACCACTCTTTTTGGCACCTTTGCTCCGATTCCAACACCCACAAGGTCACCACTACCAACACCTTTATATCACACCCTCACACAACATCATAAAAGTAAAAGCAAAAGCAATAACCCATACACAACATACCACATTTTCCTCTCTCTCTCTCTCTCTCTCACACAAACACAACAAACAAAGATCCTTCCTTTGTACCAAAAAAATAATGTCCCCCAACCCACCTTTCTTTACTTTCTTCTTAGTTTTCTTCTTCTCAATTCTCTTGCCCACTTTTCTGGGTTCTCCCAACCCGGACCCGGCTTCAATCCAATCATTCCTCCCAAACCCATCTCCACAAGCAACAATTCCTGCATTCCCTGAACAATCCAATGTAGTTGGGTGCCCATTAGACCTCCCAGATGAGCTTTTCCATGGCATAAACACTGCTTGTAGTGCCACCAATGGTCAGCTCCATCATAGCCGATGCTGTCCTGTACTTGCTGCTTGGCTCTACTCAGCTTACTCTTCCACAGCCCTTGGAAGAGCAAGTAGAGTTAGCAGCACAGCCAATAGTACCACCCCATCCTATGACATGCCACTTCTGCCTGATGATTCAGAAACATGTGTGGAGGACTTGGGAAAAGCACTCGAGGGAAGAGGGATTGAGTTAACAAGACCCAATGAGACTTGTGACTTGGTGTACTGTTATTGTGGAATAAGGTTACACCCATTGAGTTGTCCTGAAGCTTTTTCAGTGAACCAGCAAGGGAAGCTTGTTGGGGATGAGAATGTGAAGAGGTTAGAGAAAGATTGCTTGAGTAGTAGCACCAATGTGAATGAATTCCCAGGTCTTGGTGGGTGCTCTAAGTGCTTGAATAGTCTCTACCTGGTAAGTGCTTCTTTTCTCTAATTGGTTAGTTGTTTCATAACATTCTCTCTTTTTCTTTTTCTTTTTTTGGTTCCATCTTGTTTGTTTTGATTTGTACTTCAATGGCTGAAGAGAATGAACTCTTTTTCTGGGTTAGGACTTAGGAGTCTTTCTCAATGTTTTGTATTTGGGAAAGTTTGTCCTGCTTTTTCTTCATTTTGATTACTGTGTCAAACTCTAGTCTTTAGGTGTAATTATTCTAGACGCGCCATGAGGGCGAGTCTATTGTTTGTCAGGCTTGGTAACAAAAAGAAGAATTTGATGATGGACCAACACTACCTTATCTAAAACCCAGGAGCTGCCAAAATAGATGAATTTTATAAGATAAAGAAAGAGAATCAAAGTTTGGCCTATATTTCTATTTCTAGAATATAGAAATAATAAATACCTCAAATTAGTTCATCAAAAAACATAAATACCTCAAATTATAGTCTCATAAAATATAACCCCGAATTGTTCTGTATCTCATTTCAGCTTCAATGTAATTTCCTAAAAAAAAAAAAAAAAAAATCACAATGTGATGAGAAAACAAAAGGATTAAAAAAGAGTAGTTTTTTACACGCGCTAAAACGCGAGTTGGAATGCATCTATAATTTAGGCCTACTGTTATTTTAACGGTTGTTTGTCGGATTACCCGGGAGTTTCTCACTTTTTTGTTTTTTTTTCATAATCAAAAACAGTAGGCACCTCAATCACATTGTGGCATTTTATATGTCCATAGACACGCATGCATCAATTATCTTTTTTTGGTTGAAACATGTATCAATTATTATACATTGACCAGTTTAAACTTCATTCATTATAAATAACAAGGTCTGTGCAATCTTAACAGTGTGTATTCTTGTACGATTTTATTTTTAACAGTTTATTTGCACCGTGCATCATTTGTCATACCAAATATGAACTTTGGAACTAAAGGCAAACTCATGAGATCTCATCCACAACATATGTCGTAGCCTATTACACATCTTTTTCACTGTTTTGCTGACAGTAGGTGACAAAAACGTGTGCAATCTAGTGTTTGATTTGTACTTGTAATGGTTTTATTTTATTTTTATTTTAATTTTTAATTGGCAAATTAATCTGGTTGTTAATTTCAAGTTCACTAAGCTTTTCAATATGCATTTTGTTTATTTATCCTGCCAATTAGTTTTTTTTTTTTTTTTTTAAATTAATCTAATTGTTTGTTAGTTTAATCATTCTTAATTATTAGTTTGAATTGCAAGATAGATTTGTACATAATTAAGAAATTCCCAATTTCTAACTGTTTCTAATCATTTTTTGGCATATTGCAATGACATTGTTAAAATTTTTTAGCTAGTTTCTACAATTTAACCCTGGTCTCCAAAGTACAGCATCGACATTCTTAGTTTCTTAAATACTCATTGTTTTTTCTGTTCTTAAATACGTGTTGGTTAGATGATTTAATTCACTGTAAGAATAGGCTTTTATAAAGAACTGAATCTGCAGCTTTAAAATAGATTGTGATGTTGCACCTACTAAATTTTGGTCATTTAGAACTTCATTCACCAAACATCTGTTTGTCCAATCAGTGGTCATAAATGATGTTTTCTAATTAAAACAATAATTTTATGTAGCTTAACAAGAAGAAAACTTTCAATTCAAGCAAATCAGAGGACAGGACCACCAAAATGCACAACAAAGATTGCCAACTAATGGGTATGACATGGCTCCTTGCCAAGAATCGAACGGCATACATTCACACAGTTTCAGCGGTCTTACGAGCTATCATGTTGAGCAAAGATGGTTCTGATCCCCAGTCGTGCACTCTCAACAGCGATGGAATGCCTCTAGCCGTTGATTCGTCTGAAATCTCCAGTCATTCATCATCAAACACCCTTAGAGCACCCATTTTCAGCATGCTATCACTTTGTTTGTTATATATGTTTTGCATTGTATTGTCCACCCATTTTTACTAAAGCTGTAGATTAGAAGCTTCCGCTAGAAAGTTTAAATTGCTACATTTTGTAGTTCTTGTACTCTATTCTGTTCCTGGTAATTAATATGACATGCCCAGTTTCTACTTTGTGTCTGTTGGTGTAATGTAGTGTAGGTAAATTGGAATGTGATGGTTTTTGTTTTGGGGTTTTCTGAGGATAGAAGATAAGGCTTTCGGTCCATATTTGAAAGAAAATCTTGAAGTGGGCCTCCATTAACATGTGCTCTAGAGACTACTGCTTTGCTTTGGAGAGACCAATTGTTCATAAATGGTTAACTTGTTTGGTGTCATTATTTTGGGACAGTTGTGTGTCACGGGAAAATTTATGGAATGTCAATGTCTCCCATACAAATACAAGTCACAACAACGGACGGATCTTTATCTTCTATGGTTTTTATATGCAGAAGATGAAGGATTGGGTCATTGGCAAATTGGCTGCCAGCTGGCCAGGACAAACAAAAATGTTCTATATCATAAGAAGGTTAAAACGATGTTCTATATCATTCGAATTTTTCACGCATGTTACGGTAGAGTGATACCATAATCTGTAGGATTTTTTTTAATTTTTTTAATTTTTTTTTTAGATACAGTAGAATTTAAACTGATGACGTTTACTCCATAATAACTTTATCTTATTATCAGGTTAAGACACTTACCATCCGCTTCCAACTTTTCTCCACCAAAGAAAAAGAGAGAACAATTTTTTTTTAATTCTTGTCTAATTTTGTATCATGTGACAAGGGCAGTAAATGAATTAAGTTTTGTTGAGTATTAAATGTTTAAGCTAAGCTCAACAATAAATATAAAATGTTCAAGCATGGTTTGAGCTTGAACCAAGCTTATAAACTATGTTTGAGTTTGAGCTTGTTAGAATGTCTAAAAGCTTGAGCTTTGTTTAATTTATTAATCAAGTTGAACTCAAGCTGCATATCAAGCTTTGAGTTGAAGTCTAATATAAGTATATTATCAAGCTCATTTAGTTTAAAATGTAATCCCTACTCCCAATTAATTAAATGCTTAGTAAAATATGAGTTTATTTTTCAAGATCAAATCAAATTTATTACCAAGCCTATAAAGCAGTCTAAGCTCGTATTATTATTATTATTATTTTATTGAGCCCTATTGTTCACAACATTGTTCATGAACATTTTTTTTTGCTTAGACTCTCTTAAAATTAAGGCTCAAGCTTGACTCGTTTAAAACAAACAAACATGAATGAGTTTTTTATTGAGTCAAATATGAGTTGTTTATGAACAATTTGATTCATTTATAATCCTAACCCGTGCAAATTATTTTTCTTAACTATGGTGTTAAGTGACCCATTCATAATTTTCAGCATGAAAGCCAACATGATGACCTCACTCACCTAGGTAAGACTACTTCATCATTATTACCACGGTTGAATATTTTTGTGGAAATGAATACAAATTTAATTTATATAATCTAAAAGCTGAAGCATAGCGTTTGATATTGTTACGCTTCCATTGAGCCACACCAGCAGCCATCATTACCATTCTTTTTTCCTGAATTTCTCATATAATTTTAAAATACTCTTCCTAAATAAAATACTCTAAAAAGGAAAATGATTCTCAGCCATATCTCCACCATAAAGTCCAATCTTTATAGCTTTAAAAATTCATAGGACCTGAAATTATAGTCATTAATATCAACATCAGTTATTTTTAAACTTTTTATATATTCATAATTTGGTTAAGGTTCTTTTCTGGAAATCATCTTAAAAAAAGTGTTTAGGTGTTTATGTTAGATATGGTGTTCATTTTATTGGTCTGTAATTTAAATGCCACAGATGACCTCTATGTGAAATGGCACCTTCTACTTTGGTTGTAAGAATAAGGTGGAAGAGAGTAAAATCGTGGATTCATGCTCTAGTATACTAAAATGGGCCTGGAAAGTTTCTTAAAAAAAAGGGGTCTGGAATTTAATTAAGGTATGATGTAAATCAAAGTCTCTATTAATAAGATTTTAATTGAACATTTACTTGCTTTGGCTCTAATTCAATACAGATCTCCAATATTTATTTATTTATTTATTTATTTTTTTTATACAAGATAGAATTCTACTCTAGCCTAATTTAAGCGTATATGTGTGTGAATCCTTTCTGGAGATTTGAACCTCAGCCCTTACTCTTTACACCCTACAAGCATTTATACTTGTGGAGTGACCATCGCATCAAGGGTGTGCGGTGGTCCGGATCTCCAACCTTTGTTGTTCTTGTTGTTTATTATAAAGTTTATGAAATTGAAAAAAAAAAAAAAAAAAAAAAAAAACAAACGTGTGAGAAGTTTTTACATATTCATCTATTTATTTATTTATTTTTTTGTTGTTGTTGAAAAAGTTCATCTACTTAATTTAGATGTTTATAACTACACAATTAAATAATAATTCATGAAAAATAAAAAGTAGCAAAAATTTTCTATACATATTCATCATGGATGGTTCTAACTTAACATTTAACTTTGCATTTATATATTCATATGCTTTAATTTAGATATTTATAACTAAACAATGAAATTTATGAATAAAATATTTAAAAAAATTATTTTTCTACTCTTAAAAAAGTCATTAATTTTGTTTTAAAATTTTTTTTACATGTCCATGGAAATTCATTAAAAAAAAACTTTTTTTTTTTTGCTGAAAAAAAAAAAAAAAAAAAAAAAAAAAAAAAAAAAAAAAAACAAACCTTTGACATACCACTAACCTAACCACTAAATACATTAAATTTAAAAAATAAGGCCATTATTACTTTTGTTACAACCAAATCATTAATTGATTAAGATAAAACTAGATAAATACCTTTGTATTCCCTTGAAAAATCAGGAAAAAAAAAAACATTTCACATACCACTAACGTAACCACATATATAACTATTTAAGACGAGTGTGATGTTTATTTCTTATTGATAACCATACCATACAAATTACAACTAGTAAGAGATCATACTTTACAACAATAGAGACACAGCTTCCAACTACAAGATATTGGAAAAACAAATTTTCCTTATGTACAAGGCATGTATACTAAGATGAATGAAGATCATTGCAAATTTTAGATCTACTTAGTTATATATATCATTGAATTTTTGTTAAGCCATTTCCATTCTAACAGAAGTTTCACTCAATCGGGTCCAACTAATGACTATATTATCAGTTTCAAAAATGAGCTACAATCTCATCAAGAAACTTTCGAACAAAAATGAGAGAATTGGAAAGTAAGAGTAAGACTTTCTTGAATGTGGGAAGCTATCAACCGAAAAAATCTTGAACTAATCAATTTGGACATGGTTCTTATAGATGAACAGGTTAGATTTGAATTGAGAATCTATTTTGTCATATATTCTTTAAGATATTGACATCTTAAAAATAAAATTGTGACTAACAAATTACTTATTTAACTAGCAGGATGATACTATACATGCTTCAATTCAAAAAACCAATGTTGAGAAGTTTCAGCAACAACTATAAGAAGGACAGTTATATTTAGTGTCCATTCTTCGAGTAGATACTTACAAGCAAAAAGATAGTTATCGGCCTATAAGTAAAAAGAGAAAAATAAACTTTCTATGTACAACAGTTATTGAGGAGCTAAAAGAGGCTAAAGTTAGTATCTCTCGGCATAAATTTGAATTTATTGATTGCAAAACAATTGTGGAACGCTTTGACAATAACAAAAATTTTACAAGTAGCCTAAAAAGGCTCAAATTTATTTTAAAATAAATTATGTTTCAAATTACTTAATGAACTATATTTGTTGCAGACATCATTGGAAAGATGGTGTTGGACCACTAAAAATAATGTTTATGTTCAAGGATCTACTGTCCCAATGAGAAATATAGATATCATGAATCCAGAGTGAGCTTCATAATGCACATATGGATTTGTTGAATAATACTACTTCAAACTCTTTATGCTTACATATTTGTTTGCCACAGAGAAATCAGAATAAGAATTACTCTCTGGGGACTAACATCAAATGAAATTAAGGAAAATTTTTACACCAACAATCCAGGACCCTTTTTCATAATAGTGACATCTACCATTGTGAAATCATTTAGAGGTAATAAATTTTTTTTAAAACATATCTATTAATTTAGATAATTAACATATTTTTATTAAGTACAAGATTTCTCATCTACAAGTGCAGTGAAAGTGTACATCAATTTAGAAATACCTGAAATTGCAACCTTGATTGATTGATAATTATATTTCCCATACCATACTTTTACTCTAATTAATTATTTTTAAAAATAATCCTAATACATTAATTTAGTACAATAACAATCTTCATATCCAATAATTATTAGCTTTGTTTTAATTTTAATCTTCTATCATGAAAGAAATGTAGAAAATACTCAAATTGAAGGAATTCTTCTACAATTCAAGGAAGAAAAATTGCTTGAAAAAAAGATCACAAAAAATAGAAGGATAATCAAGCAAATAATATCCTTGGAATGGGAGTCAGATGATCATGTACTCAACATTTTTTCCCAATAACGTTATACCAATAATATATTTAGTTTCATCAATATATATATATATATATATGAGTAATGCTACAGACACAAACTGTTTTACAACATTTTTACAAATTGCTAATGTGGCTTTAGTAATTTTCAAATAATTATTGGTAAACATAAATGTGATGTTAGTAGTGGAGCCATATTACAACTAATAAGAATTTGTCATATCAATAGTTTGTAAAAATGTTGTAAAAAAGTTTGTGGTTGTAGCATTAGAAAATATATATATGTATTTATAGTTTTCAATAAGCTTAGCAAAAATGTAATTTTTTTTTTCTTTTATATTTTTAGAAATTGTATTCACATGCCTTGCAACAATAGAAAATATTGAAACAAACTTTGGATGGTATTATATTGGATGCGCAAAGTGCAACAAAAAAGTAAAATCTGAAAATAATTTTTGGTGTAGCCATTGCTAAAGTAACTTTGATTTTCAAATTTCAAGGTAAAATATAAATTACCAATTTTAGAATCGTACAATATATATAAACATAAAAGGAAATTAAAAAAAAGAAAAAAGAAGAAGAAACAAATTAGATATTTATACATGCAAGTATAGAATTTAACTTAATGTTGATGATGGAACAGAGCGTGCTGTATTTATTTATTTTGATAAGGAAGTTGAAAAATTACTTCACACAATAGTAAGAGAATTATTAAACAAATGTGCAATTGTAAGACCATACAATTAGCATATATAATCTTTCATTTATTTTGACAAGAAGCTCATTGAAAAAACATTTGTGTTTCAACTAAAGCTTAATGACTATAATTGAAACTTCATCATATCACAACAGTAAGCTATCAATTGTTACAAACTTACCATTATTTGCAAATTCAAATATTGTGTTGTAATCCACATACTATGTTTTAGGAACCATTGCAAAAGGATAAAATTAAGGAAAGTCCAGATCAGACTTTTGACAAAAACACATTTGAACTTTTGGATACAAAACCATCCACAAGCACAAATAATGATGCAAGTGACCCAAAAAAAAAAAAATGGTGATATCACAACAATAAGCTTTCTACTTCTACAATTATTTGCAAATTCATTCAAAAAAAAAAAAAAAAAAAAACATCTACAATGTAGTGTAATAAACATACTTTGGTGTAGGAAGCATTGGAGGATTATGAAATCAAGAAAAACACAGGTCAAACTTCTGAAAAAAACACGTTTGAAGTTTTGAATACAAAACCATTAACAAACACAAATAATGATGCAAGTGGATCAAAACAAGAAGGCAATAATGGTGCCATCCAGTCAATGAATTCTACCTCTAATGTTGAAGATGCAAAATCAAATGATGATAACATGTTCCTTCAAGATCTAATCAATCGTCAAAAAGCTACAAAACACAAGTCATCAAAGAAGAAGAAGCTTCAAAGACGCAAATGATATTGGAATTTTATATTTTCTTGCCTTTATGAACTTTTTTCAAAAAATTAGTTCCATGAACAAAAGCTCCAATCACCATGAATCCTGCAATATATTGGTCATACATATAAAATGCAGCTCAAGTAGTAATACCATGAAAAATATTAATAATTGTTGGTTTTTAGACCCCTTAAAACAACAATAGGATTAACCTAGTTAATTAGCCAAGTGATTAACTTAGTCAAATTATGCAATTCTAGGTTAACACAATTATATAATCATATCAAGCATATAAAGCAGCGGAAATATAAAAAACACAATGATATGATGACCTAAGAAACCACACGGTAAAAACTTGGGGAGGATTTGACCTAGTTATCCTCAAGGTAAACCTGAAACCACTATGAAAGAATTGAAGTTTATACAAAAGGACTTACAAGCTCCCCGCTTGACTTCCTAATGCTACTCACCAGTAGAACTTATTGACACGACCACGTGCAAACTCCGAATCTACGAACTCATTCTTTCTTGGATTCTCCAATCAGTTACAAGCACCTACGCTTGTTATTCTTTAAGCTCCAATGGCAGCAACTGAGTTGATCATTAAGGTGTTGAAGTAATCTCTACTTTGAAAACCCTAAGCTTTGTGTAAAGGAAAGCTCCTCTAGATCTCATAAGAGATTTACACAAAATAGAAAATATAACTAGGGCAAAAACATAAACCAGAGCAACTCACAAAACGTGGCTAGGGTTTTGCCTTATATACCTAGGGCAAAAACATAAAATCCTAAACGTTTAATGAGATAGGGCTGAGTTGGAAATTCTGCAGAAAACGCAATCTGGTCGACTTTCGATCGATCGAGTCTAACTTTCGATTAATCGAGCCAGGTCGAAATACACTAATACATCTGCAGCCTCTTGATTCCAACTTTACATGAATTACACAACTTTGAGCAAGCCTAAACAAGACTAAACATATTGTTTTAATCATGGTTTGCCAACATTACACATTAGAGTTCTAAATACATAAAATCCTAAGTTCTTAGAACCTAACAATAATAATAAGACTATCCTAAAAAAAATTATCACGTGCAACATGTGGGTTTGTGACTTGTTAATGTAATGTGCGGTAAAATTTTGATACAAATTCATCTCTAACCAAATTTAATTGTTTGTTATACACACATTTTAAGCCAAACCTCTTGTTATGTGATTGGAGGTATTATGAGAGAGAGAGAGAGAGAGAGAGAGAGAGAGAGAGAGAGATTTGGTCCTCAGTAAGGGGGGGAAAAATAGAGTCTTAAAAACATAAAGTCACGTGGGATGCCAATTAAAATAGGGGATAAAACCCATGATACACGTCTTAAATCATAATTCGCACATTATATTAAAGAATTTAACTCAATTTTATGAAAGAAAAATCTATAATAAGAGATTTAGAATGCCAAAAGTTTTGTAACTTAATTGGTTAGTATTAATTTCATGATGTTTTCAACAGAGTTATCCATGGTTCAAATGAATCAAATCCCCCACCCGGTTCACTAGTATAAAAAAAAAAAAGAAAAAAAGAAGAAGTAAGAATACTGTTTTAGAGGAGGAAATGTGAAATAATGCTATGAACTACGTCACATTTGTCCTTTTTTTAAGGTTTTGTTTTTCTTCCATTTAACCATGAGTATTGGATTTCTTTGAATGTTTTTATAAAAAGAGGATATGTTATTTTTTAAGAATATTTGCATGTTTATAATGATAGCGTGTTAAGCCTAACACCAAAAAGTTTAGAGATTTGTTTATTGATTTTGGAGTCTCACATCGATTAAAAAAGACATAATTCTTATTGAGAATATTAGTCTCACGTTAATAAGAAAATAAGTAAGGATGCGTGATAGTTCATATAAATAGGATTTTGGTGTAGCTTTTTATTGGGTATGTGAGATGGAAGACAAAGTTTTGAATAATGTGTTAATGTGACAGCACCTTTTTGTATGTTGCGGTTTGTGTTCATTTATGTTGTGAGCTTTATGAACACTTGTGACTATGATTACAAACAAAAAAAACATCATGACTTATTTACCACTATGCACCTTTGGCATAATGGTCACTTTACAAATGTAAGTATTTGTAAGGTGTAGGGAGAAAAGGCCGGAGTTCAAGTTTTTAGGAGAGAGTTTCACATACATATATATTTAGATAAAATTAAAATAGAATTTTTATCTTATATATAAAAATAAAAAATAAAAAAAATTATCACGACTGCTTTGAAATTGCCAATCCCAAACTCTAAACTTTGGATTCAAAACAAGAAATAATCAAAACTAATTAACTTAACAACACACATTCATTTCATTTTAAAGAAAATCAAACAATGTTTAAATCCCACTCTCAACAATGTTTATGTTTTTATCTCAAAAAAAAAAGAAAAAAGAAAAAAAAATCAAACAGTTAAAAAACATGTTTGATATTCCTAGACACATCACACACCCTATCTTGCAATGTTCAATAAGAGAATTGGGCAAATTGTCGATTCTCCAAAAAATTTTTAAAAATTAGGCATATCGTGATTTTATTTATTGGATACCTTGGGCCTTTTTGTTTGGATGGCCCAAAATGGAATCTTGCTATTCCGGCCCGGTCCTTGGGTGTGGGAATGGAGATACCAAACTGCTTTCAAATTTGTGTACTATATGCATCCCTGTTATATTCTTTAATTGTTTTGCATATTTTTGTGGGCTTGTTTTAATTGACTTAATAATCAATATACGAGTGTTTTGGCTAAATGTTGCCCAAATCAGAGTTTATAGGGCTACATATCTACTGTCTACCGTTCAAAGTTTTGTTGATGTTGTTGTTGAAAAAGGAGAGATGTGAAATTCAGTACTAAGGCAGCTGAGGCCCCGTTTGATAATGGTGTTTATATGATAAAAATTGTTGTTTAAACACTACAATATGTATTTTCACACACTTTTTCACCCACATGTATTTCTATAAAACTTAAATAACGTTACTAGAAATCTCTTAACAAATAGACCCTGAATTGTTCAAACAAGTGACACCCCCAATGCTGCTTTTGCAAGAGAGAGTACACATTTTTGAGTTCTTTAACTACATAAATATAAATGTCACTTTCTCCTTCAACTCATTGCTTCCTATTTCCCTTATTCCTTGAGCTAGCGTCTATTTTCTTCAAGTTATAAGAGCTGTTTTGGCTGCCACTTCATACTTGCTAGCATGATGTCTTGGAGCTCGACTTGTTACGGCCTAGATAAATATATGGGTTGTCCGCAACCAAGATAAATTTCTATACATCATACTCTCATTATATATTTGTACACATCTTTACTTGGTGTTACATGATACATTTATTAGTACGACTTTAATGATATATACTAACGTATTTTTTTGACACTTATTCGAATATGTAAAAGCCTCATGGTTTAAATTACCTACTCATGAGAATGTTCTTTCTCACTAGTTTGCTCATTATATATTTCTATATATCTTAAAAGGTTGCTATAGCCGCATCTATTGGCATAAATTAAATGCCATGCATATTAACTTGGACATTGACAATTTATATCCATTTCAATTGATAAATATATTTGTTTATTGCTAAATATATTTTCTTATTTCAATTTCACATACTTCATGGCCTAATATATATCCTTCAATTTATTTATAAACCATAACTTAAATTATTTACGAATGAGAGAATTATTATTCTCGTTAATTCATTAGTTTTATATCTCATTATATTATATTTTTGCTTGGGAGAAAATACAATGGTAGTGGTCAATAGGTGACCCATTAGTGTGAGTACTACCCCAAAAAGAACTCAAGTCTAACCACTAGCCCATCTAAGCACAATGCGTGTCACCATCACATAAAGACCCCAAGCATAGGCAATCTCATTTTTAGACCAAAAAAAAGAAAGTAATCTCTTTAATAATATTCTTGCTAGAGGATATGGTCACTAAAAACATTAAGCTCAACTCTCTTTTTTTTTTTGGGGGAGGAGGGGATAGGAGGGGGAAGGAGGGGAACATGATCCTCTCCATTATGTCCAAATCACACATATAATTGTATTTTTCTATATCTAATAATGTACAAACTATCACATTATTTAAAATTTTAAATTGCTGATGGGTGTATTTTTTTTCCTTTATACTATTATTGGATAAGTAACTCATTAAAACAAAGCATATTAAATATTTAGTTACCAAAAATATAACCCCCATATATATATATATATATGTATATATTTATTTATTTATTCCATTTGGAGAATTAGAGACATGTACACTATGTTTATATATATATATATATATATTTAGAAGGAAAGAAAATTGTAAATTTGTGGTTAGGAGTTAGAGATCCTTACTTTTTATCATCTGTGAAAAATAATATTTCTTTTTTGTTTAGATTATTGTTATATTTTTCTTATATTGACTAGTATAATTTTAGACATGTAAAATGATATTTATTATTTAAATAATTTAAAGTTCAATTAATTTGTATTATATGTTTCCTTATTTTTTAAAAAGGTAAATTGCAAATTACACCCTTAAAATTTAGAATATTTAGATTTTACATTCTTAAATTTCAGAATTTAGATTTTACCTCCTGAAATTTGGAGATGTTTGGATTTTGGATTTTACCTCTTAAAGTTTGGGATTGTTTGGATTTTATATTCCAAATTCTGAATCTTCAGGATGTAAAATCCAAACACCTCTAAATTTTGAGAGAGTAAAATCCAAACACCCTAAAAAATTTAAGGGGTAAAATTTAATTCTAAAATGTTAGGGTGTAAAATTCAAACACGCCTAAACTTCAGAGAGTAAAATCTAAATTTTGAAACTTTAAGGTGTAAAATCCAAACACTCTCAAACTTTAGTGGTGTAAAATCCAAATTTCTCTCTCTCTCTCTCTGAGAAACATATAATACAAATTAATTAAACTTTAGGAGTGTAATTTCTAATTTATTCAACAAAATACCGTGATCAAAAATGTTAAAAATCTTAATTTTGATCAACATGATTTAAAATATAGTTCAGAGTTTACAAACTAAATGAATAAAAAAAAAATGTTTTAACCAATGTAAAGACTAACTTGATGTAGATATATTTATATATAAGAAAATACATATATAAAATTATGTTACACAAATACTATATATATATATATATAATATTTTTATAATAGTTATAATTTCAGTAAGACTAATGATATAATAGATTTCATAACTTTTGAGGTAGCAATTTGTAATTGGTGTACAAGAACAATGATGTTAGTGAAAGTCCTTCAAAAATGATATTGTACTAATTACATTTAGCAACTTAATAAATTTTTTAAAATTTTTTGAAATTTGTTATGTATCTAATATTCTTGATATACCGTTATACTCAATAAATTGTAAAAAAAATTAAGAAATTATGGGCTAGAACAGAATTTCTGTTGTTCTATAAGAACCACCATTGTCGTGAAAGCTTCCAAGTCTTGCACCGGTTTAGCATCCATTATCAGCCAAAGCAAATCAAGGAAACCTTGGGGAGTGTACTCAAGCCTCGGAACTTTTAATTAGACATCTCATTTGAAAACACTAAGATGGTCAATTGAGTTAGAAGGCTCTGCGTGTAAACTTTTAAATATGGGTTTTGATATAAATTTTTTTCAGGCATAAATGCACTTTTGGTCCCTACATTTTAGGCCGTTTTTCGTTTTGGTCCCTAAACTGATTTTGCTCTTAGGTTAGTTCTTGATTTTTTAAAATCGTTTTTAAAATAGTCCCTACCGTCAACCCAGTTATGGAAAATGCTGAAGTGACAAACGAATTTTACTGTTTGCTGACATGGCTAATAAAATAATATTAAAAAATACCACATCAGCATCCATGTCAGCGTTTTAATGACAAGTCAGCATTTTAATTAATAAAAAAAATTCAAAAAAATTAAACTGAAAAAATTCAAAAAAAAAAAAAAAAAACTTTTTTAGATCCTCTCTTTCTCTGTGTTTGTGTCTGTATCTTTCTTATTTTTTTATTTTATTTTTTTTTCCAGATCCTTTCTTTCTCTGTCTCTTGGTGCGTATTTGTGTTTGTATCTTTCTTTGTTCAAGCTTTCAATCCCTCTCTCTCTTAATCTCTGACATTTTCTCTCTCTCTCTAAACCTGATTCTCTAATCTCTGGGTTTTTCTAGTTTTCTGTGGGGTGGTTGGTAATGGAGGTGGAGATCAGTGGTTGGGGTGGAGATCGGTGTGGTTGGGGTGGTCGTGGTGGAGATCGGTGGTCGGGGTGGAGATCAGTAATCCATGGGTCTTGGATTATAGGTTTGGTTGGAGATGGAGATGGAGATGGCTGGGTTTGGTTGGAGAGGTTGGGTTTTTCTGGGTTTCAGTGGGGGTGGGCTATGGTCGTGGAGATTGGTGTGGCAGTGGAGAAGGAAATGGTGACGACAGCTGATCACGCTGCTAGTTGTGGGTCTTAAGTGGCGCTTCTAAAGAGATGAAAGCCATGAATGGGTGAGCCCAGATCGAGCTCGTTGAAATCGAGTCACGAAAGCCATCATTGTTGGCCTTGCAATTTAGTGACTCGGTGTGACGTTTCAGTCTGGCCATTGACGAAGTGGATGACCGAAGTTGAGATTTTGAGGTTTGGGTTTTTTAATGACTGAAATAAGGAGTTGCTTATGGTTTCTAGGTTGTTCATCTCAATGGGTTTGTTGCTTGATCTCTCTAAATGTTTATTTCTGGGTTGTAAATTTGCGGGTTTGATGTAATTTTTCTGGGTTTGTTGTTTGATATTGATTTATGGGTTCAATGTTCACTTCATTTTTTGGACTTCATGTAAATTTATGGGTTTGATGTTCATCTCAATTTATGGGTTTAAGCTGATGAGGTTAACCAAAAACAAAAGCAAAAAGAATTAAAATGATTATGAATTTTTATTTTTTAAGAAATGATTTTAGTTTAAATTAGATTTTAGGTTTTTTTTTTAATTTAATTTTTTTAATTTTCTTAGTTGGCTTTTTTTTTATTAATTTAAATGCTGACATGGCATTTAAAAAATGTTAAATATATTATTTTACTATTATTTTATTAGCCACGTCAGCAAACAGTGAAATCTGTTTGCCACTTTAGCATTTTCCGTAACTGGGTTAACGGTAGGGATCATTTTAAAAACGATTTTAAAAAATTAAGAACTAACTTAGGAGTAAAATCAATTTAGGAACCAAATCGAAAAACAGCCCAAAATATAGGGACTAAAAGTGCATTTATGCCTTTTTTTTTTTTTTTTTTTTTTTAATGACTTTGGGTATAACCGTATAAGGGCTTGATGTATGTAGGTAAAAGGGTGCCATATGGTTTTGGGCCGTGGCAGCCTAGTTGGCACTTGGCAGTACAAACCTAACATCACTTTGGACCGTGGCTTTAGAGCAGCATCTGAGCATGTGCTGGTGGTACGTGCTTAATTCGGTCCCATTCTAATAAGCCCAATAAAAAGTGAGTATCAACCCGCATATTAGCCTGCAATTGCATGATTTGATAACACCAATTACACATAAATTTGTAGCTAGGCGTGCATTTTAGCATGCTATTTATAACAATGATTAATAGTTTGTTAATTTGATTTCACGGGAAAGATTTTAGATGGTTTTAAATCCAACCAACAAAAGTATTTGGTGGAATCTAAAGAGTTGATATCTTGTAAAAAATCGAAAGATTAATTGGAATAATCTGATCAAGTGAGGGAAAAAAAGATTATGAAGAGTAAAGCCTCATGGTAGTTATCTATAAACTTGTTTCAAATGATTCAATATATTTATCTCATGAGCAATGGCTATAGATTCTACAAGTTTGACTACATTGAGCTTACAAACTGATGTGTCACCAATCATAAAGAGGCAATTCAAATATTCAATTATAAGGTGGTTGAAACTCACAAATCATATTCATTGCCACATTAGTTTGTAACTTTTATGATAAAATTTGTAATACTTTTAGCAATTTTCTTACCTTATATGGATCAAAAGAAATGCAGACATCTTTTGTAAATGAGTGAAGTCAGAAGAAAAGATGGTCCAAGATACATAAAATGGGAAGTTAGGAATTTATATGGAAGCCAAAGAGCAGTTCTACGATTCAATATTGGATGGAACCTCTACTGTAATTGGGATATTCCCTTATTTGGTCTTAAGCCATATTTTGATATGTGAGGGTGAGGCTTTCGTATTCACGATGCTTTTTAGACCCTGTTCCAACACTTTTTCCTTGTGTCAGGACAGTCCAAAGCAACAGTTTTAAGAACTCTACCGGCGGATTTCAGGACCTATACTGGTGCTTTTTAATTAAAAAAAGCTCTGGTATAGGTGTATTTATATCAGTGGTTTTGAAACCGCCCCTATAGGGTACTTACAGAAATATGAATACAACCTATACCAGTGCTTTTAAACCATTGTAATAGGTATTGCCTATGCCGGCGCTTTTGAAAAGCGCTAGTATAGGTCTTCAATGGAAATAGTAATAAGGCCTATACTAGGCTTTTAAACTGCTGTAATAGGTTTTGCCTATGACAGTGCTTTCAAAAGCATTGGTATAGGTCTTCAATGGATATAAAAATTAGCCCTATACCAATGCTTTTAAAATGCTGTAATAGGGTAATCAACGAAACAATTGAAATACCCTATTCTAGCTTTTTAGAAAGCGCTGCTATAGTTTTTTTATTTTTTATTTTTATTTTTAGGCACCTGTAATAAAACTGTAATACATATTTTCCAAGCACCTGTAATGTAATCAAAATAAAATATCAAATAACAAATACAAAAATAGTGTAAACCAACGAACCAAATATATTTAATTACACCATATTAATAACTATATATCAAATAATACATCCCAATTCAAACCCTCTAGATCGCATTTTCTCATCCAAAATAATACATCCCAAATGTCTAGAATGTTCACAAAATAATACATCCCAAATGTTTAGAATGTTATGAACAAAATAATACATTCCAATGGTGAATATATATCAATGTTTGAAACTTTATAATACATTGAGTGGGACAAAATAAAAATCACTAGCTGCGTATCTCCTAATGCGGACCCCCTCAGGATTTGCTCCAAAATAAAACCCTTAAAATGAGCTCGGGCATTCTGCACTTTGGCAAGGTACCTCTGCATCCTTTCATCCCGAGCTTCAAAGTCACCATTGACTTGGCCCACAATCAGCTTAGAATCTGAGTACAACTCCACTATTTCTCCTCCAAGCAGTTGGACCATGTTTATTCCTGCTAGCAAGGCCTCATATTCGACCTCATTGTTGGTGGCCGAGAATCCTAGTCGTAACGACTTCTCCATTATCAGTTTCTCGGGGGTGATTAACACAACCCTTACTCCCGCTCCCTTTCAGTTGGAAACTCCATCTGTATAGACTTTCCATGAGGGGGCAACAGTGGCCGACGAGACCAATGTACCTATGACTGCACTTTCCTCCTCGAGGACACCTCCAGCAAATTTTGCTATAAAGCCTGCTAAAACTTGTCCTTTTATGGCAATTCGAGGCATGTACTTGACGTTATAGGCTCCCAACTTGGTCCCCCACTTAGCAATCCTGCCAGTGTAATCGGATTTCCTCAATAAGGCTTGCAAGGGGAGCTGAGTAAGCACCACCACGGTATGAGATTGGAAATAATGAGGAAGTTTCCTGGTGGTGTGCACAATGGCTAGTACTGCTTTTTCCAAGGGAAGATAGCGCATCTCAACCTCTTGCAAGGATTTGCTGACATAATAGACGGGTCTCTAGACTCTATCCTGGTTCCTGACTAGGACGAAGCTAACAGTGTGCTCGGTGACTGCTAGGTATGCATACAATACTTCCTCCTTATCGAGTTGGGAAAGCATCAGTGGATTGGATAAGTATCGTTTGAGGTCCTCAAAGGCCAAAACACACTCCTCAGCCCACTGAAAATCCTTCCACTTGTGCAACAGCTGGAAGAAAGGATGACATCTGTCTGCGAACCGAGAGATGAACCTGTTCAAGGCTGCTGTCATCCCAGTCAACCTCTGCACCTCCTTGGGATTCCAAGGAGGGTGCAAGCTGTTAATAGCCTAGATCTATTCCGGATTGACTTCGATTCCACGGTAGGTTATCATGTACCTTAGGAACTTGCCCGACCTGACCTTAAAAGAACACTTGGATGCGTTTAGGCGTAGTTTATGTTTTCTCAATGTTGAAAAAGTTTCTCCCAAATCGGCCAGATGTTCTTCTACCTTCTTGCTCTTAACTTCCATATCATTAATGTATGCTTCCATGTTCCATCCAATCTGTCCTTCAAACATCCATGTTACCATTCTCTAATAGGTGGATCCTGCGTTTTTGAGGCCAAAGTGTCACGACCTAAATCCATGGAACATGAATTTAGATGCATGACTAACTTGTTAATCTTACATAACTCAATACGTATAATTAAATCCAAAATAAATTAAAACTCCAATGAAACAATGCTCTTAATAAATAACCTCTTACAAAAATCTAAACTCCACAAATTGGAAATAATCTCCAAAACGTAAAACATGAACTACAAAATAAGAATAACTAAAATTCTATAAGTCTTCAAGTAACACTGAAATCGCCTACAACTTCCATGCTCTACCTTGCACCTTACAAAGCGACCCAACGGTTCTATATTCCCAACTACACTTTAATCTAAAAAATAGTAATTGATGGGGTGAGCCACACATCCAGTAAGTAATTATACATAATACACAACAGGATAGAGTCAAGCCAAGCACGAGTATTTTGATTATTCACAAACTCATTCAATGATATCAAAAATAATCATTCCAAAACATATAATAAATCACTTTATACACATGTAATCACATCTTAAAATCATTAGAAATCACATACATATAATTGATCAGAGCACAGTGTCACATATACACATCACATATTCTCACATACAATCCTGTGAGCGGATTTACACATATATCTGATACATCTGATCAATTCTAAAAACACTTATTTTTGAGTCACAGATCACAAAACACAGTTTATACAAAATATAATAATTTACTTGATATTAACAATTATTCCAAATACAGAGGCATATCAAAGATCATGATATCGAATAAAACGTAAATCAAAGGATGCTTGACTCTCTTAGGAAATGAATAAGAACTGAAGAGTTTATATAAATATTTTACAATTCTTGAGTAAATATGAAAATTAAATTTGCTAAAAGAAACATTTTAAATACCATTTGGAGAATAGGAATATGACTTTGGAATCACTTGGTTTTAACAAATTTAAAGAACAAGAACCTTTTTAGAAAACTTACTTTGAAACTCAATTATTTACGGAAAATTGTTTTGTTTAGAAATCATCTTTTAAAAGAAATTTGGACGTTTAAAACTTATTTAAAATTCGAAGTATCTCTTTAAAACATTATTTAATAGTTGAAAATGATACAAAAATACTTTTGACAAACTTTAGAAAATATACGATTGAAATACAAAACTTTTGAAAACTTTTAATTTCTAAGAACCTAATGGACAAAACTTGTGCATATTATGCATAATTACTTACCTCTCTTGCTAATACTTCTAAACATAGCTGAACACTTTAATCTTTCGTAAGCTCTAAACAAAAGAATGCTTTAATCAGTAAGCATGGAATCTAATCCTTATAAACCTTTTCTTTCCTACTGTCCTACAAAAATCAGGTATGAAAGCTACTTTGTATATACCATTGAATTAAGCAATTTAATATTCCTTATCAAAGTCCCACCGCAATAATATTTTCCCAAACTAATCTGTACTACTAGAGTTCAAACAAATTTCTATAACCACAATTGATATTCTAGGCCAATAATATTTCCTTGCATTGGGTCAAATCTCATATTACCATTAGAGAAGCAGCAGCCGAATACCCTAGACCTTAGATTAATATTCCCATTGAAAACGTAAGGATACAGGGCCACCTTTAGGATTAAAGATTATAATCATGAAGTCTAAATTCGAATGAAATCTGTAGGCAACTCAACGAAATCATGTAATCACTTTTAGGAATTAATCTAATATATATAATCCTTTGTTAGACCCAAGGCTCTCAATGTCTACGGGTAATCAAAATTAAATACAATAGTACCATAACTGAAGAGTATTACAATCGGATCTTTACGTGAATAACACTTATAATTAACCATCTTTCCATTGTAATCAAATAGTCAATATAATGGACATAACCGAATCTTACCAAGCTGCCAAAACCATATATATATATCTCAAGATTTATAAACAATATAGAAGTATTGAGATAGGGTTCTCACCTTGATTTCGTAGCCAAATCTTATGCCCTTAAACAATTTTGCCTCCTCCTTCTGTCACGCCACCTCTCTCTCTCCCTCTCAAATTTTCTTTGGCATCCACTTTAACTAAGAAACCCTTCTAATGAAAACCCTAATTTATCTTTTCCTCTATCTTATATTTGACGCATCGAAGATGTGGGCTTAGTGGGATAGTGGGCTGTAGTTTAAAACCCACTTAAACTTATTTCTTTAGTCTCCAAGAGGCCCATAAAACATTTACCTCTTTTATTAATTTATTTCTTATTTTAATTGCTGCACTAAATTTTATGCACTAAAACTTTAATTTTCTCACCTATTTTGTAGCACCATAAAATTGTCTACTCCCATCTTACTGTGCACACGCATATTGTACTCCAACTCTATAATAATAATAATACCGATGACGGTGATGATCATAAAATCAAATCGGGGTATTACACAAAGGGTATCACCCCGATAATGATAGTTTCCATTGGGGGCGCGAAAGGCTGTTCTCTCTTGGTCAGGCAATGACAAAGGTATCTAGTAGTAACCTTGAAAGGCGTCCAGAAAACTCATCCGAGGATGTCCTACCGTTGCATCAACCAGTTAGTCAATTCTAGGGATTAGGAAGGGGTCTTTTGGGCAGGCTTTGTTCAAGTCCGTAAAATCCACACACACTCGCCACTTCCCATTTTTCTTTTTAACCATTACTGTATTGGCCAGCCATACCGAATAGAAGATTTCCTTGATGGCTTCAGCTTGCTTCAACTTATTCAGCTCTGTCCTGACTACCTCAGTGTGGTCTTTAGATGACCGCGGAGAAGGCTACTTTTGTGGCACTACCTAGGGATTCATGTTCGAGTGGTGACAAGCTAACTCGGGGTCAATCCCTGGAACATCATACGCATCCCATGCAAATGCGTCAACATTCTCCTTTAGGAACTTCACCAACTCAGCCTTTTCCACGGGCGGCAATCGTGAGCCTATTTGAAAATACCGCTCCTATTACAGCCCTATTATTACTTTTTCTAACTCCTCGGATGACTTTTCCAACGTCTTGGTTTGCAGCCCCTTTGCAGACACCTTTAGTTGCTATGGGATTGGATCCTCAGTCACCGTGACGAGATCCAAAGACCGCTGCGCTATTGCTGATACCAAGCATTGCCTGGCCATGGCTTGATCACCTAACAATATTCCCACTCTCCCCTGGGTAGGGTACTTGACCTTTAGGTGCAATGTTGAGGGCACTGCGCACACAGCGTGAAGCCAGGATGGCTATGTACGGGGAGAACGCTTCTACTACCATGAAATCAACTTGGACCTCCACATCTCCAACCTGAACGAGTAGTGTTATCTTTCCTCAGGGTACCACCATCTTGCCGTTAAAGCCCATCAGCGGGGAGTCATACTTGTCCAGGTCCTCGGGCCTTAAGTTTAGCCCCTGGTACAAGTCTAGGTACATGATTTCCGCTCCACTTCCTTGGCCAGCCAGTACTTTCTTTACATCGTAGCCCATAATCCTGACCATAACAACTAGGGCGTCATCATATGGTTGAAAGGCTTCCTGCTTATCCTCTTCTAAAAAACCTAAGGTAGGAGAGACCATCACTCTCACTCTTTTGGGAGTCTGATCTCTGGCTTCTATGCTGGAGCCCTCTACTACGGACATGACTCTGAAACTTACCCTAATATCGCTCCCTGCCCTAGCCATGATCACATTAATGGTACCCAACGCTGGTTGAGGAGCACCGTTTCCAGGCACCCCACTTCCCGAGTGCCTGACCTGCTTCATAGGTTAATGTAAAAAATAATTCAGTTTCCCAGCCCTTGCCAATTGATTGAGGTGATCACGTAAGGTCCTGCAGTCCTCCGTGATGTGTCCCTTGTCTCGATGGTAGTGGCAGTAGAGGCTTAGGTTCCTTTTGGATGGATCCCCCCCCCCTCCCCAATCCTGTTGGGCCACTTGAAAAACGGCTTATTTTTTATCTTTTCTAGTATTTGGTACACTGGTTCCTTAAATAGTGAATTGATTAGTTGAATTCCCGCAGATGTTGCATGACTGGGGAAATCTCTTCGGGGCCGGTCATTATGATATCCTCCTCCCCAAGGCTCCCTCTCTAGGATCATTTTAGCTTTGCCTTTTCCCTGCATTTGATCTTTTTCTAGCTGGCGCATGTTCAAGGCAAACTTCATTGTCAATGACTTCCTCAGGTCATGCTCGGTCAAGAGGCCAACCTTGAAGGTCCTTACTGTTACATCCTCAAAATCTTCGTCCACTTCATTGTACATTTCCCAATACCGATCCGAGTAGGTCTTGAGGGTCTCCCCTTCCCTCATGGCCATAGATAGCAAAGAATCCACTAGCTTAAGGACTTTATTGCAGGTTATGAATCTAGTGCTAAATGCTTTGGTCAGCTCCTCAAAGGACCCTATTGACCTTTCCTCCAATGCATCAAACCAATGCATGGCGACAGACCGAAGGCTAGAAGGGAACACTTTGCACATGAGGGCCTTATTGTTGGCATGGACGGCCATCTTCTGA
Organism: Quercus gilva; assembly: GCA_023621385.1. NCBI lineage: Eukaryota > Viridiplantae > Streptophyta > Magnoliopsida > Fagales > Fagaceae > Quercus > Quercus gilva. Next base: position 28,593,051 of record CM042482.1, on the reverse strand, counting down.
TTGAAGTGGCTGACATGCTCTATGGGGTCAATCCTTCCATTATATATGGTGAATGTTGGTTGGGAAAACCGATGGGGGAGTTTGGCCTTATTAATCCTTCTCACAAAAGGGGACTTAGAAATTTGTTGTAAGGCCTTACTCATAGCGTCATTTCCCATGATGTGACGAGAAGGTCCTTTTCTGCATTTGTTATGGCCTCTTTCCAACTTGTCTTGATGCATAAAAGCTGAGTAGGACTCACTAGGTGGAGTTCTAGATCTGCGCTGGTATGAGCAATCATGACTTTCCCCTAACCCTTCACTTGATGGGGAGGAGGGGCTCCTCCTATCATGTTTTCTACGCCTCAATTTCCTGCGTAGACGAATAACTTCCCGTTGCAACCTCAGTGTCTCTTGATCACGTGAAACATGGCTCCTGGACTTGGAACGACTCCGTTCAGTACGTTCAGTGTGATGAGATTCCACCACAACACTTGGGGTGTGTTGCTTGTCTCACCTACGTTCCATGTTAACAAACCAGTTCTCCTTCTGGGAACCAACTGACTCCTCCCCACCTTGGCCAACGTTAGCCATTAGTATTCAGGACAAATCCTCAAACACTTGTTGTTTCCCATAGATGGCGCCAATTGTAAGGACCAAAAGCGTTGGTGGCCCAAGCCCACTTAGAGTAATGGGTCGTATCCTTTAAACTTGGCCTAAATCAATAGAATTTGTAAGAGATGGGAAAGAACAACAACAATGAGCTCTACCCGAGGATAGTTGTAGGGAAGAATTAGGTTTGCATTCAAAAATAAATGAGCATCAAGCTTTACACAAAGGTTCCCAAGGAGACAGGATTCGTATAAAAAGTGATATTGTTTCCTTTTCTTCTCTGTCGCACTCCTTTTTGTTTCTTTTTCTCTCTCTTATTTTTCGATCCCCTTTTCCAATGCTCTTTCCTTTCATTATATAGCTTCCTTCCCTTGCATCTTCACCATCCATTTCTACCTAACCCCCTTCATTTTTCGACACTTGTTAGCTTTCACATTTGAAGAAGATGGTGGCAGGAATCTGCTTAGTTGTGGCTTACACTGTTTATGTTGCTTCCTCATTAATGCGGCTGATAAAATTGTTGTCTTCCAATTAATGTGGATGCAACAGCCTACACCAAGCCTAAAGCTCTCTACTGCCCATTGTCTTCCACTCTTTTCAGATCCTTACTTCCCCTTAGAATGCCTCAGAGTACCGTGATTCATTTCTTCCCCTCCTCGGGCGGCTTCTTCCCAAGGAAGTTAATACCGTACCGGAAGCTGTACCGGTTTGGCCATTGGTGCGATATATTTTGGGTACCGGTCAATACCAGTGTACCGTTTCAGGTTTACCGTTATTTTATATATTTAATATATATATATATATATATAAAACTAACAATAAATGTAAATTTCAGGATTACTGCTACTTAAAAAATATATTTATATATTAATAATATATATTAATTACATGTTTATAAATTTAATTATTTGATAAAAACCCATATAAATTCTTACAAATGCAAATTTCATACCTATTTCAATATGCCACAACCCATTTTTTATTAAAAAACTTAGAGTCTCAGCTCAATTACAACCATAAAAAAAAAAATGTTACAAGTTTTAAAAAGAAAAAGAAAAAGTGACGTAGGGGTGGGGGAAAGCTGTTGGTAAAACCGAAAAAGAAAAAGGAATTAATCCATTTTGTATTTGATGGGCATGGGTGATAAAACCAAAGACTGGTTGCTTTTTTCAACTTTTACGAGTTCCAATGTTTTCTTTTTCAAATTTTCACGAGTTCCAACCAATTTTTCTGCTACATGCATGGTATTGACTGACTTATCAAGTCTTATTTATCAAGTCTTACTCCATCAACATTATTTATCTTCGTTTCAGTATTTCACTTGTTTACAGCTCTCTTTCTCTCTCTCTGTTCAGCTCTGCTTAGCAACTCCATTAAGCATCATCTTTGCCAATGTGAAGCTCTTAAAATGACGGCTCAAGGAGGAAAAAGAGACAAGGAAGGCCATATTCGACACGAGGAGGAGAGAGATAGTCACTGCGATGGCGTTTTTGGGTTGTTTGGTGTAATTTCAATTCCGGCCCAGTAATCATTATCCGGCCGAAATCCGATATGTATCGCGGTATGGCCAAAACAACACCAGTATAGCCAGTATTTAAACCGGCACAAAATTACTATGTTTCGGTACTGGTTTAGCCACCAGAACGGAAAATTTCGACAGTACCGGCCAGTACGGTACGAAATTAACTACCTTGCTTCTTCCCTTAGGTCTGTGACTTACAGCATCTCCACGTCATTACTGCGACCCTTCAGCTTCATCTTTGGTCCTCGGGCTTATAACGCAACCCTTCAGCTTCATCCTCGGTCTTCAGGTACCCACAATAGCCCTCTAAAACTTTCACTATTTGTTTAGGGACAAAAGCAAAGTTTTAGTTTTAGTACTCTAGATAAGTTACACATATGCCACATGCGTTCCCACGTGTTAATGTCCTTTCTTCTGTCCTTCGCATGCTCCTGGCGCTTCGGAATCCACGATCTTGCATTTATAGCGTCAAGCGGCTGCTTGTCTCCCCACATTCTATAATTTGATCAGGATCGTACAGTTCTCGTTTCCCCACACGGATGGGCAGGAATTTTGCTGCTCTCTTTTTCGCTTCTATAAAATGAGAACTTAGAGCTAACTGAGGCTCATTTTGGACATTCTGGTGATCTGAGCTAAAGAACAAAACTCTCGAGGAGCACTTTTTGCGTTCATCAGTAGGTGTGTTGCTTTTCCTTGTTTTTTCTTTTTCATAAGTTTCACACTTCATCCCTCAAAAGACCATGGGTAGGTATGTTAAGTTAGTGGACACTGCCGAGGTTAGGGCAAGTTTTAGGGCGCAATACAGGATCCCCAACATTGTTGAAATTTGTCATTGTGAGAAGGGTGAGTGGTTGGTCTTGAACAAACCTGTCGAGTTCATAGTTATTCCCATGATTGCCTTTATTGTAGGCGGGATGGAACTTTCTATGGGAAGGGTAACTCGGGATTATCTCATAAACTATAAGTTAACCTTAACTTAGTGTTCGCCCAACATCTTTAGGATCCTCGGGTGTGTAGATTCCCTTAACCATAGGATGGGGACCAACCTTACCTGGCACGATGTAAATTAAGAGTACCAATGCCAGAAAGGGGAGAAAACCAAATATTATATGAAGTGTAGGGTTCTCGCAGTAAGTTTGATCTCCTGCTTGCCTGACTCGAGTAAGGGCATGGACGAGGATTTCCTCATTGTCTCGGGAGGCTGGCACGATGGAATACATTACCCTACCAAGGAAGGAGAACCAGGTAGGGCTCCTGAGGACCGGGGTCACACTTAGGAATTTACACAGCTTTTCTAGTGTTAAAGTTTTCTTCCCTCTATATATATTTTTTTTACTAATGGTTGATTTGGCTTCATTTGGCAAACGAATACCACACAGTTCTAGCCAAGCACTTGGTGAATTTTAAAGACCTAAACAGGATCCTTAGGTCGGAAATATTCCTGCACAAAGACAGGCAACTTAGGGCGACTCACATCATCCTCGGGTACAAACCATCCACAAAGTGCTTCCAGAGTCCAAAGAACGTAATTAAGGCCAAGGATTCTCGCTTGGCTTTAATTGACGTAGCGGTCCCTAGATTCTTGTTGACCGAGCCTTCTCTAGAAGGGACTTAGGATGCTCAACTGCCTGCCCCTCTAGCTGCTAGACTTATTTATTTCCAAGAGCCAATTCTCCCCTTGGACGAAAAAGACAAAGAGTTTACATTCGAGTCTGCTCAAGAAGTAACAGACAGGGATTTTGAAGTTTTTCACTGTCCAAACGCTCCCAATACATCTCAAGTTGAACCTTCTACAGCCATGAGTTTGAAGAGAAAACCCCATACTTGTTGGCCTTACTTATAGCCCATGCTGAGGGCTCCTCCCCAGTTGTGGCAGTGACCCAACCACCTACCCTGGTTGCTACGCACACACCCCTTGCTGACACCAGGGACAAAAAGAGAAAAAGGGCCTAAGGTGGCAAGGGTGACGAGGGTATAGAGGAGGGTGAGATTTTGCACTCTTCTCACCAGCTCCCTGCTAAGGAAACCCAAACGGGAAAGAGGCAATCCAAAAAGCTTACATCAACCGGGACTTCTAAGGAAGTTAGAGGAGACTAACCAAGGAAGGCTTCCATCTAGAGGCCTAACTTTGCCTTAAGCTCTGGCAATCCAGTTTTGGATAATGCCAACTTAAGGGATACCACCAAGGGTAGCTCAGGCCTTGTGGCTGAGTGTCTAGAGAAAGGCCTGTGTCTACCCAAAGACATGGAGAAGTTGAGATCCTTCCGGAAGCATGAAGTCTTCCTAGGCCTTAAGCAAGACCTTGCCAAGGTATGTAAACATTCCCCCTTGACCTTATGGCGTTACTCCATGCACAAGGTATAAACCCTTTTGTATTTGTCATCTGTGTAGTCCCTCCAAGTCACCTCTATAGTCGAGGAGTGGGTGGACCACGTTTTGGATATGGCAAGGGATACTAAGGCCAAGCAGGAGGCTACCGAGAGGGCCCACTCGGATGTTGACAAAAAGTTAAAAGAAACCATTGCTCAGCTAGCCGAGGTGGAGAAGGCTCGCGAAAATGCTGAGTCTGCCTTCTCGGGTTATAAAAGCAGGTCGTTAAGGCCTTGGAAGCCTAAAAGAGGGCGGAGAATAAGATGGCTTTGACCGTTGTAGAGCTGAAGTAGGCGAATAAACAGCTGGAGCCAAAAGAGAAGGAAAAATCTGGGGCCAAGCAAGTAGCTTATGTTGCTGGGATGATTAAGGCAGCAGAGAGTCTAACTGCCCAGCTCAGGGATGTCGCCCATGCCTTCTACTTGGAGGTGTGGGGCCAAGCTCTATCTATGGCAAGGGTTAGCGCTTAGTCAAAGCTTTGGGCTCTCGATAAGGTGTACTACCCACCCGCCCTACGCTTGGCCCCTACCCCTTCCCTACCTCTAGCAGACACCAGCTCCGCCCCCCAATCTTCCTCTGCTCAGCCAAGTGACGATCCCTTTTCTGCCTCGGCCAAAGGCAAAGAAAAGAAAAAAGGGCTTCCACCTCTAGTGGACGCTCCGGACGTGGAGGCCAAGGAGGACGTGCCTAAGGGGGTTCCTTTGAAGAAAAAGAAGAAAGAAAATGAGCATGAGAAGAAAGGATCCCAGGAGCAGGAGATAGCAGCTTAGTTTAGTTTTTAGGATAGGAAAACCTTAGGCAAATTTTGTAACGGGCTGTGTATTTAGTGCCCCCTCTTGCCTTTCTTGTGTACTACACTCCTTTGCTTTTGAATGAAAAAATTTAAAGTTAAACATTTTTATCTATTTGTTTATTTGTACGGTTCTTTACTATTTACTTTGCACAAGCTCTTTTGCATGACATGTCAGTTTCCTTTAGGGAATTCAATAAAATTGGCAATCAGCACTTGTTTAAAATTGGATCCAAACTCAGGCAAACTTGCTGGCCTTATTCTAGAGGCCCGAGGAAATGTCTTTGATGCTTATTACCCAGTCCGTTCAACGAAAGTTGCCCATCTTAAATTACCCTAGGCTTGTGGCTCGAGGAGCCAAACACAGCCTAAGCTCTGTTAAACACTTAGTAAAAAATCTGGTAATGTTAATTTGTCCTAGGCTTGTGGCTTGAGGAGCCAGATAAAGCCTAGGTTCTGTTTAACAACTAGGAAAAATTTGTAAATGTTAATTTACCCTAGGCTTGGGGCCCGAGGAGCCAAACAAGGCCTAGGTTTTTTTTAACAACAAGGAAAAATTTGTAATGTTAATTTACCCTAGGCTTGTGGCCTAAGGAGCCAGACAAGGTCTAGGTTCTATTTAACAACTAGGAAAAATTTGTAATGTTAATTTATCCTAGGCTTGTGGCCCTAGGAGCCAGACAAGGCCTAGGTTCTGTTTAACACTTACGAAAAATTTGTAATGTTAATTTATCCTAGGCTTGTGGCCCAAGGAGCCAGACAAGGCCTAGGTTTTGTTTAACAATTAGGAAAAATTTGTAATGTTAATTTACCCTAGGCTTGTGGCCCAAGGAGCCAGACAAGGCCTAGATTCTATTTAACAACTAGGAAAAATTTATAATGTTAATTTACCCTAGGCTTATGGCCCGAGGAGCCAGGCAAGGCCTAGGTTCTGTTTAACACTTAGGAAAAATTTGTAATGTTAATTTACCCTAGACTTGTAGACCGAGGAGCCAGACAAGGCCTAGGTTTTGTTTAACAATAATGCATTCACAACAAGATATAACAAGGCAAGGCGTGAATAACAACATAATTTATTAATAATAATAGCGCCGTAGATTGTTTACATTTCATGGACGAGGGATTACATTTTCATCCAAATCTTCTAAGTGGTAGGACCCAATGCCAGCAATGGAAGTGATTCTATATAGCCCTTCCCAGTTGGGACCCAGCTTACCATAAGCAGGGTTCTTAGCCGTCCCCACCACCTTTCTCAAGACTAGGTCTCTTGGGGCTAAGGGTCTAGCTTTGACTCCCTTATCATATGTTTGCTTAAGCTTCTGTTTGTAGTAAGACAATTTTACCATTGCTACTTTTGGTCTTTCCTTGGCTAGATCCAAGCTGTGTAGGAGTGAATTGTGGTTCTCTTCTACATTGAATTGATTCGTTCTTAAGTGGGGAACTCGAATTCAAGGGGGATTACCGCTTCTAACCCATAGGTCATTGAAAATGGGGTTTCCCTTGTTGATCTTCGGGGTGTAGTGCAATAGGTCCATAACACGTGGGGCAACTCATCCACCCATCTTCCTTTAGCATCGTTCAGCCTTTTCTTTAGCCCGGCCACTATAACTTTATTGGTGGCCTTGGCCTGCCCATTCCCTTAAGGATAGGCAGGTGTAGAATACCATTCCTAATCCCCAGCTCCCCACAATATCTCTAGAAGACTTTACTGTCAAATTGGAGAACGTTATCCAAGATTAGTGTGTGTGGCACCCCAAACCTGGTGACAATATTCTTCCAAAAGAATTTTTTGGCATCCACGTCCCTGATATTGGAGAAGAGCTCGGCTTCCACCCATTTGGTAAAGTAGTCTGTGTCGACAAGAAGCCATCTTTGGTTCCCTATGGCCCGAGGAAAGGGTTTCACTATATCTAGGCCCCATTGAGTGAATGGCCAGGGGCTAGACAAAGTATTCAGAATTCCCCCTGGTTGGTGGATATTCGTGGCATACCTCTGACATGGGTCACAACTCTTTACATAATCCTGGTAGGTTTATCTCATGCTGGGCCACCAATACCCTTAGGTAAGGGCCCTGTGTGCTAGAGACATTCCTCCGATATGACTCCCATAAATGCCTTCATGCAACTCTACTAATAAGGACTCCACGACTTCTGGGTGTATGCACAATAGATATGGCCCTAAGTAAGAACGTTTGTATAACTTTTGCTTTTTAGACAGCCAATAGCGAGGGGCAGCTCTGCGTACCTTCTTTGCTTCGAGCTTGTCTTCAAGCAAGTATCCTATATTCAAAAAGGTTACTATGGGATCCATCCACCTCGGCCTCGCATGGAGGTTGCACACCCTTGTCAAAGGTGCCCCAGTGAGACTTGAGGTGTCCATCTCTTCAGCAATAACAACTCAAGGGAGACTTGACTCCAGCGAAGTGGCCAACATTGCAAGAGAATCCGCATGAGAGTTCTGCCCCATCGGGATTTGCTCCAAAATAAAACCCTTAAAATGAGGCTCGGGAATTCTGCACTTTGGCAAGGTACCTCTGCATCCTTTCATCCCGAGCTTCAAAATCACTATTGACTTGGCCCACGATCAGCCTAGAATCTGAGTACAACTCCACCGTTTCTCCTCCAAGCAGTCGGACCATGTTTATTCCTGCTAGTAAGGCCTTATATTCAGCCTCATTGTTGGTGGTCGAGAATCCTAGTCGTAACTACTTCTTTGTTATCAGTTTCTCGGGGGTGATTAACACAACCCCTACTCTCGCTCCCTTTTGGTTGGAAGCTCCATTCATATAGACTTTCCATGAGAGGGCAACAGTGGCCGACGAAACCAATGTACCTATGATTGCACTTTCCTCCTCGGGGATACCTCCAACGAATATTGCTACAAAGTCAGCTAAAACTTATCCTTTTATGGTAATACGAGGCATGTACTTGACATCGTAAGCTCCCAACTTAGTCCCCCACTTAGCAATTCTGCCAATGTTATCGGATTTCCTCAATAGGGCTTGCAAGGGGAGCTGAGTAAGCACCACCACGATATGAGCTTGGAAATAATGAAGAAGTTTCCTGGTGGCATACACAATGGCTAGTACTGCTTTTTCCAAGGGAAGATAGCGCATTTTAATCTCTTGCAAGGATTTGCTAACATAATAGACGGGTCTCTAGACTCCGTCTTGGTTCCTAGCTAGGACGAAGCTAACAGTGTGCTCGGTGACTGCTAGGTATGCATACAATACTTCCTCCTTATCAAGTCAGGAAAGTATCGGTGGATTGGATAAGTATTGTTTGAGGTCCTCAAAGGCCATAACACACTCCTCAGCCCACTGAAAATCCTTCCACTTGTGTAGCAGTTGGAAGAAAGGACGACACATGTCCGCGGACCGAGAGATGAACATGTTCAAGGCTGCTATCATCCCAGTCAACCTCTGCACCTCCTTGAGATTCCGAAGAGGGTGCAAGCCATTAATAGCCCTGATCTGTTCCGGATTGACTTTGATTCTACGGTGGGTTATCATGTACCCTAGGAACTTGCTCGACCCGACCCCAAAAGAACACTGGGATGCATTCAGGCGTAGTTTATGTTTTCTCAATGTTGAAAAAGTTTCTCCCAAATCGGTTAGATGTTCTTCTACCTCTTGCTCTTAACCACCATGTCATCAATGTATGCTTCCATGTTTCGTCCAATCTGTCCTTCAAACATCCCTGTTACCATTCTCTGATAGGTGGATCCTACATTTTTGAGGCTGAAAGGCATCACCCGATAATGATAGTTTCCGTTGGGGGCGCGAAAGGTTGTTCTCTCCTGGTCGGGCAATGACAGAGGTATCTGATGGTAACCTTGAAAGGCATCTAGAAAACTCATCCGAGGATGTCCTACCGTTGCATAAACCAGTTGGTTAATTGTAGAGATTGGGAAAGGGTTTTTTGGGCAGGCTTTGTTGAAGTTCGTAAAATCTAAACACACTCGTCACTTCCCGTTTTTCTTTTCAACCACTACCGTATTGGCCAGCCATACCGGATAGAAGATTTCCTTGATGGCTCTAGCTTGCTTCAACTTATTCACATCTGTCCTGACTGCCTCGGTGTGGTCTTTGGATGACCGCCGAGGAGTTTGCTTTCGTGGCACTGCCTCGGGATTCACGATCAAGTGGTGACAAGCTAACTCGGGGTCAATCCCTGGAACGTCATACGCATCCTATGTAAACACATCAACATTCTCCTTTAGGAACTTCACCAACTCAGCCTTTTCCACGGGTGGTAATTGTGAGCCTATTTGAAAATACCGCTCTCGTTCCAACCCTATTATTACCTTCTCTAACTCCTTGGATGACTCTTCCAACGTCTTGGTCTGCAGCCCCCTTGCAGACCCCTTTAGTTACTATGGGATTGGATCCTCAGTCATCGTGGCGAGATCCAAAGACCGCTGCGCTATTGTTGATACCAAATATTGCCTGGCCATGGCTTGATCACCTAACAATATTCCCACTCTCCCTTGGGTAGGGTACTTAAAGTGCAATGTTGAGGGCATTGCGCCCACAGCGTGATGCCAGGGTCTAGCCAGGATGGTCGTGTACGGGGAGAACGCTTCTACTACTATGAAATCGACTTGGACCTCCACATCTCCAACATGAACGGGTAGTCTTATCTTTCCTCGGGGTACCACTATCTTGCCGTCAAAGCCCATCAGTGGGGAGTCATACTTGTCCAGGTCCTTGGGCCTTAAGTTCAACCCATGGTACAAGTTTGGGTACATGATTTTCACTCCATTTCCTTGGTCAACCAGTACTTTCTTTACATCGTAGCCCCCAATCCTGACCGTAACAACTAGGGCATCATCGTGTGGTTGGAAGGTTCCATGCTTATACTCTTTTGAAAAACCCAAGGTAGGAGAGACCATCACTCTCACTCTTTTGGGAGTCTGATCTCTGGCTTCTAGGCTGGAGCCCCCTACTACAAACATGACTTTGAAACTTACCCCAATATCGCTCCCCGGCCTAACCATGATCATATTAATGGTATCCAACGCTAATCGAGGAGCACCGTTTCCAGGCGCCCCACTTCTCGAGTGCCCGACCTACTCCACAGGCTGATGCAAAAAATAATTTAGTTTCCCAGCCCTCGCCAATTGATTAAGGTGATCATGTAAGGTCCTGCAGCCCTCCTTGGTGTGTCCCTAGTCTCGATGGTAATGGTAGTAGAGGCTTAGGTTCCTCTTGGATGGATCCCCCCTCATCCTGTTGGGCCATTTGAAAAACGGCTCATTTTTTTTTTTATCTTTTCTAGTGTTTGGTACACCGGTTCCTTAAACAGTGAATTGATCAGTTGAATTCCCGCGGATGTTGCATGACTGGGGAAATCTCTTCGGGGCCAGTCATTATGATATCCTCCTCCCCGAGGCTCCTTCTTCTCTGGGATCATTTTAGCTTTGCCTTTTCCCTTTATTTGATCTTCTTCAAGCCTTTTGTACTTGTCTATGTGGTCTATAAGCTGACGCATATTCAAGGCAGACTTCATTGTCAACGACTTCCTCAGGTTATGCTCGGTCGGGAGGCCAACCTTGAAGGTCCTTACTGCTACATCCTCAAAATCTCTGTCCACTTCATTGTATATTTCCTAATACCAGTCCGAGTAGGTCTTAAGGGTCTCCCTCTCTTTCATGGCCATAGATAGCAAAGAATCCACTAGCTTAGGGACTCTGCTGCTGGTTATGAATCTAGAACGAAATGCTCTGGTTAGCTCCTCAAAGGACCCTATTGACCCTTCCTCCAATGCATGGCAATAGGCCTGAGGCTGGAAGGGAACATTTTGCACATGAGGGCCTTATTGCTGGCCTGGACGGCTGTCTTCTGATTGAAGTGGCTGACATGCTCCACGGGGTCAATCCTTCCACTATATACGGTGAATGTTGGCTAGGAAACCGATGGGGGAGCCTGGCATATGCTGCCAAAAAGAGCTTGTTAAAAAGAACCTAGGCCTTGTCTGACTCTTCGGGCCCCAAGCCTAGGGTAAATTAACATTACAAACACTTAGGCATATGCTGCCAAAAAAATAAACTTATATATAAGGGGTTCATTCTATTACTTTAATTTAGTAGCTTTCCTTCTTTGCCATTTGAATTTACAGCTTATTGGCATTTTTCAATTATCTTTCACAGCCTTAGGGTGCTATTAGCATTTTTCATTCTATAACTAAATTGCTTTAGACATACATAGTTTTTAAATTAAGGAACTTATTTCTTGATTTTTAAATGCATCCAAAAAAAACAAGACGTCATTTATCAGATCATTTTTATAGACACATTTATACCCATTAGTTAAGCATAATAGTTATCTAGTTGATCGAGCAAGAGAAATTTAACACAAACACACACACACACAATGCATGCACGCATGACAAACAAAATTTAGTGCTTAATCATTTCTGTATAAAAACACATCCAACAAAAATAATAATAATAATAATCAAAAGAAATTCAATGCAAAAGTTAGTGTTAAAGGCCAAAATTTCACAAGAAAGCCCATTCTATGAAAAGTAAGGAAAGACCATGGGCTTTAACAAAAGAAGGCCCAATTCATGTAGTAAGAAAAATCGACATCAAGGCCCTATGTATGTTCAGATTTCCAGCAAAAAAGGCCATTAAAAAGTCCAGCAAATTCTAGTGAAAGAACTGGGCCGGGATCCCCAGAGGTTACCAGAGGCTCGGGATCCTCGGGACGTACAGCACAGCTAAAGTGGGATTGAGATAGCTCAAAAGGAGTACCACAAAATACAAGAAATGAAGAACAAATATGTCCCTCTCAAGCACCCAGTGGTGCAGCAAAGAATCAGAAAGCTTGAAGAGTAACAATTCATGAACAAAAGGCTGGTACCCTGGGGAACCCAGAATGAAGAATTATAAAGGGAAGTGGCTGGAAAACCTTCAACCCAGTAGAAAAGGGTTCTGCTCACTTGGGAAAAATGACAACAAGGAGGACAGCCAAAAAGCTAAGTCCAAGAGGTAAAAGGACTTAAAAGAACAGAGGGTAAACGTCAGCTATCCAAAATGGAAAGTCAGTAAGTGGCTTTTAGGAAAACAGAACTAAAAGATGAAAACTATGAGAAATAGAGAAAGAATCAACGGTCAGAAATGGCTGGCATAACAGGGGCTCTGGTACCCAAGGAGCTAAGGGGGAAGAATCAATGGTATCCAAACCCTAAAATGACACTATAAAAAGGGGGAAGCAGCCAACATGAAGGGGCATTAGGCAGCAATAGAAAATCACAGAAGGGAATCGTTAAGATAACTCTGTAAAACTCAACAAAAACAGAGGAACCGCTCTCGGTATCCCAGAGACAGCCACTATAGCACATACTCAGATTCAACAAATTCAAACTTTGCAAGTCTTGGAAGTTTGAATAGCTATCAAAGTCTGTAATTTTTGAGCTTAGTTGAACCTTGTATCGCGTGAATATAGAACTATAGGAAGAGCTCTGTAAAATCAAAAGAAAACAAAGGAACTGCTCCCGGTATCCCAAAGACAGCCACTATAGCACATACTCGGATTCAACAAATTCAAACTTTGCAAGTCTTGGAAGCTTGAATAGCTATCAAAGTCTGTAATTTTTGAACTTAGTTGAACCTTGTATCACGTCTTAGTGAGCACTGTAATCATAACTAAGGAAAATTAATAAGATGCACCTCACTGATTCGAGGATCCTTGACTTTGTCTTACATTATATATTATTTGCTGCGCATTCCCTTGCTGTTAAAAGGTCATTCAATATAGATATTTTTGTTTGTCAGTTATTTGTATTGTAGGGAGCTTGTTTTGTGCACCACCCGGTTCTTAAACAGCCTTTTAGCTGCGGTGAACCGAGCCCAGTCCACCAAGAATACTTATTTGGCCCAGGAACTTTGGGCCACAATGCTGAGAAGAAAAAAGCACTCTCACAGTTAGCAACCTTCATTTCAAAAGAAATATATGCCAAAATCACAAATTGGACCATTATATCTTGCCAAGAAATAATCACAAATTCTTGTATATATCATTGATTCTATTAAAGATCACTCTTAAGAACCTAGAATTTATTTGTTCCTCAATATGCTTTTAATAAAAAAATGAAAAGGCTTAAAGATGCTAACTACATCCTATGAACTTCCATTCATTTTTGCTTCCAAATAAAGGAATATATTCATCACTGAGCTACAATACAATGGGGGCAAAAAAGAAAACAAGTATAACAAGGTTGCCAAGAGAATCTCGTGTATGTTCAAGATGCCTTTGTGGCAAGGTTTTACTTTCTTTTGTCCTTGATGTAGAAATGCTTTATGAGCTAACTGAAACAAGAATGACTATTTGATGACACCAAGAAGGTGCTGCTTTTCTTAGCACTAGTTCCATGAAAGGCAAGCTTGGCATAATCAAATCTATGTAAAGTGATTACAAGTACTAATTGTGCAAAAATGGTGGCCTGGGTGCTATCATAGAAACAAGTTATTAACATTTAGCACAACTCTGTACCTAAACTAATCCAAAGCTTTAACACTAGCCTCAATCTAGAACAATGGGACATCATTAGAAACAAATTAATTAATAGCGAACATCACGTAAACTCAGAGATTCAGTAATACGAGAGTATATATTGTCAAAGTAATAATAACAAAAATAATACAAGAGTATATATGCTCAACCAATTGGTTGCCATTGCATCATATTCTCAAAAGTTGACAAAGGAAACTTAAGACCACCACCCAAAAAATAAAAGAGGGAACTTTGAAGTTATAACAACATATTTATATACCAATAATGAAATTCCAAAAACCCATTTCATGAAATCCCAAAATACAGAGAAAAAAAAAATACATTAAACGCACCTACATTTCCTCCAAAATAAAGCAAACTTTAACCAAAATCAAAAATAAAAAGCCACAAAATCAACTAAACTTTAACCAAAACCAAAACTAAAACCCACACAATCAACCAACAGTTACACAGAAATATACACATAACCCAAACCAAACTTCAACCAAAATCAAAACTAAAAAACCAGAAATTTAACAACAAATATATATACAAAAATTGCTACATAATAGAAATGAGAGCTAGAGAGACTTACCTTGCTTTGGGTAGGGTTTGTGGTTTTGGGTAGTATTTTTGTGTTTGAAATTGTGGAAAAGAAATGGTGGGTTTTGAGTAAAGAAGAAGAGGGGAGGAGGGGAAGTGGGTTAAGGAAGATCCATGAGAGAGAGAGAGGGAGAGAGAGAGAGAGAGAGGGAGAGGGAGAGAAAATGTGGGAGAGAGGAAAATATCTAAAGTAAAGAAGTGGGAGACTAAAAATGAGAGGCCAAAGTGGTGGGAAGCTGAAAAAAATAAGTGGGAAGTTTGAAAATTTCTAAGTGGTGCGAGGGACTTATTGTGACGAAAATAACACTTATTGCAGCGGCATAAACCGTTGTAATAAGTCTTAAACCTATTATAACGACTTTTTCACTTATTGCAACGACTTTAAACTGTCACAATAAGTCATGAAATTTTCAAATTTTTTTGAAAATTTTGAAAGCCCAAATTTTTACTTCAGACATATAACAGTGGTTTTAAAATCGCCATAATAGGTGTAAAAACCATCATAATAGGCCATTAGGGATTTTTTTTTCCTACACTAAAAGTTATAAATATAGTTAATACTAAAAATTAATAAAATATAATTTAATAATTAATAAAAATATAAGATGAAACTTGAGAACCAAAATTAATAAAATATAATTTAATTATCATTAAAATGACTGAAATACCCCTAAGACTAAAAAAAGGGCAAGATACCCCCATAAACTTAAAAAATGACTAAAACACCCCTACCACCGAAAAAATGACTGAAATACCCCCTGTAACATGAAAAATGACTAAAATACCCTTGAAGCCTAAAAAATACCAAAATACCCTCGAAACCTAAAAAAAGACCAAAATTAATAAAATATAATTTAATGATCCTTGAAAATGTCTGAAATACCCTTAAGACTAAAAAAAGGCCAACTTACCCGATAAACTTAAAAAATGATCAAAACATCCCTACCACTCAAAAATATGGCTGGAATACTCCCAAAACATGAAAAAGAACTAATATACCTTTGAAGCCTAAAAAAAGACCCAAAATACCATTGAAATCTAAAAAAAGACCAAAAAACCACCGAAACCTACAAATGACTAAAAACACCCTTTTAGCCGAAAATGATGACCAAAATACCCCCAACGGCTAAAAATGAATCAAATACCCCCTAGGCATTAAAAAATGACCAATATACACCCTAAGCCAAAAAGTGACCGAAATACCTTGGAAACTTAAAAAAAAAAAAAAAAAAAAAAAAAAAAAAAAAACGAAGTACCCTTAAGCCTAAAAATGACCAAAAATACCCTCTAAGCCTAAAAAAAATGACAAAAATACCCCCAAAAGCTAAAAACAACCAAATACCCCCTAAGCATTAAAATTTTTTACACACATACATTCTAAGCCTAAAACTTGACCGAAATGCCCTGGAAACTTAAAAAATTAATAAAATACTCAAGTCATTTTAATGTTTAAAGGGTATTTGGTCATTTGTTTAGGTTTTGGGCGGTATTTCGGTCATTTTTTAAGGTTTCGAGGGTGTATCCATCTTTTCTAGGTATCGAGTGTGCTTTGGACATTTTTTTTGTGTTTACAGGGCATTTTGGTCATTTTTCAATTTATGGGGATATTTTGGTCGGATTCAAGTAATCAAGGGTATTTTGGTCTTTTTTAGGCATGGGGGGTACTTTGGTTATTTTCAATGTTTTGGGGTACGATGGTTAGTTTTTAGGTTTTGGGGGTTATTTCTGTCATTTTCTAGGTTTCGGGGGTGTATCAGTCTTTTTTTAGGTATCGAGTGTGTTTTGGACATTTTCTGTGTTTACGGGGGCATTTTGGTCATTTTCTGTGCTTTATAGGGTATTTTGGTCTAATTCAAGTAGTCGAGGTTATTTTGATCTTTTTCAGGCATGGGGTACTTTGTTCATTTTTGATGTTTTGGGGATACTTTAGTCAGTTTTTAGATTTTTTGGGTTATTTCGGTCATTTTTTAGGTTTCGAGGGTGTATAGGTCTTTTTTAGGTATCAGGGGTGTTTTGGATTTTTTTTTTTTTTTTTTTTTGTGTTTACAGGGGCATTTTATTCATTTTTTCAATTTATGGGGGTATTTTGGTCGTATTTAAGTAATCGAGGGTATTTTGGTCTTTTTTAGGCATGGGGGTACTTTGGTCATTTTCAACGTTTTGGGGTGTACTTTGGTCAGTTTTTAGGTTTTTGAGGTTATTTTAGTCATTTTTTAGGTTTCAAGGGTGTATCCGTCTTTTTGTAGGTGTTAGGGGTGTCTTGGACATTTTTTGTGTTTACGAGGGCATTTTGGTCACTTTTTCGATTTATGGGGGTATTTTGGTCTTATTCAGTAATCGATAGTATTTTGGTTTGTTTCAGGCACAAGAGGTACTTTGGTAATTTTCGATGTTTTGGAGAGTATTTCGGTCATTTTTTAGGTTTTGAAGGTGTATCAAAAATTTTTAAGGTATTGGGGGTGTTTTGGACATTTTTTTTGTGTTTACGGGGCATTTTGGTCACTTTTTCGATTTATGAGGGTAATTTGGTCTTATTCAAGTAATTAAGGGTAGTTTGGTCTTTTTCGATATTTGGGGGGTACTTTGGTCATTGCTTAAGTTTTAGGGGGGGGGGGGTATTGGTCATTTATTAGGAGAAATTCCTATTTTAGCACTTTTAAAAGTGCTGGGATAGGTCTTCCCCAGAAGGGAATGGAGTAACCCTATTCCAGCACTTTAATAAGAGCTGGGATAGGTCTCCCCCAGAAGGGAATGGATTAACCCTATTTGAGCGCTTTTAGAGCACTGGTATAGGTTACTCCTATTCCAGCACTTTATAAAGCATCGGGATAGGTCTTCCCCATAAGGGAATGGAGTAACCCTATTTCAGCTCTTTCAAAAGCATAGGGATAGGTCTCCCTATAAGGGAATGGAATAACCCTATTCCAACGCTTATAGAGCGCTGGAATAGACTCTTTTTATTTTTTTTTTATAAAAATCAATAAATCTGACTTATTGCGACTGTTATAAAATGCTGCAATAGGGCCTCCTATACTAGCAATTTTGGAAACTGCCACTATAGGCCTCTTATTGCAGTGATTTATGAAGCGTCGGTTTTGAGCTACTGTAATAAGGTGTCCTATACAAGCGGTTTCTAAAAGTGCTGCTATAGGTTAATCTATTACGGCGGTTTTGAAAAGCCCTGAAAAAAAAAAAAAAAAAAAAAAAAAAAAAAAAACTAGTGTAGGACAATTTTTTTGTAGTGCTACAATCACTAGTAATCAACCCTCACAATTCAAATTCACAAACTAAACACAAACAAAACCTCTCACAAATACAAACTAACTCATAGATCTCACATACAGAGACTCACACAATCCAATAACACCAAAATGCCTAATAACTCAATCACACTTAAATAGAGAAACACTTAGGCTACTCTTTTAGCTGTGCATTTTGATTGTTTTTAGGGTTTGTGTTGTTACTAAAATTACTTGCTCATAGCTAAAATAGACAATAATTTTGGAGTAGTCTCTCAACTACAATCATTAGTGTTGTTGATGAAGTTGGGTGTAGAGTTATGGCTCATCCGGATCTCCTGCTCTCGTAAGCCCAGGCCCAGCAGATAGAGTGTTACTATGATCACACCCAGGTAAAAGACGCTAACTCAAGTCGCCCCCCTCTACCCATTTTCTTGTTATCAAAAAAAAAAAAAAAAAAAACATGATAAGTGGGAAGCTATCAGACTAGCAAATGAGTTGAACAACATAAGGGTGATAAGGATAAAGACAAAAAAAATTCTGCAAAATGATTTACGCCCTTTTTAAGTGTAAATTGTTTTCCGTTATTTGGTGTGATTTTCTATTGATTACTTAACAGTTTTGTCGCCTAAACATCGAAAAACATTTATAAAAAAAATATCTTCTTGTAAAAGAAAAAAAGAAAAGTGGAACCTGATTTTTCTCAATAAAAATGCAATGGACTTCACTCTTAGTTTATGTTGGGGGGGGGGGGGGGGTGGGGTAAGGAAAGAGAAAAATACCTCTACATTAGTTACAAGAAGAAAATGGTGGTATAAAGATCAAACACATCATTACAACAAAGATCACTTATAAAGATCACAATAATTCATAAATAACTTGCAGATATATAAGGATTGAGATCCAGTACTATTGCATTGTGTTACTATCAAATTATCAATGATTAAGACTAAAAGTTAAAAAGTTCACTTTTAATCTTAATTCTTAAATATATATTTTTTTTTTAAATTCCCAGTGAATCAGTGTACGTGTCCGCTGATGCACTAAATAGAAGTCGTGTCGAAGAATTATAGAAACTGCTAGTAGTTTACCAATGGAATCCTCTGGTGTAATAAGTAACGGCAGGTAAAATATTTTACTGACGACAAAGATACTATATAAATTAAGTAATGTTATGTATCACTGTTCTTAAAAAAGTAATTTACTATGTTGTTTGAGTGACACTAAAAATATTTGTTGTCATATTATTTTCTAAGCTTTTGCAATAATTTTATTTTGTACTTTTAGCCTTTTCGCCACAAATTTTACAAAAGAGACTATAAATTAATGAGTCAATTTTTGAATTCAATTCATAACTAGAAAATAATTAATGAAATCTATTTATGACTCTTGCTTCATGATAATTGCTTTTTACAATCAGACTAAGATATCAATTAGTTTTATTTTTTATTTTTTATTTTTTATATAGTAGAGTTTTGAACCTATTATTCGATAATAAGTAACTTTACTAGTTGAGCTAATTTGAACTCACAAAATAAAATTGTTAAAATTGGGCTTGGGAGTGAGAGATTTGAACCTTTAATATATCCATTGAAAACACTAAGAAATGCTGAAATTGACAAAGATTTTAAATGTTGGTGAGCATTTTTATGACAAGATTAGTAGTTATTTTAACATTTCTCCAAAGATTTCAATCATAGTAATTTTACGGGTCTAGGTAATAGATGCTTTTAGAGCATTTGATAATGGATACTTTTAGAAACGTTTTGTGCCACTTTTATAGGAAATTTAAAATAAAAAAAAAAAAAAAAAAAAAACCAGTTACTTTTTTTTCCCATAAAAAATTTAGAAATTTTTTTTTCTAAACCAATATTCTTAAGATGTTTGTTAAATTTTTTCTAATTTCATAAACAACAATACAAGAGTCGCTTTTCAAGAAAATCTCACATATTAGTATGAGGCGAAAGAGAATCTCATATCATTACTATGCTGGTTTCTTATTATCGTTATGCATTCTCTATTTTAAAAAAAAAAAGAAAAAAAAGAGATAAATGTTAGAAATACTACAATTTGCTATATACTCACTCTGTCCAAATTTGTTTGTCCTGTTTGAAAAGTCAAATTTTTTAAGAGAACATCATTTATTGTCTTATCTGCCTTATAAAAATGTATAAGTTTATAAAACTATCTTTAAATAAATTTATCAACTTTTTTTTTAAAGAGTTATTCTTAATGAGACACCTAAAAAAGTGCTCCAATTAAATTAATTTTTTAAATATTTGTTAGTTTTCTTTTCAAATAGTTTTGAAATTAAAGTAGGGATATAATAGGAATATTAGTAAATTAATGACTTTTATTTTTAGAAATAGAAAAATATTTTGAAATATTTTAAAATAAAATAGAGAACAAACAAACTGAGACGGAAGTAATATATTCTACTAGAGGCGTTCCTAATAATAAAAAAATTTAATATATATTTCTCATGTTTTTAAAAACCACCAATTACACTTGCTGGCACATTGTTTTGCAAATAAATTTTGCACATATTTCGAAAACCAAAACACACTGAAATGGAGGTTACAGAGAGAGCTTCACTTTAGTGCTTCAAGGTCCACCATAAAATTCTATACCTTCTTGAAAAGGTAATGATTTTCCTGTGTGCTCCTCAAATCCCGTTTTGCATGATGTTAACTCATGTTTATCTTGCGGTGCAAGTGGCCTTTAAAACTTTCTATTGTTGGCTGATACATTTGTAAGGTGGTGTTCATAACGGGCGGCTATGATGCAGCCATTTGTATTAAAGAAAGGTAAGGATGGTGGTTTTTCATCTTGGGCGGCCTCACATCACACGTGTTAGACGTTAGTCTTCTATACTTTATGATGGCCTATGCATGTACCATTGATTACACAGATCCAAGAGGTCCAATTCCCTTTGCAGCACTATAAAATCCCTGCCCAAGAGTCCCATCTCAGTATCCTAGCGACTCTCAATTAACCTTTTTCTTTCTTTTTCCTCTTTGTCTCTAAGCTTTTTTTGCTTTTCTCATGGCTACCTCTGTTGATCCTCTTGTTGTGGGCAGAGTTATTGGTGACGTTGTAGACATGTTTGTTCCCACTGTGAACATGGCTGCCTACTTTGGCTCTAAGCATGTGACAAACGGATGTGATATCAAACCCTCAATAGCAGTCAATCCTCCAAAAGTGACACTCACTGGTCATTCTGACGAGCTATATGCTCTGGTCTGTTTTCTCTAACCCTCTCAGTGTGACTGCGTTTGTGTGGGAGAGCTTTAAGTTTGCATGCATGAGTCTTTATATATGATATTATGATATCTTTACCTTCATAAAGAAGGATCGAATCATCTTCCTTGTGCCTTGTGGTACAGTCATAATCTAACATTTTAATGGTGGTTGTTCCGACAGGTGATGACAGATCCTGATGCTCCTAGCCCTAGTGAGCCCAACATGCGAGAATGGGTCCACTGGTCAGTCAGTCACTTCTTCAATTTTGACTTTTGTAGCTATGTACTTTGTTTCATTCTTTATTTTGCCCAAATGTCTTAATGCACTTGCTTTGTGTTTTCAGGATCGTTCTGGACATTCCTGGTGGAACAAACCCAAGTCGAGGTAATTAAAAACCAAGACCAAAGGTTATTGTTTTCATTTGATTTATTTATTTTTTTTAAGTTCACTTTTACTCTCTTTTTCTCTCTCAGGGTCGAAATAGAGTCCTTGTACTTCAAGTTTCCTTTATAGTTAGCTCTTTCCCCTCAAAAAATGCATGCATGCATGCAAGCTGATTCAAGTTTCATTTGACTAATAATTTAAAACCAAAGTATTTAAGTTGATACAACATATTTATTTATTTATTTATTTTTAATAATTTGCTTTGCTTGAGTTTTAGTGTTTCAAAAGATTCTTTGATAGAATGATAATATATGGTTGGTGATGCAGCCGCAGTGTTAAGCAGTGTCACTGACAACCAGATCAGTTGGCCATTCTTTCATCATAGGTTCACAAAGAATCTTTTTGATACCACTCTTTTTTTTTTTTTTCCTGGCAAAATCAATCATGCATGTATTTGGTTTCAGATTTCCAAAAAATCGAAAACATCAAGGTTACATTACATCATGATGATGCACGCCCATATTCTTGAAAAAAAATGCCTGCACCAATTGCATATCAACTGTCACTAGCCGCAAAAATTTTCTAAAATTAGCCCAAATTTTCACACCATTTTTTATGATGATACTCTGTCCACGTGGTGCAAATCTTTTTGTGAACATTCAACTTTCTCTTTCTTACAAATATCTTTGAACCAAATTTGTATTATTTTCATATTTTGTCCTTGTATACAATTGCATGCATGATTTTTGTATACACGTGTTTGGCACATATTCAAGCTTTGTTGTATTGACACGTATGGTGACACTTGTTACAGTCACCTCATTGACATGGTAGCAACCTAGTTTTCAATGACCCCAAATGGCAATTCTCTAGATTGTCCACGTGGTGTACATGTATAAGCCCACTTGGCAAATTTCAAAATTGGAGTTAGCTAAATATTGCAAATTTTCTAGCAGCACCGAAAATAAAAACTTAAAAACTCGTTACATATCAGTTTGCACATGTGTACAACAACTGAAAGCACAAAATCGTGTCTTCAAGGTACATTTTCAGTTGTTTGCAGACCTACGTGTTTGAACGGACACACAAGTGTACAACAATTGAAAATTTGAAAACATGAGTTGAAAACACAAAATTGTGTCTTCAATGCATAGTTTCAATTGTTTGCAGACCTATGTATACGGACAACAAACAGATGTGTACAACAATCATTATCCAAACAAAAATATCAAAACCAGGGTTTGTGGACTTAGTTGAAGTGGGATGTGGACGTTTTTTCAGGCAAGGAAATACTGCCTTATGTAGGGCCTCGACCACCAATTGGAATTCACCGCTACATATTGGTGTTGTTTCGACAGAAGTCTCCACTAGGACTCGTGGACCAGCCACCCTCGCGTGCAAACTTCAACACTCGCTTCTTTGCAGCACAGCTCGATTTGGGTTTACCGGTTGCCACTGTGTACTTCAACTCTCAGAAAGAGCCAGCGAGCAAGAGACGTTGAACACTTTGCATATATATGCATATATGTTGGCGTAGAGTGAAGTGAAGTAACTCATAAAACAAGGAAAAGTGTGTCAAACACTCGTCTTTATATTAATGTTTTTCTTAATTAATTATGCTTTAGCTCTTTCTCTCTTGGTTTTGTGGTTTTGGGCGTATGAAGAGAAAGTCCTATATATTATCCAAGTCTTTCTTTTCTTTCCCGTTAATATTATAAGTTGAAAAAATAAAATTTATGTTTTGTGTTTCTTTGTGTTGAAATATTGATGACAATTTTTTCTTTTTTTGTTTATGTTTGATTTGAAATTATTGGGCCGGAGAGAGCAATGTTTATTTATTTATGGGGCTCTATTCATTGTTAAGTTGAAGGGAGTAACTAAGAGGAGAAAAAAAGATGTTTATGTTGCGGAAATGAAGAACTAGAAAGAAATCCTTCTGATTGTGTTTTCACAAATTAGTTCCTAAAGTCCTTTTTAAGATAGGAAAAAGAAAACCTAGATATATGATGTTCCCAGTCTTCTAATTAAACTCATGAAAAAAACAAAACGAAAAAGATGATGGAAAAAAAAAAATATATATATATATATATATTAATTATCTGAAAATAAGTTTTAAAAATATTATCTATTCATACTGAATTCTTATTTAAGTTTCAGAAATCATTTATTGTAGCACGTTTATGAACTGTATTTTATTTTATAAATTTTGAAACATATATAAGGCCGTTTTTTAGTTTATAGATTTTATTGTGTCTATGGATTTGCCCCTTTAACTAACAAGTGATGAAAACAAGGAGAAGAATCGCCGTTAAAGGGTTCCAGCTCAACCAGTGTGCTTTTAATTTTTATTTTAAGTAACAAGTGATGAAAAGAAGGAAAAGAATCGCCGTTAAAGGGTTCCAGCTCAACCAGTGTGCTTTTAATTTTTATTTTTAAACCAATATATGTATCGTAGAGTTGGCAAGATTGTTATGTAAGAATACACTAGAAATGGTGGTGGGGTTGCTAGTAATAAACAAAACCATGCAACTGAAAAAAAAAATTAATAATAATAACATGTCATTTCTTGGATTGACCTATTATTACTTGCGATAATTTGCACTTGAGTTTGCATTATTTTAATTTCGACAAACACCAGATTTCTAGGCATAGAATTAATGTGGATAAGATCTAGCAACGCGATCATTAGCTCCTTTTGAATAAAACCTACTAGGTTTATGCTCATTATTGGAGCCATACACAATCCTCAGTATCTTTTTTGCGGTCTTATCGAGCAAATGCAACTGAGTTTCCATCTCTAGCAAGTATGTTCCCTTTGATCTTTCCCTCAACACCTTTAACTGGGGAATCACATGACCTTCATTCTTGTAACCTGCATGTTCAAGCTTATTCCTTAGTTCTGAAAAGCAATTTGTAAACTTTGTCACAGTTAGTCCATAGTCCATACCATATGATAAGGGTGTTTGTGGTGCAGTTTTGGGCTATTTTTAGCACCGCATTTTGTAGTGCGATTTAGCTAAAATCATAACTGCACCGCACCTTATTTTTACAACCACATATGTAGTTTAAAAGTTTAACTAATACCATAACCGCACGTACTGTATCTCATTTTTGAGGTCACATGTATGGTGTGGTGTATAAGATGCGGTTTGAATGGTTTAAAGTTGGTATATATTTCAAATCTTAAGCTTTTCCTACCTAACTCAAAACCAATTTTTCGCTTTGTTTTGGTCCAAGTTCTAAACTATTGAGCTGCTTTTTTTTTTTTTTTTTTTTTTTTATTTATCAAATTAAAAAAAAAAAAAAAAAACTAGGGTTATTAAATTATTAATAATATATTTAATATTAAAAATAATTAAATATATTAATATATAGAAAGGGTGTGGTGTGGTGCGATTTATGTAGTTTTTTTTATTATAAAACCGTATACCGCATTACACCATGCGGTGCACTATTACTTGTGGTGCGGTGCACTATTACTTATGGTGCGGTGCGTTTATACCATTTTGCGGGCGGTTTTGGTGCGATTTTTGCAGTTTGGTAAACACTCCTACCATATGGTGTCTCTTTCTCCTTTGCATGCTCATATAGGTATGCTCGAATAATTGCACCTTGGATTGATTCCAACCCTGACAGGCTTGCAACAAGTTGAAAATATACACATACATTGCTAGAATAATGATATAATGATTTTTGGACAAGTATTTTATTATGATATCAAAGTAAGTTCTGTAAACTCAACTCCTATCTCCGCGCTCTACCAAACTATCTCTCAAATCAAAAAAGGGTTGGGTTTATAATTATATTACACTTGGTGCAACTTTTATCAATGTTACATTACTCAATAACTATATATCATATGTGAATTTTGACAAATCCACCTTTAAATCTTTTGAATTGCATTACCTTATACCTTATATGCATGCAAAATATAAAAATAACTAGGGATTAATTATTATCTCATATTTAAAATGTTTAAACTTCAATTTTTTAATTTAAAATTAGGCAAAAAAATTATGGATTTTAAGGTAAATTACATTATTGATACTAAATTTGGCATGTACATTAAAAATATATAGAATATATATAATCCAACGATAGGATTTTTATAATATTAATCCAATAAAAATTTATTTGGTGACTTATACCAAATATAAATTACAAATTTCATTTGTCAAGTTTTATCATTTCTTAGCAAAAAAATAATAGTTTATTCTATAAAAACAATGGTAGTATATAACTATGTAAATATACACACATGCGCATAGAAGTAACAAATTGTTATTATTGACTGTTTTGTTTGTAGAACATTACTAGGGATCGATAATCAAGTTTAAATTTTTTTTACCCTTTTGGAAGTAGGGTCTTGGAGTTCCGGAATTGTTTCTGCGTAGCCGGTGAGTCCAACATAAGGAATAAGGAAAGGTGCGAGGAAATTAAGACTACCGGCATAACGATTAAAAGGTGGGGTGGGGACAACGGTTTCCCAAATGTACTATCAACCACTTTTGCAAATGACGCTTTACTTTAATCCAATAATGGTCTTGGAAATTCATGTAACACAGGAAATGAAATAGGTTTAAGACGAGCAGTCAGGTTGGTGATTAAATCACGTAAGTCATTCAAAACCATTTAATGTACAAATATTAAAATCTAAAGGGAAGAGTGGTCTTCCTACTACAATGAGTTCATCAAATAATGATTTGCCTTACATAAAAACTGAGTGTCAAACATATCACCTTGTTTAAGACCTTGGAGTTGCATGTGAATTTGGAATATCTAAGTATTAGAGGGGCAGAGGCAAGTGAAGATTCGAGGAGGGTACAGATTTGATGAGAGGGGTGAGACCAATAACTAGATGAAGGATTTTATCAGACAAAGATGAAATTAGAAGACTCATAAGAAGTTGGCCTTGGCAGGTTGAAGATATGAAGTCAGTGTTGGTACCAAAGGGAGACTCATAATTAAGAAGTTGGTCTTGGCAGGTCGAAGATGTGAAGTTAGTGGTGGTATTACCAAAATTTTCTCCACACAAATTGTAGAATGAGGACATGGATTAGAGCCATCAAAGTCAAGAAGATCTTGACTTCTAAGGTAAGGGATGAATTATGTTTTACAATAGAGAGAGTTGTTTGTGAGTTTAATGGATAAGAACTTATGGGCATTGGGTAGTGAGAGAAGAAAAGGATGGGTGGTCGAGAGTTTAAGTGGGTTGACTATAGAGGAAAGAGCGGAGGGAGAATTGGCTGCCATGGGTGCCGAGTGGCTCTGATAAAAATTGAACA
The DNA here is from genome assembly GCA_023621385.1 of Quercus gilva. Taxonomy (NCBI): domain Eukaryota; kingdom Viridiplantae; phylum Streptophyta; class Magnoliopsida; order Fagales; family Fagaceae; genus Quercus; species Quercus gilva. The sequence goes on along the minus strand of CM042482.1, from coordinate 28,566,528 downwards.
AAATTTGATGACAAACTTAGATGTAATTACTCTCACTAAATAAATTAACATGTCCACATATTTTGAAAACCTGACCATTGGGTTGCATGTTTTTTATGTCCTTAACATACACGTCAAATTTCATGTCAATTAGATATTATTTACTATTTGATCCACATACTTATTTTTTATGTATAATTTTAGATTAAAAATATTTAATTGATGACATAACTATTGATCTTTGAGAAATTTTGTAAGCATAAATGATATATGAGAAAATGTAATGCAATTGTGCCAAACTTTGTTCTTAATAAAATATCACTTGCTAGATTGGACTATTATGTTCATAGCTAATATTTTTTTTTTTTGTCTTTTAAGTTTTTTTTCCCTAAATCTTAAAAGGTCTTCTCTTTCACCTTTAAACTATTGAAAACATTACACTTTCTTTTAAAGAGCCTCCCCCAAAATATTTTAAGAGCTAAAGTAGGAGCAATTTTTTTTCTTCAATAATTTAGGGACAAAACAAGGTCATTTTAAAAGTTTAAAAATAGAAAGTATAATTTCTTCCATGTTTAAAAATAAATAAATTTTAGAGACTAAAAGAATATGTTACCCTATATTCATTGTATTTATAGGTACAAGACAAGATTTAGATGGGTATATAAAAATGCTAAGATTTAGATAGATATATAAAAGTGCTAATTATTGTTTTACATTTTCACACAAAATGTTCATATTTTTACATATCTACTAACTGTATAAAAAGCGAGAATGCCTCTACAGTGAATTTTTGGTTTCGTCAATCACTGCCCAAAACTCACCGTTTTATCTCTATGAACAGTGATTTTCGTTTAGTCAAGTTTTTGTTCATTTGTGGAGGGCTAAATGATGCGTTTGGCTAAATACAACAATAACAATTAAAGGGAGAGAGACAATAACAAAGGGAGAGAGGTGAAAGGTCTGGAACTCTCTCCCGACTCTCCGTATCTCTTCTCTCTCTCTTTTCTCTCTATCATTTCAGTGAAAGGTCTCTCTTTTCTCCATACCAGATTAGCTCAGGCACAAGTCAAATTTCCATCCCCCAAAAAAAAAAAAAACATGGGAAGAAAGACCAACTAATTTTTCCAGTAAGTATCTATGTTTTTATTTTTTTCCTCCGTTTCTTCAAAATTTACTTCTTCTTTTCATTTTTTTTTTTTTTTTTTTTTTTTTTTTTTGTTCTTAAGATCTGTTTTTGTATTTATTTCCTTGTGGATTTCAATCTTTGATTGTTTGCTAATACGGGTCTTTTAGGTTTATGATATTGATCTTAAGTGGGTATTTTGGGTGTCATTGGCTTCTTAAGTAGGTTTATGATAAAGAAAGGAGATTTGGTTCCATTTTGGGTATTTTCGACTTACACAAGAAATAGAGATGGGAGTGGGTGAGAGCGACAAACAAAGAGGGCCGAAAGACAAGAGACCTCATCAGTGATAGCAGAGCTGAAAGAACTCTAAGTTTTCTCACCTATCCGCACTCTATTTACTGAAAGAGTAAAGAGGGTTTTGCCTACTTGGATGGAGAGGGCTTTACAACTATTATACGAATCAAAGGTCTGGTTTGTGGCTTTAGTTTTTCTCTCAACTCATACCACAGGTATTTACATTCTCTAAATTTATCTTCTTTATGATTTCCTTGATTTTTTCTCTTCCATTGCTAATATGGGTATTTTGGGTTTCTTTTCTTCTAAACTTTTAGCTGCTGGGTATGGAGTTGTGTGTGCGTGGGTTTCTCCTTTCTAAGGTGAGAAGATATTGAAAGAGAGAGAGAGAAACAGATCATAAAGAAAGGGGATTTGGTTCCATTTTTGCCTAATCCCATGTCATTCTCTCTATTTTTTAACAACGGGAAAAACTAGACTGATGATACAGACCTATACACCAGAGACAAAACCAATTTTGCCAAAAAGAAAAGCTACCTACTCCATTCGATTGTAAAGTTGCTGTTTTTCCATCAATTTTATAGCAAAATTTGTGCTTTATGTTTCTCTCTATACACATAAATGAATGATCCTACCTGTAGAAAGAATTAAAAGAACCATACAAATTATAATGTTCTAGAAGAATATATCAATTGTTGTTGTTTTTGTTTCCGGTAATGGTGGTGGTGATGTGGTTGGTCATGGGGTTTGTAATCTTTCTCTTTTTTCATTTTTTTGGTTTAAATTTTTTTTTTGGATGTGCTAATTTGTTATATTCGATTTGCAGCCACCAAGCTGAGCTATTTGATTCAAAAGTAGGGACTAATCTTTTGGATATCATCCTCACAAAGGTAAGCTATGCTTTGTGTTTTTGGTAAAAATGTTAAGTCTTTGAAAATATATATATATATATATATATTTGTAAATATTTGATATATTAATTCTAGGCATAACGTGATTAGTGATCTGTAATCAAATTAATTGTCACTCAAATTAATCTCTTTTCTTCTTGTTTGATTCATTTTCATCATGATTTTTGGATTTCATCTCATCTTTCTTCTTTCTAAAAATGCGCTTCTATCACTCTCTCTTATTTAACTCTATATTTCTGTTATTCTGGAACGTTAATTTCATAGTTCTTGGAATTTTGGGAGGATGATCAATTTTGTTCTTTTATTATTTATTTTAAGCTTAGTTTGGCTGTTCATCTAATCTTTATATGTGTGTGTGTGTGTGTGTGTGTGTGTGTGTGTGTGTGTATTTTAAATGGGAAATCTTACACTATGTGATCTGAACTTCTGAATCATATTTGTCTATTAAATCGGTGTGTATGACTAAATTTTTTTTACCCCATCTATGAATATTAATTTTGAATAATATCATCAGAATTCTGTTAAGATGTTTCATTCCTAATTTCTTTGCCTTTTTCGTTTGTTGAGATTTTTGAGTTGCTAATCCCAATTCTTATCCTAGGTCTTTTTTACAAATATAGCTTGGAAAATTATTTGCATTAAACCAAGTTAGCATAACTAAAAAGAGCTTGACCAAACCGAAGTGCCAATTTATCCAAATTATCATTCTATTAATATAGGCAAACCCTAACCATGGCAAAATAGGTTCAATCATATCTCATCTCTCTTTCCACCTAATGTATATTCTCCAAGGCTATTTTTTGTGGTTATGCTTCTAAAATCACCATTTATGTACATTGCAGATGGAGAAGGTGTTCTTGATTTTGCCCAAAGTTTTCCTCATGTAAGATTTCACATTTTCTATCAAATATAGCTATATCCATGCTTCTTTTCTTTGCTTTGAAAATGTTACATGTGTGTCTTTTGAGATGAGAATGGTTAAGAGCAAGATTTGGATTTGTTTTCTTTTAATATTGTGACATTGTCTAATTTAGCCAATTGAAGTTTGTGTAATCAATTGGAAGGTTGTTGGTTACTAAAAATGGATAAGAAGAAAAGTATAGAGATCTAAAATTTGAAATTCTTAGATCTTTTGGGTTGTGTGTGTGTATGTGTGTGTTCAGATATGGGGATAGTGAAGGGTGAGTACTAAAATTTGGATTTGATTTCTTTTATTTTCTAACATTTTCTTATGTAAGCAAATGAAGTTTGTAAAATGAATTGGAAGTCTATTTGGTAACTCAGAAAGGATAAGAAGAAAAGTATTAGCAATTTGAATTTTACAATTCTTAGATATTTTGGGTTATAAGTTTTTTTTTTTGGAGTTCAAATATTATCTTTCCCCTTTTGTTTCTATTTGCCTTATCATTTTTCACTTATTTATTTTTATACTTTTTGTATTTTGTAATTAAATTTTTGTTTAATATAAGAATATCGCATAAATATGTTTTTGTTAATAGTTGTGCAAATGTGTGGTTTTTCCTCATTCATTATATTTTATAGGAAACTACATAATTCTTGCTTGTGGTTTAAGCCTATTTTGGCTTTGGAATATTGCAATTTCATGGTTCACAATTGTCATTAAAACAAATGATATGTTAGATGTTAAATGAGATTTCTCTTTGCAATTTAAACTCAGTTGAACCATAATTTTGACTCTCTTTTTATTTCTTGCCACCAAGATAAATAGAGAAACGAAATTTAAATTACATGGTTTATTGAAATTATGTCTTCTTTGTTAAAGCAAGAAATTATGTGAATGTGACTTCTTTAGAAAAATGTGCTTCTTGGAGTTAAAAGCTCTTTTCTTGCTTGTCAAGCAACAAGAATTGTAAATAGTAATTAGGAAGCCAAAGGAATGGACAATTTTGATATATGGCACATCACATATTGATATATAAGGTTGTGTTTGTTTCCTTTGGCCGAATATCTTTTTTTTTTTTTTTTAATGATTGTTTCATGGCCTTTTATATATCACATCTATATGTGTGTATGTTTTACTGTAATTTTGGCTTTTTAGAAAATAAAAAATAGAAAAGAAAGTGAGCTTTTTACTTTACATGTTGAAGCTATTAGCTTATGTAATAATTAAATTATAATAAATCCCAAAGGTGACAAAAGTATAAATTAATGAAATGGTACAAGTTTTGTTATTTAAGTATGTCTTTTGATAAGAGAAAAATGGAAAAGAAAGTGAGCTTATTACTTCTCTTGTTGAAGCTATAAGCTTAGTTGGGCTGATGTGAGTTCAATTATGAGAAACTTAAGAGGGGTGAAAAAAGAAAAGAAAAAAATAATAGTCTAGATTAGGTCATTTTGGATTTTGGGTCTTTTAGTAAGAGAAAAAACAGAAAAGAAGCTGAGCTTATTACTTTTCTTGTCAAAGCTATGAATTTAGGAAGTTGAGGTCAGAGTTAAAATATAAAAATCCCAATAGAAGAAAAAGAATGAATTGCTCAAAATTTTGCTTTCTTTCCTATTCTTAAGTAAACAAATGGAGAGCTTAACAATTTTGCCTCTCTTAGGAGTCCTAAGTTAGGAGAGGTTGTTTGAATTTTAAGCAATAAAATTAAGTGAATGCTTTTCTTTTAATTCGTCAATAAGGATCAAACTTGGTGCATAATTAGGCAATGAGGCTGTTAGAACTTGTGAATAAGTAGCTTACACTCTTGTCTCTTAGCTTGAGTTTTTAGAGTAATTGGTAAATTCACCTGACATGGGATGTTTCTGATCCTCTTGTCTCCAATACAAATAGAACTCAATGAAATACAACACAAGGAACATTTGCATATTACAATGAAAAAATATGGTATGGAATTAGCCAACACTAGAAATCCAAAAATATCTCAATCCAAAAATATCTCAATCCTGATGTTACTTGCAAACATCTGAAATAAGATTGGATATTCTTCTAAAGGCAATTGGATGTCATCATTTTTGTACTTTTTATTTATGTGCATCTCAAGTGTTTGTACACTGTCTATTTCTTGTTACTTTGATCCAAACATCTTGCAGTAGACTTGCTATATAGCAATTGCTGGTCTGCAATTGGAATTTTGTTCAAGAGAGAATCTAATGAAATTGCAGAAAATTGATAAGCTGACGGTAATAAATGATTAGTTTTCTCCTCGTTCTCCCCCTTGTTACGGTGCATTAAAGGAATTTGTCAACCTCAAAGTAGCTATTAGAGCACGAGTCCTCTCAGAACTAATGATGGGTCACCTTTCATCATAGTAGGAAAGCTGAATTGTGAAAAGCAACCTGAGCATTCAAAGGATATTTTTTTTCTGCATTACACTTGAGGTTCCTTAAAGTTTTTGTTTTTGAAGTTTGAGGTTTGTTAAATAATCATATTCCTTGGTATCAATTAAACTATTAATTGAACACAAATGCTTAAAGAGTTTACAAAATTGATGCACTTCATTTCTATTTGTCTCTAACTCATCCTTTGGTACTCTTTCCATAGGGATCAACATTGTAAGCTTTCCTAAAATTTTCATTGTTACATGTCATTATTTAGTTAGTATCATTCTGTAATGTTTTGTGGAAAATAAGTACTAGCATATTCACAGCCCTATGGCTAGACCATACTTTTTCATACTTTCACAAACTTTCTATTTTACATTTCACTTGCCTTTTCTGCAAACATTCAGTGACAACCAAGATTAAGCATGTAGATGATAATATTGGCTCCTTGAAAGTGAAGCTCACAACAGAGTGCTTGAAAGAGATTACAGACGCTATGGCCATCAATGAGGTGGCTGGTGCTAGAATCCATGCAGGGATAGAATTGTACTCTTGGAGGTTTGTAAACACACCTTCAAAGAGTGACAATGCATCAGAACAAGACTCATGATTTATTCAATTGAGCTTGACTGGCTTAATATTCTTATAATTATAAAACTACTTTGAGGAAGGAGATTAATGGTGTTATAGTGGAGGTGCCAATTCATGAAGGTTTTATGGCTTAACACTACAGATATTTGAGAGCCTAAACCTTTGACAGAGTAGAAAGTGTGGATCAACAAATGAGATTAAGAGTATAAAAAGTCGAGAGAAAGATCATTGTTTATAAATTCTTTATGATGTTTTGAATTTTGATAATGTTCAATGTTTTGATGGCATTAAAAAGTACATTGTTTCATGACATAGAATATATGTGTCTTCTTTAATTAGGATTTGATTGTAGAAGTGGATTTGATCTAAATTGGAATTTATATTATAGAGATAGGTTCTATATTTGACTTATGTGACTATTAAGTATAATGGCAAGCATGTGCCTTGCACGTGCTGCCCCAACTAGTGATGTTAAAAAGTGTGAATACTGTTGGAATTGAAAACAAAAAAAAAAAAAAAACCCATACAAAAGCAAGAATTAAAAAGTGCTAAAGAGTCAAACACAAATTTAAATACAAAAATAAGATTTTGCTAGAGAGAGAGAGAGAGAGTAGCACGTACCAGAAATTTATGTAAAGCAAATTGAAGAGATTAGAGGCATTGGCGTCCACACAAAGCTTGGCAGGCAAACAGTAGCTGATTTTACCTCAATTTCATTGCCTCTCCAACCTTGAGCTTTACTTTAGAACTTCTTTATCATTATCATGGATTTGGGGATCATAAAACAATTTGAGTTAAAGTCTAAATTAAAGGCAACACGTTCGGTTGTGACTTGTGAGTGACATCTCATAAAGCGGAAGTCACTATTTCAAATCTAGGCCAAAACCTATTTATTAAAAAATAAATAAAAGGGTAGAAGAAAATACTTGTGCCCTTTATTTTGTGAAAGAGGGAGAGATGCTTCTAGGTTGAACCCAATACTAGTGTTCTTTCGAGTTCATGAGTTGTGGTTCGTAACCGAGAGTAAATGTATAATACCTATTTGGTTAAACAGTAATACATTCTAATGACTTAGAAAGACGAAAACTAGGAATAAAAATACTGGTTTCAACCCCTAAAAGGTCAGTGGAGATGTGTCTCATACTGACTGTGTGATTGTAACTTCTTTTTTTTTTTTTTTTTGATAAGCCGATTGTAACTTCCTAGCTCACCATATATTCGTGCCGCTGGCATTTCTCGTAACTACTAGCTTAGCCATTGCTAACATGGCCAATGTATACAGCTCGTGACTTATGGAACAGTCTCAAAACAACCCGCCTTGAGGGCTAACAATTTGTCAAAGTCATCATAAAAGCAACCATGACAAATGACACGTAATTATAGCGACTAGCAAAGAAAGCTGCAAGTGTTTTTAATAGGAGGCATAAGCTTGATATGTTGTAATGAATTTGAAGATGTAGACAACAAAGTAACAAACAATAATTCGTGCATATGCAATGTCCATTTCAGCTTGTGTCTGTGAAAGAGATTGAACAGAAGCTAGCAAAAAATAGTGCAACAAATGGTTAATTACAGACAGTTATCAGTGTCTTAGTATTACACCCCATAGCTTGAATAAGATATCCGATATCAAACTTAGGTTTTTGGATCCTTACAGAACAAGTGTATAGTTATTATTAGTGATTCAGTTCAAGATCGAACAGACAATGAGATAGAGATAGGGTGCAAGAAACTGTTCACTTGACAAGGGTGGCATGGAAACCTCTCACCGAATGAAAAACCAGTACACCTTGGAGCAATTATCCAGGTGCATATCAAAAGCGGACTGCCAGTGAGATTTCTTTGTTTTGATAAGTAAAAGAGAGAAGCAAAACCAGTGAGATTTCTTCATATCTATTGAACAGAAAATGATAATGATCAATGTAACGGGTTAAGTTCAAGGAGGCCATGTATTTGTTGGGCTTCCACCCACGTATCACAGCAGTAGTGTTCACTTACAGATAACCGAGAGAGAGAGAGAGAGAGAGAGGAAATATTTGCGCACATTTCTCGTGGTAGCCGAGACATGACAAGGCATACTAACTGAGTTTGGCATCAAAGATGTTAAACATTTTTCATGATAACCAAGGCAAGACAAATATTAAGAATTCCAAAAGATGTGCAAATTGGTTCATGACAAGCTCACGGAGCAAAAAGTGTCTTTGCCAAAAGATTAGAGATTCTAAATGGCATTAAAATCCTAATATCTTAGCATGGCCAAGAATGATTCTTGACTTCAAAGTCCAATTTTCTTCATGAAAAGAAACCGTTTTGGTGAAGGGTCCGTGCTAATTGTCCAAATGAACAAGTGAGCATAACCAAGTTTTCAACTAAATAACAAATGTCCTTATAAGACCCACATTTGAGCACAATGCAAGATCACACTAGTGGAAAGTCAAGGTCAAAGAAACCTTTGGAATGCACAAACAAAAATGGTTTTTGACACCAAAAGCTCAAGGTCATCCAGACTCAAGTGACAAATATACTCGAAAACAAGGATTTGTTTCATTCAGTAAAACATCAAGCACATGGTGAGACCGAAGGACTACTCTGCATTATCTTGGGTTCACATTTGACCACGGATCAATCGAGAGCAAGCAACCATTGCAAAACTCTTTAAAAAGCTTAAAATGGCCTCATTGAGGCAATACATCATACGCATGGTGGGAAAGCAATGTAACCCATAATTCATGCCACCTTTGAAGTTATGACAAGGACCCATGATTTCAAAGTCCCTACATCCCAAATTAGTGGGCAATCATCATCAAAAGAGTCAAGCAAACACCAAGAAATTCAAAATTCCAATAGAACCAAAACCCTCCATGGTTTGAAACAATGCAAAAATTCTGCTCTACGAAACTTCTCAACCACATAGATCAACAACCAATCAATAACAATGGAAGCAAGCAAATTACAGGAAATTTAAAATTCCAATAGGCCGAAACCTCATGAGCGGAAACAATGACATAATTGTGCATAAAAGGCTTTAACACTATTCATAAAATGAAAAGAAAAGCTCTTACTCTATAGTGCTTTTGATATTGAATATTATGAACTTAGAACTTGAAGAGTTGATGAAAAATGGTGTTGTTTTTAAATTTTGGGTAAGGGAGTAAATGGGTTTTATGCGGGTGATTCTGGTCATGCGTTTGGGTTGGGTTACTGTGTTCAGCCAACGCGAGCATGGGTCAAATTTGAAAGGTTCTGATTCGGTGGTGTGGCCATGCTGTATATAACTTATAAAGTAATTTGTTTATGAAAAGTTCGAGAAATCACTTGTTTATATTTGTTTGTTTAGTAAATAAATTAAGTTTAAACTCAATTTTAGACTCCATCGTTAAACAGGCCAAGCTCAAATATAATAATTTGTTTGTAAACAAACTTGTGAATATATAGACTTGAATTAACTATATATAATACTATTTATTTATATGTATCTATACTATTATTTAAGGGGTTGCACCTGTTTGGATCAGATTTTTTTTAGTTCCAAAATACTCCTACACTCTTAGATTTAAGTAGAAATAAAACTAAAGGATAGTCTGGTAAAAATACATTTTTAACTTGCACTAAAATATTGCCTACAAAATAGAAACACCCTTCAACTAACCCACTTCTTCAAATTAATTATACGTTTTTTTTTTTTTTAATAGAAAAATAAGTTAAACAACTCATGTTGCTACTTTTTTTTTCTTTAAAAAAAAAAAAAAAAACTCCCAATGTTTATCTAAAAACAAAACTAAATATAAAAAAATAAAATAAACTAATAGTTATCAAAAAAAAAAAAAATGTAGTAATTCCAAATTAAAGAATTCAAATTATTAACTTAAAAAAAAAACGATTACACTTCTTCTTTTTTTTTCTTTTTGGGTGAAAGTAAACTTCTCCTGTTTGAATTCTAATAACACATTTGCGTACTCCACGTCCTCCCTAACCGCAACTACCAAAATTTTTGAATTAAAACCAATCATGGAAATTTAAACTCCCCCACTTCTTATTATCCAGTTATGAGTTACCCGTCCTCTCCTTTTTCTTCAGTTTTCAATTTTTTGATTTGCAACCTAAGTGTTTCCAAATAGTTTCCACGAACTAAACCTTACGAGGATCCATGAACCTGTCACCATCTCTTTTTGTAGCGGCTGAAGAATTTCTGTTGTGTGAAATGATAGATCATTTTGGTCTTCCTAAGACTTAACGTAGTGAGTGAGACTCAATTTTCCTCTCCTAACTATTCTTTTCCTCCACCCTTAGGACCTCTACCAAAAGTCTCATCCTCCACCATATGGATCTTGCATGAAGGTATAATCATTTTCCCTAACTTGTTTTTTGTGAGCCATGATGAGAATTTAATATTAAAGCATAATAGTAATTATTTAAAATCCCTTTAATATGTTTGAATGTTCTTAAATGTTCTTATATGTTCTTCGCATGTTCTTGGTTGTTCATCACATGTTCATGCATAACACTAGTTTTAATCTTAAATCCACATCAAAAATATGAAAAAAGATGTTTGTTTTATAATTCTTTCAAATCCTTGAATCTAAGATATTACCATCCACACACATCCACACACATTTACTAGAATTTATTTTTCAATCCAAATGCAATGCTTAATAAATTGAATTAGGTTTTATCACATGCACACACATTAAATTTAATATGCAAATTGATTAATAACATATTGAATGATATGATATGAATGTTGGCCACTATAGTCTAGAAGACCAATTTCACAGGGCAAGATGGTTGCCTAACACCTTCCCATCTTATAACATAACCTCCAAGCTTAGATCAAGGGTTGATAGATCAATGCTTATCCATGTAATTTGCAAAATCTAGATTGTAACTAGGAAACAAAACCATATACTTTATCTTAAAATGTATCTAGGATCAAAGCCACGTAATTTCTTATGATCAATGTAAATTCATTTGCAAATCAATAAAATGAGTAATTTTTCAATTTTGGTTTTCTTATTTATTCCAATAATTAAATAAGTGGCAACTCAATTCTAAAACCCTTAATCTAAAGGAGAAAATATAACCAGTTGAACCTCCATTTTGAGAGGCAATAACACGACTTTACTCATTCACGTGGGTTTAGCCCAACATCCCAAAAAAATGGGTCGGGGGCACTGTCTCTCACAAAAGGATCTGCATTTTGTTTGTCAAAGGTGGAGATTGGGGATATGGGGAGCCGGTTTGGCCTTTGGCCATGGGTCTTTGTTTTGGAGGAAGGAGAAGGGGTCTACGTTTATGTATCTGTTTTACAAATATAAAATCAGATTTTGTGTTAGGTTTTACAAATATAAAATCAGAATTTTTGTTTTTTTATTTAAAGAATGTTGATGTGTAAAAATGTGGGAGCTTTAAAAAAAAAGTAAAGCTAAGGGGTGGTTAACAAAAAGTCAAAAGGTGCATATTGGCCTAAAAGGTGCCTATTGAATGAAAATGTGTCATTTAACCAAATTGTGCCTATTGAAAAATGAAAAGTCACAGTTGTTCGGTGTTTTTAAATGTTTATGTGGCCTTGATTTATGTAACTGCATGACGTAATGAGGAATGGTCAACAAAAAGTCAAACATTTCGGCTATTAGTTATTACATATATAGGAAAATAATAATTTTTTTTTTTTTTGAGAAAACAGGAAAATAATAAGTTAATCAAGTAGCTCGTGAACAAGCTCAAGCTTGCTTTACAAGTAAATGAACTAGGCTTGAACATGTAATCTTGTTTGGTGATTAGCTCAAGCTTGGCTCATGTTTGGAATAAAATTAAATGAACAAGCTTGAACTTTGAATAATCAACTCGTTTACAATCGTTTAAGGTCAGATTCGGAGGATGCCACATAGTAGGTCTCTTTCAACTTGGCTTGTAGATAAGCTTTGTCCATCTTTTGTCCATCTTGTAACCTTGCTCCTTAAATTTCACTTAAAAAAAAAAAAAAAAAAATTGTCCCTTTCTAGGTGCATTTTTCTCTCATCATCTTGTCAAAATACTTATAAAAAAAGAAAGTTGAACCCTTTCTTTTTGACTGAAAGGGTTCTTATAAAGAAATAATCAAAACTTCTCTTCATGAACGTGTATACAAGGAAAAGAGGAGTTTTACTTTTGGTCAAAAGAGAGTGCTCTTGAAGGGAAATTATAGAATATTACGAGAATACAATAAATACATATTTCCTCATCTAACGTAATAGTAAATTACACTAATTAAATTTTTAATAGAATTTACTATTTATGTAAGATGAGATGTTACGTATTTATTATAGTTCCGAAATATTTTATAATTTTTTACTCTTAAATGATCAATGATCAACCCCAGAGAGAGAGAGAGAGAGAGAGAGAGAGAGAGAGAGAGAGAGAGAGAGAGAGAGAGAGAGAGAGAGAGAGAGAGAGAGAGAGAGAGAGAGAGCGAGCTTTATGTGTTGTGCAAAGTAATAAGAAAGTGGTGTGAGTGAGAGACAAGAGTGAATTAATGTGACTTGCCCTATCAAATCAATCTTGTCACCCAAAGCTTCTTGGAGAAGTTAGAGGAAAAGGCAATTTTCCTTGATTTGCATGCTCACTCATTTTGAACTTGCACTTTGATGCAACTAGTCAACGACCATTCAACCTTCTATTAGAGAGTTTTTTTGTGTCATTCGAAATTTAACGTCAATTAGTATTTAATTATTCTAACTTCGGTAGATTTGGTTGGATATCGAAATGCCAAAAAAACTAGTATTTGTTTTGATTTTTTGATGATTTCGCAATATCTCGCTCTTCCTACATCTGGTTGTGGCCCATGAGCAGTTAATTAAAAGTGATTTCAGCCTTATCCTAACAATGGTCAATTGATTCTATTAGGTGGTTAGATTTGCGGCTAACTCAAAGTCTTGCCTGATTAATTATGGTTTAACCCATTTGAAGCTGGCTCGAGCTAGAGTTATGTTTCTCAATATTTTGTGAAAATTACACTTTACTACCTTAAATTATACTTCATATTACACTTTGCACTTCGATATTAATTAAGTTTGGTGTTAAATTGGATGAAAATTCAAAGTTTAGAGTGCAAAGTGTAATAAAGAATATAGTTTAGGGTAGTTAAGTATAATTTCTCATTTATTATTAAGGTATTGAGAAAATGGACAATTAGGTCTTTTCATATAGTGTCATACTTTTCCTTCCAAGTTAACACTAAACTTCACATTAAGGAGTAAAGTGTAACAAATAGTCATAATTTAAGGTGCAAAACATGCATTCGAAAAGTTTATAGTGTAAAGTGTAACGTGGAGTATAATTTAAGGTGATAAAGTGTAATTTCCCCCAATATTTTTGACCATGTGGTCAACTTAAATAAGCTCCATTATCAATGTTTCTCTAGTAGGTTTTCAAAATTTTAATCCATGTTATATGGGGTCAAGGGAGAGGCTTTTTTGAGATTAAGTACAAACAAAATATGGTATTAACACTAGTGAAATAATGATATTGACTTTTTAAATAAAGTAAAAGCTAAGTTAGAAAAATTATTTCTATACTTTTTAAAGAGGACTATATTTTGGAACATTCCAAAAAATTAACACAGTTCCAACAATTTGAGATTGGGTTAATATAGATAACTATCACAAAAAGGCATTGATAAGGGACCTCAAACATCATTAAAAGTTAAATGCAAGGAAGTTGAACTAATAATGTTCGTTATAGGCAAAGAAAAACAACACGATTTCCTTAATTCGCTACTACACTTTCTTTTAAAAAAGCTTTTTCAATAGTATAGGGGCTAAGACAATGACAATTTTTTTTAAATAGTTTAGAGATGAAAAACAAATTTTATTTATTTATTTATTTATTATTATTATTATTATTATTATTATTATTATTATTATTTTTAAGTTTAAGGAAACAAAGTGCAATATTTTCAAAGGTTTAGGGGCGAAAAAAAAATTGTTAGGTTTTAGTTGGCCAATTTTGTGGACACCTAAAAATCCCCAGGTTTTGGATTTTAAGGTGATCGCACATTTGGTCCTTGGTGACTTGACTCTTGTGTGCTTGTGACTTTAGGGTGTGTGTGTGTGTATGTGAGTTCCTTTTTCTTATTTTTATTTTAGGCCACCAACCATTGGTTTTGTGTTAGGTGTGATTAGTCACCTAGGGGTCTAATTCATTTTAGGTTGCCTAATTAACTAAACCAAATTTTAAGGGTTCATTAATTAAGACAAACCAAAAAGTCACGAACCAAAGATCTTGGACTCGAAAGTTTGGTTACGTGTGGGGAAGGTGTTAGACAACCCACAATGCCTATCCGAAAATAGTACCTTATTTTAATTTATTTCAAACATTATCGTTTTGGTGAAAAAATTAGATACTTGGCATTTTTATATTTGAAATTGTTTTGCAAACAATATATATATATATATATATATAGAGAGAGAGAGAGAGAGAGAGAGAGAGAGAGAGAGAGAGAGAGAGAGAGAGATGTGAGTAAATATTTACCATATATCTAGCATGTGAATATTAATTTCATTGAATATTTACAAGTAAAGCATGTGAGGGAGCTTTCAAGCATGTGTGTAGATTATTTCATAGGTAAGTAGCATGTGGAAATTAAACTACTATATAAACTGTAGGGACGCAATTAAGGCTCAAGCCCAAAGGATCAATGAACTTAGGCCCAAAAAGCCCAATACAATGAATTTGTAGAGAGTGGGTTGGAAAATTGGGCCATAGTAAACCAGACAACAAGTAAAGTGGATTTAGATGACAAGCAAACGAAGACAGACTTGTTTGTTATAAGTAAAA
Organism: Quercus gilva; assembly: GCA_023621385.1. Taxonomy (NCBI): domain Eukaryota; kingdom Viridiplantae; phylum Streptophyta; class Magnoliopsida; order Fagales; family Fagaceae; genus Quercus; species Quercus gilva. Next base: position 28,551,528 of record CM042482.1, on the reverse strand, counting down.
TCGTCATCGGCACAATCCGAGGAGATCAGTTCTTATATTGATTCTCAAATTAGGTTACAAGTTCAGTTCTTGATTGCTACAGTGTTTTTCCTTCCCTTTTTCGATTCTCCTTTCGTCAGGAGTCTCTTACATTATATATCTCCTTTTGAATGACCTTGGCCCTCCACTTGTTGATCATTTAGGCCACTACTTGAATGCTTGTCCCATCGAACAACCTCTCTGGCTCTCTGTGAGTTGGGGTAGTCAAGGCAGTACTGTTCAGGGGTCTTCTCCACATAAATGTAGCCAAAAAGTTAGTTACAGGGCATTCAATCCAGTGGCAACAACTTTTCCTTAGATATTTCCTAACTCCCATCCTCCCTATACGTTCATGATGCATGTCTTTATCAATAGAACTTCTTGGACCGTCACCCTAAATGGTATGAGGTACATCTTGATCTTCATTGCATTTAGCCGAGGGGATATTCCTCCTCAGACTATCTCTCCCACCCTCTATAGTCACAATTGGCTCGTAAAGTTCGAAGTATTACGCCTTCCTTGCTATTGATCTATTCTCGGACCACGGGGCCTCCTGGGACAAGGCCCAAGGCCCAATATACATTTGGGCCTGCGTCCCCACATAAACAAACTACAAAAAAAAAAAAAAAAAAAAAAAAAAAAAAAAAAAAAAAAAGATAGTTAGAAGAGTAGCACCTTGCTGTCATCCAGAATTTTCTCGTTTATTATCATGCAAAAATGACAAATAAAATACGTTAATGCCAAAGAAATAGGAGGGGCAATATAAGCTTGATTGGTGTTCAATGGTTCAAGAAAATGAACCATGGACACAAATCTTTAACAAAACTAATCTAAGGAAAATTTTGAAATAAAAATGTATGAACAAGATTTACAACGTTAACTTTTTCTATTATCTTTTGAAAGGAAGATTAAAAAAAAAACATTTTCTTTTTAAATTTAGAAAAGTGTTTTTTGAACAAGAAAAGTTGCAACGGCAAAACAAGTTTATTTTTTAGATAAAAGGTCTTTGAAAAGGTGCCATGATTTTTATGCAAAGACAAGTTTTATTTTATTTTATTTTTTTATTATTTTTTTTTATTAAGGGCTTTTCAAAAGGTTCTTTTTATAGGAAGAAATGCCAACATGGTAAAAACATCTTTGGGAACATTTTTATTTGAAAACAATTTTTTTGGATTTGGAAAGGAAAATCAAGCTTTTTTTTTTAAGCATTTTCTAATGTGGTATAAACATTATTTTTGAAACCATTTTATTTATTTGAAAGCATTTTTTTGGATTTTAGAAAAGAAAATGACAAAGCATTTTTTTAAAGCATTTTTCAACATGGTAAAAACATTTTTCCAATGTGGTAAAAGTATTATTTTGAAGAAAACATTTTTTTTTTTTTTACTCACCATTTTTGGATTTTGAAAAAAAAAAAAAAAACGTTTTGTTTTGAAAGCTTTTTAGGGAAAAAAAAATCATTTTTGTTTGGAGAAAGGCATTTTTTGAAAGAATGCTTTAAAAGAAAACTCTTTTTTTTTTTTTTTTTTAGATTTTGTTTTAGAAAAGAACATTTTTCTTAGATGATGATGCGTAAATTTTCAGTCAAGTTGGTTCGTCTAGATGAAACTGAATCCTCGTCACTATTCCTGCAAAACGTAGGACAAAGGCTCTCCTAAGGTGGTCATCGGTGTGATGCCTGCCACAACGCCTCCAATGGCAAAGTTAGTGTATAGAAGTTTTTTGAGAGAAATAAGAAAGTTCTGAATATCAAAGTATCTATGTAAGAGTATTTTTGGGTGAATCTATGTACCTTGTTTGTCTCTGATGAGTGTGTATATATAGCTTCATAGTTTCTAGCCGTTGGGACCTTAATTGTGGTTTTTAGTTACTCTTCTTGTAATGCCTTAGGGCTTATTAATGTGAGTTTTGATGAGCTTCCAATGGTTTGACAGCCAGTTAGTAACTATCCGAGGTATTGAATCCTCTTATTAATGACTCACCTGCCTTCGTCCATGCCGTGTCGAGGTGGATGAATGTATTTGATGAGGTTGTCCAAGGAAAGAGAGTTCGTCAGTCCCATCATTAGAAAAAGGGGGAAGAAGAAATTTTATTTTGAAAAGCATTTCCTTAGAAAAGTATGCAAAGGATTTGTTTTTACCCAAGCAACTTTATTTTATGGCAACTTTAAAGAAGAGAAAAGTAAATGAGCAAAAAAGTGCAGAAAAATAAATTACAAAGAAAGTAAAGTGCTAAAATTTAAATGACATGAAAGTAAAGAGCTAAAATTTAGTGAGCATTTGGATCCGAATGAACTTGTGTTTGCATTTTGCGTTTTGTGTTTTGCTCTTTTTTTTTTCTTTTTCTTTTTTTCCTGCACACGTTTCAGTTTTAGGGGACAAGTGCACTATTCATACACTGTTGAGTACTGTTCACACACTGTTGAGTCATGATTTTTGACATTTTTGTGCATACAGTGAGTCCTATGCACTGTTCACGGGATCCACAAACCTCACTTTTAAGCAACTTTTTCATTAAAAATGGGTCCCACAGCACTATTCACACATTTTAAAAAAAAATTGCTACAGTGTTTTTAGCTTTTAGCTGTATCCAAACGGACCCTTAAAGTGCTGAAATTTAAATGACATTAAAAGAAAGTGTAGAAATATTATAAAAGTTTATTGGAAAATTTTTTTTTATGTCTCTCTTAAATAGATTTTAATCTCTTTCAAGTCTTGTGGGTTCTTCATCATAAAGAAATAACAGTTCTAAGCCATCAACCATTTTTATGAGATTTACCCATATTGTGCTTTATTTGAGGTTTAAAAACCATTTAAGAGAGAAGGGATAGAAAATCTTTTTGTGTGTATATATATATATATATAGGTGCAATAAAATAAAAGGGAGGGGGATGAAGTAAGAAATTAAAGGGATGACATAAAAGTAAAAGGGGGGAAGGGGATTGTTTGAAAAAAAAATGGATGGCATAAATGTAAGGCAAGAAAAATAAATCCCTAGATGCCTAGATGGAATGAGATTTCTTCCCCCTAAGGGTACTTCCCATATAGAGTCTAGGAAATGGCCCAATGCCCATCTAGAGAAACAAACACAATATCACAAACACACAAATAATAATATGGACATAAAGATAAAGAGAGATATTTACACAACAAGATGGGAACTTAAAGCAAATATGAACAATAGACAAGATAAAGAAAAAGATTTTATATATGGAAAGATGATGTTATATGAGAGAAAGAAAGAAATGGGAGTGTAGTTAGCTTATCCAAAAAATTACCAAAAAAAAAAAAATGGAAGAGGCTTTTGTGGTGGGTTTTCTAGAGAGAGAGAGAGAAGAGAGAAACATTTTACAGAATTTCTAGGGCTTTTTTCTATAATTTTCTCACTTTTTCTATTTTCTACCTATTTTTCTTCACAAAACTTTATATTCTTTTCACAAAAATGAGGGGGGTACTTATAGGGGATGAGGCAAAATGGGGGGCTAGCTAGGTGTAACATGTTACACCTAGCTAGCCTCCCATTTTTGCCACCTCATTGGCTTATTTAGTATTTTTCTAATTTCTGGTACAATCTTCATGCAGCTGTTTAGAGGCCTTTCCAAACTCTGTTTTCTTCAAACTTTATATACCTGGAAAGCTCTAAATGTCTAGTTTTCAATGGTCCTGGTATTGCAAGATTTGGAGCTATAGTCATCAAGATATTGCATTCAAAAGGAAGGTGATGCAGTGCTGAAAAATTCTGTGACATTTTTCTTTAAAAAATTTGCATCTTCCAATCCGGGGTAGATATCTTTGAGCCCTTTTACTGAAAAGTAGCCAAGACATTGTTCTTCAAGATGGTTAAGCTAGATTGCTCCAATTCCTACCCAATTGATACATTTTATTGCGTGAAGTCGGCCCAAAAACTGCCTGTTTTGTTTTTAAAAAGTGAGATTTTTATTAGGGTTTTTGGTATTTTGGTGATATCTCATCTGTTTAACTCCAATTTTGACCCATAAACTATCATTTTGAAGGAAAAAAAATGCCCTACGAGAGCCAAAACTCAACATGATTCAAGGGTTGGATCAAAAAGTCAACTTTTTGACCATACCCAGTTAGGGTTTTGGCCTTAGTTGCTATAAAAATGTTGTAACCCTTTGATCCACTATAAAAGTCAACTTTTTGCACAATTTTTTTTTTCATAAAATTTTGGCATTTGTTTTGACGCATAAATCGAGGCTGAACAAAATACGGTATTGACAAATTTCATGACAATGTAATAGAAAAATGTCTTTGTAATGTTTTATATAGTTTAAAGACCATTTGCACAGAAGCAGCTCAAGAGAAGAAAAAATGTATTGATTTCTTCAATTAATTGAAATCACATTTTTGGTTGTCTTTTAATCACAACTCGATCAACTGAAAATCAAAAAGTCAAAATTATAATGTGTTTTAATTGAATTTAGATATCGTGGGTTTTGTACCCTACTCATGTCACATATAAAAGGCACACATTAAGAGGCTTCAACAAAGGATGAGAAGCAATTTTTGTGAACCATACAGAAGAAGGAAAAAAAAAAAAAAAAAAAAAAAACCTATTATTCTTTACAACCCATGAGTTTCGATTGAAATATATACACAAAAAAGTTGTTGTAATCGATTGATCAAGCTTGAAATCACAAATCTCAATGCATCACTTAGGTAAAGCAAAGCTTCAAAAAGTTTTTCAAGTCGATCAAGAATTCTAGTCGTGAACAATGATGTGTCATTTGTGAAAGCATTCATATATCAAAAAGTTGACAAGTTTTGGAGTTGTAGAGGGTATTTGGAGTAAGTTAATATCTACCGATTAAAGTCTAGGTATAAAAGTTTATGCTTGAATGTAAAACTTCTATTAGTTTACGTTTCGCATTAGATTAAAAAAGCCAATTTTTTTTACTATTCAACTTATTTTTCCTATTATTCATGGGTCGCACTGTATTTTTTGTTACTATTCATGGGTTCCATTGTACTATTCAGTTATCTTTTAACTTTATCTACAGTACTTTCAGCAAAAAAGTTTTCAGTTTCAGCTAAATAAGCAGTTTCCAAAGAGACACTTAGGGTCCATTTGGGATCTGCTTATTTTGCTGAAATTGAAAACTTTTTTATTGAAAATATTGTAGATAAAAGTAAAATTTAGCTAAAATAGTAAAGTAATACCTATGAATAGTATCAAAAAGTGTAATGGGACTCATGAATAGTAGCAAAAATAAACTGAATAGTAAAATAAGTTGGCAAAAATAAAAGTATTATAGATAAAGGTAAAAGTTAGCTAAAATAGTACAGTGGGACCCATAAATAGTACCAAAAAGTGTAATGAGACCCATGAATAGTACTAAAAATAAGCTGAATAGTAAAATAAACTTGCTTTTTAATTTTTGTCAAACATACACGTTTAGTGTCTGTTTGGCATGATTAATTTTGCCAACTTATTTTACTATTCAATTTATTTTTTGTACTATTCCTGGTCCCACTACACGTTTTGGTACTATTCATGGGTCCTACTATACTATTTCAGCTAACTTTTACATTTATCTACAATACTTTCAGCAAAAAATTTTCAGTTTTAGCAAAATAAGCGGATCTCAAACAAGCCCTTAATTTCCATTTGAGAACAGCTTATTTAGGTTGTGTTTGCCATCAGCTTAAAAAGTCAGCATTTTTTACTATTTAACTTATTTTTAGTCTTATTCATAGACCCCATTGCATTTTTTTGTACTATTCATAGGTCTCGATGTACTATTTCAGCTAACTTTTACCTTTATATAGGGCCTATTTGGGATCCACTTATTTTGCTGAAACTGAAAACTTTTTGCTGAAAGTACCGTAGGTGTCCGTTTGTCATTATTAATTTTGCCAACTTTTTTACTATTTAGCTTATTTTTGCTACTATTCATGAGTCCCATTGCACTTTTTAGTACTATTCATGAGTCATATTATAGATAAAAGTAAAAGTTAGCTGAAATAGTACAATGGAACCCATGAATTGTACCAAAAAATGCAGTGGGACCCATGATTAATTTTGCCAACTTATTTTACTATTCAGCTTATTTTTTGTACTATTCATGGGTCCCACTACACATTTTGGTACTATTCATGGGTCCCACTATACTATTCCAACTAACTTTTACCTTTATCTATAGTACTTTCAGTAAAAAGTTTTTAATTTCAGTAAAATAAGCGAATCTCAAACAAACCCTCAATGTCCGTTTGAAAACAACTTATTTAGATTGTGTTTGCCATTAGCTTAAAAAGTCAATTTTTTTTACTATTCAACTTATTTTTACTATTATTCATAGGCCCCATTGCACTTTTTGGTACTATTCATAGGTCTCAATGTACTATTTTCGCTAACTTTTACCTTTATCTAGGGCCTGTTTGGGATCCACTTATTTTGCTAAAACTGAAAACTTTTTGCTGAAAGTACCATAGGTATCCATTTGTCATGATTAATTTTGCTAACTTATTTTACTATTCAGCTTATTTTTGCTACTATTCAGCTTATTTTTGCTACTATTCACGAGTCCCATTGCACTTTTTAGTACAATTCATGAGTCCCACTATAGATAAAAGTAAAAGTTAGCTGAAATAGTACAATGGGACCTATAAATCGTACCAAAAAATACAGTGAGACCCATGAATAGTAGCAAAAATAAACTGAAATTGCAAATAAGCTAAAATTTTTAGCTTGTCCCAAATGGACACTTAATATAGTTGATTTTTTTGTTGGAGTAGGTTACCTTTATATTGGTTTTTCATTTAGAAACATTTTCTATTTGTTTTCCACCTAATTACCATATGACTATTGCTTTACAATTTGGTGACTACTAATTATTCTATATTAATTGATAAAACTTGATAAGGCAATTGACATAATTGTATATTAATCAAATAATTTGTCGCATATTTGTTTTGGGGTCAAAACGGCCTTTTCAATTTTTAAAGTTTTGAGATGAAAATCAAAATTCATGTAAATTTGAGAGACAAACATAATATTTTAGCCAATGTTCATTTTATTTATAGATACAAGAGAAGATTTGGATAAATATACAACAGCAACAATTAAAAAGTGCAAAAGAGTCGAATACAAAAATAACACTTTGCTAGAGAGAGAGAGAGAGAGAGAGAGAGTTGCACGTACCAGAAATTTTTGGGATGCAAATGGAAGAGAAATGAGGCATTGGCGTCCATGCGAAGCTTGTCAGGCAAACAGTTACTGCTTTTACCTCAATTTCGTTGCCTTTCCAACCTTGAGCTTTACTTTAGAACTTTTATATCATTAATTCATTATCGTGGATTTGGATTCTCCAATTTTGAACTCACAATTGAAGCTATTATTGAACAGTCTTGCAAACAACATGCTAATTCTTTAAAGCTTTTATGGAACTACAAAAGACTCCAAAAATTACGTCTTTGACTAAACCTAGGTTGAATCCAAACAACATCCTAATTCCTAGGTTGAATCCAATACCATTGTTCTTTGGAGTCCACGAGTGGCGGTTCCAAACCAAACGTAGTTATCTCTTTGACTAAACAATAATAAAATTTTAGTGATCTTAGAAAAATGAAAACTAGGTATAAAAATACGGGTTTCAACCCTTATCTCAAGGTCAATGGAGATGTGTCCCATACTGACTGTGTGACTGTAACTTCCTGGTTCATCATCTATTCGTGCCACTGGCATTTCTCACAACTACCAGCTTAGCAATTGATGACTAATTTATACAGCCCGTGACTTATGGGATAGTCTGAAAACGACCCACTTTGAGGGCTGACAATTTGTCAAAGTCATCCTAGTAGCAACCGTGACAGACGACACGTAGTTACAGAAACAAGCAAAGAGCTAGAACTGCAAGTATATTTGATAAGAGGTTTAAGAATTAATTATATGGTATAATGAAATTAAAGATGTAGAGGACTAAGTAACAAACACATAATAGAAAAGCATCCAGATCCATAATTTGAGTGCCTACGTACATTTTTTGCTTGTGTCTCTAGAAGAGGGTGAACATATAGAAGCTAGCAGAAAAAAAAAAGTGCAATAAATGGTTTAACTACATATACTTATCAGTGTCTTAATATTACACCCAATAGCTTAAATAAGATATCCACTATCAAACTTATGTATTTTGGGATCATTTCAGAACAAGTATTTTTTTTTTTCCCGATAATTCAATAGTTGGTGAGAGGGAATGAAAACAATTAAAAACACAGGAAACTCTTGTCGAACAAGTGTATATTTATTATTAGTGATTCAGCTCAAGGTCGAACAGACAACGAGATAAAGATAGAGTGCAAGAGACTGTTCACTTGACAAGGGTGGCATGGAAACCACTCGCCGAATGAAAAACCAGTACACCTTGGAGCAATTATTCAGCTGCATATCAAAAGCGGACTGACAGAGAGATTTCTTCATACCTATTGAAAAGAAATGGTGATTATCAGAGAGGGTAGCAATGTGTTAAGTTCAAGGAGGCCATGCCTTTGTTAAGCTACCACAAGCTCTTATAACTCATGTATCACAGAAGTAGCATTGACTTACAGATAGATATGCAAGAGAGAGAGAGTGAGGGGTGTGAAAATGAGGTATGAGAGGGTAGATGGGATTCCAAACGTTGAAGAGTAAATGCAATGGAAGTCTGGTTTAGGTTAGGAGATCCCTCGTAACAAGAGGGGACCTCTATATATCCTACCTACCCTCCAGACCCCATTTGGATCTTAACTAGCCCAACGACATCCGTCTTTCCATAAATTGCTTGTAAACATGGAACAGGCTAGAGAGTTGAAAATCCTATCGGACCATCTAGAAGTCCTACTATTCTTTCCAAAATTAATAGTATCCATGACCACTTGGTCTGAACATATAGAGAACAATATTTAAGACTACATTTCTATTTGGCATGATTAATTTTGTTAACTTATTTTACTATTTAGCTTATTTTTGCTACTATTTATGAGTATTACTACACTTTTTGTTATTATTTATGAGTCTCACTATACTTTTTAGTACTATTCATGAATCTCATTATACTATTTCAACTAATTTTTACCTTTATCTACAGTACTTTCAACAAAAAGTTTTCAGATTCAGCAAAATAAGCAGATTCTAAACAGATCCTACATGGAAAAAAAAAAAAAAAAAACATAATTGTACTCTATATAAATCAATTGGATAGATTACAAATTAGGGTCCCTAAAATCCCATACGTAAAGACAAAGTATAAGTGGTGACTCCAAGAATTTTGTTCAGGGTGTTTCTTAGAGCATCCCCATCAGTATGTGCATAAATGTGCAAAATAGAAAAAGTAACTAATTTTACACATTTTGAGCAAAAAAAACACCCATATCAATGGGTGTAAACTTGTGTATAAATACACAATTGCTACAATAACCATGCAAATATGCACAATTACTGTAGCATGTGTATTTAATATCTTAATAATTTTTTCTCTCTCCTCTCTGTACCTTACTCACCTCCCTCTCTTTTTCTCATTTCATCATAGACTCTCTCAAGCGCACAGCTCTCTCTTTCTCTCATCTCATCAATCTTTCTTCCTCTAACTTCCGCCAATTGCCACCACCACTGATCTCTCTTCTTCCTTCTCTCTCAGTGCCTCTCTGAATCTCTCTTCTTTCTGTACTTTGTGGCTGCGGTTGTCATTTGGGTTGGGCCGGTGGTGTTTGGATTAGTCATTTGGGTCGAATCATGGGCATATTTGGAGACCCGCGAAGTAGCAACAACTACAGTGACAATGAGGCGTTTGGTGGTGTTTTTATCAGGATCCGATTCTACGGCAACTATGGGTCATGCGTTGCTCTTTGGACCCGTGCTTTGGAACTGTTTCTGTTAGCAACTACAACATCGATGATCGGAGTTTGAGGTCTAAGGGTGGTGTTCTTCATATTTTCAGTGGTGGTGGCTGGTTGGTTGGTTCGATGGTATGGGTGTAGTTGTTCCAGTTTGGGTTTGGGTATGTGTTTGTTCCAATTTGGGTGTGATGATGTGGTTGTTCTGATTTTTTTCTGATGGGTTTGTGGTGAGTGGTGAAGTGGTGGCTGTGTGGGTTGTGTTGGGTCTGTGAGAGAGATCACAATGTTAAAGAATTAAAGAAATAAATATTTTATTTGAATAAATGTGTATAATAGATAAATTGATGTGAGTGTTTTGTAAAAATAGTAGTGTAAAATAGAAAAAGTAAATATTGGATGTGCAAAATGGAAAAAATTTTGCATCCACTGATGCTGATACTCTTAGGAAGCATAAATTACACAATCTTATTTCTTTTTAGCCTTTAGTAATTAGGTTTGATTCAATATTATTAATTTCATTCCGTTCCGACTGTAACAGTCGAAAAATCCCATGCCGATAAACAAACTGGAACAGTAACCCACCCTATTCCACTTCGGGAAAAATTTCAAGTTATTTTAGGTGTTTTGGGGTGTTTCGGTAAATACCGGTCGAAATTCAAGATTCAGCCAGCTTGAAGTTTGTGCTTAAAAAAAAAAAATTGTTCTTAAAACCAAAACAAATTTGTATTCTGTAAACCCAAAAACTTGATCAAAAGGAAAAAAAAAATGAAATGAAATGAACAAAGGTTCCTGTACAGCTAAAAAAAATTCGTATTGAGAAATTTGAGATTTAAAACTTGAGAAGAGGCAATACCGCACTGGTACTGGTAGAAGACACAGAAGTTACGAACAAGGAAGAAGGCAAAACGTAGATGTAAAGTATAGATGAAGATGTGATAAATTTTAAAAATATGAAGTCTAAAAATCGAAGAGACGAAAAACGTGTGTGGTTAAGAATAAACAAGAAAAAATAATTAAAAATGAAAAGTAAGTAATATATGTCTGGTGAGGAAAAATAATAATATAATAAAAAATAATAAAATGTTGAAAATTGTGTTGTATTAGGCAATGTGCTTACTCGAAGAAATCAAGCTACTGCCTAGCTTGTAGTAGTTTTATTATAAATTTTTTTTTTTTTTTTTTCAGATTTTAGTTCAGTTTTTTTTTTTTTTTTTTTTTTTGAAAGACTCTAATATATTGTTAAGTTGCTCAAATTATGGACCAAAATTTAATTTTATTGACATAAAAAAAATTCAAGGTAATCCTAAAAAAATTTTTAAAGGTAATTAAATATAAAATTTTAAATTATTATATATAATATTTTTTTTTAAGTCAAGGTGGTCCCAGGATCCGTTTTTCTCCTTATATCTGTTGGGTACCATAACATACTGGTGATGCACCAATCAAAAAAGGAAGTGTTAGCTTCACGAGCCTGAGACATGAATGATCCAATCTTTGGACCATGGTCATAGGAGTCCTTAAAGGAAGTGTCACGAGTTTCAGCCTTTCAGGTGATTTATAAAAAGGTATCGAAATAGAACAAATCATCCCCCCATTCTCAAAATTAGAATACAAGCTGCCGACTGCACATGAATCCAGAAAATTGTTTATTGCTTAGTTTGCATTAAAAAGAAAAAAAAACAGACATCTCCTAAAATGACAAATTTTCCTTACATATAAGTGGACATGGCAAAACGGGCGGGTCAGGTCGGATTGGGTTGGGTTGACCCGTATTGTATTTTTCAAACAAGTTTTTTTTTTTTTTTTTTTTCAATTACAAAAACAAATCAATAACAACATGTTTAGAGAAAATAAATAAAATTAATTATGCAAATGAATTGCATTTAATGCCACTTGTTAATATCCTTCCAATTCTGACAGTTTTGAGCATTACAAAAACTATTTATAGTCATAAATTCATGATGGAAAAAGTTTTCAATGTTAATAGTTCACTGTCAAAATACATATAATTACAAGTTTACATCTTCAAAAATAGATAAATCTTAAAACAAACAAAATAAGTAAACCAACAAAGTATTGTTAATATTCTTTTTTTTGGATGTTTTTATGGTTTTTTGAAGCATGAAATTCCATTAACTACCCAGGAGAGAGCACAGCAATAATATAGAAGCATAAACAATGATAAAATAGATGATAAAGAAGAAAATAGCAAAATAGATATATTCAAAAATAAGTTAAAACAGAGTATGGAATATGAAAACTGAAACTAATAAAATCTTACTTGAAAATACTTCTGTCTTTGATTAAACTTGAAAACAAACTGTCTTTGATACAAGCTTGAAAATAAAACACTGTCTGAAGAGTTACAAGATTACAAAGTAAAACTGTCTTTGAAACTAAAGGGTTACAAGGTTCTGTCTGAGAAAGGTTACAAGATTACAAAAGGGGAATAGTACAAAGATATTTCTGAAAGAAGGAGAAAGCTGTCTTGGACTTTAGTCTGAGAAATGGAAATTGGACCTCAAAGTTGGACCTTAAATTTTGAACCTTAATTCTGGACCTGTCTTCTGTCTTCGGAGCCTGCCTTTTTATAGATGAAATAAACCATGGTAAGTCTTCAAAAGTAACCTGGGTTGAATAAAGTGAACTCAAGTTGATCTGTCAGTAAGATCTTGAACAGTAAAAGTAAATCCTGAACAGTAAAAGTTTTTACTATTCACGAACAGTATTCTGTCTGGGAATCTGTCAGTAAACCCGTGCTAGTGAATAATGACTTAAGAAATATCTTTCTAAACTATCTTGACTCTGTCTTGATGCTGTGTGCTGGTGGATAGTGCTCTGTCTTTGGTGAATAGTGATCTGTCATAATTGTCTGTCGGGGAAGCATTCTATCAATTCTGTCTTTCAATCTGTATCCGCATAGTTATCATAATCTAGCGGATCGGGGTTGTCCTCATACTGTTGATGCTCATGGAGCACTCCATAATCATTACATAGAGCGCAATATGAGATAAGAGTAAAAACAGGATCATGATCCTTTGCTGTCATTAGTCTCGGATCCTTAGTAATCCTTCTTTTTTCAATAAGCCTTCTTGCTGAAGGTCTTGGACCATAAACTGCTATTCTGTCAGTGTAGCCATATAAATGGAAATTTCTGTCTAAATCATTCTGCACTTCATAAATCTTGTTACACATGAAATTAGACCATTCTTGAGCTAAAGCACCTGGATCATCAAGTGATAAGTATCTCCTGTATACCAGTTATATTCGGGGATAAAACCCCAATCATAGATAAGGACCAGAATATGTGCTGGCTGGGCTTCCATATAATAGCTAGTATCCCAAACTGGAAGAGAACTCCAGATTTCTATCTTCATATAATTAAGCCCTCCAATCTGTGCAGCTGCTTCTTGGATGACTTTGGGGAATAAACTAATCTGACTTGCAGAAGTTATGATTAATTTGCTAATAAACCCTGCTTCTAGCATTTCAGATAACCATAAAGGATCACTGATAACTGGATCTCCTGTCTCTGTATTGATGAGTAATCCCGGATAGGGATTATATCTGCCTCCTGTTCTGTCGTAAACTCTGTCTGAATTTCCAAAACTCTCATACCATTTAGCTTTATGGGATAACCACGTTTCACCTGTCATGTCTTCTGTTCTGATAAATGCTGTAGAGACTAATAATTTAAAAAGATACATCCATCTGTCATAAGAACTTGTTATAGTTGTATGAGTTAATATATTCTGTTGAATTTCAGGGGGTAAGGTTCTGATAGCAAGTCTCGTTTTTTGCTGAATCTTAGGGTGGAGCTTTGAAAAGCTTGTTCCCATAAGATAGCTTTTTAGAGACTGTAATTCTGTCTTTGTGGAGCTTGAATCTCCATCCTCCTTGTTAGGGAGTTGACAACCGAGAGCTTCAATAAATGCCCCGGTGCTAACAAGATGTAATTCCAAAGCCTGAAGGGTCTTTTGGAATAAGGGTTTCTATTTGAGGGTGAAGGCTGCCTGTAAATTGTCAAGAAGTATTTTAATATGGAGAAATCTGGAGTACTCTTCCAATTTGGGATACTAGCTATTATATGGAAGCCCAGCCAGCACATATTCTGGTCCTTATCTATGATTGGGGTTTTATCCCCGAATATAACTGGTATACAGGGGATACTTATTTATCACTTGATGATCCAGGTGCTTTGGCTCAAGAATGGTCTAATTTCATGTGTAACAAGATTTATGAAGTGCAGAATGATTTAGACAGAAACTTCCATTTATATGGCTACACTGACAAAATAGCAGTTTATGGTCCAAGACCTTCAGCAAGGAGGCTTATTGGGAAAAGGAGGATTACTAAGGATCCAAGACTAATGACAGCAAAGGATCATGATCCTGTTTTTACTCTTATCTCATATTGCGCTTTATGTAATGATTACAGAGTGCTCCATGAGCATCAACAGTATGAAGATAATCCAGATCCGCTAGATTATGATAACTATGCGGATACAGATTGAAAGACAGAATTGATAGAATGCTTTCCCAGACAGACAATGATGACAGATCACTATTCACCAAAGACAGGGCACTGATGACAGAACACTATTCACCAGCACACGTAAATAGCTTCAAGAAAGAGTCAAGATAGTTCAGAATGAGATTTCTTAAGTCACTGTTCAATAGCATGGTTTGCTGACAGATTGAAAGACAGACTACTATTCATGAATAGTAAAACTTTTACTATTCAAAGATTCTACAGAATTTACTTTTACTGTTCAAGATTCTACCGACAGACTAACTTGAGTTCACTTTATTCAACCCAGGTTACTTTTGAAGACTTACCATAGTTCACTTTATCTATGAAAAGGCAGGCTCCGAAGACAGAAGGCAGGTCCAGAATTAAGGTTCAAAATTTAAGGTCCAACTTTGAGGTCCAATTTCCATTTCTCAGACTAAAGTCCAAGACAGCTTTCTCCTTCTTTCAGAAATATCTTTGTACTATTCCCCTTTTGTAATCTTGTAACCTTTCTCAGACAGAACCTTGTAACCCTTTAGTTTCAAAGACAGTTTTACTTTGTAATCTTGTAACTCTTCAGACAGTGTTTTATTTTCAAACTTGTATCAAAGACAGTTTGTTTTCAAGTTTAATCAAAGACAGAAGTATTTTCAAGTAAGATTTTATTAGTTTCAGTTTTCATATTCCATACTCTGTTTTAACTTATTTTTGAATATATCTATTTTGCTATTTTCTTCTTTATCATCTATTTTATCATTGTTTATGCTTCTATATTATTGCTGTGCTCTCTCCTGGGTAGTTAATAGTTAATGGGGTTAAGATTCAAGAACTTTAAAAAGAGTAGTCATAATGAAGTCTTTCAATATTAGAGGGGTTAAGATTCAAGAACTTTAAAAAATCTGTCATGATTCTATCTATTTTGTATATATTATTATATTCCTCATTTTGGGAGAATACGTGGAATAGAGCTTCTCCATAGAGTCTTTTATCAATTACTGTAATAGTCTGTGGGAAGTCTGTTAAAAGCACATGATTAACTTTTTCTATTATGGTATTAAATCTATCTTTGGTCAAGAAATTATCACAATTAATATTTTCTTTAATGATTAATAAAATAATATCTGTCAAGGCTTCTTTTATTAAAGCATCTATCATATAAGTATCTAAGGATACTATAAAAGGTGTAAGAATGTTATTTATTATAATTTTATTTATTGCTCCTGTCAAACTATCAATTCTTTTAGTCCAAGAACTTGTAAGCATGATCTTATCTTTTAGATACTTTCTACTAAATTCTTTCTCGTGAAGTGTTTGGACTATATACTGATACAAAAAGGTAAAATAAGAAACTTCTGCCTCCATATCTTGTTTAGACTTTTCCCTGTTAATATCTGCCAAGTGGTCTTTTTCTATTAAGTGTCCCCTACAAGTGTTTTCTTTATTGACATCTTTCAAGATAGTGACCTTCTTTGGGAATCGATTTTGTTTCCAAATTAGAGGTGAGGTAAGTCCAAAGGCTAATATATTAATTTTAATCTCTTCATCTGTCATTACAAAGGGGTGAAGTAAATTTATAATAGGGTTAACTGTTAAAATAACTTTGGAATGAAGACTTTTTATTAAACCAAAAATAACTTCATGAACATTGGATAAAACAATTTCTGTCAAAATGATTTCTGTGTGCCAGTTTGTAAAGATTACTCTGTCAATTAAGCTCAAAGGACTCTGTCTATTGCCGTTATTTTTATTTCCTATAATCTTTTTATCTTGAGGGTCTGTCGTGGGTTTAGAGAATTTTCCTAGATTTATTATTTAAGTATTCTGTTCAGATATATCTGAGGAATTATCTTTTTTAATTTCTTGTTTTACTATTTTTGTCTTTTCCTTCTCATCTTTTTGTTTTTTATCTTTTCCTCTTTTCCTACATTCTGTAACATGGTGTCCATATTTCTTACACCTAATACAAACAGTAGGTATATCTATAGAATCTTTCAATTTTAATAAATAGTCTTTTTTGTCTTTCTGGTGATTGGGTAAATTATCTATTAATTTTACTATTATGTCTTTTTGTTTTCTTTTTCTTTTATTAATTTTAAGTGGGTTGGTTGATTTTAGTTCTTTTTCCTTAACTTGGTCTACTTCTTTTTGACTAACATTAAATATCTCCATTAATTCATTTAGTGTATCTTTCTTAAATTCTAATTTACCAATTTGTTTGGCTATTTTATTATGTCTATCACATTGTTTCTTAGTGTGACCATATTCTTTACATTTATGACTAATAGTATTTCTATTATGTCTGTCAATTCCTTTATTATCTAATGACTCAGTGTTATTTAAAACTGTTATTTCTCTTTTTCTATTCATATCTAAGGGTGTATTTAAAATCTTTATCTTTTTAGTTAATTCTGTCAAACTATTATTTTGGGTATCTATTATAGATTTTTCAATTGATTTTAGTCTCTCATCAATTTTCTCTTTTAGACTATAATTATTGCCAATTTTCCATCTATTGTTGACTACTTTTGCTTTTACTATACTATCACTTTTTTTCTTTTCTTCATTATTATTAATTTTCCTTCCTTTGTTGACTATTTCTCTTTTTAGTTCTCTTTTTAGTTTTACTTCTTCTTCTACTTCTAGTTTCCTATGTAGAATCTCTTCATTATTGTTTGTTACTATTCTGTCTCTTTGTCTTTCTATGTCTTGTTCTAAAGAAAACTCTTTTTCTTTCTTTATGTCTCTTTCTATTTCTAGCTTCTTTCTTTGTGAGCAAAGGAGGAGCATAGATTAAAAAAAATGAACAAAGTTTTTTGTATCCTGGTGTGCAAGTGAAGGCAGATTTTTTTTATGGACGAACAGAGAAATTCTTTATAATTCGTAATGACCACTATTCATTGGCTTCTAAGAAATCCATTACTTCTTCATTATTGTCATCGTCTCCTTTTTCTCTTTGGTGCTAGTCTAAGTGTAGGTGACCGAAGATTAGAGCTTGAAGCAATATCGGTGATGAGAAAAAGGAATTAACGCAAACATTATGACCTATGACATTTGCTCCTAATAATAGCTCTTTATCATTAGACTAAGATACTAATCGGTATTTGGTGTAGGCGGGGATTGAATTCCAAATCACTTATTCAACCATCATAAATTTTACCAATTGAGCTAACCACTAAGTTTAGTCAATTTGAATGTGTACGTTATAACTTATAAACACATGCTAATTTAATTTATTTAGTTAGTTAGTTAAATATTATTATATAAGTGATGAATAAATTAGTCATTAAATGAATATATTCAAAATTTATAATGAATATATCCTTTGAATATGTATACCTATAGTTTTTTTTTTTTTTTTTAATTTTTATAATCTTTATATATTAAGACGATTCAAAAAGTTAGTTATGACTTCAAAAAATGTCAAAAACATCATAATCTAATTAGATAATCCTTATTCCTAAAAAATAAAAATAAAAAATGGGGTTAAAATTGTAATTCAACAAAATTCTAAAAAAATAAAAAAAAAAACTACCAGAGAAAATTTTTTCCTAAAAATTAGTACATTCTCTATAAATATATCTCACATACATTTGATGCATTTTTTTTCTAAAAAGTAGCAAACACTAAACTAGCAGTTTACTGCATTTCAAATTCTAAATTTTAGTTTTTTAAAAATTTCTTCATGTGTAAATTCACTAACAATAGATAAATTAGAATTGAAAAATTAATTTAAACTCAAAAAAAAAAAAAAAAAAAGGGCTCATTCACGTTTTCCGTTTGTGCTTGTGCATTTGTTCATTTGTTTGTGCCTTTGACTTTAGAGTTTGGACAATGGCCTACAGCTCAGTTGAATGAGATTTTTTTTTTTTTTTTTTTTTTTTTTAATGGTTGTCTTAACTCTTGAGTCTTGCCAACTTGGCCGGCCCTTGTGTTGTTGTGTTACTTGTGTAACGTGTAGAGTAATCTTGTCTCATCACTCATGGCAATGGGCAGCAAGCATTGAAGCCAGCTATTATTGGTTTTGATAAATCAAATAATGATTCTCTCACGTCAATGTCATGTCTTGAGTTTTTTTTTTTTTTTTTTGATGAGTCATGTCTTGAGTTTTAATTGTTTATAATTTTATATTTATAATACATTGATTATTACTTTTTGTACTTTGTGCTTAATGTACTTATGATGAAGACGTAATTTAAATATTTTTTTAGCAATTTTTTTTTTAACGGGTTGGATCACGGGTTATCTGAGTCGGGTTGACTTGTAAAAAATCAGATCGTGTCACGGATCAACTCATTTTTGTTTTTGGTTAAAAAAATTGGATTCGGATTAAGTATTTTTTAGATCGGGTTGGGTCGGATTAAAAAATTCTGACCCACATTGCCATGTCTACGTATAAGGTGCAAAAGAACATGGATGAAGAATCAGGAGAAATCCACTACAGCATTTTCGTCTGGACTAGCACTTAGTAAAACGCATCAATGTATGTGTAGAAAAGCCAAGCTTAATTTTGTACAGAAGGAATATTGCTTAGTTATTTTAAGACCCCCAAACCGAATACTCACTTAATAAACTAGCTATTTCCAGATCAATAAATTAACTAATGCCAATTTGAAAATCATTTGAATAAGTGGAGACATCAGCTATGACTTTTCAAGATAAATCCCTGGCTCTGAAAATATGAACAAATATGTAAAATCAAAGACCCACCTGCACCTCACTGTCCAACATTATAATTATTGGCTCTCGATTTATAGTCTTCCCCCTTCAAGCTCATTCGCTGCATCTTGTATTAGTGAAAAGGCCAGCTCAGATTGCTTGTCTACTCTTTTATAGGCATTAGACGATGTCCCACACTTTGCTTCATCGCAAATCCTACTCTACCAACATAGCAGCCACTTCTTAAGCACTGCTGTGAAATACATGCTTCTTCAAATACATAATTGGAGCTTTCAAGAATAACTTTTAGAAGACTCTCATTTACATCCTGTTTGCAATAGATTTTAGATCACGCACCAATTTCTTATATACCAAGTCCAGGCACTTGCTATTAGGCCATTCTCCCAGAAGCACATATTTTCACGAACCCAACCATGAATCTTCTATGATCCTAGTAGATGCCATCATGCAAGCACTGACAATTAAATTATTTCTACAAAATGAATTCCCAAAGCTAAGTTAACACTATGAAATGCAGTGAAACACTCTCAAAGGCCATTAGAAAAAGAGCATAAGTTGACAATTACTTGTTACCTAAACTAAAATCTGCGCAATTAGAGAATAAATATGGGAACAAAGTTCTGGGTAGGGCAGCCAAATCCCAATCACTATTGAATCCATGCATGTCCACACACAACAACACAGAGGCTTACACACAAGAAGGAGGCTTTCAAATGTAAAACAAAAAAGAGGTAACCTACCTCAGCAATTTACCAAGACAACAACCAAGCTTCTTTCTCCACATCCAACATAGAGTCCTATTCCTTTTTGTAAATTCTGAAGGAAACATTGAAGATGATAAGTAGTACTCCTCCAATATCAGTTTAAACAAAGTAGTTCTCCTCCAACAAATAATAATAATAATAATCCACCTAAGAATGCACTTTTAGGCTAGGATCCAAGGACAACTCATTTGAGGTGCC
Source organism: Quercus gilva (assembly GCA_023621385.1). Lineage (NCBI taxonomy): Eukaryota > Viridiplantae > Streptophyta > Magnoliopsida > Fagales > Fagaceae > Quercus > Quercus gilva. The sequence goes on along the minus strand of CM042482.1, from coordinate 28,531,529 downwards.
GTACCTACACTTCCTAGTTAAGGGCTAATTTTTCAAAGATTGCTGTGATTGTGTTGTACCCGTACCCATGCTTCCTAGCGTTTAGGTGATTTACATGTTTTAGCATCCTTTTTAAAGACTTATTCTTTTACATGAGTTTGAAAGGGTCATCCTCAAACTCTTCTACATTTTCTCAATTCTTTGGGAATTTTCTAAAATATTCATCACAGTATTATATGTAATAGCATCATCGTTATTGTTCATCAGTATAGTATTAAATATGAAGTCACTCCTACAATTTTATTTCTATTTTGGGTATATGGTTACTCCTATAATTCAATTACTAGCCTCATCACGCGCTCCGCACATGTTATGAGGCTCTTTTTTATTTTGAGTTTAATGTAATTTTTCAATTAGAATTTATCTATTGTAAGTGAGAACATTCTTGCCTTTGAATAATCTAGTCATCAGCCTATATATGTCATGGTGAAAATCCATGCAACCCTGAGATTTAAAAGAACGCAATGTTGTGAATGAATTGAAATAATGTCAAGAAAAACCATAATAATATGCTATCAGTACAGAACCTACAGCACCTAACACAATCAAGGAACAAACCTTCAGTGATAAAAAAATCAATAATATTATACAGTATCGGCAGTGTATTTTCTGGCAGCATAGAGCCCAGGTCATCTGCAGAGCAATGATCCAGAATAGAAATGCGCAACCATAACTGTAGGGCAGCATTAATATCCTGGAAGATTTGCTGCTTGTAACAAATACAAGCAAACTTTTAGATTTAGTAAATGAGAATAACTGCTACTGTCAATATCATACAAAGATATAAAATGAACATAGAAAGATTTAAAGCATTAATTACTCAACTCTGGAGAGTAGCCTTTTAAGCATTAACACCTTTGAGTTTGGTTCAGCTTCCTGGGTACATAGTGCACATAAGCAGCATGTCACAGGTAATTGATGACAAGTTGGGATTCCAAGGCTACATGTTTCACCATTCACCTCACGCTGTTTAAGGTCATATCAATCAAAAACGCAAATCCAGAAAGAGCATAGAATTGACCACTAAATGTATAATCAATGATGAAGAAAATAAAGCTTAAACAAATAAAAAAAAATTACAATTGTATATATGGATTCTAAAAGACACTGAATACTGTCCTTCAAACCTTCAATCCCACAGACTCTTAGTGCCTTTCTGTTCCTCACTAAATTTATTGATTTTTGTAAATAATTATCAGGTGTAACATACACATCCTGCAGGAGGATACCAATATTTTCATTTGCATTTGCTGACAAAATTATGGGTAAAGCGCATTCCTTTCCTCATATGCAAGCAGTTCCTAAACAAATTCCATGAAAGAAATGTGAAGGAAATGGCTATGAGCCACATCCAACTAAATGCTTATACAAAAGAAAAGTTGACAAACAGGCCAGACCTGCTCTAAGATTATGCCAATTGTCCTCTTTGAGACTTGAACAGGATGACAGCAAACAATACAAATTTGGAGCACTATCCCCCTCAGCCAAAGCTCGTACAACGTTTTCATTCCATCCAGATAACAATTAATAATGAGGCAAAAGAAGCAAGACAAATAATAGTGACAACATTTGAAAGCTCTCAGAAGCACTTACCTTTACCCACTGCTTCACCAAGGGTAGTACAGGACCTGACAGCATTTCAAACACCTTTCCAGAAACAGACCAATCTTTAAGGATCACTACAATTTTCCTTTTCACCTTATGACCATCACATTGATGGAGAACATCCAAAAGAAAAGCACTTCTAGTACAAGCCTCATTAACAAATTCTATAATAACGTCTTCTAAAATATCACCCTCTAATCTAACCCTTTCGGTTTCTGTACAAAAATCTGGCAAAGATGTTTGACACAAGTCCATGATGCCCTACAACATAATTTTAATGCCTTGGAAGCCTGCAAAGGTATAATAATTATTAAACACTTATTTTTTTGATAGGCAGGTAGTGGGGAAGGGAAGGTGGTTTTGAAACATAGATGTGGGACACCACAAAGAATGCCATTACAATTAGGCTATCACTTGAACCCAACAATATCCATTAAACACTTATACAAACCAAGGTCATTAAGGGAAATAGATAAGGAAATAAAAAATAAAAAAATGCTATTTTTTTATTGGTAAATCACACACGAATCCACTAGGTCTTGAACCCCGAACCCACAACCTCACCCTCTCCTTAGAACTTATAAGAGGAGGAATTGTCAATTGAGCTTGGCAACAATAAGAGAACGCTTATTGTAAGATGATGTCAGAGTTCACTCAGTTTTCCTTCTGATCGTACAGCCTTTGGAACCCTTCATGTGAGGAATCCACAGATTTGGTTCAGCAGTCATTTTGCATAATCTACTATCTAGCAGTTAAATAAAAACTCAAAATTTCCTGCAAAAGGCTTCTAGCTGACTTTACACAAAAGCAATCAATTTTTTTGGTACTAAAGAAATCAATTATACAGTTCCATTCCATGCCAAAATACTTACTAAAGTCTTTTACTAAATTTTTAAAACCTAACTTTCTTCCTCATGCTAAAAATAATACTTTTCTAGTATAGGTGTTTAACCCATCTAACTTCCAACCGTCAAAACAAGGATAGACAGAAAATTTGTCAATTTTTTTCAAATTTCCTTATTCCAGTATCCATACTCTCGGTTAGAATGAGCAATAATTAGTAATGGCAATGTAGGGTAATGAAACAGGAATAATGAAATAAAATAATTTTCACATGACCTAAAGAGCAGCAACAAAATCAAACTAATACAGTAGCTTGTGCACTCCCATTGGAATTATCTTTCAAATTTTATAAAATAAAAAGTAGCCTGTAGAAAATAGAAGGAAATAATCTACTGAAACTAATATGACAGAATTTCTATCCCCATAAAATAATAGTGCAGCTCCAAACTTAACACATAAACAAACGTGTGAAAAGAACAGGTTCCAATATATATATATATATATATAATAATAAATTTTAAATAGGACCTCTATTACTTGCTTATTTCTGTACAAAAATACACCAATGTTGTGAAAAGAGGCAAATAGGTTTTTTAGCCCTTGAGTTTGAACCCATTCACTGGTAATAATGTGTTTAACTAAATGCATACTCCTCTGAAATAAGAAATGTCAACGCAGTCAGCTTAACTGAAACACATATTGAATCCTTCAATAATTAGGAGAACCAAGAATTAATCAGAAACACAGTTCTTAGGCCATTAATGTTACATAATAAAAGCCAACCTTCATTTTAAGCTTTGTTTTGGTGTAGAGGGTGAAAGGGGCGATAGCTACAGTAATTACAGCTTTGCTGTTTTTGTCAAATCCATCTCTCTCCCCTTCGTATATACAACTGCTCCATGAACAAGAAAATTCAGAGAAGCCTTATTGCTAACTTGGTTCATCTTCTAAACAATGCAAGACATTAAAAAATAAAAATTTCCAAAATTATCAACATAAGTTTCAGTCCTCTGTAACTTGGCCTGATAACATACACAAGTAGGCTCCCTGCATCCTATGGCTTCACTTTCAGGAGCTCTTCTTGATTATTTATAACACTTAAAATAATGTAAAGAAAATTAAAAATATAAAGAAAACATCTAAAAAGGTGCATCTCACATTCTAGATTGGTATAAGAGTACTTCATGGGGTAGGCACTAAATATAACTTCAACCCCCCATACCTCTACTCAAAAATGATAAGACACATCAAATACAAATTGACATAATCTGAAAAGCAAATTCAGATCTAGTTTATAAACTAAATCTTAGGGTATGTTTGGTAACTGTTTTTACCCTTATTTTCTATTTCCAAAAACAATTTTCTATTTTTAAGACTAGAAAACTTGTTTGGTAACCCAAAATGAACAGAAAACAAAAACTGTTCACAGAACTCAATTTATGAAAGAAACTAAAAACATATAAAAGGCTGTTTTCAATTTCTAATTTTTAAAAGTCAATGAAAACACGCATTTGATTTAATGAATCTATATCATTTAATGAGTTAGCATTAGAGTTCAAATCCTAGTATTATTTTTTCTTTATATTCCCAAAAACTAGTTTTTGAAAATAGAAAACAAAAACTGTTATCAAACATAACCTTAGTATGTTGTTAGAGTCATAATAGTTTCCAGAATTGAATGCACAACAGAATACTACAACTACTCTGGTGCACAAGCAGCCATATTTTTCACAGCTATGGTAACTAAACAAAGACATAAAGAATGACCTTTGAACAAGATTTCTTTAGAATAAGAAGATAAATAAAGGAGAAGTCCAAGCTCACAAGAAGTATACAAAAACCACACTGAGTATAACAAATTCTTTCTTAAATTAAGAGCACCACTAATTCCGAAAGAATAAAAAGAATGGAATCACAGTTAAATCAGTAACCAAAAAAGAAAGCAAGTGAAGGAACTCCATCTTGAGCTTAGGAACAGAAATCTCTCAACAGCTCTAAATTTATGTTAATTGTAAATGCACCGCATCAAACACAATGGGTGGCCTTCCAAACAAGAAATATATAAATTTAGAGCTGTTGAGGGGGGGGGGGGGGGGGGGGGGTGAGGGGTGGAGGCAGAAGACATAAACAAAGTAAAATAAATCCACAATTAACTTACTTTTGACAGGAACAAGAAATATCAACAAAATGATAGAATGCATCCTGGATTATACAGAGTTTTTTAGTAACAAAAGCATCTTCATTTTCACTAACAAGCTGTTTCCTTTCTGAATTTACTAAATCCGCTAGCGGCTGGCATAAGAATTTCAAAGCATATTAGGTAAAAGAGAAGATAAGTTTTTCTATTATTCTGAGTGCAATCTATAGAGGCCTCATAACCATGAACAACTCTGACGAACATAATCTGTATGTTTGACATTACATGTAACATAATTCTCCTCGCAGCTAATATGAAAGTAACTACCCAAAGAACCAAGCAAAGCAGATAATTTCTGCTGTATATCCCCATCATCACATAAAATTTGAATAACAGACTCATATTTAGCACCTCCAGAGGATGTAAGATCACCACCTCTGGACTTCACATCAGAATTGATAAGGTGCAATCCAGCTGCATAAAGCCTCAGTATCATATCAAATGGAGATCTAACCTGCCAAACAAATTTGATTAAACTTACAATGTGGGACATGCAAAAAACACCACAAATGAAAAATGCACAATATAGACTACATCAACAAAATACCTGATGGGAATCACCTGCTATTTTGTTTAGAAGTGTCACCATTGTAATACTTAAGTTTGCGCTTGAAGTTCAACCTTTATTGGCCCAATAAGAGACAAGTTCAACGTACCCAATTCTGGTATTTTCCACTTCGAACTGGAAAAATAAAATATACCTTGAGGTCATGGGTTTAAATCCCGTCTCCAAAACATAAAATTACTAGACAATGCAATAAAACTTAAAAGTAATCTTCTCCAAATAATGAATGTGCAAACTAATAATTTATGGAGGAGAATAGTAGATAAAAAGTATGGAGTTCAATGGGATGATTGATATTCTGAGGTAGTTGCCGGTTCATATGGTATGGAAGTGTGAAAATTTATCAGAGGTGGATGAGATTTATTCTCTAAGTTATTAGATATGAAGTTGGAAATTGTTCTAGAATTTTCTTTTGGAATGATTGATAATATGGTGATATGCTAATGAAAGATACTTACTCAAAATTATTTTATATTGCTGCTAATAGAAATGCAACTGTGCCTAATTTGTCTAGACTTATCTTTTGAGTGTGTTACTCGGATACCAAGGTTTACTAGGTTAGCCAAAGACTAGGATTTAGAGTTGATTGATGTTCATGTATATGTTGTATGAGACTAAAGTTCGATGGGTAGAGGAGGATAGAATGGCATGGGGGCATCCAATATGAAGAAGTTTCAGGTCAGGTCATATTATAATGTGTTTAAAATAATAGACAAGGATTTGTTTTTTCTATGGCCAAATCTCTCTCCTACAACACAACCTTAATTTGATACACATGAGACATGACACAACAAGCCAGTGATCATCTTACTTGTATACGATATTATATTTGTATAGATATAATATTCCATATTATAAAATGTGTTATTAGAGAAGATAACATTATAGCCAAGTCTTTTGCTATAAACATGGACATAGGTGAAACTGATGATAGAAGTATTACTTGAACCATATGCCTGATTCATTAAAACTTATCTCGTGTACACACTTTATCGATATTACCTTGCATTCACAGGCAATGGAATACAACACACATTAATATGTCAATAATGAGCAACGATCTATTCTCTGGTAGCGAGAATAAAATGAACATATCCACCGGGCAACCTGCATGTTGACTGATGATTAAGAAATACAAAGATCCTACATAATACATATGGCCAAAAATCAGACACAGGTCACCTTATAAATTTGATCTTTTAATGATGACTTTGCACAGTCAGAGATTGTAGCATAGCAGAACGCAAGTACTAGATCCCCATCAAAACAGGCTAGCTCCCCCACCAAAAATAAAGTACATTTCCCCAGGAAAGTCACAAGCGCCCTGTGCAACTTCTCATATCCATTGGCATCTAATACCCTAGCACATTTAAGTTCAATCAAACAATCATTGCACTAGTCATCTTGGTCCAAACAAACAGAACAAGCACTTTACACCTATAAACACACATAGGCATAAATTTACTACCAAACACAATCTTTGCTTCAAAAAATACAACATAGATATAAAATTTAAGTCCAAATCTCTATGATTATTATGTTTCAATTCCAATCCATCAGAGAAACTCATCTCAACTAAAAATTTAGTAATGTTGCCCCCATTCTAGTCAAAATTACAGCATAATCCAGAAGTCCCAAATCCTTAAAATATCCAAAGGCTTCAACTTCCTTTTGTTTCATTTCCCACACTTCCTCGGCAACCAAACACAACCTTTCAATTAAACAAAACTCATGCAACTAACAAATTAAGTATTCTAGCCCCATTCTAGCTAACATTAGTGCAGATTTCAGAAGCTGCATTTCATTAAAATTCCCAAAGGTTTCGATCTCCTCTCCTTTCATTTCCCACACTTTCTTGTCAACCATATACAACCTTTCAAACAATCAAAACTCACACAACTAAAAAGTTAGTAATGTTAGGCCCATCCTAATCAAAATTTGTGCATATTTCACAAGTTTCAAATAATTAAAATCTCAAAACGCATTTTCTTTCATTTCCCACACTTTCTCACCAACAAAGCACAACCTTTCAAACAATCAAAACTCAAGCAACTAAAAGGTTAGAAATTTTAGCCCCATTCTAGTCAAAATTGGTGTATATTTCACATGTTTGATAATTAAAACCTCCAAAAATATCAATTTCCAATCATTTCTCACATTTTCTTGGCAACCAAACAAAACCTTTCAAACAATCAAAACTCACACAACTAAAAGGTCAGTAATGTTAGCCCCATTCTAGTCAAAATTAGTGCATATTTCACTAGTTCCAAATAATTAAAACCTCCAATGGCTCCAAACATATCAAATTCCTTTAATTTCCCAAAATTTCCTAGCAACCAAACACAATCTTCCAAAAATTCAAAAAACTCACATACCTAAACCACGGCCAAACCTCCTCAACCAAACCAATTACCCTCCTATACACTGCCTCATCTTTACTCCAGCCCATCGCGGCACACTTCACCATGGTTGCAAGTTGCAACCACCTCCACAACCAACAACGCAAAATCCTTATCTCCACCGCCATTTTCCACACCAAAATCCATCCCTCTGAAGCTCGCCAAAACCCTAACCCCCTCGGCCTCAGCACCACCCCAATCCCTCCATACAATGCAACAAGCAAAGCCTCTGGACGTGAACGGAGTAGGGTTTAGAAGAGAGGGAATGCAAGCAAGTGAGACAGAGTTGGTAAATGTTGAGGAGGTCGAGTGCAAATCGGTCATTTGAAGAGGAGGAGAGGCGTTTGGGGAGAAAGGAAAGGGTGCGGTTGAGAAATGGGAGGAAGTGCTTAGCGAGAGAAAGGATTTGGTGAAGAGAGGAAAGAGCGTTTCCGTCGTGGAGGAGGAGAGAGGTTGATACCGGAAATTGCAGTTCACAGTGGCGAATCGATCATCAAAGACGAGAATTTCGAGAGAGAACGAAAAGCAAGGGCCGAAGAATCGGGACTGGGTTTTTCAATTTGGGTTTTATAGAGTCCGGAAAATTTCAAATTTCAGAGAGGGAAAAGTTAAGGGCTATGGTAATGGCATAAATAAATATATAAAAAAAATATTTATTTACCTATTTACACTATTATTTAAAAGGCTTTCTTTATTTGAATTTTTTATTTTTTTTAATTTAAAAATACTCCTGCATTCTTATGTTTTTTTTTTTTTTTAGATGCCCTACACCCTTATGTTTAAAGTGGAGACAAAACTAAAAGATAATTCAGTAAAAATATAACTCTAACTGCCACTAAAATATTGCTTAAAAAATAGAACCACTTTCCTATTAATTTTCAAATTGATTTATTCACTTATAAATTAGATTTTCAAAATAAAAATTATATATATATATATAAAATAAAATAAAACACAGTTTTTTTTTTTTTTACAAAATCGGACCACTAAAAAAAAAAAAAAAAAAAAAGCCTCTATTTGAATTTCTCATTTTTTAGTTTAAAAATGCTCCTACTTTCCTGTGTATAAGTAAGAACAAAACTAAAAGATAATCTGCTAAGTATCATTTTTCTCTTTCAAATTTTACGTATATAACAATTGCTTACAGAGTCATCATATGAACGGTTGATTTTTTTTTTTCCTTCTCATTTTACTTTGTATTTTGCAATTATATTCTAACACAATTGATTCTCTATTTTTTGTATAGCGATGAGATGGTGAAGTTGAAGTAAATGCAAAGAAACTTTAAAAACCAAAATCACATGAGCAGTTGGTACATTTTTTTTTCTTTCTCATTTTACTTTGCATTTTGCAACTATTTTCTAACAAAGTTGATTCTCTATTTTCTGTATAGGGATGAAAGGGTGGAGTTGAAGTAAATGCAAAGGAATTTAAGAACCAAACAATTCATTGAAAAATAGGTATTTTCTTAAATTCTTAGTAGAAAATTTCAATAATAATTAAACATAATGAAACTTGAGTTCTTTTGGCTAAAACATAAAAAATTTGCATTCTAATTATAGGCTTATCTCTTTTGTGTTCAACGGGAACCCAAGTAGTCAAGTACTCAACTAATGCAGCCTGGATGTAACAACCTTAAAAAAAGAGTTTGTTATTTGGCAAAGGTGAATTATTTGTTGATATGAGTTCATTTGACACAAACGTGCTATCCAAGAAAGTGCCAGAGTTTTCAATGGCAGTAGTGGAAGTTAGAAAATTAGAGCACATAGTTTGTTGGGCAACAAAAAAGAGTCTTGAAATGAAAAGAACCTAATGAAACATAAAAATTTTGCATTATGTAAAATGCACAAGAAGAACCAAGAAACACGTACCAAGAATGAGAATGGGAGTTGAAGTTTTTTTTTTTTTTTTTTAGATAAAAGGAGTTAGAGTTTGTTGTTTGTGAATAAAGGATTCAATAATGTCAATGGAGTTATAAAGCTTGGATTTGGATTTGGAGATTTAAGGAAACTATAGATTGTGGTTGATGCAACTAGGATATACCTCTCTTTTAATATATTCTGAACAGAGAACCAAAGAACTGCTAAAAGTATCGATAATGGAACACCACTTCAATAGCAAATGGAGTATCATTGGCTATATATTCATTTATAGAGAGACATGTATGAAAGAAAGTTTTGGAGTAGGATTCTCACACTTCTTCTTAGGATAACTCCATCGATGACAGAGTTCTAACTCTGTTCAAAATGGTGGATTTTGTTGTATTATCAATAATTTAAATAAATATTGAAATGGTTGTAGTAAAAAAAAAAATTGTTTAAATGTTGATCCATTTATTTCAAAATGGATAGGGATATGATTGTAAAAAGTTTATAATGATTTTAATCCAAATTTATATAGGTACTTAAAAATTTAGTTAAATATCAAATTTCTCTTGAAGAATCTCATCTAAGTCATTAGATAACAATTTAGATTAATGTAGTGTTTACACTAAAAAATTAAATTATCACAAGGAGCCTTTTTATTGGCTAATCAAATATAAAAGAAAATTGTTTCTTAAAAAATAACTACATTTTTTGTGATTGGAAAATGTAGTAATCCCAAATTATAATTAATGCTCTAAATTAACCATTACCCAAAAAAGAAAAGAGCCTCTAAGCACGCGCTCAAAGGCTAGTACTATTATTTAAGGGACTTCCCCTGTTTAGATTCCTCAGTTTCATAGTTCTAAAATACCCCTATACCATTCACTTACAAGTTTTTAACTAACAGGGATAAATATATAAAATAAAACTTTTTTACTTTAATAACCAACAAATCCTTGTACGCTTTGCCAATTTACAACCCAATAACATTTACTCTCATTCTTCTTCAAATTACACAAATTCAATCTCAACGGTATGTCCTCTTCTTTCTTCTTCTTCTATTTCCAGATTTGGGTTCTAAACAATTCGGCATAATTTACACAATTCAAATGGCTTTTCAAGTTCTATCTTCTGCATCTCTAATCTAAATTGCAAGTTGTTCTTTCTTTTCTTCATCATTGACTTTTGTTTGAATTATTAGGAAGGCTACCAATGATTTAGAATTTGAGGTGTACTTACCTGTGAGTGAATGAGATTTTTATAGGAATTTAATGGTATTTGACTATTGCTTATTACCTGTGATTGACTTTAATATCACATGCCTCAAAATCTTTTTTTTTTTCCCCTTATATTTTCCTTCTTCTTTTTTGTTCCTTTGCACTAATGTGTATCTGTTTTTCTTTTTCTTTTCTTTTTTTCCTTATCTTTCTTTCTTTTCTTTTCTTTTTTTTTTTTCTTTGTGTGTGTGTGTGTGTGGATATTTTCAAACTTTTCAATTTTAAGTTTTAACTCACACAATTTTTTTTTTTTTTTTTAAAGTTGTCTGTACGTATAATAAAGCCCAAAAGGAATCACTTTGGCATAAAACTTTATTTGAGTGTTTGTTGTATACCTTTGTCATTTGTATCAACGTGTATCAAGTTTTTTTTTTTTTTTTTTTTTTTTTTTTGCTTATCTTTTCCTTTTGTGTGTGGATATTTTCAAACTTTTCAGTCAAACACAAACTCTTTTTAAAGATTTGAATATGAGAAGTTTATCAATAACGAATTGATGTTTATCACTTTGTTTTAGATTCAATTATTTTTGTTTGCTTGCAAAAAAAAAAAAATTCAATTATTTTTGTTTGAGATTAAAAAAAAAAAAAATCATGATTTTGAGAGCAGAATTTTTTTTTTCTTTCTTTTCTTTAAAGTAACCCAACATACTTCCCTAAAAAAAAAAAAAAAAAATTGAAAAAAAGAGTAACTGAACAATTAAGAGTATTTGAGTTTAAAAAACAAAAAACAAAAAACAAAAATAGAAAAGAAAGGAAGAACCAAGAAGTAACCGAATTCAAATAGAAAATAACCTTATCTACCTATATCAGATTTCTTTCTTCTTCTTCTTTTTTGCTTATCTTTTTCTTTTGTGTGTGGATATTTTCAAACTTTTCACTCAAACACAAACTCTTTTTAAAGGATTTGAATATGAGAAATTTATCAATAACGAATTGATGTTTGTCACTTTGTTTAAATTCAATTATTTTTGTTTGAAATTTAAAAAAATCATGATTTTGAGAGGAGAATATATATATATATATATATTTTGATATTTTTTCCAAAAAAATAGAAGAGCCTCTGAGCACGCGCTCTTCTATATATATATGGATATATATATATATGGATGGAAGGATATTTTGAAAACTATATCCAATATTATTAGCGATGAAAATGAAGAAAAAAAAATTAAATATAAAGGAGAAAAATGAAAACACCATTACAAGTTTTTTTTTTTTTTAACCATTAAATGTAAATGGTCAATCCACATGAATACATGATATGTCCACGACATTTTTATAATAAGTTCACAAAAAAACTTAAGTGTCAAGTTGTTAATAACAACTCAAAGGGTTGAATTCTCGGCCTAACATTCCATGTCTTTGTGCGAGAGATATCAATTAAATTACAAAGCAGAGTGAAAAATTTAAGGGAGCATTGAAGAGCCACAGTCAAATGCAACTTTTTAGGAATGGTATAGAAGAATGTGGATTCATAGATTTGGGTTTTGTAGGTCCTAATTTTACTTGAGCAAACACTTCAACGATGGTCATTCCATTTGGGAGAGGTTGGACGGGGGTTTGGTATCAAATAGTTGGTTTCATCAATTTCTAGTATCTCGAATTTCTCATCTTACATGTGATTCTTCTGATCATCTTCCAGTACACATAAATATGTCCAGTCCGGATTTTACCATTGAGGGAAAAAAAATCTTTAGGTTTGAGAAGATGTGGTTGTTAGATTCTTGGCATGGGGAGACAATGAAGGCAGCTTGGACTTTAGTTGGAGAGTTGGGTTTGAATTGTAATGTCCTATCAAAAATTAAAAAATGTTTCAAAGATTTGGAATGGTGGAATAAGAATTGTTATGGAAATGTTCGTAGGGAATTGGGTGAGAAGAAGAGGATACTAGTGATTGCTGAAAAAAGAGGCTATGAGAAGTGGAAATAATACTCGAGTTAGATCACTAAAATCGAAGATCAATGTCCTATTGGATAGGGAGAAACGTATGTGGTGTCAACGATCTAGGGTCCTTTGGCTGAGTAACGGAGACAACAATTCCAAATTCTTTACACCAAAGCAACTCAATGTTTTATGAAGAACTTTATTCAAGGTTTGAGAGATGATATGGGTCAATAGCAGGTTCGACCATAGAAGATTGGGTCAATGTTGAATGACTTTTACATAGTTATTTACAACCTTCTGTTAGAATTATGGTTAAACGATTAAACTCACAATTTCTTGATAACTTAAGTTTTTAGGACAATCAGTAATTTAACATAGTATCAGAGCAGGAGATCTTGAGTTTAATCCCTATCTTCGCTCTACCTCCCATTTAAAATTGTTAAACTCCCACTTGTTGGGCCCCCCACTTATTAAGGGAAAGTTTAGGCCCATAAGTAAGGGGGAGTGTTGAAATTATGGTTTAAGTGATTAAACTCACAATTTCTTGATAGCTTAACATTTTGGGACAATCGGTAATTTAACAGGTGATTTTATGAAATGGGAAGTCTAAGCAACACTAAAGCAAATGGCTCCATTAAAGGCCCCCGCCCTAGATGGCATGCCTCCATTGTTTTACATGCACTTTTCGGGGGATGATGGATCATGAGGTAACCCACACCATCCTATCTTACTTGAATTCAGGTATATTTCCTCACCCAGCTAATCATACGTTCATCACTCATTCCAAAAGTAAAAAGCCTAATATATGTTTCTGAATATAAACCCATTAGTTTGTGTAATATCTTATATAAAAAAAATTTCAAAAGTCCTAGCAAATAGGTTGAAAATTTTTTTGTCTTCTCTTGTAACTGAGCATCAATCTGCTTTTGCTTACTCATCATGGATGACATAATGGTAGCTTTTGAAACTTTACATTGCATGAAGAATCACAATTTTGGTAGTTTTGGATTTATGGCTTTGAAGTTGGATATAAGTAAGGCATATGACCAGGTGGAGTAGATTTTCCTGGAAAAACTTATGAGAAAAATGGGTTTTTGTTCAAGGTGGGTGAACCTTATGATAGTGTGTGTGAGAACAATTTCTTACTCTAAAGTTATTAATGGTGAACCCAAAGGAATCATCCATTCCTCATGAGGATTAAGGCAAGGGGATACCCTATCCCCCTTCATTTTTTCTTTTATGCATTGAAGGATTACATGGCCTTATAAAGAAAGCAATGAGAATGGGTGAGATCAAAGGTTTTTTCCATTTGTAAAAGGGGCCCAAAGCTATCTTTTTTTTTTTTTTTTTTTTTGGGCAGATGACAACCTCTTTTTTTGTAGGCCAAATTTAGAGAAATACAATTATGTCCTAAAACTTCTCTCGGAGTATGAAAGTATATTAGGCCAAAAAATCAATAAGGAGAAAACAACCCTGTTTTTAAGCAAGTCCACTCCTAATGGTATTAGACAGGACATCAAGAGAATTTTGGGTGTCCAAGAAATCAAGTTTTATGAAAAATATCTAGGCCTTCCAACTCTTGTTGACAGAGACAAAAGCTAGCTTCAACTATATTAAGGAGCAAGTTTAGAGGAAATTGCAAGGATGGAAAGGAAATTTTTTTTTCTCAAGCAAGAAGAGAGATCTTGATCAAAGCAGTGATTTAGGCTATACCTACTTATGCCATGGGATGTTTCAAACTTCCTTTAGGTCTCTACCATGACATTGAAGCCTTAATCAAAAAATTTTGGTGGGGATAACGGGGTGACAAAATAAAATCCATTGGCTTAAATGGGGGGAGTTGACGAAGTCCAAGATGGTGGGTGGGATAGGCTTTAAAGACCTAACTTTGTTTAATGAATCTTTGTTAGCAAAACAAGCTAGGAGGCTACTACATAACATGCATTCTCTCTTTTACTGTATTTCTAAGACATGTTTTTTCCCTAATTGTTCTTTCATGGAGGCTAAAGAATCAGCCTTGGGCTCTTATGCATGGAAATCCGTCTTACAAGGTAGGGAGGTCATTGAATGAGGCTTGTGTTTTAGGATTGGCGATGGGAAGTCAATTAAAATTTGGCAACACCATTGGCTTCCTTGAAAACACCCAACTAAAATCTCTTTCCCAGTGGTAGAATCTATGGATCTATGGAGACAGCAACAGTAGATTGTCTCATAGATGCAGATACAAGAAAATGGAACAGTGGCATGGTTGAAGGAACTTTTGTGTCTGAAAAAGCTGAAGCAATTATGAACATACATCTGTCTTGAGTGGTGGTGGATGACTCTCTCTTCTAGCCTATGGAGCAAAATGGAAAATACACTTGCAAATCGAGTTATCGATTCTTCAAGGAAGAAGCTGCCTTTGACAATGTAAGAAATCCACCAGAATTGGAGAAGGAATTACAGAAAGGTATATGGGCATTAAAATCTCCAAACAAGGTGAAGAATTTGATCTGGAGGGCTTGTAGAAATTCTTTGCCAACAAAGAGTAATTTAGTTCAACGTACTATCATCCCAAACCCGACTTGTGATCGATGTGAAGTGACTGAGGAGAATCAACTATGTGCACTCTTGTCATGCTCTAAGCTTGATGTAATCTAGATGGCTGAGGAGGTATGGGATTTTCGGAGTCAAGTTGTATTTTTTGATTTCAAAGCTCTGACCGCATGGATTCTGAAGAACAACAAAGTTTTTGAACTTTTTGCCATGACATTTTGATTCGTATGGAACCGAAGGAATCGGGTTCACCTCTACCAACCATGTTGTCCCATCACTCCCATGGGCAACCTAGCATAGTTACCTAAAGACAAACATGAGGAGTTCAAAGCATTGCTACCACCTTTGCCACCTCGTGAGCATCAACAATGAGTTACGTGGCAACCACCCTCATCGGATTTTGTCAAGATTAATTACGACGAAACTATTTTTGTAGAGGTAAACAAATCAAGTATTGGAGTTGTTATTCGAAACAACCAAGGGCTGGTTATTACTTCTTTGGTGCAATAATTACCCCAAGCCTATCAAGCAATTGAGGTGGAGGCCTTGGCAACTAGAAAAGCCCTCGACTTTGGATTGGAGGTTGGAATGCCTCAAGTTGTTTTAGAGGGAGATTTTAAGGTAGTAATTAAGGCCTTGGAAAATGAGGAATCGGATTCAGCGACTTATGGGTTATTACTTAAGGATGCAAGCCTCTTCTCTAGTCCTTTTCCAAAATTGTCTTGCTCTCATACTAAGAGAGATGACAATAAAGTTGCTCACATTTTGGCTAGATTAGTAGTTAACTATCCAAAATGAACTGTGTGAATGAAGGATGATCCATACCAAGTTTTGAATTTTGTTCAAGCCGATATTGTTGTTTTGATTTAATAAAGGTAACAGTCTTTCTTCTAAAAAAAAAGTTGCTAATAGCAATTAGTGATGGACAACAAAGTAGATTTCGATGGTAGGTTTAGATTATATCCAATTAAAGTTTGCCACCTAAAATTTGTTATAAAATTCTTATGAAAATGTTGCGAGCATATTGCTTCACTTGATGAGCAATTCAAGTGATAGCCTCATCAAGACCCAGTGGTACGGGTGATAGCACTTATTGCTATCATGTGGTGTGAGGTCAATGAGTCCTTATTGGAGACCCCTTTTTAATTCAGCCAAAAAAAAAAAATAATTAATTAATTAACACTTTTATCACATATGCTAGGATTTGCAAATTTGGTTTATCTTTATCCAACACACACTTGTCAATAAAAACTATGTTGCTTTGCAACGAGGAATTGGGATTTGGGAGTGCCGAGTGTTGTGCAAACACTAAACAAAGCTTGAGCTTGCATAGGTCTCCCTCTCCCATTCGGAAACAAATTATATAGTTACAATTTCATATATATAAACAGCACTCTCTGTTTCCTTCTTGCTTTCTTCTCTCTCAAAAACACAATAATCAACAATTTTTCAAAATTCAACCTCGTCTCTTTTAGCTATTCCACTGTGGCTGAATTGGAGTTCCTCCATATATAACAAGTTATTGATCAAATTAAACATAATGACCATGAACATGAACCAATCGACCATGGCTGGGTAAAATTAGATTTCAGTTTGTTCAGTGATAGTGAGGAGTCATTCTCATTCTCATTCTCAATGCTCCCATCATCATTCAGTCTGTTCAGTGACAATGATAGTAAGAAGGGTGCATCAACAAGTGCCATTTGATAAGTTGGTTAAAAATGGTAGCTTTGTAGTTGGCAGCAGTTAACAAAAGCAAGGATTTGATGTGGTTTTACTTGTAGTATATGTTTGGAGGAACCATAAGCAGGGGATAAGCTCATTCATATGAACGACTCTTATATATATCACCAATCTTGTCTACTTCCATGGCTCCAAAATAACAACACCTGTCCTAATTGCCGTTGCAAACTCAATCAACAATGATCATCTTGCAATTTTTTCCTTTTTTACGAACTGCTCTCATTAGCTGTATTTGGATACTTTGGAGTTTGGAATGTCTTAATTTCTTATTTGGGTTGTAAAATCTAAAGTCTATTATTTGGATGCTCTCATTGATATCATATAAATTTTTATTCATACACATTTTTGCTACTTTCATGGTTAATTTGTTAGTTAGACAGATTGTAGCAAAGAGAGACACTTAGGCCTTGTTTGGTTGCTGGGTGATAGCTAGCTCATCACTCATCACTCAAATCCCATCACTCATCACCTTATCACTCATTTCTCATAACTTAAAAATCCCTAAAACACTCCAACCTTGTTTGGTAACTAAACCCAGTTTTATTTTTGCCTAAAAACTCACAAAAACTCACCTTTTTGTGGGACCCACGGGCTAACCACTGTGCAATGCAAACTCATTTTCCCTCACTTTCTCCTCTCAAACACCTCAAACCCATTCACGCCGTTACTCTTAAATCTCGGTATTATTAGAGCCTTTCATTTTAGTCTGATTATCTCTCATCTCAAGCAAGCACAAAAAGACTCACTTTCACCTACAACACTCTCCAAAAATAACCCCCAACTTTCCTAACCCACCTCAGAGTTTCTCTTTCTGTCTGATCTGAAGAGATATAAATAAATAGTTAAAAAAAAAAATGGCAGTCTGTGTGTGAAAAAAAAAACCCTTTGAGAAAGAGAGCTTAGTGTTTGAGTTAACAAAAAAAAAAGACCCAAAAGAGAAACAATGGAAGGGGTGCTCTCTTTAATTGTCGATATAGCCAAATAGTTCTTGCAGGTCATTTTTTTAAATTTTTTTTAATCTGATTTCTTTGATACTAAAGTTTGCATCTTTGGCACTAAAAGACTGAATTTACTTCTGGGTTTTCATTATTTTTTTCTTTGGGTTTTGATTTTAGTTTGTGTTTTGAATTTTGGGGCTGTTTAATAAAGAGATTGTAATGTGGGTTTGTTAGATTGTAATGGAGGGGGAGCGTTTGGGTCTCACCGAAATATGGAATTGGTGAATGGAGCTTCGTTGAAGTTGGGCATGGAGCTGATCGGCAGAACTGGAGTGATGAAGTGATTGGCAGAACTGGAGCTTTGGTTGTGCTTGTGCTGTGGGTTTAGGAGAAGGAAAAGGGAAAGTGAAGAAGTGCAAGTGTGTGGGTGGTTAGGAAAGTAATACCCGTTGGAGCTTCATCCTGCACTGATGGGACTACACACTGCTGTGGGACCCGTTTCTTGGGAAAATTTACATTTATTGCCATTGAGTTAACATAACTTAAAACTTGAAAAAAATGAAAACAGCCCGGAGGAGTTTCCAAGTTTGATAACTCAAAACCCAAATATCTCAATTTTGTTAACTAAGTTAACATCCGAAAAAATAAGCCAAACATACATATACATGTGGGGCCCATCGGTTTTTGGGTTATGAGTTAACAAAACTCAATTTTGTTAACTGAGTTTGGCAAAATCCAAACAACACCTTAAGCTTTATCAATATTTGAGATATGCCAAATATAAGGAATTGTGTCACTCCACTATTAAATAATTAATTACAATTATATTAATTTTGTTACTAATTTGCAATTGTCATTATTTAATTTCATATTTGTTCTTTCTCAATGAGGGAAACCAAAATTGCTACCTTTATTAATTTCCTTCCCTATGTGAATAGTAATATAGAGGAACCAATATAGGTGATAGCAGTTCTAGATATCTTGACTCGGTCCTATTTACAAAATGTTTATTCTAATTATATGATTTGCTATGATATGTTTTAATGATTTCATGAAATATATCTGAAATTTGTTTTCTCGAGTAGAAAATTGTTTTCTCCCCCATTTTCCATCCCTCATGTTTTCACTACAACCAAATATTGGTAAGATGGAAAAGTGAGTGTAGGGTCACATTTAGCGGCCCAAGCCTAATGAGTATGGGGTTATGGATTAGTGAGCCCAATACAATAAATTTATAGAGAATGGGTTGAAGAGCTGGGCCTTAGTTAGTGTTACAACAACTGGGAAGGGTTTGTAAGACAGACATGCAAGAAAAATATATATAAGGTTCGGTTAATGTATTGTCCGAGGAGACCAATGTTCTTGTAGTCTGTGGGAATTGATTACAAGTGCTGTTCTAGTTGGTACAGTGCTCTTTTTCAGTTCTTCGACCCCCTCACTCATGGAGGGTCTCTCATATTATATAGGTCCCTTATGGTGATCCTAACTTTCCATTTGTCGATCATCCGGACCACCACTTGAGTACCCTTCCTATCAGACACCCCTTTTGGTCCTTTGTGAGTTGTAGTGGCTAAGGAAACACTGTTCAGATGTCTTCTCCACATAAATACGGCCAGAAAAGCAGCTGCAGTGCATTTAATGCGGAGGTAGCAGCCTTTTCTTAGATATTTTTGTGTCTCCTTCCTTCTCGTGGGTTTATGTAACGTGCCTCTAACACCGGTGCCCCTATTGAGGCCATTTTTGTTGTTGTAATATGTAAAGGAGCAGTGTTTGTCTTGTTTGAGGAGACATTACTCCTCGGACCGTCTTCTATTCCTTTCTTACTCATGAGGTGCTAAGTTGGAATGACCCTCCACTTATTTGTCTCTCCTCAGACACCCTAACGTTTATCAGATAAGGCCCAAGGCCCAATATACCCTTTTTGGGCCTTGTCCCTACAGTGAGAGTATAGAAAATGAAGATATAATAGAAAAGTGGGGGAATAGAAGAGATTTTAGTTTTCTTTTATGATGTTTGGTTTGGGGGTGAAAAAATGGAAGAATGGACAACATTTTTATTTTTTTGAGAATAAAAATATTGTTTGTAAAAATTTACTCAAATGCTCCTATTAAATATTTTACTAGGGAAAAATGGAGTTGGGGTATAAAAATGCATGCCAAAAGTTAACTTAAAAGTGAGGGTGGGATGGAGTGGGAGGCAGGTTTTGGGTTGACAAATTCAATAACTTGAAATCTTAATAGAGAGAAACAACGTGGAAAACAATGGGGGTGGGATGGAGTGGGAGGCAGGTTTTGGGTTGACAAATTCAATAACTTGAAATCTTAATAGAGTTTATAATGTAACATAATAAGTTCAAGAACAAGTGTCCAAGAAGCAGCTCTTAAGAAAGATGAAATGAATGTTTCAATTGTCATTTGATTGATCAAGGCATTGGTTTCGTTAGACTTTTGATCGCGGCTTGATCAATTGAAATAAGGTTTTCGTGGCTTCTTCAATTGAGATGCGAGACTCTAGAACCTTATGTGTATTAAATAAGTCAATTATTACATCAAAATTGAAGCTTTACATCCAAAACTATATAAGGGTCTATTATGCACAATTAGGTTTAGAGAGTTTGTGTTGTATACTTCAATAATAAAAAACCTAAACCTAAATATCATCAACTAGTAAGTTCAGAGAGCAAAGAGAATTATTATATATAGTAGATTGTTGGGTATACACGTGAGTAAAGTTTCACATGAAATAATAGTGATTATTATATTAAGGGTGAGTGGTTAATATAACATAGTTAAACTCAGAATTATAGGTTTAAATATTTGAGATAAATGGTATCCTTATATCTTATATTAACTACTCAATTGGAGTCTCCCTAAGATATTCTCTCCTTAACAAAGTCATGAACCTAGTTCATGGAAGGTGTTCAAAATAAAAGAGTCCAAACGGCTTAGAGCTAATCATGTGGTTGCATCAATAAGGTCATCTATTGGGTGTAGATTCTAGGATTAAGGGTTTATCTCAAATTGTAAACTTCAATTCTATTTAGTGAACTCCTTCTTGGGATTACCCCATGGTAGTTTTTTCTTAGGAGATTCTCTACCGGTCTTCAATTTAATCATCACATCATGTGTTCTTTATTTATTGTTTATTGCTTTACATATATAATATGGTGATATGTTGGCTTGTGATAATTAGCCTATGCTAATCTTGACTACATACTCCAGTTAATTGGCTAAAATAATTGAATTCATTGCTTAAACTCTACATATTAAGAGCATTCACATCAGCTCTGGTATAAATGTGTAAAATACACATTTTGATCACTTTTACACATTTTGAACCAAAAAACACTCCACATCAGTTCTTCCAAAATCATGTAAACTTGTGGAAATTTATAAACGAGCTGCACTGCCCGTGTAAATTTACACGGGCACTGTAGCTCGTGTATTTAATTTTTTAATCATTTTTTCTCCCTCCTTCCTAACTTCCTAACTGACTCTCATCTCCAACCTCTCTTCCCCAACATCCAGCGCGCCAGAATCAACTGAAAATTAACCCAAACAAACCCACACACAAACACACCCACACACAGACAAACCCAAACGGATAGACATATTGGTGCTTATCGGAACAATCTGGGTCGCCGGAGCTCGTGGGTCGGCCGGTGAAGCGTGGATCGGCCGGTGAAGAAAGGATCTGGATCGTCGGAGCTCGTGGGTCTTGCTTGGTCGGATCTTGTGGATTAGACCGAGAGGGAGAGATCGGAGCTCGTTGATGCGTGGATCGGAGCTAGGTGAGATCAGAGCTGTGAGGGAGAGTGAGGGGTTGGATCGGAGCTGTGAGGTGAGATCGGAGTTGTAAGGGAGAGTGAGGGGTGGGATCGGAGCTGTGAGGGGTGGGATCGGAGTTGTGAGGGGTGGGATCGGAGTGGGTCAGAGCTGTGAGGGGGGGCCGGAGCTGTGAGGGAGACGGAGTTGTGAGGAGTGGGCCGGAGCTGTGAGGGAGACGGAGCTGTGAGGGGCCGGAGCTGTGAGGGAGCTGTGAGGAGTAGGCCGGAGCTGTGAGGGAGAGTGATGTGTGGGTATGGAGATCGGTAGAGTAGAGAGATGGGTATGGAGAGAGAACAAGAAATCAGAAAAAATGAGAAGAGAGAGAGAGACCCGCGTATTTAACCGCTGGTAGTGGAGAGAAATAATAAAAAAATGGGTAAAATTGATTATTTAAATAAAAGAAGGGATAAAATAGATAAACTGATGTGGGTGTTTTGTAAAAGTGAATGTGTAAAATAGAAAAAGTAAGTTTTTAGTGTAAAAATAGATGTGTATAATGGATGAGCTGATGTGAATGCTCTAAGAGGATTTAGAAAGTTAGTTCGGATTTCAAAAAAATTTCAAAAATACCCCTAATCTAATTAGATAATCATTATTCCTAAAAAATAAAAAATAGAGTTAAAATTGTAATTCAACAAAATTCAAAAACCAAAAACTACCGGAGAAACTTTTTTCCTAAAAATTAGTACACATTTTCTATTTAAATATATCTCACATAACACATTTTTTCTAAAAAATTAGCACACACCAAACCTAGCTGTTTACTTATTTTCAAAATCCTAAATTTTAGTTTCCTAAAAGTCTCTTTCTGTACAACCTCACCAACAATAGATGAATTCAAATTGAAAATTACGCATTAAACTCAAAGTAAAAAAAGTGCCACATCGCACTACATGTGGAGCACATATAATAAAGCTAGTAATAAATTAAGAGGAAACATGATTATTTTTCATTGTATAATCATATTTGATTAAGTATAGCACGTGTAATTATTTTATTGAAGTATTAGAATATAGAAAAATTTATACCTGAGGTGTTTAGTTCTGTCAAATTGCACATAAACAAAAGCTTTATATATTTAAAGAGATTGCTAACAAATTTAGTCCATAACTAATTATAAATTATTTTGATATCATGAAAGAACATAAGACACAATTTTTTTTTAAAGTTAAATTTAATTTATGAAATAAATAATTTTTTATTTATTGATTTTTTTCTTTTATTTTATAATTTATTTTATAATTAATTTGTCCTGCAAAAAAATTCCTAATTTTGTCACTGGATATGAGCAAACAAACTTGTATAGGTCGACATGGTATGAGCATGGGCTGCAATGAAGTTTAGCCCAACGCAGCATTTTTTTTCTCGGTACGCAACCCAAGGCAGGTCATCGAGCCCAATCAATGCTATAATCATTTTAGTAAAAAAATCAATGCTATAATCTATTTCTTAGAAGAAAAAAAAAATTAATAGAAAAATTAATATGTTATGTGGTGGTGGAAAAAATGTTTTGTATCAAATGATACCACGTTATCCGTATCAAAATCCAATAAATGAGAGACATGTGTGTAAAAATAACTATTCACTTATACATGTTTTTTTATTTGTTAATGAGATAGTTATTTTTTGCTGACATGTCTTACACTTATTGAATTTTGATACTGCTAACATAGTATCATTTGATACCAAATACCTTTTCGTGGTGGTGACTGGTGAGATAAAATGGGAGAAATTTTCCTTTAGAATCTAGAATGATTTTGATTACCAAAGAAGCTTTTGTAGTTCATTTGAATCTAATTGCTTAGAAGATTTACAAGACAAATATGTAATTGAATTATAAATACACTTAACTTCCCAAGGTAGAACATAAGGAAACGCTAGTTTTGTTTAGAAAATTACATTTTTAAATTTTTTTTTTTTTTTTTTTATATAAGTTTTAGTACACAATGAGAAGCAATTCTCTTATATGTCATTCGTTATCCCATGTGAATGTAGAATGCTATTACTGTTGAATTAAGTGGTCAAATAAATAACCCACTACATGCAACAATTAAAGAAAAATAATTTATTTAAAATCTTACATTATTTTAATTATTAAGACATTTAGAGATAACAAGAATTGCATACTTTTCCATGATTGACATTTTGGGATTTGATATGTTCACACATGCTATTAGAAAAGATAAAATATGACTTTGAATTTATGTCCAAAAAGATTGTACATAACTATGATATCATAATAAAATACTTGGGAAAACATAAAGAAGAAAGGAAAGAAGGCAAAAAGAAAAAGAATGATTACACGGGTAATTAACATGGTTCGGCCTTGGGCCTTAAAGGCCCACATTCGCACTAGTAGAAAAAGCCATTGATGATAACATCTTTATTAAACCTTGTATTATAGTAAACCTATTAAGGGGTATTTAAAATAGGCTATATATATCCTAGGGCTAAATGACTTGCAATTTAAGCAAAATTATGATTTCCTTACTTGCATTGAATTGAAGTCAGTTCTTGACTTCGATTGAGCATTGATACATTTAACGCATGCAGTAGAAATATCTCTGCTACTTTTTAGGAGACATATGACAGTGATGTGGATAAGGAAGCAATAATATTTAAATCAGTTTACCAAAAAAAAATATATATATATATATATATATATTTAAATCCTAACACTTAGCTGAGTTTGGACTGTGATGAAAAAAAAAAAAAAAAAAAAAATATCTGCATTTTCTCTGTGCGTCCTGTGCATTTTTTATGGGACCCGCAAGTATTGATTCTAATAAATTTTTCTTTAACACTAGGTCCCACGATACTATTCACATATTTAAAAATTATTTTACTATAATATTTTCAGTTTTCAATTTTTAGCAATAAGTGGTATCTAAACAGATCTTTAGAAACTAAAATTAATGAATGTTGTAAAGTTTTTAGGTTTTATAGATAGGTCATTTCAGCTCTCTAAAAATGAACAAATAACCACAATTAGAAATCCATTATTTGGAAAATTTTATGGTAACCAAAACACTAGATACTCCATCTCTCATATTTTCTCTATCTTTTATTTGTATGAAATATTTTGTCTATCAATGAATTAGATAGAGAGGGCAACCTGACCTAAGTCAAGCCGAAGATCAGTTGAATGAAATTAGAATTTAGAAGAACAACTAGCCTTTTGAAAAAAATGTAGGTAAATATATATGTAGCCACCACCAAACTATGGAGCCAATTTTAATGGGCCTAAAAGGACTGCAAAGATGGCAGAGAGTGTACATTAATGAGACTCTTGCCCTAATTTCCTCTCACGTGGAAACTTCGGGCTAACCCATTTTTCCTATCTGCTAGTGCCATAAAAAAAATTGAGAGTTAGGTCAATTTTTAAGTCAATATAGACCTTACAACTTAAAAGTGCCCCAAACCCTAGGTTGGCTAAGAACAAAAAAAAAAAAAAAGGGGCTGGCAGTGTGGAAGGCCTGAATGACCGGTGTCAATATCATAACTGTCCTAGAAAATTTCTATTTGCTTTTCCTTTTTTGAAAGAAAAGGAATTCAATTTTCAAATTCTGCTTTTCTTTTGTGTAATTTCTCTGTCCACCCACTTCATATCTTTTTAGCAAGACCATTCGCTTGTAAAATTGTGGTATACCTAATTCTTTTACCATGCATGTTGGTTTGTCATTGACAATCTTTTAGTTGTGTAAAAATTAGAAAAACATTTAGAAGTTTTATTTCTTAGTTGGTTTCGAGCCTAATGACAAACATGTGAACTGTAAACCATATCCGAACATTTTCATCCAGTCCTTTCCTCCTTTTATAATTTTATTTTCAACGAAGGTTAGAATTTCTTTCCCATTAAATATGCTTAGAATGCAGACTTTATCTTTCTTCTACCAGGATCATATTTTCAAGTTGCATTATATTGACTAAATTCTCAAAATTTCAACCCTGGCCAGTAATACTCATTTTCAATTCCCTTTGGTCTGTTCATATATTGAAAAACCTTGAAGTAATTATTCAATACACCAGAAAGAGTGTAGTGGGGTCCATAACTAGAGGGTGCTGTTAGAATTGTATAGATTGGGCCTATGACCCAATTCAAGGATACATTCTTGTCCGAGGATAGTTAAGCAATATTATTATGGAAATGATATGAAAGGAAGAGATACAAAATGTATACAACAATCCAAAAGTTGTCTGATAAGAGAAGTCTTATTGGGACTGTGGATTCGAGATCAATAAGAATATCCTACCCCCCCCCCCCTGAGCATCCTACCAGGTATCATCGTGATTCGAAATTAGGCACTAGATAAAGAATGAGTAAACGAAAGCTACAAATATCTACTAAAGCTGCCACCTCCCCATTAAATGCTCTGCATCTAACTTTCTGGCCGCATTAATATGGAGGTGATATCTGAACAGTGTAAGATTTGTTTTCCCAAAGCTTACACAACCAGAGAGGTGTCTGATAGAACAGCCACTCAAGTAGTAACACAGATGATTGACAAGTGTAAGGTCAAGACACTTGGAAAGGAACTATATTAAGGAGAAGATCCTTCGTGAAGAGGAGGGGAAGAAAAAAAGAAAAAAGAAGATAGAGAAAACAGTGTGATATTAAGAAATTAAGCTTGTAACTTGATTTGAGGAGAACATATATATGAACAGATCACCTTGGATAAACGCCGAGGACGATTCTTATTCGACATAATATTGTCTCTTTACATTGTATTATTATCAAAACCTAATTCAAAGTTGGTTTAATCATCTAGACTCTAGTTTTTCAAACCCACTATCTACAAATTCATTGTTTTGGACTTCTTAGGCTTAAGTCCATCCATCTTTTCGGTTAGTGACTCAAATCCGATCCTTACAAGTGTCATTCATTTTTCGTAAAGATATAAGAATTTTTACCCTGAAATTCTTCTTCACGAACTATAAAGACTTTATTGGATTAGCATGCATATTCTTTCTCTTCTTTTCTTTTCTCTCTTAACATAAGTTGTAATTAAAATCTAAGTAAACATAATAATTCTTTTCATCATTCCATATGAACTATAATATCTCTAGTAAAGAAAATGAGAATTGTGAAATTATATAATAATAATAAGTTAGTTATTATGACCAATACTTTCATAATAATATTACATATTATATAAGTTTATGTTCAAATCTTACGACATCAAATACTATTATAATAAAGTTTGTGTTCTACAATCTAACTGTACCAGATGAATGTCCTTAAAAAAAAAAAAATCATTGTTGTCTCCTTATGTTGTGTCATGCACTACAAATATATTGAAATAGTTAAAATATTTGCTCCAAGTGAAATTCTACTGTCACAATTTCAAAAACGTATTGATTCAATTAAAATTCTACTACTAATAGATTTATTAATTTATATAGAAAGTCTCACCATCTATGTTACATATATATTTTTTAATTATATATCCATTATAAATTTTTGTAATAATAAATGTTAGGTCATACATGTAGTGCTTATATTATTTAGTTTAATGTAAAGATTATAAATCGTACAAAATAATTTCTTCATGTTTCTTATTATAAGTACATTAAAATTGTTAACATAGTTCCCTTTTAACTTAAAATAACTTTATTGTTTTATTTAACTATCTAATTTATTATTCCATTTCAATTGTATTATTAAACTATTTTCTTTGGTTTAAATATAATTCTTGATTAAGTTGTGTATCCTACCTGCATAATTCTAACTTGGTACTAATTTATATCAACCTTAGTTGAGAAAATGGAAATATATGTAGTATATGAAAACAAAGGCCTTTGAAGAATTTACCAATAATCAACATGCAAAATTAAGTCTACCTGAATTACTAAGATATATCATAATTCATAAGAAAGAAAAAAAAAGAAAAAGAAATTCTGATTTATAGTTTATACTGAATGGTAGACCTATAGGTTCTTCTTCTTTCTCTCTTTGTCAGCTCGAAAGCCTCATATATATATATATATATATATATAGTTATTACACACTTGCTGATGATTGGTCAATTAATGTTCTTTTTAGAAAACTCACATTACTTGGAAGAATGATACACAGGTGCTGAGTTACGCATGCAACTAGTTGCAATTCACACTCTAAAGCAAAAATAATATTCAAAATGTTTGAAATAAAATTGGTTGACAGTTGGGTAATCAACAAAAGTTCTTCTGTACATAGTGCAACCAAATTTGCCACTTTGTTATATTTTAAAATTCCTAAGTTCAACACTATATTATGTTTTGAAATTTCCAAGTTCTTTCATGCATAAATTCCCAAGTTCAATTAATGGCTAGATTGATCACCTTTAAAGATAGTTGAAAACTTTTGGCCAAAAACTTTGATGTGGTCAAAGAACCATCTAAATATATTGATGATTTTGTAGAAAATTAACTGTCTGGGTATCAATTGTCAAGATAAGATTCAAAAAAGAGAAAATTCACAGCTTTTTTGTTGTTTACTCTCTTATGTTACGTTTGGTTAGTGTGAAAACGAGAAGGATAGACAAAGAGGAGGAGAAAATATATATTTTCTATTGTTTGATTGAGAGAAAATGGAGGAGAAGGAAAATGAGTGGGTGATTTTCCATCAAGCCCACAAAATATAATCTCCCCAAAATGGAGAGAAAATAGAGTTTAAAAGAGGATGTGAATTGTCCCTATTTTCCTATTATCTCAAACTATATTAAGGGTATAGTAATAATTTAATTTCTTTAATTTTCGTTTCCATCCCTCCTATCAAATACAAGGGTGAAAAAATAATTTTTTTTTTCTATCTTTCCAACATATTTCATCCTCCTAACCAAATAAAATCTTAAATTTCAACTATCATATAATGAGAGACCATTTTTTTTTTAGATTAAGGGAGCAACATCTGCTAAATGACATTCTCCAATTTTTATTTTTTATTATTTAAAAAATAATTTTCTCAAGATATTCAGTATATTTACAACTTCTACATAGTTAAGGGCTTTCCAGGTTAGATTTATCCTTCGTAAGTTGTTTTCTCTCTTTATTTATAACTATCTTGACCATGAATTATGAAATTCAAGCAATTTTTAATAGGAACATTTTCAAGATAACTAAAAGAATTAAGCTTTTTATTCTTCTAAATTTTTTTTTTTTATCTTACATTTTAGTAATTTACATATAGTAAAATTTTCTTTTCTATTTTTATGTCAGAATGTATTTGCTTTGTGAACAACCATGTTATAAATAAAATATATTTCACAATTTTTTTTTTCACAACTTTTTTAAATAGCATATTATGATTTGTAATATATCGCTTTCATGCAAACCTACACTTATATTATTTTTACTGCGTGCCATGTACACACTATCACCTTAACACAGTTGTGAAAAATTTATTGTGACCTAATAAAGTTGGTGAAAGGTGATGGGTCTATCACCGTACTATTCTTTTTACTAACTAGAAGTGCTATTCTATTTGTTAGACTTTAGGCATATGGGGCGGAGGTACGTGGTCATATATCTGCAAATTAAAGTTATATAAAACAGTCATCCCATTTCCTTTATATTTTGCAGGTGTTTTATATATGACGATGTTAGAAGTTATATTTGTTTTTAATTAAATTTTCATTGGTAGTTATATATTAGAATATAATTGAGTAATTAGTATTATGATAGCTAGAAATGATACTTTTTATTATTAGAAATAAAAAATGTTGAAATAGAATAACTATTCATATTTAATAATTTATATGTTTGGTTGTAAAATTAGAATAAAATTCAAATTTATATTTATGAAGTATCTTACTTATACAATTATATTTTTTAAAATAAATACTTTTTAAAATTTGACATCATTGTTCATTTTCAGATTAATATGAGTATCAATTTTTTTTATAATAAAAATGACATGGAAAGCATCTTCACATCCCTGTTGTATAACAAAGTGTGTGTATTATCAGAGAGAGAGAGAGAGAGAGAGAGAGAGAGAGAGAGAGAGAGAGAGAGAGAGAGAGAGAGAGAGAGAGAGAGAGAGAGAGAGAGAGAGAGATTATTTTTAATGATTTTTTATTTTTATAATCGTTAAATGCATATAACAAGTTTGTATTTTAGAAAATATATTAATTTTAAAAGTTGTTACTTATACTACAAAACATTTATTACAATCCTTTTTGAATAGGAATAATTATTTTTCAATTTCAAGAATAACTATTTCTTATAATTAAATGCAACCAATTACATGAATTTTCAATTCATTACAAGATCTATTACAACCATACCAACACATGCCCTAAATGTAGTAGAAATTATCATTTGCATGGTGTAAGTATGTATATCTCATGCATCCTTGCATTTGTAACCAAGAGTACAATTGTGGGTTCGGGATCCACGTTCACGTTTCACGTTTTGCGCAAATGTGCGTTTTACTTTTTTTTTTTTGGCACGCATTTAGCTCAGTAAAACGGAAGGGGCGGTTACTGTTCATGAACAGTAGCCGCACTATTTGACTTTTCAACTCATTTTTAGCCACATCAGTAGGTTCCGTGCACTGTTCACGGGATCCACAAACTTCATTTTTCAGCAACTTTTTCATTAAAAATGGGTCCTACGGTACTATTCACATATTTAAAAATTATTTAGTTACAATGTTTTCAGTTTTCAGCCAAATAAGTTGTATCCAAACGGACTCCAAAAAGAGACTTTTGAGTTTGTGTGTAATTTTGAAGTGTTGAGCCCACCAACATCCAATAAAGTGGTACTAGAGGCAACAAATTTGTGGTGAGAATGAAAATTGCCAATGGGATAGTATCATTTTAGTTACCATGACTTACCAAATAAAAGCATTACTTAGTTCCCAAGATCCATGAGAAAGAGTTAAAAAGTTATGTGAAGTCATAAGAGATGAATAATCTTTGACGCCAATTTAAAAGAAATCCTTGTAAAATGTTCAAAAGAAGGATCTATAAGCTTTTATGTTGATATATCAGGGATTGGATGAACCCATAGAGAAAGTTGAAACTTCATACAAGCAAGCATGAAAGATTCTTTAAAACATTAAGAAGTGAGTTTGAAAACTTGCACATGAATGGATTTGAACCAGTTTTAGATTATATTTTAAGAGTGTTGATGTTGCAAATCAATGAAAAAGATATGGTGACAATTTGGATAATAATCGTGGCCACTACAAAAAACTGGATCTATAGTGGCGTTTTACAAAAACGCCACTATAGGTCATACCTTATAGTAACGTTCATAAAATGCTGCTATAGGCCGATTTTTATTTTTATTTCAAATAGGCTATAGCAGTGTTTTATAAATGTCACTATAGGGTATGGACCTATAGTGGTGTTCCAAATGCCACTATAAGCCCATGAAGAACTAGGATATGTAATGGCATTCATGAATGCCATTATAGGTCCTTTTTTAATTTCAAAATTTTGTTTTTTTGTATTTTTTTGTATTTTTTTTTTCCTTTTAAAGGATCTATAGTGGCAATTATGAATGCCACTATAGGCCCATGAAGACCTAGGACCTATAATCGCATTCATGAATGCCACTATAGGCCCTTGTAAGACCTAAGACCTATAGTAGCGTGGCCTATAGTAGCGTTCATGAACGCCACTATAGGTCATTTTTAATTATTTTTTTTTTCGGTTGGGATTTTTTTTTTTAAAGGATCTATAGTGGCATTCATGAATGCCACTATAGGCCCTTGTAAGACCTAATCGCCACTATAGGTCCTTTTAATTTTTATTTATTTTTTATTTTAATAAAGATTCTATAATGGCATTCATGAATGCTACTATAGGCCCTTGAATGACCTAGGACTTATAGTGGCGTTTATAAAATGCCATTATAGGTCCTTCAATTATTTATTTATTTATTTTTTTTTTGGTTGGGATTTTTTTTTGCTGGACCTATAGTGGCGTTTATAAGATGCTACTATAGGCCCTTGTAAGCCTCGAGACCTATAGTGACATTTTTAAAACACTACTATAGGCCCTTGCAAACGTTGCTATAGACATAGTGTTTTAAAACGCCACTATAGAACTCTCAGAATACGACAATAGATAAGCCTATAGCAACGTTTTTAAAAAACGCCACTATAGGATACCTATAGTGGCGCTTTTTATGAACGCCACTAAAAAAAGCCACTATAAGTAGAGTTTTTTGTAATGTGGGGTAGGAAAAATCATTAATCATTAGTATAAATTGTTGTGCGATTGAGGAGTCAAAAACTTGGAGTTAATGACTATTGGCTAGCTCACATTACAAGTCCAAGAAGAAAGACTGTACAAGAAGAAGCAATAAATTTTAGAGTGAGTCATATAGTTAGCTCATCTTGAATAAGAAATGAGAGCATGAGAAAAGCCAAAGTAGTTGAGGATGTGGATTTGGTTAAGGAGAGGATTTAATACGCTTTGAACCTAATGTATTAGTTAGGCACATGACAATGACCATACACCTATAAGCTTCACTTTACAAGTGAATAAGGTCTCACATAAGGTCAATAATTGGTTTCTAAAGTAAGTCCATAACAAATAGAAATTTTCTTGACTATTCTCTCATAAACAAAAGTTATAGTTCAACACTAATTAACCTCTAATAAATTAATGGACAAAGTTTAGTTACAAAATTGGTTGTAGTCTTAGGCTATAACTTTAATTAATAAAGTAAACATTACTACATATTTAAAAAATCTAATTGTTGAATTATATGTTCTTTACACTCTTAAATACATATCAAATTTTGTATCAATAGGATATTATTTACTGTATCATCTATAAGCTTATATTTTATGTATACACTACTAAAAACGCGAGCTATAGGCACCTTTTTGTTTTTTTGAAAACACGGCTACAAGTAACGTATAGCCATGTTTTTAAGAAACGCAGCTTAAACTATTGACTTATAGCTGCGTTTTTAAAATGCAGCTATAGGTTAAGTCTATAGCCGCATTTCTAAGTGTTTTTAGCCACGTATTTTTGGATAGGGCCTATTGCCACATTTAAGAAGCATAGCAATAGGTCCAACCGAATACTTTTTTATTTTTTAAAAAAGATGACCTATACCCGCATTTAAAAAACATGGCCATAGCCAACCTAAAGCCGTGTTTTTAACAAACGCGGCTATAGACCTCACCTATTATGTCGCTTAGAAAGCGCCGCAATAGGTCATTCCTGAATAAAAAATAAAAAAAAGTGATGCTACCAATTACAGTGCTTGAAAGTGCTGCAATAGGGCTCTTAAATTAAAAATAAAATAAAATAAAATAAGGGTTAAAATTTTAAACCCAAAGCAGATCTCTCTCTAAGCCATTCAATCATATCACTCTCTCTAACCCATCTGTCGCTCTCCCTCTCTTGCTAGCTCACACATCCATCTTCAACGTGCCACCACCTATAATTATATAATTTTAAATTACAAAAACTTGTAATTTAAACAATTTATTGATGACATAGTTATTAATCTATAATTTTCTAGAAATTTTGCAAGCATAAAAAAATATAAGAAGAAGATGTAATCTAATGGTGAATTTTTCAAAATTCACCCCTAATAAAAAGATATTAAGTGAGGTTATTGTAGTCTAAGGTTACAACTAATTTTATAGCTAAAATTTGTCCTAAATTAATAATTAAACAAGATTTCCTATATAATTAAAACTCACTAAAAATTTTAAATCTTTCAACAATTAATCACTGTGTACTAAGATTTAACTTAGAAGCTTATTGAAGGAGTTGCACACCTTGGAAGCAGAGCTATAAAGATATTTAAGGATAATAAGTCAATACTAGTTCTTGCATAGAATTTAGTTTCTCATGACAGAAGCAAACGAGGGTTCATTTTATTCAAGAGTGCATCCACATATATGAGAGAAGTTCAACTTGAGATTGTGAAGCACATGATCAAGTTGCTGATATACTCACCAAATCACTCAAACACCTTTTACAAGCTATACACTTTGCTAAGACTGATAAGAAAAAACAAGTTTAAAGGAGGATGTTAGAAGTTACATTTATTTTAATTAAACTTTTCTATAGGATAATTTTATTTATTAAATAACAATTGGGTGAACGAATGTGAGAAGTTAAAGAAGTTACATTGATAGTTTATAAATACATGGAGTTTATTTAATAAATGTAACTGAAATTATAAGTTGCATATTGTTAATTTTCTATGTGTTTTTTGTGTTCGTGTGTGAGTTTGAGGGAGTGTTGAGCTGACCAACTTCCAACAGTGACATTAGCACTTTGAGAAATGTCTTTGTGAGAGATTTGTATAACATGTATGGGATGCCTCCTAAGCCACTAGTAAAGCCTTTACTCACCCTTGATATAATCCTTTTAAGATTAAAGGTGTATCCCTTTTTGTTTCTAACTACGATTTTGTCTAACCTCAATTACTAATTGATATTAGTAATGCAAATTTGAAATAATTTATCTCATTCAACTTTCATACTAAATTTTTGATACATGTGTATTCATTAATTAATCTAAGGAAATATTATATTAATAAAATAAAAAGAAAGCTAAGAAAAGAAGGGTCCCGTCTCTCTTTCTCTCTTAGCAATGGCTATCTCTCTTAGTGAGAGTGAGGGGAGCTAATATGATATTCTTCTTTAGTCTATTTGTAAGGATTTCATTTTGAGGTATTTTCAACAGTAATGTTTAGGGTTCAAATTACATATCTTCAATTGTAACTATCGAACTAAAAAACTATATTACTTACACATAAATATTCCAATGCAATCTGAAAAACTACGTGTTGCACTTGTATCCTCTTTTCCAAGATATTGGATATATCAAATTTAAGGATTGAAATAAGATAGTATTGCACCTGATGTAATAGTAACACATGATTGAGATTGAAAGTTCAAAAAAGAAATTTTCAATTTCAACCATTTAATAAAAAAAAGTTGAAAAAAGTTGAAAAGTTAAAAAATTAAAGTAGTAAAAATTAATGTTAAAGAGGGTGGTGTAATTGCGATCCAAATCCCTAGTATAAGGATCTAATCAGCTATATAATTTACTCGATTTTGCCTTCTAGCTGGGGAAGTTCCAGAGTACTCTTCATTGCCCATTCCAGAGGTCCCGGCCAAGCAATGGACTGTCAGTGTCTCACTGTCCGAGGAAATAATTCTCTGGAATCACGCCTGCAGCTCACTATTTGGCTCTTCCTCATATGAGGATTCAAATTATTTTTCACGTCATTGTCTCATTATCCTGGCAATGTTCCTGCAGTAGGAGACGTAAACACATTATTCATATTTCATAACATCATAATTGTAGTTCTGTAGTTATCAGCAATTACTTCACCAACAACACATAAAATTTTTCTGAAAATAATTAATGTAATGAAATGGCCATTTCTTGTATGACTATGACTAGTTAATGAAAACCTAGTCCATGAAGTAAGGGTAGATCAAACTACTTATCATTCGTAACTTTTCCCTCCAATTTAACCTTTTCAATTTCTGTATTTAAATCATTAGATTAATTATAAATATAATAAGATTTTCTATATATATATATATATATATATATACACACATTTGGAAAGCTTAATTTTTTAAAAGTAAGATAAAAAAGAAATCTTTAAACATTCCAATTGGGATGTCCACACATACACCCACCAATGAATTGATACTTAGGTCAGGGGTTGGTTCAAAGTATCCTTGCACGAGTGAGTTTGAAGGACTTTATCTTGAAGAGGTTCTACGCCATTAAAAGAAACATTAATAATAATTAAAATTATTATTAAACAAATAAGTTGGGTTATTAGTTTGGCATTGAAAATAAAATTAAGTTGGCTTTTTTTAAAGCATGATTAAGGTCAGAGTAGTGTGTTTGACATTAACTTATTTAGTTTTTTACTAATTATTTTTTGCTAGAATTGTGTTACAATATATTTGTACTTTGAACTAATTTATAAGTGTATCCCCAAACTGGCACTTAATGTTTGTCATTGGATGGAAGGTATGGCAAGATAATTTACTTTTGATTCATAAATTAAATAAAGAAAATGAAGGAGTAGGTTCAAAATTCAAATAAACCTCTATCTCTCTCTCACATGCACGCTCTCTCACAAAACACAACCATGAAGGATTTTCTAATCGTCATAGACCTTTTGGTAGCTTCCAAAAAAGAATTTGTTTTCCTCAATGCATTTTTCCGAAAATACTCATCACTGCGTGTGTATGAGGAATCTGGTGCAGCTGGATAGCGATATATGTTTATCAACAGAACAAAATAGTAGTGCAGTACTCTCGAGGAAGAGCTCAGAGTTGACTTGGACTTGTGGTTTTCCTGGTTTTTTGCCGGTGTAAAGGCAATGAAACCTAAGGACTCTATACCTCACCAAACCGATGTTCAAGCTGTATAAACACTCTCTATTTTGTAAATGATTAGTTTTATAAGAGTGTTGAAACTGATCAGATTGCTTCTAAAACAATGCACTTCCAAATTTAGAAAATAAAACGGTTGGCCTTGAATCACACCAGCATAGACATTTCAAACATCTAACTAATCTTCCACTCCTTTTTTCTTTTATTTATGGGTAGGGGTGGCAATTTTTATCCATATCCATGAACTCACCCATTACTCGCCTTATTTGGATAAGTCTTAATCCAACCCGTTTAAATATTTGGATTAAATGGGTAAAGACCCATTTGGTTAATTAATTAGATGGGTCTAAATGGATAAATCCACTAATACCCATTAAACCCATCTAAAATTTAAAATTAAATAAACCAACAAATACCCACTAAACCCTTTTACAATCTAAAACTTACCTAAACAGTATATCCCTAAACCCTTTCCCTTAGATTTTCCTAGTAACCAAACAAAAGTTTTCGAGAATTTTGAGTTTGGGGTTTTCAGAGACAAAAAAATTTCAAAACTACATCTCGCGATCTGAGCTGAGATTGATGTTAGCGTGAGAGGCTCTTTGTGGTACTAGAAGAATTAGTTGGGGAAGGAGAGGAGGCCACACGCTAGGGTTCCTAGAATCCATGTTTAGAATGTGAAGCTCGAGAGAGAAGTGTGGTCGGTGATCGGAATTTTGGGTTTGGGGTTTTCAAAGACAAAAAAATTTCAAAACTACATCTCACAATCTGAGCCGAGATCAACATTAGCGTGAGAGGCTTTTTTGCAGTACCAGAAGAATTGGTTGAGAAAGGAGAGGAGGCCACACGCTAGGGTTCCTAGAATCCATGTTCGGAATGTGAAGCTCGGGAGAGAAGTGTCGTCGGTGATTGGAACCGTCAGAGCTACTTGCTCGATCGGAGAGTTTTTGATGTCGGATAGAATTTCCGGTGAACTCGAATCGGAAGCTCGTACTGTGCATTATGAGTGGAAAAAAGTTTTGATGCTTAGCTTACTGTTTGGAGAAGTGGAAAGTTGAAGGGAAAAAAAAAGTAAGGAAAAAGAAAAATGAAAATGAAAATCTTACTGAGTGGAGCTTTGATTTCTTGTTTGAAAGTCAATAGGGTATTCAACTATAGTTTTAGAAGTATTTGAGTCATATTGGGTTAAATGGACGGGTTATTAATTAAATGGGTTGGGCGGGTAATGGATAATTAATTTATATATAAACGGGTCATAAATTGATAAATGGGTAATTACACATTTAACTCATTTATGATCCAACCTGCCCATTTGCCACCCATACTTATGGGATATGTTAACAAGCACCACTTGGTGCTTGTAAGTACAAAAAAAAAAAAAAAAAGACAAAAAAAATTTGTTAAAAAAAGTCAAAAAAGAAACCAATTAGTACCTACAAAACATAAAAAATAACATAAACTGCAAAAATTAAAAAATAAAAAATAAAAAATTTTGTCAGAAAAAAAGTAAAGATTATTGTGGTTGGGTGCCCATTAACACAACCTTTTACTTTTTAAGATATCTACGGAGACAATTAACTCTTCCCATTTTCATGTAATATATGCTGTCTAAATATTTCTAAATTGCACTTCTCTCTTATTTTGCACAGTGTGACACTGACACACTACATTGATCATTAACTATATGGCTTAATAACTGTTTTCACTCTTTTTTGGTATTACCTATTACTTAGATTTTAGACATTTCATGATTTTGCCAATGCGTCTACACTTCTCTCTTTTCCATAACTTTCACTTGTATCCGCAACATAATATTTAGGTTGATTACTACTTGCCAGAATGAATACAAGATACCACTCTTGGATGCTTCGTCAATTTGATTAGATGGAGGGATTCCTCGTACGGAAGAAGCTAGACATTAGAAATATGGATAGAAAGTGAAACCTATCTAGATTAGTATGGCCCACCGATTCATCTTGAATGGTAGATGGATCAACATAATTTTTCAAGCTGCAGTGATTTCCTGAAACACCTCGAGTTTTGAGTAATATGGTTTCAACTTTCAATCTCTTGAGAGCTTGAATTGGTTGGAATAAAGTTTCACTTTGTAACCACTCCCACCATATGAACGAAATGACACACAAAAATAAAATACACATCTAGAATGTTATTGCAGGACTGATCCTTTGAATGTTTGGTGATTACCAAAGCTTTCTTGCGTCCATCATCTGAACCTAATCCATTTTCATAGCATAACAATTTATATGTCTCTTCTAAAGATTTTACAGTCAAGTAATTGGGTTTACTAAACAATGTAGTTCATATAGAATTTTGACTTGTATTTTAAGCCATGACTACCAATGATCTTCTCCTTTGCTTGTTATTGCCACAACAATAAACCCTTTTCAGGAGCTGTTTTTATGACAGCTACCTAGCCGCAGAGCCAAGATGCACGCAAATATTTGTAACAAACTTGAATAATAAAATCCATTCATGCAAATAAGAAGTGATATTTCAAGTTTTAACACAAGAAAATCTACAGAAAAATAATAATAATTGTTATTTTGTATTTATGTGTTAGTGGTTTGCTTACAAATTAATAAGTAATTTTGAGATTTTTTTAATTAAATTCAAAATTTACTTATTATTCATATGAAAAGATTTATAGTAGTTAGACATACGTCAAGTATAACTCATGTAAATTTTGATATTTTAGTTAATATATATAGACTCACAAATGATAAAACTCTTATCACTTTTCAAACCTAGCAAGAGTACATGCCCTTGAAATTTTAGAGTTTGGCGTAGAAAAATGATAATAAACTCGAAATTTATTACATAATTATCATTGTATGTTATTATTTAGAGGTAATTACACTTCCTTCTATTGATAGAAATGACAGGTACTCCATCTCAAATTTGAAGGGAAAAAATATTTTCCCCTCCTTGATATTTGGTTGACCAAATTTTGTTAAATTAATATTAAAAATATTGTGTACTAACTTATCATTTACTTAAGGACAAATTTATGAAATTATCTTATTTCATAATTAAAACTAACCGTTTTAAATTTTTAATTAAAATTTATTTTAAAATATTAAAAATGTGAATTTTGTTATTATTATTTTTTATTTTTTCAATAGATTATGGAGAGGTTTGTCGTCGCAAGTCAGTTATTTTTTACTAACCATGGTTAAACTTTTGTAAAGAGATTTTTATAAAAAATATATATATATATATATATTTCATCACTAATTTAAACAAAAGGTAAGGGGAAAGTGTTAATTTCTTCAAATCTCAAGAAGTAGAGTATTTTTTACCTTCAGGTTTGAGGTGCAGTGTCATTTCCCTAAACTTTAAGAGAGGAGAGTATAATTTCCCCTATTATTTATGCAAAAATTTTCCCGGAGAAGGATAAACTTTAAGAATTTGAACTTTTTAAAAATCATTTTGTTTCACTTTAAAGGTAATGATAATGTTTTGTTTTTCTTTTTGAATAAAATTCTTGCTTCTTCATTTAGTTATTATTTTTTCAACTCTTTTTTTTTTTTTTTTTTTTTTTTTTTCATTTATAGGTTATGAAATTTTAAAAGACATTGATAAAATATGAAAGCTTTTCTTTATTTTTTATAAATAAAATTTGACGTACAAAAGAATAATAGTCCATTTGTTATTATGTCAAAGGAAAAATAAATACATAAGGCGAATTTATTAAAAAACGGAAAATATAATAAGAAAAAAAAATCAATTTTTGTATGGGAACTTTATTTTGTGGGGGGGGGGGGGGGGGGTGTTGATAGTGTTCTGCTCTGTCAATCCCAAAATTGTTTTTCTAGCTTACATTACCCAATCACCAAGAAAATATGATTTTTGAATTCTACATGTTCTAACTTGAACTAAGAAAATATGAATTTTGAATTCCACGGGTCATTGATGTTTGATATGCTTTGTGCAGTTTCTGTGCCTTTTTTTTTTTTTTTTTTTTTTTTTTTTTTTTTTTCTGGTGTCGCAAGATTGATCCTCATTGCTTATAAATTCTTATATTTGAATTAGCTCTTTTCTAGTGAAAAATACTTGCTAATCACCATACGCCGTGTTAATTAGAAGAGAAACTCCTTTATTTGCATTTTAAATAAATTAAAAGTCTTTTTAAAGAAGAAGATTTAATATTCCATAAAATTAGAGATGACAATTCGTGTTCATGTATCGGGTTCGTATCGTGTCAATTCATAAGCATCTAACTATATATAGGTCAACACTAATCTGACATGTTTATTAAATGGGTCAAGATTCTTCAATCCTAACACAACCTATTTATTAAACACTCATGTCAACCTATTTATCAGATTTTATCAAAATGAAAAAAAAAATTATGAAAAAACAAACAAATAACTATTTTTAATATAAAATTCAGAATTAACGAGTAACTGTATCATAAATAATCATTCAAAACTAAAGTATGTCTCAATATCACAAATAATTAATCACAATACGTCAAAGAAAGTAAACCACAACAACCAATGCGTTTATATACCTAGGGTTTGAATGGTATATTAGTAGAATGTTATTTAATTAAATGAGTCAGACGGATTAAACAGGTTCTATAGGTTGAATACTAACCTAACCCGTTTATTAAACGAAAACGAGTTAGTCGTGTCAACTCGAATATGATATGAACCTATTAAGTCTCAAACCATAACCTACTAATTTTGTATTGTGTCGAGTCGGGTTTGCGGGTTGTGTTCAATTTTGTCACCCCTACATAAAACCTAAAAATGACTATGGAGGCACGTATAAAATAAATTTTAGTGTAATGTAAGTGTATATGTCTGTGAAACTCCTTTTTGGAAACTTGAATCACGGTTCTTGTCCCTCCTACACCCCATAAGCACTTATATTTGTGGAGTGACCATTGCGCCAATGTAATGTGGTGATTCATTATGCATATTTTAATTCATAAAATATTAAAAATCTTCACTACGAAATAAATCTTGTCCCTTTAATGTGTTAAAATGTGGGTGTAACATTCCTTTAATTGCTCAACATTAATTTGGGTTGAGAAGTAGGCAGCATCGTGCAAGGTAAGTGCATTGAATTCTAATCTAACTCTATAACGTGTGCAAATGAGTAGCTACACCATAATTAGTGAATTTTAAGTTTTAACCCAAATCAGAGAAGTTCAAACAAGTAACCTCTGTTTCATGAGGCGTGGTCCCTAAGTTGTGTTTGTACACAGTACGTACACACATGCGTATTCGTTATCTCCTAAAGAAAACATCTGCACATGGAATGAATTGGCATAATTCTGTTTGTTTATTGATATAGAAAGATTGCACATGGAATGAATTGGCATAACTATTGCCAGTATAGTTTGTCATAGATGAATTGCCATTCTGGAAGCAACTTTATATCATTTTGGTTGAGAGAATATACAAGGATATCTAACACCATGAAAGAAGTTAAAGTAGTTAATCAGGCACAGACGAACCGCCACAATTTTTTACCATTAAATAAAAATTGCAACATTTAGGAATAAATATCATCTAAGACTGACTACGTTATCCTAGGTTTGAGTGGTTCTGAGGTTCTTTTTCTTTTTTTGGACATACAAAATTTGTTTGTTTTCCACAATCCTAACTTGTTCTAAATTGCACAACGAAACTAACTCTTTCACATTAAGACAAATGCTTACTTTCACTAGTTTTACTGAGCAATGTGCTCCTCTGTTAGCTTTGGGAAATGCAAAGTGTTCAGTACCCCACTTGACACGAATAGCTACATAATTGGAAGGCCTATAGTGAGATCAAGATTCAGGTCAGGGAAGCTGCTAATGTTGCTCACTGGGCCACTTGTACTAGAATTCAAGACTGGAAAGTTATCTGCTTGAGAGTTCACTTCTTTACATGAATGGTTATTTGAGACAAAAGATTTGGTAGGCCGTATGAGTCCCAAGCGATGATTGTTGGGGTCAATTCCCTTCCGAACTAGTTTTCTTTTCAGATGAGTGTTCCAGTAATTCTTCACTTCATTGTCTGTCCGGCCTGGCAATCTTCCAGCAATTAATGACCACCTAAACCAATTTCAAACATAAACATCAATAAATAAAAAAAAAAAACTATAATTTGCAAATCATAGATATGAGATAGCAGGCAGGTTTATATACAAAATAGATGCACCAGTTCTTAGAAATCATTCAATGTAGTCCTATGTACATGTTTGATATTTGTATAATTTCAGCCGAAGGATATGCATTTATGGGAGAGAGAAGAAAACTTAATTTTGTAATTATGTTTGGAAGTCTTAGAATTACTATTGAGGTCATATATGAGACAGGATGGTTGTTTACCTGTTTCCAAGAAGTGCATGGAGCTTGATGATAAGGTCCTCTTCGTCTTCACCAAAGTTACCACGTTTAAGGTCTGGTCTTAGATAGTTTACCCATCTTAATCGACAACTTTTGCCGCAACGAAGCAATCCTAATTAGTCACAAAGAAGATAAGAAAGCACCATTAAATCTTGAATATGGAAAAAAGTTAATAGATGTTCTAAATGCATTAGTTTAGAAAATATTTTTGAAAACTTTTTTGAAGAAAGGAAAAAGCTAAAATTTTTTGACAAATTTTTATAATTCCGTTGAAAATAGTATTAAAAATTTCTAAGACCCATTTACAATTAAGTATCTGTGTTCCCAGAGCCTTATTGTTCAGTAAGTAACATTGTTTAGATTTTTATATAAGAATAAAGTTTTTTTTTCTCCCCTTTTGAGAAAAAGCAACAGGATGTACAAGAAGAATTTGGTTTTCGTAAGAAAAGGAAAAAAGTACTAGTGTGTGTCTGTGTTTGTGTGAACATCTTTTTTAGAAGACATACCTGCAGCCTCAGGAAGAGAACGCCAGCAACCTTCACCATGTTTTTGGATATAATCAATAAGCTTTTGGTCTTCTTGCTTTGTCCATGCTCCTTTGTTAGTCTCTTTCTTCTCACAACAAGGTTTCCTCATGGTAATCTGTAGCAACAGTAAGAGGGATGAAGAGAGAGTAGGCAAACAAACCCTAAAGAAAGAGAGAGAGTCCACTCAAAGCAATGAGACTGATGTAGCAATATAACAGACTCTGGGGTTTGACTTTTAGTTAGCCGTAAACAACATCATATGTTGTGGGTTGGTATGACTTTGCCTAGCATGCACTTTCATTGCTTACAGGTTCAGTCACAAATACAGTGGCTTCCTTCCAAATTTACTTCAAATTCCAGCAGAATTACACTTCTCAGGAACAT
Source organism: Quercus gilva (assembly GCA_023621385.1). NCBI lineage: Eukaryota > Viridiplantae > Streptophyta > Magnoliopsida > Fagales > Fagaceae > Quercus > Quercus gilva. The sequence goes on along the minus strand of CM042482.1, from coordinate 28,488,209 downwards.
TATTTAAACAACTAGATTTTGATGCCTCACAATTCACGGTATAAATTGAATATTTAAAATGATTCGTTTCCAAGAAAGTATTCGTAAAGAATCATTTAGGTTTTAAATTTTTGTTTAAATGGTCCCATAAAATATGAAAAGCACAGTTATTTTTTTATTTTTTTTTTCTATTAGAAAAATTCATAATTAGTTTAATTAAGTCTTATTAATATATAATTTTGAAATGATTAATGAAATATGATATTTCAAATTTATGATACAATAGGTTTTTTTTTTCATGCACAAAATTTAAATCCAAACTGGCTTAAAAATTCAAATGATTATTTGGGTGTATCATATATATGCGGATGATTATCTGAATCAACTAATGATGAGTTTAGGGAGATTCTTATAACATGTTTGAAGTAAAATTTTGCTATTTCGTTGGAGTAGAATCTTCTTAAAACTCATAAAGCACATCATGTTTGGTTAAAATTCATACCAAACTATATTTGTACTCGTAATTGACTTTCAATCTCACAAGATCCTCAAAAATTCAATTACAGCTTCAGTATACTTATATTGATAAATTTAAGTATTCTTTTACATCTTTTTTTTATAAAAAAAATGCTAAAATGACTATCAATTTTGCTACAAATGATTTACAAACTAACATAATAATAAATATAATTGATAGTTTGATACCACGTCAACAGCATAATAAATAAAATTTTAAATTATTTTTGTGTTTAAAAAATTGACTTGTGATGTTCATGTAGTAAAATTTGTATTAAGTGTAGCATGTAACATCATTCTTTTTTTCTTGCAAAATCATAATTTATTGATATATAATTTTATTTTATGTGGATAATTTTTGTATACATTTTCAATGCATACTTCTCTTGCAATGGGCATAAAGGAGAGACACATCTATGGAAGTTCAATAAATCTAGTGATACTCTATTAAAAAAAAATTTAATATAGTGATACAAAAAATTTCATGGCTTATTTATTGTTGTTGACATGACTTGTTATGATTAGTACGTAATAAAAAACAGTTTTAATGATTGATATGAAAGTAGTGATGCTCTAGGTTAGGTTTAAAATTCTTTAAAGTTCTTAGGATAACTCCACCATAAAGCTCTTAAGATATTATTTATCTATTTTGAAATAAGTGTAATGGATATTACCTATTATCAATAATTTAAATAGATATGAAAATGATAATAATAAATTTTTAAATGTTAACGATGTAAAAAAAAAAAAAAAAAAAGTAATGCATTTATTTTCAAATATGTAAATAGGATGTTAGAAATCTTATATGTATTTTTCTAGGAAATACTAAAAGATACCGATGAATCCAACTACAAGGCTCTAAGTTCAGAAGTTGCAATCAAAAGCATATTGTGGTAGAAAAATGCCGCCCAAAAATATATGGCCCTAAGATGATACATGGAAGATTTGCAAGTAAGATATGATAGAATGTGGTAGCCCATTCACATGCTTGATGGTTGACTGTTAGATTCAGGGGAAGTTCCACCATAGCCGTTAGGGTTATCCATAGAAGCACACGTGTAAAAAGAGTGACGATGAATTCCACCTTTTTTTTTTCCGCCTTGAATCTTCACTTCCCCATGCCATGGACATGGTTGATGGTTCCCACATAAAAATTTAAGATGGGAAAAGGATAGACCATTAAAGCCAAAAAACAAAAACAAAAATCGAAAAACCAAGGATAAAAGCATATATATATATATATATAAATAAGATCGATTCAGGAAAGGGTTTTGCAATTTGTTTGTCCTATTTATAACTAACTTTTCATCTGATCACATGGCGTCCTGTCAATGACTCAAACTCAATATAGTTCCATTAGATTGCATACCTCGTTCGTTCGTTCGTTGTCGGCTAAAACTTGTCTCAAATTTTTTTTTTTTTTTTTTCGGTCAAAGGAAAGTTCCAATTAAACGTAAAAAGCTCCATCGATTACTGAACTTTCACCTAAGAAAAAAAAAAAAAGAAAAAAAATTAAGCATCAGTGCATCACAGAGGTAAATCCAGCCTTGATCATTGGTTTTCGTAACTCTAATTACTTGATTACCAATAATCACCCACGTAGAGTGGGGTAAAAAACATATAGAAAGACTGGCAGAAGAGATCACTTTATCATTTTTTTTTAATTAAAATTTATACAAGATAGAGATTACTTTATCATTGAAATTACCTTAAAGAGTAAAAGGTAAATAAAATATTCTGTCAGTGCAAAACATAGGCACTAGATTAATCAGATTCAGCCCTTTTTAGGCACATTTAATAAATCCGAAAGGTACCAAAAACTTTGATTCCCGTGCATAAATGTGACATAGAGTAATTATAAAAAATATTTAAACTTTGACCTGATCGAAGTAAAGCTAATTGAATTAAAATAACTTTTTTTTTGGAAGTATTAGCTTTACTTTGACCAATCAGAAGGAAAAAAAAAAAAAAAAAAAAACAAACAAAACAAAAACCCTCAACTTTGACTATATATAAAAAAATAGCTTTACTTTATTTAATATTCAATTAATTCTAATACTATTTGGTAAGGTTAAATTATGGTTTCTGTTCACGTGTGAAGTAAGTTAAATAAGCCCAAGCAATAATAAAATAAATCAATTGTGCAAATACAAACAAAATCCAACAAGCAGGAATAAACTAAATTTACATGAAATACTCTTCATTAGAAAGAGAAAAATCACACAATAAATCCAACCGAAGGTCGGTTTTACCACAAATTTTAACCAATTGTAATATTTCTATATCTATAACCGTATTAATTAGGTCCAAAATATTAGCCAATAGATTTAAAAAAAAAAAAAAAAAAAAAAAAAAAACCTCATGTTCATAATGAATATTTATTATAATATATTAGTTTATACCCAAAGCTCATGTTCACAATGAATTGAAAATATATAAGAAAAACCTTAGGATTTAATACAATCTCATCACAAATAAACCGGAACACAATGAAAATCAATAAAATATCAAGATCTTCAATCTTAATACTCCCAACTCTTTGTGACTCAAAATCCCCTCCTAAAGAAGATTCTCAATGTATTTCTCTTATGTGTGTCTTGAATAGAAGAAAAAATATCCTTTCTTTTTTTTTTTCCCTAACGTTGCAGTTTTTTCCTGAATCCATTTTTTCCCCCTAACGTTGCAGTTTTTTCCTGAATTTTTTTCCTTCTCTTTTTTCCCCTTTCTCAAGGCTTGCTTTTTTTTTTTTTTTTTTTTTTTTTTTTTTTTTTTTTTTTTTTTTTTTTTTTTTTTTTTTCTTGTGCTTTCCTTATATAAAAAGGCTTTGCTGCCTAACAATCTCCTCTTTCTAATAAATAAGTCTAGGGGCCCGTAAACTTCATTTAAATTTTCACACCCCCACCCTGCTATTTTCTGTGTTTGTGATAGACCCAAAAGAAGCAACTGCAATTCTATGTAAGAAATAATGGGAAAATTTCTACTTAATTTTTGGTGTTTCTAATTGTTGATGGCCATTTTTGTGAACACCTTACAAACCCACATAAAGCAACGTCCAAATTCAATGCGGATACAAAATCTCTATTTGTGGCATTTTAATTTCATACATGGTCTAAACCCATGTTTTTTATTTGAGAAATTAAAGAAGTGTAGTTTAGAAGGTAAAGAGTGAGCCTATTTGGGGTTATTCATTAACCTAAACTTGAACTGTACAAAGTAAACTGAAAAACACTTGTAAAAGCTGAAAGTCCATGAGCAAGCTCATGTATTGGTCACAACCACAAAAATAAACACTGATTTGGCCTGTTGCATTTGTCACAAAATCCAAAATTGCATGAAACTTGAAAGAAGCACCACTAAAATGAGTGGGCTGGCTGCTTTTAAGCAATTTGACTAGTTCTCACAAATTTAGGTTGTTTCTTGGGGGGAGGGTGATGTTTCCCTTCAGCAAGACTTAGAAACGTGAGAATGGTCAAATATATTCCCGAATTTATAATTAAAGTAGCTAATCTTATTATCCAACTATGAGCAAAACGCAAGGTTGCCATTTTTTCTAAAACTCAACAACAACAACAACAACAACAACAAAAAACATTGGTTCTTACGAGAAGATGGATAATAAGTACCTCCAAATATGATTCAAATTCAACAACCACATTCACTATTCTGATTTGGGGTAAATATAGTAGCCTAAGGAAATAGTGTTTGTATGTGGTAGCTCGAGTAGTGTCTACTCTCTCTCCTTCATCACCTCCCTTAATCTTCCTACTTTGTTATGTAGGATTAAGGGCAATTATTTGTATCATTATTCAATACTTAATGGATATTCCATTTTTCTTTATTATGAGACTAAACCCTTACATGATCTTTCTTTTGCTATGCATAACTAGTCTCTATTTAATACTAAAGAGAATTGTGGCTTGGTTCCCTTTTATTTTTAACCCCGGTCTATAAGTCTAGTTTATTGGCCTTTTTGAAAATGGACCTAAATAGTAAGATAATTTATATATGATATGCAAGGGTGTGGGCGTGGAGATCGGCGTGGCGTGTGGCGTGGTGAGACTGGCGTCGTGTGCCTCGCGGTGGTGTGTGAATTCCGGTTGGGTTTTGGGTTTGATTTTTGGTGCCTCACGGTGGTAATGGGTTTGATTCCAGTGGGTTTTGATGTGAATTTTTCTTTAATTTTTTGAGAGTTTCTGTCCATGTTGGTGGTAGGTGTGTTGTTGCTGTGGATTTTCTGTGGTTGATTTTTCTTTGATTTTTTTTTTTTGCTATAGTGGTTTATTTGATTTTTTGTGTTGTTGCTGTGGTGATGGTAGATTTTTCATTGATTTTTTGTGTTGTTGTGTTTCTGTGGTGGTGGATTATTTGTGTTGCCGTGAATGTTTTTTGTGTTGCTGTGGTGGTAATGGATTATTTGATTTCTTTGATTTTTTTGTGTTTTTGTGGGTTTTTTGTGGCAGAGGTGGTGATGATGGGTTTTTTTAGCGCTAGTAGTGATGGGTTTCCTGTGATCGAGGTGGTGGTGATGAGTGGTTGAAAGGGAGATAGTGAAGAAAAGATAAACAAATTGATGGTGGATAATGAAGTAAGAGAGAATAAATTAGATTATATTATTTTATTAGATAGTATATATTACTTTAATAAGTTGAATAGAAAAATAAAAGTTAAGATATTAAATACACGATAAAATGGTATAAAATAATTGATAAAATAACTTTTTAAAATAATAAAATAAAATAATATAGCATTTTCTATTATAAATGATCTTAAATGACGTACTCAAATAAAAACCGATAATTTCAACTTCCGAATCCAACCAATAATCTCTCGCTCCATTTTTCAAAGATGCTTTGATGCAAGGTAGCCTAGGTGTGAGTGTAAAAGTCGTGCGGTAGTAGGGGAAAAGGTGTTAGAAATCAAATAAAATAAAATATGGAGTTGAGAAAGAGTTGACGGTTAGATTTCTAGGAAGGATGCTCCTCTTTATGTCATTCTCTACGATAAGTCCAATACTGTCAACCTCAAAGTTTATTAAAATGTCAATTGATACTCTCCCTTAGCGTTCTTTTCGATAATGTGCCCTACGGTTCCCGTCTTGAAGTCAAGCTGTGTAACCCCACGGGACACGTGTCATAGGCTCGTTAGCGAATGCTTAATTTACCATTTTTCTACTGATCACTGAACACTGAACACTGATATAGCCCCCTAGGTCGGTGGGCGGTGAAAAAGACAGAAAAGCTCCTTCGGTCAATGCTGATTGGAAACGTAAAAGTGCAAGGTGCAATACCACTTTCTGCTATGTTTCTTCTTTCTTCTTTCTAATTTTTTTTAGTAAATTAAGGTGCGTATGTAAATTGCTTCAAAAAGTCTTGTATTTTGCCTTTTGGCTTAATTTTTTTTTATTGTAAATAATCTAATTTTTATTTTTTAAAATAAAATAATTTTAAATTTTTTTAACACATTTAATATAAAATTTACCTAAAAATATATCTTTTAATAAATACTGTGCAAATAAGTTAAAAAAGAAGAAGAAGCAAGTCCTAAATTAACACAGATCCATATTAGATATTGCACCATGCAATTGTTATAAAAGTAAAATAGTAAAAAAGTTAAAAGTTTTGATTCAATAGTTAAGATTAAAATAATTTTTCACTTAAAGTAGACTATGTCTACAATTGTAATGTACTTATAATAGTCGTATCATGAAATTTATTTCGTATGACTTATTGTACCTACATTAATTGAACCAAATACTTCAAACATGAGATATAAGATCCAACTTTGGTTATTAAAACAAAGGAACAAAATATAACGATTGAGAAAACTTGTGAAACTAAATTGCTAATGGTCAAACTACAATGAGTAATTTGTTTGCTTTTTGAGATAAAAGATAGATATTGTATTGAGTAAAAAAAAGCCAATGCCAAAACATATACAAGTGAGTAAAGTATGTGAACTAAATTGTGGATTAAGCCAAACCATAAGGGGGTAAAATTGAATTTACCCTAGAGTATAACTCAATTATTCAATTATTTTAATGTACTTCTAGTGCACCATATGACATAAGGATAAAATATGGAAAACATGATAAGAAAAAGTAGAGAATGTAAACTTGGTGCAACAACATGTATGACTCAAATTTTTTTTATATAACGTATATAAGATAATTTGGACATATAATATTAACTTTATTGTGAATGCTTTGGTGACAATAATTAAATAATAGATTATAATATAATTGAATATCAAAGGCTTTGTGTGCGTGCGCGTGTTTATATATGTTAAAGTTATACTAATGTAAATTTTGGTTACTTTAGCCAATAGTGACTTGTTAAGGGCATGAATTGAAATGATTTAAAAGATTCATTGTTTTAATTCAAACTTTTCAAAATTTAGGATTTATTATGAAAGGAGTTTAAATAATATTAATATGATTTTTTTCTTAACAATAACAAAATAATTTATTATTATTTAATTTCACAATTCTCAAAAGTGTACCAGATTCTTAATAATTTCAAATCAAATAAATTTTTGTGATTGGATAGGTTTTTGTCACAAATTACATGAATATTTGGTACTTTTAGTTAAGGCACGTTTAGTACACTAAATGAGGATTACAACATAAACTGTAATCTTTATTACTAGGAAAAAAATGTATTGTAATATAATAACTAAACCTATTCATAAGTTTAGTTGTGGGTTATAACATTATAATAAAACTTAAGATTTATTTTAAGAAATATCTTACTTATAAAATTATATCTCCTTAAAAATTGTTATTTTTTATACTTAAGAGAGATATATGTTATTTTTTATGATTTTTTAGATTTATAATTGTTAGATGTATATGGAAAGTTTGTTTATTTGGAAATATATTACGTTTTGAAATTATTGTACTTACTAAGGAATAACTAATACAATCCTTTTAAAGAAGAATAATTATTCCTCATTTTGTAAAATAGCTATTTATAAGGAATAACTATTCCTTGTAATAAAAACATAATCAAACTAAAAAATAGCTAAATCATAGGAATAATTATTTCATTACAGTATTTATTACAATTTACCAAACATGCCTTTAATAGTGAGTCATTAAGAGCGAAATTGAAACAAACTATACAAAGTCATGGCTTTAATTAGCACTTTTAAAATTTTCAGGTTTAATTTGATAATATCCCAAATTATAAGGAAAGTGATCTAATTTGATATTCTCTCCTAGTTTCAAAGTTTCTAATTCTTTTTGTGCTTTGGTTGCTCCAAGACCACGGGGACGGTTCAAATTGATTCGGAGGGTCCTAAGTAAAGGTAAAGTGTGCCTTTCTCTACTTGAGATTCTACGTTTTTCTTCTATGTCCTATACCCTGGAGTTTTAGCTTTAATTTCTTCTTTTGTTTGGTTCATTCGTTTTAGTTTACAGATCATAGTTTGTGTAATATTTGTAGAAGTGTAGAAAGTAGGGTGCCTATCACTGTGAACGGATCATGAAGTATGCACGCAATTTTAGTTCCTACGCACACATCTAGTTGCCTAGAAACACATCTGGCTGCCTAGAAATCCAAAGACCATAGTTTTTCTTTTCGTGTTTTTTTTTTTTTTTTTTTTTTTTTTTTTTTTGTGTGGCTTTTATTATATATATGATAATGTGTGGTGTTGATCCTAGGCATGCCTCATTCTCCTTCCTTAAAATACCATGTGCTTTGTTTTCTTTGACATATGGCTTATGTTGTTAAATTACAAAACCTTATAATTAGGTCATCCTCCCTTAAACTCTTGATTTTTTGAGTCTTTGTTTATATGTTTGATTTCCTTGATTCTAAATCTACTTCTTTAGAGGGTATTAATTAGTGGAATCCTTGTTAGTAAATAACTAGGAAATATGAGTGGAGGTTGATCAGGTAGGCTTAAGTGTCGTCTAACACTTTCTCATGCTCATTTCCTAACTTTGAATCTAATTAGTGGTTAAACTTTGACCTATGTATAGGGGTCAAAAGAGTAGTTCTTAGACTTAAACTAGGTGGCTACTCTATTTTCCATACTCACCATGAGTGTAGTGTATGGCAGATCCACACAAGACAACATCCATGAAAGCCACATAGATTCATTTTCTTTGAGGGGCTCCTAATCATCTTGGAAGGTGTACGTTTGGGATGAGCTGAAATTTTCAGTATATTTGCAATTTTAGCTCATTTTGGCTACATTCATGGGTCATACTGCATTTTTTGATACTATTTATGGGTTCCATTGTGCTATTTAGCTTACTTTTCAATTTATTTTTCTACACTTTCAATAAAAAATTTTCAGTTTCAGTTAAATAAGTTATTTCCAAATGGACCCGTAGAATACTAACACTTTAGGAACATCCCAAAACCATGATTTTGGGATATAAATACACACATTTTGGGATATAAATACTCACATTAATTATGCCTCAATTTAAAGGAACTTCTAGAAAGAGATGCATTATTGCTACTACATTTGCCAAAAAACCATTTTTCTTTAATTCTCTTTGCATGAACACATGAAGCATGATTTTCGATTTTCAAAAACTCTATTAAAGCATATTTTCTATCAAATCTATATTAAATCTTGCCACCCAACTTTTTCGAAAATCATTTTTCATTTGTGTTGTGATTATTAGATTCCAAAGAGAATATCTCAAAATATCATTTGATTTCGATCTAACTATAGTGTTGTAGGCATTTAAGAGCTTGTATCTTGAAGAGAGAGAGAGAGAGAGAGTGTGTCCAGTTGTTCAAGCAAGCTTCCTTACATAAAAACATGCTTAGAAGATGATTCTTATTGTGAAGTATTAGTGTTTCTTGGTATTTAGGAAATATAGTGATAATTTAATGAAGGTGAAGGGATCTGTTTATGGTAAAGACATTTTTGTGGAAAATGGAGGTATATCAACTAAAAGGTTCTAGCTAGTGGAAACTTCTACTTTGTTCTTTTTTTTTTCTTTGTTTTTATAGTGCCTTTGGGAGTCGGTGAGGGATAGCATATATAGGAAGGAGGATACTCATTAGGAAAAGTCATTTGAGCATTCTTCCCAATTCTTAGCCAGGAATGGAAACTTTTTTCCCCTCAAGCCATCTGGTCCCTTTTCTTAATTAGTGCAAGTCATTCAAATGATTGGACAATGAATGGCTTGTCACAAATTAAGAATTTAATGCTAGATTAGGCTTTAAGTTAAGAGTAATTAAGGAGAGAGTCTCATTGGCACGTTCTAACTTATCATTGGCATGATATTATCCGTTTTAAGTTGCCACTCATATTTTTAAAAGGCTTCATACTAATTAGTCAAGACTCATTATCCCTTACCTCATCACACTTAAGAGGTCTTTTGGCCCTTTGGGGATCCTATATGTTCTTGGACCCTATAATCAAGTGGTGTCCATATATGTTATATTAACTACTCAATTAGAAGCTCTCTAAGGTGTGTTATCTCTCCAACAAGAATGTTTGGAAATTGTTTCAATTCAAATTGTGACTTGGAAAGCTAATTGGGTTTCATAGTTAAAGAAGGAAAAATTAATTTGGATATTTTTGGATTTCTTTGGTATGGAAGAAAATGCTATTCAGAGTAGAAGAAAAACCTATTCATTATCAAAGAAGTATTGTATTCCTTTTCCACCAAGGAATAAGAATTGAAGTATTATAAATAGATGATACTGCAAAGAATTTGATAGCTTCGGCCTTTTGTTGACAACGCTTTTTTGTAAAGCACACAAATCAATGAGATTTTTTGAGGATTTGTTTAATGTTGCTAAGTGAGAAAAAGAGAAAAGGCTAGTGAGTTCCACCATGAGAAAAGGAAGAAGAAACTACCGTGAGAGTAGTGAGTGTGTGTGAGAGCAAAAACCATGAGACATACACAAGAGAAGATGAATTTGGGTATGAATCTAAAGTTAGAAATAAACTTGAGAAGATATTATAATTGATTTTATAATTGTGAGTGTATTCAAAGTTTGCCCATAGTTTTTCTCTTCAAAGAAAAGTGGTTTTTTGAGTAAAATTTTTATGTTTTTGTATGTGATTGTTATTTTGGTTGAGTAATTGCGGTGATAATATTTGTTGGTGACCAATTAAAATTTTTTAAGTAATTGATTTTCATAATCCACACAAGTCTAAATTGGGACCCAATATAAGTTAGTAATCAATAAGAGAAGGAAGAAGAAAAGTATCTTAAAATTGTTTGTGTTTCCATACCTTTTAGGCTTTATGATGGATGCTTTTTGTATTGCTGCTAGAGATTGATTATGAGATATGGAGATTTGATTTCACCTAATATCCTCCCTTAACTCTAGAGATCATCCTTCATTTGTTAAGGGATTAAAGGCAAAGTATTTGGAGATGACAAAGAGATAAGCAAAATCTTTTCCTCTATTCGAAGTTTGACTTTGGTGACTTATGCTGAGCATTATAACGCTTCGACCGAGTTACCAAGCCAACCATCTCAATTAGGGCCGAGCTAATTAACCTTACACGTAATAGTTCTTCTCCATCAATATTATGCTCTTATTATTAAATTTTAGGCATTTTTATTTCTATCACACTTTTTATTTTATTAATTGGAAAAAAGTGACTTTAATTCACATTTTCAGTTTTATAAACAAAAGTGTGTGTAAGTGTTTCACACTATAAACAAGAGCTTTTACCTTTAAATTTTTTGTGACCGGCCCTTACAAACACTTTTTTTTAGTGACCCTAGCAATTGCAACGACATCCATTTCAAAGACTAGTTTTGAGACAAGATTAATTTAATCAATTTGTAATGTCTTTTTCAACCTCACAAATAATATTTTATTATTGAACAATGTAATTACTTTGACTCTGACCTCACAAAAATTCCTTGTGGGTAAATATAATTTAGATAATTCGACAGTCGCTTCCATAGATGCTGGCCCAAGAAGAAATGAGGCGGAAACTACGACCTTCAGTTACTTCCAGATGATTCTGAGTTTCTGACTACACTATTGTTAATTGCACAACATTTGTTCAAGATGCCTTGTTTGAATTTTCTATATTGGGAGTTAACTATATATATATATATATAAGCAATATTACACTATCCAATAACTTATTATAAAATTTATATTTTAAAAATCTCACCGTTGAATTACATGTTTTATATGTTCTTAATATTTATGCAATTTTTTATGTCAATTGGATGTTATTTACCTTTTAATCCATAAACTCATTTTTTATGCATTATTTTAAACTACAAAAATTTGAATTTAAAAAGTTAACTGATGACGTATCTATTAATTTTTGATCATCTTGAAATTTTACAAACATGGAGAATATATGAAGATAATGTAATTCAACGGTGAATTTCTCAAAATTTGCATTCAATTAAAAAATATTGAGTAGTGTAACATTGCTTAAAGTTACACCAGATGTAACTTGAACCCAACCTCTATATATATATATATATATATATATAGTTAACTCTGGATATAGAAAATTCAAACAAGGCATCTTGAACTAACAATGGGAATTTACTATAATATATCTACACCATGTTCCAAATAGTCACCTTGAACATTAGGTGGGGTTAGCCTCTTGTTGAAATGCTGTAAAATTCTCGACAGTTACTGGTCCAAGGGGTAGTTATGAGCTCGAAGCATGTGCAAGTGCAACTAACTCTTTTCAAATGAATAACTGAAAGTACCACTTTTAACTCTTTCCATAGAGGGCATGAATTTCCTTTGAATGTTTGGTCGTCACCTCAACTTTCGTCTAGTCAAAAAAAGCGTTAATAACCTTATCTTTTAATTTTGTGATTCCAATTAACAACTAGTGAATGTCGAGGAGGCTGGATTTTGTGAATCGCAAATTTTTTTCCTTAAACTAGGAAAAGATAAAAAATAAATAAATTAATAAAAAATACTTCATACCTAATCTCTGGTCAGTTTAGAATTTTGAAAAATATATAAATTTCGAGGCTAAATTTTCCTCGGACATCCTTGCAGCTTTTATAAGAAATAAAGAAAGAACAAAAAAAATATATTTAACTTACTTAAAAATAAGAAAATGAAAAATAAGTTAAATTACATACTCAGCCCTGGCCTGGACTTACCAGGAAAAAAAAATGATTCAAAACAAAAGAAGAAAATTGCATCGTTGAGGGTAAATTTGAGAATCTACGCAGCTATGAGAAATCTCAGAAAATCAGGAATTTTAGCATAATATGACTCTTAGGCTATATTCTCATTTCTCTTGTTAGTGTACTAGTATGGTGATTAGGAAGGCACTATATATTTCCTCAAAAAGGAAGGCACATATATGGTGTAAACTAATTGTATAAACAGTTTTTTTTTTTTTTTTTATAGGAGAATCAGGGTTCAAATCCCCTTTCCTATTGTATTATCAAACGTTCAAAAAAGAAAAAGAAGAAGAACAGGGATCGAATAAAGTAGCCATCATTATAGTAAAAGAAAGAATGGATGCAGAACCAGAATTAATACTTCTGCCATTGCATAGCTGAGAACTGAGAGATTAAGCAACTGGCTAGGGTTTACTCAGTGCTTCTTATTTTAAAGAGTAGAAATCAGTTCAGTTGTAACTTTACAAATTGTAGCCCTATAAATACAAGTTTTCAGCCATATATTGAACCTTCCTTCTACAATCATAAAAGTTCGACAGACTTTGTATAAATGCTTGATAAATTAAAATATGCAAATTTACAGCCTCAATACTCAAACTTCCCTTACAATTAGGTTTACAGCAACATAATACTTCAGTCAAATACTTGTATTACACTTCCAAAGCATATAAAAAAGTAGGTATGGCATAGAGACACAAATAAAATACCCTCTCACCATATGTTTTTAATTTCAAATGATATTTGTCATTGCTAACCTTGTTTTAACTCCATCCCTCATGATAAAAATATATGAGATGAGCTTTGATGTTATTTCTATTCTCCAGTTTTGCACCACGAGATTATACTACTACTTACACTCTGATGTAATTACCTATCTTCATAGAAGAGGCCATGGAGACCAGGAACTTTAGTTAAGGTATTGGCTGCTGCCTCTCTTACACAAGAGTACTCGTGGGAGTGCTAAGAGTAAGGTCAAGATTCAAGTCTGGGACACAGCTGGTCTTGTTGCTTTCAACACCACTCTCAAAACCCAGGATTTGATTGTCGTCGCGATGGACATTCACTGGCTTAGGTGCCGGATCCTTGGAAAAAAATGAGATTCCAGTAAAAGATGCAGTGCCTCCCAGCTTATGAGGTTTATTGGGATCAATTCCCATCTGTGTTAGCTTCTTTCTTATATGAGAATTCCAGTGGTTCTTTACTTCATTGTCAGTCCGTCCCGGTAATCTTCCAGCTATCAGTGACCACCTATATCAACCATAAATATTATTTTTAGCATAAAATGCTAATTAATATCACTGCAAAGCCACTTGTTCATGGCAGTGAATCATTTCTCAACCAGGATTGCAATGAAAAGATGATATTGCACCTGTTCCCAAGGAGAGCATGAAGCCTGATGATTAAATCCTCTTCATCTTCTTCAAAGTTGCCACGCTTGAGGTCTGGCCTTAAATAATTTATCCATCTCAGTCGGCAACTTTTGCCACAGCGTCGCAACCCTATCAAAAACAAATATGAGAACATGCTATCACCAACTCCTTTTTCTTTTTTCTCTTTTATGAAGATAGCTAATTAATGGGGTTTTGAGGTTCCCTATGATCATCAATTAATGGTCCAATTATATTGGCGATTATTATGTAAAAATCAATAATAATAATAATAATAATAATAATAATTAGAAGAAGAAGGAGAAGGAGAAGAAGGACGTGTAAAGAGCAGGCATGCAAGTTTATTATGGCATGGATGGCATAGCTCGAAAATTAACTAAAATCCAAAAGGTAAAGGGGGCAGGAAAATACCAGCAGCCTTAGGAAGTGAACGCCAGCAACCTTCACCATGTTTTTGGATGTAAGCAATTAGTTTCTGGTCTTCTTCTTGGGACCAGGCTCCTTTGTTAGTCTCTTCCTTCTTACAGCAAGGCTTTCTCATTGAATGATATTACAGAAAATCAGAGAAAGAGAGAGAGAACCCTACAACAAAAAGCTTAATAGAGTCAGAATGAAATAGTGGGGGTTTTGAGGTTAGATGTGTACAAAATTAACAGTTGACTTGGACTGGTGGTTTTCACATGTTCTATGGTTGTAAATGACAAAGTAAGTGGGGAGGTGTGGCTTGTGAGTGTGAGTGTGAGTGTGAGTGTGTGTGTTGGTTGCTGGTACCAACTCCTATCTTCAAACCCTGGCACATTTCCAATTGTACTCAGATCAAGTATTGTGAGAAAATCAGAAAATAACCAAAAATTCATTGAATAAAAATTAAGTTTCATTGAATAAAACTTTTTTTTTTTTTTGGTTGCTAAACATTGAATAAAACTTATATTTCCCATTCCTAATGTCCACTTTATGCTCCACTAATTACAATATATCTATTTTTTTTTCCTTCTAAATGTAAACTTTGATTACTTTATTAGGGGAAAAAAATGTTAAAGCTAGTGTATATTTGTTTGAGCCACTGGCCAAAGAGCCCCAAGAGTGTAGTGGAGTGAGTGGAGGGGAATATATATAACAAGCGGAATAGTGAGGATTGATAGTCGTTCTCTCCCTTCCATGTGTTCACACTGCTGAAGCACGTAATTTTTCTATATTGATTTTCTCTTCTCTTTTTAAATCTTGCATAAATTGATATTTCATTAAAAAAAAAAAAAAAAAAAAAAAAAAGGGTGTGTCAAACTGTGATTGGTAAAAAATAAAATGAAGCACTTAAAATGGGACAGAGGTTTTTTTAATCATTTTTGTTTTAAAAATCAAGTATTATGAATCAGATAGATGCTAATGAATTGTCATCAATTTTAATTAAAAACTCCTTAAAGACAATGAAAAACATTATTTCAAAGCACTATTGGCCTTTACACGAATAAAAATAATTTGTTTCACTTTTTGTATTTTACTTTATGCCCATCAATCATGGTATGCCATGTAACTAATTTTTTTCTTCAATTTTCAATATTTTATAAGAAAAGTCAAATATATATATATATATATATTGTGATTAATATAGCATAAAATGAGGCCAAAAAGGTAGGAAAAAATATTTGTATACATGCTAGTATTCATGCCATGTTATTTTAAAATTTTTTTTTTCATTTTAAACTTTGATTATTTTAATAAAGAAAGTCAAATAAATATATGAAAATTGTGATTAGTGGAACATTAAAGTGGAATACAAATATATATATATATATATATATATATAAATAAAGGTAGCACACAATTAAGGAAACATTTTGGCATATTCTAAGGGGAAAAAACCATTTCAACTGAATAATTGAAACTAATGATTAGAGTTCGTGTTTTTACTTCATTTTGTACTTATAGGTAACCCTTCAGCATGTGCAGGATTCGATCCGTTCTGTTCATGCTAACATATATAGTTTAAGAATATATATCAGACTCGACAAAAGTCAAGTGGCCTTCCCGATCGAGAAAGCATAAAATGTGTTTTTTCTACTAAAATCTTTCGTTAGTGAGGGAATTTGTTCAGAAATAAACATCACGTGTCAATACGAGAATCATTTTCTTGTTCTACCAACTCCGTAGTTTCAATTTTGAGCTTATAATATGGGAGAAATACACACGTATTTAGTCATGGCACATGCTTGAATATTGGCACCCTCAATAGGATTCAAACAGCACTGCTAAAATTTGTCCGAGCCATATACGATCTTAGTGATCAGTCTCACCACAAATGTGAAGCCAGAAAAAAAAGGGTTACTGGAGAGCTACTTGATGAATACCATCATGAATAGTTTGAGCCTCATAAGGTACCTCACTAGGAGAGTCTGAGCCACATGCACATCGTCTTCCATAACATAATTCCGTTCAGCAAATTTTTATTTTCTGTGCTTGTTTTCTATCTCACATGCCTGTTTGTGTTAGGCTTCACTTCGAGCTTTCTGCGGTACTCTCTAGATTCCACGTTATCAACTTTCGTGGCTGTAGACAATCAGGTCATTACGCTCCTATCTCTTGGTTTATTAAAAAGGAAACATCTCTCTCTCTCTCTCTCTCTCTCTCTCTCTCTCTCTCTCTCTCTCTCTCTCTCTCTCTCTCTCTCTGGCCTATCCACACATGAACATATGATTTTAATGTTATTTCTACTTTCATTTTTTTTGTAACTAACCTTATGACACTTCTAGCTATATTAGTAGTCTTAAATACACAATTTTTGTGGAAAAAAAAAACGTAAATCTCAAATTTGAATAAGTGAAAAATTATAACACTAAACCAAAAAAAAAAAGCCTCACATGTTTCTTAAACATCTTTTATACAATTTTTTTTTGTCTAAATTAAACACCTTCTATATAAATTTCTGTCTCTAAATTTAACTCGTGTGTTTCTTACTTTTTATCAAACAAAAAAATGTATATCTGCAATTAACTTCTATATCATGAAGCAATGGATAATTTTGCCTTAGTAAACATGTACATGCATCTTCAAGAGCAACGTATTTATTCAGTACTCACTACACACTCGCTAAACTAAAATATCGTTCCATGCCTCAAATTCTTTCAGCCGAACTTGTGTATAGTGTAGTAGTACCACCTCCATCTCCCTTGAATCTCCCTCACCAGTCACCACCATAATACTGGGGAAAAAGAACCACAATCAGATATAGAATTTCCTGAAGGGAAAATAAATCACATATAACATTAGGATAATGAATTATTATAATGAATAAATTCATGATAAATTCTTTTGTAGACACCCCCCATAAGTAATTCGATCCCTACAAAACATGTATAGCCTTAGAAGTCTTCACAAAAAAGAAAAAAAAAAGAAAAAAAGAAAAAAGAAATGTATAGCCTTAGGTGAAGAATCCTTACACTACAAATTAATATGACTGCAATGAATTAGTAATTTCATAATAATTTTTTAATGTTTTCTGATTAAAAAAAACTCGTTGCCAATTGAAAATTCAACAAAATTTGGCCATTTAAGTCAAAAAACTAATTGGGCATATAAAAAATATAAATGAAAATTACATAAAATCATGGTACAAATTTTTAATAAAAATTATAATATTTACAAAAGCGTTTTTCTAAATAGATTTGTCAGGTCTACAGATTAAGATGGTTTCAACAGCTTATAGAGTTTGCTTTCAAAAAGAAGATTTTTTAACCAAAGATTTCAACATCTAAAATTACATCCAATTGACATTGGTGCTAAACTACTAATAACACAGTACAACTTTCTATGTTTGATTAACACTCCCTTGAAGACCAAAAAAAAAAAAAAAAAAAAAAAGCTAAAGGATTCATCAAGAAAATTGGGCATTACTCACATAGATTTCAACCTCCATTCTTGAACAACCTTTTATTGCTACACTTGTTAAGTGCTTCCACTACATACAACTGCTCTATTTGCTAGTTTTTGTTTTGCTTTTTTTCAGGTAGTACAATCACCAAAATGTGAAAATAGTTTTGAAAACAGGATTTTGCTTAAGAGACTCATGATAGTTGGAAACATTTAGATGTGGTGTGATAACCGATAAGCATAACTAGTTAAGAGTAGTAGGAGTCTATGTTAGAGGGAAGTTTTTGTTTTGGAGTGGGAGACTAAATTAAACGTGTTTTTTTTTTTTTTTTTTGGATAGAATATGGGATATA